>SJRY01000263.1:0-685318 GCA_011319805.1 Macrocybe gigantea
TCGAGCGCGCTCTTTCCGAGATGGAGTTCGAATGGGAGGCGCCAGCGCAGCAGACGCGAGGCGCAACCGCATGCTGGGTCGAGCACGAGTCCCCTCCTGGCATTGCTCCTATCGGCTCGCCAGCCGCTCCTTCGGTTGGACGACCGCCTGCATCGCCGACGTTGGGACATCATCATCCAGTCCGACAGGCGGGCAACACAGCAATGGGTCCTGCAAACTTCTTCCAGAGCCTGTTGAGCTCCAAAGATCGAGCCGGTGCGAGCGCAGCGGTGAGCGGCGGATTGGGGCGACGCGCGAAGACGAACGGAACACGAGTGGCGGCGAAGACGGAAGTGGGTGAAGGCAGCGGAGCTTCCAGAAAAGGAAATCGCAGCCACCGAGTTGTTGACATGTGTTGTGGCATGAGAACGGAGCCTCTTTGTCCTTGACCGCCATCACGTTCCCCGGCGGCCACCATCCTCGTCCCCCTCTATCTTACAGTCTGGCTCTGTAACTTCATCTCCGACAACGTGCGTTGTCTCTTTTCGTTTATATAACTTAAGTTCCCTCTATCTCTCTGTATTAAAAATGGGAAAATGGTGCGATTTCGCGTCTCACACCCAAGTTCTGCGCGGATGCTCACTTCACGGCGAATGTGTCATAGGACGCCAGAGTATGTTGATGACGTCTTGCATGCGAAAGTGAAAAACCTGGTGTACGTCTGCACCAAGCGCTCTGTCTTCCGACCGTCCTGATGCTCATCGCGAATAGGTCTGGCGCGATCGAACGGTCCATGTTGGAGAAGACTGAACCGACGATCAGCTATGAGAACTTTGTAAAAGATTTGGACACGGGCGACTCGTTCACCACTTCCCTGATCGACATCCTTGTCAAAGTGAGTCTTCTAGCCTGTCACAATTGATCGCGGATGACTGAGTCTTCAATCTGTGTGTCGCGACAGGAACTGGCAGAACGAAGGACGCGTCGACCCTTAACGATCGCAGGCTCATAGCGGATCGCTCCCCAAGAGCCTGCGCTCCTGGCGACGCCCCTCCGCATCTATCGCGACCGTTCGCATGGACGATACCACCACTCTGCGCGGCGTCCCGTCAACCTGACGGAGTACCTCACCGCGCCGCCCAGCGAGATGGACTTGGAGGAAGATGAAGATATCTTTGAGAGCATGCTTGACAATGGAAGCGCCGAAGGCGCCCGGATCAATTCGGACCTCTTCGATGCCTATAGCAGCGGGCTGCAGGCACCGACCGTCAATCTGAATACTTCTTCGCCACCGTCGAAGACCGCTCGTCATCGCCGCCCACGCAGTCGTCGAGCAGTCGCAGTGGGCCATGGTCAATGCCCCATCCACCGTACCTATATCGTACCCCAGCTCGTCGCTGACGAGGCAGCCTTCGATCCGACGGCCCGCACGCTCAAGAACCGTCGATTTCAATGACTTTACACATCGGCGTCGTTCGTCCATTAGGGAGCAGATGAGCGCCAGTGACCTGACGGAGCCGCGGGAGAACTCGTATCGCGTGCACAAGCTGGCAGTCGATTCTTCCCCTTCAGCCGCCTGCGTCGCTTCGAGGTAGCTGAGCCATTCCTTGGTCAGACGTGGCGGAGAACATCAATGCCAGCGGTTCGGACTATGAGCGGGAAACACACGCCCCCGAGCCAAGCGTGTCAGGTGGTGCATCGTGGTCTGCTCCGACGCCTCCTCGGGTTCCGTCGCAGGACTCGCCGGACCCTGAGGGAGAAGACGCCGAAGCGCATGCCGAGTCTGGTTGGTTAACTTTGCCGAGACTTCGGCGTGGCGGTTTGCGCGCGCCAGAGTCTATGCTGTCTCGTCATGCTTCGCCTGCTGTCGTGTCGTTTGATCATCTTTTACGCGTCCCAGGAGACCCCACCGAACCATCTGGTTACCCCACGCCAGGTTCCACCGATAACGAGACGTCGAGTTGAAGCATGCAAAATGAGTCCTATGCAACAAACTGAGCATCTGTATGATTACTTTTGTATATAACTGTTCCGTTTCTTTCGCCTTTTTTTTTCTCTCTTTTGCTCTGGGACATGTAGCGCTTTTCTTGTCGTCTTATCAAACCCATGCGCGGATTTTCTTGGCTTTACTGCCTCATGTAGAACTTGAATGCAGCATTGTTTGAAAAATGCAACTTTGTTATGGAAAGCAACACGCCACACTGACGGATGAGTCCAGTGGATTTCTGAGATCATCGACCGACCTGGCAGCCCCCATGATCAAGAAACGGACACGTCCCACTCCTCGCGTTCGTGAGCTGTCCTTTGAAGAGGAAGATGAGCCTAAGCCAGAAAATGAAGAAGAGGCCCTCTTGCCGTGGGTTGTTCTTCCGTTGCAGACACCATTCACGTTCTGACGCTTTGCACAACTCCAGGCTAGCGGACCTCATCGAACTGCGCAAGCTGAGGAAAGCACGACAAGGCATTGATGTTGCCAAGCTGAACAAGGGAGACGCCAAAAAGAAGAAAAAGGCCGAGGAGCCTAGAGACCAGGGTGGGCTGAGGAGACCGACGTTTAAGGATCATGAGGAAGAGGAGTGAGTCTGCTCCCTATGTTTCTCGACGATTGAGGCGTTTGACTCTTTGCCTTTTGAACTTTAGTGATGAGACGAACAAGGAAGCAAAAGCTAGAAAGGTCGTCCGGTCCAACAACTTCACGCAGCAGACCAACGCTCTCGACGTTGACAAGCACATGTGGGTCTAGTCGTCCTCCTCGCGTCCCCAATATCACTTTGTGTGCCGTTTCACATTCATTCTTATTCACTGTTAAACGCATACAGGATGGCTTACATTGAGGAGAACCTCAAGATTCGCAGCAAGCCTCGCGAAAATGCCGAGCAGCCTAAAGCCTCCCTAGACCCGCAGGATGCCCTGTACAGCCTCACAGAACGATGGAGGATGGACAAGTCCAAGGGCGCCACGGAGGAGGGAAGCGTGACGAACAGCTTGAGCATGCTGACCGCGATTCCGGAAGTCGACTTGGGCATGGAGTGCGTCCGCTGTCTTTCCCTTTCTCCGACGCGCCAAAAAGTCCCTAACGATATCTCTTCCAGTGTGAGGCTGAAGAATATAGAAGAGACGGAGAAGGCCAAGCGGGTCGTTGCTGAGGAGCGCCCCGAGAGACGGAAACTGTCCGCCGACGAGGAACATTTAGTAGCTGCACGGTGTATGTTAATGATTCCATCTCTCCAGCATTTCGCGTTGCGCTCAATTGTGGGGTTTTCGTTCAGTCTATAGACCTAACTTGAAGCCGAAATCAGACGCAGATATACTTCGGGACGCCAAACTGGAGGCTATGGGTCTTCCACCGCAGGACGATTACTCTCACAGATCCAAGCATGAGCGCCCGCAAATGGCAACAGACGAGATTGTGCGTCACGTTTGCCGCATTGTCCAAGCATGACCGTGACTAAATACAGAGTTTGGACAGGTCATGGAACGATTCAAGAAACGGATGCGGAAATGACACTTTGGTTTTTTTTTATATCTTTGTAGCAATTTAAACGCAGGTTATGTAGCAATAATTTCACTGATAATGAGGGCATTTTGACCGGGTTTCTTTAATTTCAAATGAGGCTCTTGAGCTTTCCAAAGTTTGGAGTGCCGAGTCCCGTCACTGGGAATTTCAATCACTTGGTCAGTGTATAAGGGTTATGGACGCTGCGTCGGGCTCACCTGGATCCCATCCCTCCGTGACCTGGGAAGTATAGGATTAGCCCAAGTTAGGAAAAAAGGATGGAGCTCACGTTGAAGCCGGTGGTGCCACAGCCAGAGTTATGTCCGATGAGGACATCGTTGAAGCCGCTGATAGCCTTCGAGTACAGCAAGGGGTTCAAAAAGCCCAAGGGCTTTTGGCCCCTGGACAATCGCACGTCGTTCAGCAGGGCAACTATGCCGGCGAACGTGGGCGACGACGCTGAAGTGCCACCGATCAGGCGCGGCACGCCAGAGAGCCAGATACGGTAGCGATCGCCTTGGGCGGCGACATCAGGGATGGCCTGCATTGACAGTTAGATGCGTCGAGCGCGAGGCTCATGAAATACGTACTCGGCCGTTGCTACCGTCGCATAAGATTGTAAGCATCGACAAGCAGCTTGACAGTATGCGACGTACGGGTTGAAAAGGCCTTTATAAGTACCCTTCGGAAGGGCGTTCAGGTACTTCGTGACTACCTTGTCCTGGTAAAGAGGCCTGGGGAACTGGACGGGGTTTAACAGCCCCGAGCAAGAACGAGAGAATTCAGACAGCTCACATAGTCGCTGAAACCCCCTCCAGAGAAGAAACGAGAAACCGCGATCTCAGGCACGTTCTGCGTCCCACCCACGGACGTTACGCTGAAGGACCGATCAGGTGCGTTGAGTGCCAAGCAAGTAAAATCGTACTAAGGGCACCTGTCGTGCCGTGTGAGTATACGGATGCACATGCAAGCTATTTGGCGCTCACGATGCTGGGAACAGAGGAATGAACCTGGTGATATTGCGCCCATCATTCGTGAAGCACCTCTGCGTCGCCGGATCGGGGTTTCCATCGCCCACGCCACCATCACCGGACGAAAACATCAGAGAGACACCACGGGCGCCTAAACGGGAGAAGAAGTCAGTGTCGATCGCGGACATACGATCACTCGACCGACCTAATTGCGCAAAGCTTCTACAAGCACGCCGGGCGAAGCTCTCAGGAACTGCATGACAATGGCAGCGGCAATTAGGTGTTTCTATTATGTAGTTATTTTTAAATCGTGTGACATACCTGTTTGCTCGTCATCTCCGTAGCTGGTGGAGATAGAAAGCGGAGGATTGGGGTGAGAGAGAACAAAATCCAACCAATCTGTGTACGGCCTGCGCAATAGGTAAATGCATGCAGGGGCACTTAAAGACAGGGAGACGCAACTCGTTCGTGTTTGTAGGCGTGGTAGTGTCAGGTTTGAAAGGAGGACGGCCCGCAGTCGACCAGAAGGTGGCCTATTAAGAGATGAGCAACACAGCTCACGTCCAGACTTTGTCCTGACTGACTGGAATTGGGTGGGACAGACCGAAAGCAAATTGCACGTCCAAGTTCGCTTCAGCGCCGGCGTTGGACAGATTCTGGTCATTCAATCCGCCTGACGATGGAACGAAGATCAGCACCAATTCGTGGCCACAGGAATCCTTGAACTGTGCCTTTGACAGAGATGAATTGGAACGAAGATCCGAGTGCGTCCGGCCGTTGTTCGGTGTAGAACGATTGCAGGTCTTGAAGGTTCGCAAATTGCTCCAGGTAGCCAGTGATGCCGATGGAATTACCGTGAGCAGTGGGGACGAAACCGACGGCGTTGTACAGTTGCTGCAAGCACGAGATAGTGATCGTTTGATTGCAGCTGGGATCGATGGGAAGGCCTGTATCCTCATTAACGATCGCGGGCAGGTGTTTCAAGCTGGGCAACGGCGTGTCATCCGCGAATACAATCGTGGATCTTGCACCCTTGAATCGGCCGAACATGGTGGTCGGCTGGATAACATCGATGTGGTCGTGAAGGTTGCTGGGAAGACTGTAGCTTGTCGTCCTGACAAGATAGTCACCATCTTCGTGTTTCCAGACATGGTAAGTCTGCAGGATATGACAATGCCATCAGCATTGCATTCGGACGTAGAGCAATGCACTGCCAACTCACGGTGTCGAGCAGTTTTTCTGCCAAGCTGATAGGAATCTTGATTGTAACCCAGTCGTTTGCAGGGGACCGAACAAGGTCGCTCTCCTTGATGCCGTACGAGCTGAGCCATTCATCGACAAGCTTGATGCTTTCCGGGTGAGGCGCTACGAGCTCCTCGACTTGCTCCTTGGACAGATGCTGACCGTAACGTTCATGATATGGGTCGCTGACTTCGTAGAGGTGCTTCTCCAAAAGGGGGAAGTTGGGCTGAGGAAGACCGATGCGAAGAACGATGTTGTGGTCTGCAGGCGGCACGCTATGCTTTGTCCATCCATGGGGCGGGACTACGCTTTCCTTGACCTTGTAAGCGCACCCATCGGGAGGAGCAGCCCAGGAGATAAGCGGGCCAAGGGAGAAGAGAAAGAGGAGAGACGAGGACCGCATGGTAACAGCCGACGTACCCCGCCTTTCTCAGCGCAGCTTTTATATGTCATTGGGCACCCTGATATGATGGCCCCATGAAGGCAATGATGTCCTCATCCTGAGCCGACGTTCATGCTTCTTGATCACACGGTGATACCCACTCCGGGATTTGGGCGGCTGGGGAACAAAAGCGCGGGACAGGGTCGGAATAGATTGTTCGCAAGAACGTAGGCCATTTAAGGCAACGCTGTTATGCATAGAGCGGTCGGTACATGTGACGCAGGAAATCCAATCGCGAAGTGAAGGAGAGCTCGATTGTGCGAGTCGCTTCCAGGACGTCGCTCCGGAGCTTCGTAATGGGCGAAAGCAACCTTACGTATCGTTGATTTGGCGTCGTTCTGTGAATGTCGTCAACTGCAGGTGCCCGAGGATGATTAACGTTAGCAACAATAGATATGACCCTAGAGGTTTCATGTGCGCATGCTCTCATCAATGAAGAGCATGTGGACGCGACGCATGCCAGATACATCATAACAAGCAATCAGCCACTGTAGACGGATAGACAAACTCACATGTCTGCTTTGATTCTCAAACTGTAGCAAACGGATAACAATCAGTAGGCCTGGATCCCAACATTCTGTAGACTCTCGACATCGGCAGTCTTCTTGGCGTTCTGTAGTCAACATTTCGACAGGAAGGCTTAAGCAAAATGGATGATGCTCTCATCAGGTAAAAAAAAAAGTTTCTGTCAATATGGTCAATTGAGCCACGCGCATGACGTCCGTAGCAGGGTCGAAAGTTCAAGAGTTCCATATTTGGCCCGTCTTCCGCTTCATCATCGTTACCTCTGTTCTGGACTTTATCTTCGCGGCGGTGTGGTTCCGAGTCCTATCAGATCTTCTACCTCTTTTCTTTTTCCTGTTTGCCTTCATTCATCATCTACTTAGGTGAGTCCATGAGGTCGGCTCCCGGAGACGAATGCAATCCTATAACTAATGGTCTTTTTTTTTCTCTAGCGCGCTATACAGCTTTGGTTATTTTCTGTACTTGATTTTGCCTTTGTATCACTGGAGGTCTTCGGCAAGCACAAGACTCCTTCTGTTTAAACAGCAGTCAAGTTCTGATCAACTCTCAGCCTGGTTTGCCCTAGTTTTTACAGGCGCTACGTTGATCGATGGTCAACTCAAAGCGATATAATTTTCGTCCTCGGTGTTTACACCCTAACCATAGGACTTGCGATAGCATGGCTTTGCAGGCTCGCAGCCTTGATCAAGGGGGAATAAAAGGACTATTGAAGCCTTTCGATTTGCAAGGGGGTGTGCACCGTCCTAGGGTATATTCACGACTCTCAATCTTCTTTGGCCGAGCTATATGGCGGTCTCGACATGTGTGAGTAGTGCTGTTCCCTATCCAATCCGAAAAGCGATCTTGCCAAAAGACTCATCTGGGCTAGGCCAGAACCAAAAGGCCTCATTGCCACGCGTGGCCTTTTCGCTCTTGGATTTATTTCAGGGCTCATTGTATTCGCCATTTTTGCCATGATAATCGAGCCCATACAAGAGACTGTTTGACTCCGACAAAGTTCTATCATGCAACGGACCTAGTGTACGATTTTGAAATGGCTGACCCGGTCTGGAGCATAATAGCTGTAAGAAAGCAAAATTTTCTTCGCTGTCTATTCTCTTACCGGAAACTATCTCCAAGTTTATAGATATGAATGTCCCTGCTGCCAGTCAGGCAGATGTATTCAAAGCCTCAGTGAATGTCTCGGCTTTGTGGGATGACCGCGGCAGCAGACCAGAATGTATTCATTTGCCCGGAAACCGCACCTTCGGAGGCCATGTCCAAGGTGTCCAGTCAGACCCATATATTCAGACAGTAACAATATTTTGTCCCAATAGGCGCGGGTATCTCCCGACCGGTTTGTGAATTCTATTTTGGTATCACGGATTTGCATTGACATATACAACTAGCCCAGGAAGCAATGTCATTACCTTCGTCGCAAGTCACTCCAGACCTTCTGATTACAGTGAACTTCACAAAGCTTGGCATGGACTCTGATTCGCTTGTAGACGCACGCAAAAGAACGGTGTCCATCTTAGTGGGGCTCACAAATGACACGCGGACGTGTTGGCGAACACGATGCCGACTCCGCTGTTCCCGAATTCGCATATATGCGGTAGTGTGTCACGAGAGTTCCGAAGGCGTTTTGTGAAACCCAGTTTAGCGGCTCTTGGCAGTATTGGCGTATGTTACACAGAATTGTCTTGCGTCTAGGCTCAAAGGCGAGATCTGCTGACCTCGTTCTCGGGTCGTCGTCTAGGACATTCCTTGTTACCGATCTCGTCGCATTGACGACAGACAATCACCCACTCATTCCGCGCTCGGAGAGCACAGCAACGTTGCGTGTTTATGGGCAGAATGACTTCTTCGAGTGGACCATCGACCAAGATTTCAGGGAGAAGTCCGTCTGGGGAGGAATTGCGGCCGTTGGCGTTTCTGGACGTCCATCAACGGAGCTTTTACCGTCCTCTTTGGAGGAAGCCTCCTCTTGATTTTCGGCAAGCATTCGACCGAATCTTAGCGTACGACCCTCTGATTGACGCTCTCGTTTCCAGGCCGGAAACCTTTAACTCTGTTCGGCGTCGTCGACGGATTGAGGAGGGAGGACCTCCGCCGCGATTGGAACAGCGTGTACACCGCTTTGAAAGAAGAAAAGAATGCAAAGCCCGGCCCGCTGGCGCTGCTGAGGGACTATGTGGTGGACCTCGAAGCCGTCGATGAGGGGCCCGAAGGTGACATGCTACGTGCAATTGACCTTCGACGGCGTACCGTGCCGTCCATCCCCGCTGTCGAACCAAACGTTGCTCATGCCAAGGGCAGGGGCCAAGTCGGAAGTAAAGCGACTGAGATGTCTATGATGCACAACGATCGCTTCGATTTTGTGCGAGCGATTCACGCCAATTTACGTTCAGCATCCTGAAATCAATCGAAAGCTTTTGTTTTCACTTATGTAACGAGAGCGAAAGCAGTCCGAGCTGAAGATGATATGTAAACGAGAGGATAATTAAATGAGCGTAAGGCAAATGACTGCGGTGACTGAAGCGGGAATAACAAACGTCCTTGTATCTTTTCGCCGCTCACAGGAGTATCAGGTCCTTGAGTACACCAAAGTTCGGAGTACCGAGCCCAGTAACTAGTTCAAGATGGTTAATTCCAGGTATTCTAAACAGGAAATGCCATGACTGACCTGGGTCCCATCCCTTCGTGGCCTGTGGCGGAGAGAAAAATGTTAAATCATTTGCTTTTGTGTTATGTTTCTCACTCACATTAAAGCCGGGTGTTCCACATCCGGGGTTACGGCCACTAGTAATGTCATTGAAGCCTGGCACACCAACCGCATAGAGCAAGGGATTCACGAATCCCAAGGGAGAGCGACCTTTGGAAAGTCGGACGTCGTTCAATAGGGCGACAATGCCAGCAAATGCGGGGGAAGATGCCGATGTTCCACCAATGAGAACCGGTCTACCAGAGAGAATAATGCGGAAGCGATCGCCTTGAGCGGCGACATCGGGATAAGCCTGGATAACGTCGATGTTATTGGAAAATAAACGGTGACTTCCAACAGACATACCCGTCCCTGGCTGTGAATAGAAGAGGCGGCGGTCAGAGGCCTGGTAACTGTCATGTCGATGGAGGACCTACGGATTGTAAAGTCCTTGATAGAGCCCCTTTGGCAGACCGTTTAGGAAACCTTGAACGGCTCTGTCCTGGTACGCAGGCCTGGAGAACTAAAAAGGAAACTCCTCAGCTGTGGCGAAGTTCGCGACGCGGTTTGCCACTAACGTAATTGCTGAAACCTCCACCAGAGAAGAAACGTGAGACGGCAACTTCAGGGTTAATGTTCTGCGTGCCACCGACAGAAGTTACGCTAATGCGCAGAGTCACTGATATTCCTCGCAAAAACAGAGGCAAGCCGCTTACAATGGACATCTGGCAACAGGCTGAGAAATATCACGCCAAAGAATGGATCACGTATACTCACGATGCTGGGAAAGAAGGAATGAATTTCGTCTGGTTTTTGCCGTCGTTTGTGAAGCATTGTTGTTGTGCAGGATCCTCTTCTCCGTCGCCAACGCCGCCGTCTCCCGATGAGAACAACAAGGTCACACCCCTGGCACCTGTTTATCGCGAGCTTAGTATAGCAAACGACCATACGTGTAAAATTCACACACCTAATTGAGCCATCTCAGCACAGGCGCGGCGGGCAAAGCTCTCAGGCACTGAAAGTGATGTTATATTCAGTACTCAAGACATCTGCCTTTGCGATCTATGAATACCTGTTTGTTCGTCATCTCCGTAACTTGTCGAGATCGAAAGAGGGGGGTTATCATGGGACAAAACAAACTCCAGCCAGTCCGTGTAGGGTCTGGATATTGTATTCAGCGTCCTTAGATCTGCATATATGTTAGAGAAACGGACGCAACTCGTTTGTATCGGTAGGAGTCAGAACATCGGGGTTGAAGGGAGGACGTCCGGCAGTCGAGTAGAACGTGGCCTGCGAACGCGTGAGGCAATATTTGGATGATGGTGTAGAGTATGGCTTACCGGAATAGGATGTGACAACCCAAAGGCAAATTGAACGTCCAGGTTAGCTTCAGCGCCAGCATTTGAGATGTTTTGGTCATTCAAACCGCCTACAAACGGAGAAATAAATACACATCAATTGAATGGAAGATCTTGGGGGTACCTTTCACCGAAATGAAATTGAAAGACGAGTTGAGAGCATCGGGTCGTTGCTCCGCGTAGAATTGTTGAAGGTCTTGGAGGTTCGCGAATTGTTCCAGGTAACCTGTGATGCCAATCGAATTTCCTTCAGCGGATGGAGTAAAACCGACGGCATTGTATAGTTGCTGCAGGCACTTGATGGTGATGGTCTGATTGCAGCTAGCATCGACTAACGCGCCATTGACATTGAATGCGGGGAGGTTCTTCTTCTGAGTCAAATCTGGCTGATCGTCCATCCAAACAATAGTCGATTTTGATCCCTTGAAGCGACCGAACATCGTCGTAGGTTGAATGACGTCGACATGTTCGTGGAGGTTGCTAGGAAGGCTGTAGCTGGTAGTCCTTACCAGGTAATCCCCACTTTCTTCATGCTTCCAGACGTGGTATTCCTAGATGAGCGTCGCGTCAGCCCTAACGTCCAACGAATTATAAAACAGCGACGCTCACCGTGTTCAACATCTTTTCTACCAGGGTAACAGGAATCTTAACTATGACCCAATCCCTCGCAGGAGAGCGGGCAATATCGTCTTCCGTGATGCCATGGGAGTTAAGCCATTCGTCGACGAGGTCGACACTCTTCGGATTAGGAGCGACGAGGTCCTCGACCTCCGCCTTGGACAGATGCTGTCCATAACGTTCGTGGAACGGATCGCTCACTTCATAGAGGTGCCTTTCGAGGGTGGGGAAATTGGGTTGCGGCAGCCCGATGCGTAGGATGATGTTATGGTTCGTCGGCGGACGACTGTGCTTCGTCCACCCACGAGGTGGCACAATGCTCTCCTTGACCTTGAGGGGACAATCCTTTGAAGGTGCCGCCCACGCGGCGAACGGGACAGCGGAGAGAGCAAGGAAGAGAGACAAGGACCGCATGGTCTAATGCAGAGAACCGCTGGCTAGTTTGGGCGGCCATTTTATACTCCAACGGGACTGACGCCCATTAAGTGACTGCGTTCAGGGTCTCACGACAACCAAGATAACTCACCATTACCGTTGCATGGCTTCCACAGGAGTGCTTCCTCGTCTCACGAGAAATATCCCTGCACTTATTGGGACGGGCAGCTTGCATCCATGTGTCTGCCGACTTTGGCAGCACCTTCGACGATGATCGCTGCGTGAATTTGCCCATGTACAATCATCCTGGAAAAACGAAGAAGCACGGCAACGCCTGTCACACCAAATGGGAAGCGAATTTCGGCAAATGCTGTGCGCCTGTAGATATGCGGCACATGATTCCTTCTTTTCTCCGTTCCATTCCAGTCCAGCAGATGGCCACATGGAACGCAGGTGAGATTTGCCACTTTTCCGAGAGGTCGGTGATCGCGTTGAAGTTGATAAACGCGTCAGCTAAAAATAGGTTTATTTTGGTTTGTATTTCCAAGAACGGTCACATGCAAATTGAATCTACTAAAGCGACAACTTCCTCAACTGTTCAAAGTTTGGCGTTCCAAGTCCAGTGACTGAAGAAAATCAGCATAATTTAAAATATAGGCCACGGATCACTCACTCGGATCCCATCCTTGAGTTGCCTACGGCGATCAAGTTGATCAGTTTCTGGTGAGAGAACCACGGATCGTGTCCTTACGTTAAAACCTGGAGTGCCGCATCCCGGGTTATTACCCTCCACAATGTCGTTGAATGCGTTGGGTCCTCCTATGGAATACAACCACGGGTTCAGAAATCCGAGCGTGGACTTTCCCTTTGCCAATCGAGCATCATTTAGCAAGGAAACAATAGCTGCAAATGTAGGGGCTGAGGCGGATGTTCCACCGATCGAAATGATGCGTCCTTGCCAGAAGATACGGAATCTACGGCCCTGGGCAGCTACGTCTGGGATGCCCTGGGGTATTTTAGGAAAAAAAGCGGAACATAGATAAATGCTCATCACGTACTCTCCCTCTCCTGTGGGGAAAGTCGAAATGAAGTGTCAGTTGGAGTATGACGCCTTGCGAAATCGACGAACTTGTTGTACAGTCCATCGTATGTGCCCTTTGGAAGCTTGTCGAGGAACTTCTTGACAGCCTTTTCTTGATAAGGCGGTCGCGGCCACTAACAGTAGCTGAGGTGGGCAGAAGAAGAGTATACCGCACTGCACTCACGTAATTGCTGAATCCTCCGCCGGAGAAAAAGACCGCTATTTCAGGAACATTCACTGTTCCACCGACCGCAGTCACACTGAAACAGGCAGGCATCAATTTTGAGTTGGATGACGGTTGGCTTCCGAGACCTACTAAGGGCAACTAACCAATGACGAATGTGAGCTAGAGACTAGAATTACAAGTGCAATAGCCTACCCTGCAGGGAAGATGGGAAGAAAGTGTGTTGTATTCTTCCCATCGTTAGACTTGCACTTGTGGTTCGCAGGGTCTGCGCTGCCATCCCCAACGCCACCATCTCCCGAAGAGAAAAGTAGCGAGACACCACGAGCACCTTGGCGTGAATCTCATGAGCGTAAAGTCTTCCAAGCAATCAAGTTTCAACTCACCAAGCTGCGCAAAATCGGCGCATGTTCGGCGCGCGTAGCTTTCGGGAACTGAGGAAGGCCCCGTCAATGAGGCAAAATAACAATCGAGGAAATTTCATACCTGTTTGCTCAGGTTCTCCGTAACTGGTCGAGATGGTCTGCGGAACGTTTTTCGACTTCAAAACAAACTCCACCCACTGCCAGCAAGGAGAAACGACAGAGATTCAGAGATAGTCGCAGAAGACCCAAGGTACACATACATCCGCATACGGTTCTGCAGTGGCATCGGTGGGTTAGATTGAAGCAAAGAAAATCAAATTGCGAAATTACCATTCGTATTCACGGGCGTGGTCAAATCTGGCTTGAACGGTGGGCGACCAGCCGTCGACCAGAAAGTCCCAGGAGTGGGATAGGTCAAGCCGAAAGCAAATTGAACATCGAGATTGGCTTCGATGCCAGCTTCAGACAATGTCTGGTTATTCAGGCCACCTTTGCGGCGCGTTACGAAATCGTTAGAAACAAGTAAACAGGGACCCACCTTTCACTGAAATGAATTTGAATGAGCTGTTCAACGCGTCGGGACGCTGGTCCGCGTAGAAAGACTGCAGGTCCTGTTCATTAGCGAATTGTTCGAGATAGCCAGTAATGCCGATGGCGTTTTTGCGAGTTGCCTTCGGAACATAGCCGTTGATGTTGTAGAGCTGCTGGATGCACGAGATAGTGATCGAGACATTGCATTGAGGATCGACACTGGCGCCGTTAACAAGGTTGACAGACGGAAGGTTCTGCTCAATTTTGAACTCTTCAATATGGTCCTCGAAATGCAAAGTAGTTTTCATCCCACGCCAGCGCGCAAACATCGTTGTCGGCTGAATAACTTCAACATGGTCGTGGAGATTCTCCGGTAGACTGTAGCTAGTTGTGCGAACAAGGTAGTCACCACTCTCGGTATGTTTCCAGATGTAATATTTCTGGGAAAGATCGGAATATGTGTTATTGACTAACTCACAGGGGGTTACTTACAGTGTCAAACATTTCCTCTGCAACGCGGACCGGCACTTTAATCGTGATCCAGTCTCCTGCAGGCGATCGTGATATATTGCCTTCTCCGAAACCATGCGATGACAGCCATTCGTTGACCAAGTCTATGCTCTCTTTGTGAGGTGCGACAAGACTTTCAACTTCTTCCTTGGAAAGGTGAGCACCATATCGCTCGTGGAACGGATCGCTGATTTCATAGAGGTGCTGCTCTAGAACCGAGAAATTGGGCTGGGGAAGTCCAATGCGAAGGGAGATCGTATGGTCCGCGGGAGCAGGCGAGATCCTGGTCCATCCGACAGGGGCTAGAACGAATTCCTTGACTTTGTGAGCGCATCCCTGGCGCGGCGCTGCCAATGCGATGTGAGTGGAAAGGGCCAATACGAACAGGTTGGAGAAGAGCCCCATTGTGGCTGACTTCTGACAGAGCTACGTAGCACGGCTGGGATGCGCGGAAGGGAGACCCCTTTTTATACGCGTCTCAACATCAGCCGCCTTCGCACGGTGATGCTCATTGCGTGTATCCCGGTCCATTTGGAACCGTTCTATGCGCGACCATTCTTGCCTTGGCGTTCTCTATATGGAGCGGAAGTATGTTGGACACGCGGAACTCAACAACCGTGATCATGCAAGATTACCTTAAACTCGCGCATTCCACCCAATCGACACATCAAAAAGCAGCCGGGATGGGGGTAATTCAAGAAATGGGCATGTCAGTCGGGTCCATATCATGTCCCAATGTCCGCTGAAAATGGTGTACCTGAGTTTGCCTGCCGTATTGATGGAAGGAAACATGGTGACAATGTAGAGGTCTTGAGTTTCTTGGGTTTCTTGTCAGTTGCTTTTCGCCATTTTACATGACCACAGCAGTGCCGCGGAGCGAAAGCGATAAAACCGCAGAGGCTAGGCAAAGAATTGCCCAACGCGGCGGTTATCAGTACCGAATTGAAGCCGTCGTCGAGGCATATGGACAGGGATGCAGGGGCGGGTTGATTTGATGCTGAAAGCTGTCACGAATTTCATGGCGTAAATTCAAAAGTGGTCGACGCGCCAAGCCAAGGCGATAGAGGTCAAGTGATGTTTGACTTTATTGTTCAACAGCTTTGCAATCCTAAATTTCAACCTTGGTTTGCTATACCACGATGGCCGGAACAGATTCAGTGTCAGTGTTCGCCGAGGGGACATTTGAAGAGCAGGTTCGGTTCATATCAAAGCGATGTTGTGATCCTATCAGACTCAGACGCGAAAATACTTGTAGATCCAAGAGCTTGTGAACTACATTGCCCGGCGTCGACCAGAGGAGGAGCGTGCTGAATTTATTCGTCCGTTCCAAGATGCTTTCAAAACCGGAGAGGGCCAGAGCCCATCCAGCAAGATAAGGAGAGGAAGAGGGCGGTGTTTGACTCGGTTCTGGCAGAGGTGAAAGGTTTTGGAGAAGGCTCTGAAAAGGTGCTGTCGTTTATCGCATCTTCGTTGTCGCGGCTTCTTACAACTTTTTTTGCACGTAGAGACCGAAGGCTTCTTCAATCTCCTATACTCGCATTTTTTGACTTTTTACCCACCTGAAGCACCAGAAGCTAAGGAGCGCTTGACATCCCTACTTCAAACATCAAGTCGGCATCGCCTGAACATCAATCAATAAAATACAGAATGTACGTTCATGCAAATTTGCTAGGCGCTCATCACTGACGCGAACTTTCAGACTGTCTAATCTCTTCAATGCCATCTCGCGGACGTCAGGTCTCCGAGTTGCCGTGTATAATACCCTACTAGAAATCGCTGCAGCTCGCGACGAGATCAGTGTATTGCAGCTCGACCGCCACGATGTTGAGAAGTGGTTAACAGAGTGGAGAATCTCGCCAGCGGAAAAATCAGCTTTCTTGAAGTCGATTGTAGATGCCTACACAAAGACGGGTCAACCGTAGGTCCAAAATTAGCCGCCTAACCCCAATACCTGATCGTGAGATGAATTGGCAGAGGCAGCGCGTACGAATACTCTCTCTTATACGTTCGTTCGTTGCCTGCCGACGGGCCTGATACCCCAAAAGCCGCGATCGAACTTGTCGCCGCGGCGCTCAGACTTCCCGAAGTCTTCGATTTCGATCCTCTGTTCAAAATAGACGCCGTTATCGCGGCCAAGAACACGAACTGTTTTCGCTCCTTCGAATATTCCTCAACGATGGACTTGTTGAATTTAACGCTTGGGTAGACTCGCACTCCGACATTCTTGGAAAATATGGTTTGTTCACTGCGTCTCTCTCTGTCCGATCTTATCGCTGAGAAACGCGAACCACAGCTTTGGACCGAGCTGAGCTCGAACGCAAGATTCGGCTCCTAACATTCGCATCCCTCGGATTTAAGTACGTTGGGCAGGACCTGACCTACTCAAAAGTGGCGAAGCCCTCAGGTCGAACCCACGACTGTCGAAAAATGGGCCATTGATGGTGCGTCCACCAATGTCATATGAATGTCGTTCTGACACATCTCCGCTGTCAGTCATCCGCGCGGGTCTCCTCTGGGGAAAGCTTTCTCAGACGACACAGAGCCTGCACATCATTCGGGCGACACCCCGGACGTTTGAGCGGGAGCAGTGGGAGGTGCTCGAAAAACGGCTAGTGGCATGGCAGTCTGGACTTCAAGGCGTACTGGATGTTATTGCTAGCGCGAGAAGACAAGCTGGTCATGGCCAAGCTTCCACATCGGCATCAGCAGCAGTAGCAGCATGACATCTTCAACGAGTTCTGAATTGTAGGAATGCGACCCACCGGAAATGATAGTATTGCTAAACAAAATCCACTTGCAAAAAAAGACAATTTATCAATAAAAGTTCTAAGGTATCTACCACTCTCCATCGAAGCCAACAAAGCCTGGAAATGCAGGGCTGAGCGCGTCGTCAATGGCCCCACAAGAACACACTCACCAGTCAATAGGAAAATGTGGAAATAGCGCTTCTTCTCCAAGCTCGCACACCAATTCCACGCGCTGGTCAGTCTGCCGTCGATGCAGCTGCCAGCGTCGAAGAAATTGTCCGCTCCAGAGCCATCAAAACCGTGTCGGAAGAAATCGGCCAGGATTTCACGCGTGAGGTTCTCGGTCGAGCCGAATTCGTCCTCGATATAAGACCGCAGAGCGGGCTTTGCAGCCAGCGCAGGATCTGCGAAAGCGTGTTGCAGATGGGCAGCAGGATGCGGTAGATCTGCGTGTATTTGTCAATAAACATGAGCGCGTTCGGCACGTTGTGGTCGCCCATGTGGATCACGCTCGACCCTATCCATGTGCCGACGCTCTTTTGCGCCTTGTGCAGGATGTTATGCATCATGCGAGACGTCTTGGGCGCGGCTTGAACTCGGTTCAGCCTTGGCCGGTGTCTCGCAGACGGTAGGGGACGTTTTCGGATAAGAGATCTTGCTCAGCAAGGTACCATAAGTGGAACATATCTACGAACACCTTTCAGTCTGCATGCGCGAAACTACGACTTGGAAAAAAAAAACTCACCATGCAGGATTTCTTTCCAGAGCGTCAGACTCTGCAAAACATATGCATATTGTTTGGCATGGTCATGCGAGAGCCGCGCTCCGTCTCGGCCACTGCGGATCGCGAGGCTGCTCTTGCTGTCCTTGGCTTGCGTCGGGTGAAAGTACTCTTGCAGATACTTGATCATGCGCTCACACGGATCTCGATTGGTCCTCAAGAAGGCGTGATTGTCTCCGATCGAATACAGGCATTGTCGCACTGCTTCCTGGTTCAGCCAGGGCGTTCATAACGCGCTGCGAGCATCTCGATGGCGCGTTCTTTGCTTTTAATGTCTCTCTGAATCTCTCTCCGAGACCGGCCCTCCGAGTAAATCTCTTTCGTTGCAACAGTGATAAGGTCATCTCGGAGGATGCCCAGCGCATCGTGGTTCTCCAGAATAGCGTAGACCGTCTTGATGGGCCTGATGCAAGAAAAGCTGAGCATTTCCTTGACCTCGGAAGATTGGCTGTCCTAAACGATTTTAGTGGTTCAATGACGCAACTACGCATTTCCGGAAGTGAACGAACCTGGAGGAGGTAAATCAGTTTACCATAAGTCGTGCGCATCTTGTCAGGATTCATAATCTTATGTCTTCGTCCCAATTCGAAAATGTTTTGGTAAAATTCAGCGTTGGCTTGGAAGTCACGGTCCGTGAATAGCTCTTGCCCTTGCTTGTAATCAGCCGCAAGCAGCAGGCCAGACATGATGGCGCAGAGCTCCCTAATCTGTTGCACGATGCGTTTGGGTTTGGACAGCCCGAATCCTATGGTGTCGATCTTGTCTGTGTACTCAGAGACGGACAACGCGGCTTCCAGAAGACGCAGATACTTGCGCTCGACCAACGACAGGCGCAGAGGGATGTACTTTGAGCGTTCGACGAACCATTCGCCGACTTTAGCACCGACAGCGGGTTGCGCGCCTGGCGGTTCGGTTGCAGGAGCGGCGAGTATGGGAACCCATTCTTCATCATCCGAACCGCCACTTGTGACATCTTCTTCAACGTCCATCTAGAATCAGAGTCAATGCAGGTGGCCATATTCACGAACAAAACACGTCACTGCATGGGAGTCGCCATTCGTATGCGGCGTGGCGGTCGGATGGCCGTTCGTTTCCGGCTTCTTTGATTTTGAGGTTAGCGGTTTCGTCGCGTGCGTCTTTCTTGAGCCTTTTCGGTGCTGAGCTGCGAAGCACACTTCGCAGTACGGGTCTGCGCATGACTCGCAATAAACTTGGGCGGGTTGATCTTTGTAAAAAAAAAAAATTCCAAGTCGGGACTTAACGGTGTGTTCGGGCATTTAAGAAAAAGAAAGAGGGAATGGTCACCCTCGCATTCTATGCAATAGCCCTCTGCCACGGGCCTACGTGCTGCCTCTTCATCCCACCCGGATGCAGATTCGGCGTCGCTGCCGGGCATGTCTAGTGTATCGTCATGGTTCGCGCTGAGGATGTTCTCGAGCGAAAATGCTGCTAGCTTAATCTTGGACTGGACACCGGCCTGCTGGTCATCGTCCGTGACTTGGGGTTGCGTCATCTATGAGGGCGTTCTTCGAAAGAACGAACAAGTCGGGAGTAGGCAAAATTTATGGTGGACGTGCTCTCGTAATTTCATTTGAACGGATGTCAACAACACGTGGAGTCGACTGAATTGTAATGCAATCCGAGATGTGTAATAATTAGATGATAATCTACACGCACAAAACCTATAGAATGAGTGTTAGCATAAAAGACGGTCAATATTACTACGAGCCGACGTCCGCATTCTCGCTCCAGGCATTACTCAGATTATTTCTCTTTTGTTCGATTCTCCGGCCTGTCCAGTCATCCTCTCCGACCCGATTTGCCCAATCGTTAGCGTCGTCCCAGGACTCTTCCCAGGCACGAATGGCTTCGCTCGCAGCCACCTTGGGCACAGGCGCAATAATCGGCATGGACCGAGAGCCCTCCCCGTTGTTACCAAGCTTTACATCTGGGGAATTGACGGCTGGTTGATGGGACGAGCGAATGCTGAGTGGTGCCGGGCGCTTGTTGGCTTTCTTGAGCAGATTCTTCGCCGGCTTGGGCGCGGATCCGTTTTGGTTCGATGATGACGACAAGGACGATACACTGGTGGAGAGGCTGGGGGGATATGAGTGCAACTCGACAGCCTGTCCCGAATCGCCGTTCGACTTGTGTTCCTCAGCAGTAAGTGAGGCGGCCAAAGCCTTGACATGAGATACTTCATCTGAAGCTCGAGGCGAATGCGAACGCGCGTTCAATCGACCCTGCTCCACGTCATGCCTGTTATAATAGCTGTCGTCATCTTCATCGTCGGAAGGTGCCCTGAAGAGAGGCTCGCGGTCCATGCTGCCAGGTCGGGACACGTCTGCGTCCAAAGCCACCGGCACAAAACTCGACGCTTTGACGATCGAGTCGATCAGCCAGAATTGAAGGATGTTCATTGTGATCGGGAAAATTCCCATAGTGCTATTCTTCCGTCAGATGCGTGACATCAGTCAAACGGGATTTGCGCACAATATGACCTGCAAGGACTCTCCATCGCCAATGTGCGTCCAGCTAAGTAGCCATTCCCCGATGTCGAGAAGTCCGGGGAAAAGAATGAGCAATATCGTGACCAATAATTTCATGGTTATAAGCGTAAGAACGTATAGCGCCGCCTGTCGCGCCCAATAGTTGAAGGAAGGGGGGTTGCCGTAGATCCCAGATTCGAACCCTTTGAGATGCAGCCTCTCGGAAAAGAGATATGTCAAAAAGTGGAGGAAGTAGTAGATGAAAGCGACACCTGCAAATATCTCAGCGAACAGCAAGCGTTTTAATGCTAAAGAACGTACCAAGTGTCGTGTCGATCAATATGTGGAGGGAATAGAATACACATGCATTGCCGGAAGTATGTTGCGATATGAGGTCTGAAATGAGGACGTTCATGACATGGACAAAAAGCTGTCCGACAACTTGTTTTGATACATCGAAAAGCCTGCAAGCACACGCCGGTCGACGAAAGGTTCAGGGATAGCGATGCAAAACACGACGCACCATATTCGCCACGGGCGCATAGGATTCTCCCTATGCCGCTTATACACCAGCGAAAGAATCACCAGCACTCCCAAGACGGCTTGAACGACCTGAGAGTTTCCAGAGGTGTCAGCAGGCCAGCATGGGAAGGATTGGCAGGAAGATTCACCAACGCGGTCGGACCGAGCAGTTCACATGAGTCGTTGTCGACACCCGGAAAGCTTCCTGGCGAAAGAGTTGAGGACCCGCCCGCCGTGGTCGAGGACGTCGAATCCGACATCGAGACGAAAATGTCGACCTGCGACTAAGCCGCTCATGCAAGGCCGATCGCAGTATTACATAATAAAATGCAGCGATCTCTCGACACAGCCGGCAGTCTTTGCAGCGCAGCCATATATCCTTCAAAATACCTCTTTACATCTCCTTTTCTACGACTTGACGGACTACGATGACCTTTTTTTCGCGAGGAAACCAAGGAAACTACACACCGCCGCCATCTAGCGCTCCATACAGCCGCGTTCCTGATGGATACTCCCCTAGCCTGCCTGCTAGGTCAGCGGTTCGCCCGCCGCCACCTCATTCTGCTCAGTATGCCGCTCCTCCGACGCCGTACAACGACCCGTCGAGCGCCTTGTTTGAGAAGAGGAGTTATGAGCGTCGCCCGACGCCGTCACGAGGTGGAAGGTACGATCAGCTTCACTCGTTCGTCGATGCCCTTTTCTCAAATCACCATCGGGGCAGTTATGGGGTTGTCAGCTCTCCGAGCGATGCACTGGCATTGACGAACTGCTTGATCGTGCATCCGTCGGACTTTCAGCAAGGACAGCATGTCCTGATCAAGGGCAGCTACGTCCTGACAGTCAGGTATGTCATTCCTCCTTCGAGGTAAGCTGATTTAACCTTTATCAAAGACACGACAACACCGGAAAACTCCAACCGGGCACCGTCGGTGCATCCGCCATGCAACGGCAGTGGATCGGCCTGTCACTGACAGGCGATTCGGTCACAGTCGAACCCCTCCCCCCGCCGCCCAACCCTCTGCCCCTTCGTACCTCCAATCAATCGATATTGAAGTCGGTTTTCTTCGTCGGGCCATGAAATCGCAGAACAATTTTCCGCAGACGAGATGGCGCACAATTTCGTCAAGGCGTTCAGCGGCATCGTGATGTCAGTGGACGAAATTCTGGTGTTTGAATTCCACGGACAGAACTTGAAGGCTACGGTCAAGTCGTTGAGCGTCTTGAACTTGGCCGATGGACAAACGAAGGGCGTTCCGCAAGGCCAACGGATAACTGAATATCACAACATGGGTATAATCATGGATAAGACGGATATCATGTTCGTGAAGGCGCCAGATAGTGCGATCAAGCTCAAATCCAGCGCTAAAAAGTATGGGTCCTATTCATCCGACCGTAGGACGTAAGCTCATATCACTTTTACTCAGAGCCCCTCCAAACGCTATCCTCGCCCCAAACTTCAAGTTTGAGGACATGGGTATTGGCGGCCTTGACGCTGAATTTAGCGACATTTTCCGTCGCGCGTTCGCCTCCAGGGTCTTCCCTCCGGGACTCGTAGAGAAGTTGGGCATTGAGCATGTGAAGGGTATGCTATGCTCTCAACTGGACACGACGCGCTACTTCATATTTTTCCGCAGGTATTCTTTTGTATGGTCCACCCGGAACAGGAAAAACACTCATAGCACGACAAATTGGAAAAATGCTTAATGCTCGGGAACCTAAAATCGTGAACGGCCCCGAAATCCTGAACAAGTACGTCGGCCAGTCTGAAGAGAACATTCGAAAACTGTTTGCGGATGCGGAGAAGGAGGTACGTGAGGAATTCATATTTGTCTGGCCTGTATTCACCGCAGCTTTACTAGTACAAAGAAAAGGGAGACGAAAGCGGCCTGCATATCATCATCTTTGATGAATTGGACGCCATCTTCAAGCAACGTGGTTCGACGAATAACGGCACAGGTGTCGGTGATAGTGTCGTCAATCAACTGTTGGCCAAAGTACGTCTTCGCTCGGTCTCCCAAACAAATAGGTTGCACTTATCACATTTTCTTTAGATGGACGGCGTGGATCAACTCAATAACATCCTCATTATTGGCATGACCAATCGTCGAGACATGATCGATGAAGCCTTGCTTCGACCTGGTCGTCTTGAAGTTCACATGGAGATTTCACTGCCAGACGAAAAGGGTCGGTATCAAATATTGAGTATCCACACGGCGAAGATGCGAATGAACGGTGTCATGGACCATGACGTGGATCTCCTCGAACTGGCCGCCGCGACGAAAAACTTCTCCGGTGCTGAAATCAATGGGTTGATCAAGAGCGCGACGAGTTTTGCGTTTAACCGTCATGTCAAGGTTGGGACGATCGCTGGCATCTCGGACGATGTGGAAAATCTCCGTGTCAATAGGTCCGACTTTTTGAATGCCTTGGACGAAGTCCATCCTGCGTTTGGCGTCTCGGAAGAGGAGCTACAACAAGTGGTCCAGAACGGGATCATACACTTCGACTCGGTGGTAGACGTATGTCGTTTGAGTTTACAATTTGCTTTTGTCCTGCATGACTTGGGGTTCGTGTTGTAGGAGATTCTTAGATCCGGTCAGCTGTTCGTCGAGCAAGTTCGCTCATCTACACGAACGCATTTAGTCAGCGTCCTTCTCCACGGACCTGCATCTGCCGGCAAATCTGCCTTGGCGGCATCGATTGCTCAAGCATCGCAATTCCCATTCATCAAGTTGATATCTCCCGATAACATGGTCGGCTTCTCAGAGAGTCAAAAGGTGGCAGCGATCAACAAGGTCTTCAATGACAGTTACAAGAGTCCCCTGAGCGTGATCGTCGTAGACAACATTGAACGACTGATTGGTATGTTTTACACTTCATGACTACGGATGGCATTGTGATGTCGTTTCGTAGATTGGACGCCAATGGGTGCGAGATTCTCCAATTCGGTTCTCCAAGCGTTGCTGGTGTTGCTCTCTAAACGACCTCCAAAGGTGGGGCTTTCCTGTTTGGCTAGCGTTAACGCTTGCGTTTACTGATGAAAATTTCCATAGGAACGACGATTGCTCATTTTGGCTACGTCGTCGCTCCGGCCCATACTGACGGATCTTGGCCTTGCGGAAATTTTCGATTCTGAACTGCGCGTTCCGCCGATATCAAATCTCCGTGCTCTAGAATATGTTCTAAGAGAGGTCGAGCTGTTTACAACGGGTGGAGAGAGAAGGGCGGCGGTGAAGATGCTCGTGGATGCTGGTTTGGCTGGGGAAGACGACCTTTCGCCCAGACTGCAGATCGGAATAAAGAAACTGCTAAGCGTGATTGAGATGGCGAGGCAAGAGCCGGAGAACGTTGGGGAGAGACTTGCTACTGC
This sequence comes from Macrocybe gigantea, assembly GCA_011319805.1. Classification (NCBI taxonomy): domain Eukaryota; kingdom Fungi; phylum Basidiomycota; class Agaricomycetes; order Agaricales; family Callistosporiaceae; genus Macrocybe; species Macrocybe gigantea. Next base: position 24,270 of record SJRY01000263.1, read on the forward strand.
GCTGATGGGGTTGGGCCTTTGAAGGATGTGTTGTACAGTACCTAATTTATTGAATGACTAGGATTTCCAGATTCGGATGCGCAAAAGCACCATAACAGCATGGCCTTGACCCAAGTCTCTCTTCTCCACTTCCTCCCTCATTGACCCCATCGACCACACGTCTGCCATGGCCTCTTCAGGCGACGATGAACGCCCGCGATTGCCGCCTCTTCGGCGATCCGCTTCTCAGCCGAAGCCGAAGGGTATCCTCAAGAACGCCCCACCCCCACCAGGGACCACCAGCTCCCCGCAGTGAGTCTCAAATCAGCCCTGCTAATTTCACATCTCCCGATCTCATTCCTGCCGTTTCGCGCTCTTAAAGTAGTCTGCAATGGGACGAGGAGAACCTGGCTCTGACAGAAATACAAAAGGACAGCCTGATGAAGATCACGGAGCCTAAAACGCCCTATGTACGATACAATCCCGAAACAGACGAGGTCGAAGGAGGTTTGTCTCTCTCGTTCCGTTCATATTTGCCTGGCGCTCGTTGGTGTAATCGTTCTCGCTGATCGTTTCGGTTTCGGCTCAACCTGCAGATATACCAAACTTGGACCTCGATGGCAGGTACAGCCCCTACGAGAGCCGCACCGCCGAATCGCCGATCCCGTCCCTCTCTTCGACGGGCGCCGACACCTCGGGTCCGTCTTCCCGCCGCACTTCGCTGTCGAGCGTCGGAAGGCCCGCGTCCGCGTCTGGCCGATCGGGAAGCTCCGCCTCCAGTCGGAGCACGAGCTTCAACCTCCCTAACGACGCGAGAAATGCCATCCGCGCAGAGAGCGGATCTCCTGGAGAGGAGGTCGAGTTTGAGGAAGAGATGGATGAGGAAGGTGTGTTGTCGTCCCCTGTGCCCCCTTTTCTTATATGGCGAGAGCTTGGACTGACGTTTGTATCCTCCTCCGAATAGCTGCCGCTAAGCATGCGGCTTTCATTCGTGCACGTGGAAGGCACTACTCCAACGAAGCCGAAGCTATGAAGGCATGTTTCTAGCTGGCTTGAAACATATTTTATCTGACTATTATGGGGAAACAGCGTGCGGCCCAATTGATGGATGAAGAAGACGATGACGAAGAGGTCCCGCCTCTGCCTAACCGCAATCAACCCAACGAGGAAGTGGATGCAGAAGAATATGAATCAGAAGATCGTGAACAGGAGGAAGAGTCGAAGCCCAAAGTGAATGGTATCGGCCACTCCGCCAGTTAGGCCTCTTCTATGGACACTTTACATCTTTTCTAGGAACTCGATATTTTTTTTTCCCGTTGTATCGTACTGTCTATTCCGATACGATTGAGTCTAGCCTTGTTTTTCCTCTCACTTTTTTGTCTGATGTCTGCTAGTTAGAGTCAGATAAGATGGGACCCAATCTTATCTCGATCGAGCCGAAATTTTTGATCATCTAGAGGACTTGTTCCCCAGACTCATCCCTAAATTATTATTCGACAAACAAAAGCATCCCGAATGTCTCCAGATGCAACAGGCAAAGGCATCCTGCTCAAGGCGGACCCAATCGCCGCCAAATTCCTCGATGAAGTGACGCAGTCGCGGCGCGCGTGCGCTCGGCGGCCCAAGCTCGTCGGCATCCTCGCCACGGCGTCCGTCCCGAGCAAGAACTATGCCGAGTTCACGCGCAAGCAGTGCGACGAGCTTGGTATAGACTTTGTCCTGAAGAAGACCGGCGCTGCGCTGGATGAGACGCTTGCGCCCGGAGATGACGTCGAGGAGGCCATCATCGAGGCCAATGCGGACGACGGTGTTGACGGGATCATGGTGTGTTGATTGTCTTGAACATTGAGATGCGGTTTAATGTTCTTTTTTTTTAAAAAAAAAGGTTTATTACCCGATTTTCGGTGGACGACAGGTATCGTGCACATAATAGATTAGAAATATTCTTGAACTCGTCTTCTTTTACGATGATATAGGACCATTATCTTCAGCAGGTATGAATTTCGTAGCTGTCAGACTCGATTCGATTTGTTCCAACATGTCATGCAGATCGTTTCTCCTTTCAAAGACGTCGAAGGCCTGCACGTCAAGTTCCACTACAACCTATACCACAAGTGCGTCCGTCTCAATAACTGCTATGCAGCTGCCGGGATGCGATACCTACCCAAAAATCTAGTATCCGCTTTATCCCTCCGCAGTCCCTTCTGTCCGCCGTGCAGCCACAGCCTCCAGAAGTCACGACAGTCGAGAGCGACGAACCACCCGCAGGGATGGTCAAATCCATCCTTCCGTGCACGCCGCTCGCGATCGTAAAGTGCCTCGAGTATGTCGGCGTGTACAACTCCATCTTGCCTTATGGCGACCGCGCGTACGGGCGCACCGTCACGGTCATTAATCGGTGAGTGCCCTTTGTCTGTGACATGGAGCTGCTGATGATCGTCCTATAGGTCGGAAGTCGTCGGTCGGCCCTTGGCTGCCTTATTGTCCAACGACGGCGCGCGCGTCTTTTCCGTCGATATCGATTCCGTCCAGGTCAGCTCCTAATATGAAATATTTTTTCTGTGTATCTCTGGCCATTCTCACAAGGTGCTGTTCATCTGACAGGAATACACAAAACGCCCTCGCATCGTGGACGGCGACAACTCCGAGTCGGAGAGACGCATACGACGGTACCACCCGAGGCACGTCGTCCACCCGTGCAGCTTGACGCTGCAGGAGTGCCTCGCCCAGTCCGACGTCGTCGTGTCAGCAGTGCCGAGCTCGACGTACAAGATCAAGACAGAGTGGCTCAAAGACGGCTGTGTGTGCCTCAATGTCGCGGCCGACAAGAACTTTGACAGGGACGTAAGGGAAAAGGTGAGCGTGTATACCGGAGAATTGCATGATATCGTGACTGAAAGGCCTTGCATTAGGCGTCGATATATATACCCGCCGTTGGAAAGTCACTATCCTCATGCTTCTCCGTAACTTGTGAGCCGCATTGTTTCTATGGGTTTTTGAAGTCCGTGCAGTTGACTAGCGATACTTTATCAGATTACGTCTGCAAAAATATAAGCAAGAGCCTTAGAATTTAGGAGAAAAAAAAGTTATCCTCTAGTAGTTGAATATATTATAGCATAGACGCCGCCATTACGGGTAAAGGTGGGAAAAGGAAAGACAGAAAGCATAGCAAGGAGAGAAGCGACGAAGAAGGGGGGATAAATCTCCGGGATTGCTTCTGGTGTGGGTTTGGGAGAAGAATTTATTCAATACAATGCAGGGAAAGGATATAGAATGAACCTTGAAAATGTTCCTGAAATCTTTTCCATAAAACACGTTCCAACGGCGTCCTAAGTCGTAAGCGAAGATTAGATACGCCCATCAGCATGTGAGTGGTAGATGATGGGGAGGACGGGGTCAACGGAAGTGGGCTTCCGTTATATCGGCCGGGTTTGGCTTTTCTAAAATTGGTGTCTGTGAGCCAGACGAAGAAAGCTGGGGGTAACTGGAGTCGCCATCCCTGATGGTACATCTGTCATAAAACGGACTCTCTGGCGATGAAGCTGGGCATGCGCAAGGTAAATGCTGAAAACGTTATTGTGATGGTGGCTTGAAGAACACACCTGTGGCAACTTGGGTATTAGCACGAAGATGAGAGCGGTAATGTTAATAGCAAAAAGCCATGGGTTGTAGTTTGTATAATGCGTTGACGCGAGGAAGCTATCAAAGTTAGTATGGGTACCGGCGGAGAAAGGGCTAGGTTGGGAGGATAGCTTACAGGACCACCGGGACGCAAAAAGCCATTTCTTGGCAGGAGTATACTGTGCACCTTCGTCGATTTGCTCCCAGAGTGTGAGGTCGTCGTATGCGCCGCCGTGCAGATCGTTCTCGAAAGGTATACCTGTTACCCAATGGAACATTAAATAGGACAGCTGCATGGAGTAGCGTCAATATGCGATTCGTGAAGAGACGCAAGCGATTGGGATGCGCACAGCGAGATAGAGGAGATTGACGAGTGTCCAGCTTATTTGTTGGGTCATGCCGGGGATGGTGTCGATGGTGATCTTTCCACAGGTAATGAGAACGACATGGATAAGCCATGCGCCTGGTTGCCCAAAAAACAATTTTCGGAACGTCAGGTCGGAGAGGCACATAAAAGAAGCATAATCAAGATAGACCTTTTGCATTGACCCAGTTCGCGTTGATGTTGACATATGCGCTGCGGTCCAAAGCCTCCTCAACGGAGCGGTCGCCGACCTTTTCGACTTTGACGATGCTGCCGCTGCGTGTGCGTCCGCGCATGGCGAGGGTGACGGGGGAGGCGGGAGGTATGTCGAGCACGGGGAGGTTCGGGGTGACAGAGCGACTCATCTTTTCGGGCTGGACAGATATATGCGCCAGTGACAAGCCTGAGAAGGAGCAGCCTCACCCGCTATTTCGTGGCTGCGCTTGCTCGGCATTCCCCGACCTGCCTTTTTCGTCCACTCCTTCCATGCCCTTGCTCTACTGGGCCATCCTCACCCCGCAAAACAATTCTCCATCGCTGCCGTCCGCTTCCACGCTCCCGTTCGCCTCGACAGCATCGCCATCTTTCCTACTGGTGCCCGTCCTTTTGCCAAAGCTCCCGATATCGTTGCGTAATGCTGTTTGACTGCTACTCCACCCCGGGCCTATCACTCACTTGGCACCTTGCTACACAGTTGCACGCAACCGGATGCGTTCTTCTTGGAGTTATACTTGCACGTGTCCATCTCGTCCGATACGAAGGACAAACAACGCGTCCCGAACGCCCTTGAGCCCACCGCTATCGCGTATGCGGGTGGCGAGGTAAACTACGCCATCGATATGGCGTCTGAGGTACGTGTCCAGCTCAGTTGCGCGTGTTGGTATATGATTATCGAAGCAGTACGCAACCCGCTTCGTCATAGTCAAGGGAGGCTTTGAGAAGGTCTCCATGGCATTCTATGGTCAAGTTGTCTCTGACATCGCCGAGATGGTGGACCGCTACGAACCCCGGACTCTGCCCATGGCCGAACCGTACCCGCTCTTGCGAACAATTGACCCGGCAAATTCGCAGGACCCCACCTCACTGGCACGGCAGCTCCTTGCCACCATCCCTGACGCGCCGCCGCTGCATCTAGTCATCAGACTCATGTTTTGCATCAAACCATCTCCGCAGGATTGGGAATCCCCCGATTTTCCCCATCTGTATGTTAAACTGGAGGACGAAAACGAAGTTGATGTAGATCTCCAAACGGTGGTGTCGTCCTTATCCCGGCCTGTTTCAGACGATGCATCTCCGGAATCCTTGGCCGCTTTCGCGGAGAGGGTATCACTGATGTTAGGCTCAAAAGTTAGTTCCGCAGCAACCGCATCCCAAGTCAGCTAATCGTCGTTGTTTGCTGCTATTCAGAATGCAGAACAGGCACCCTTGGTCGCGGAATTGCTCAGCATAACAGCATCACAGCACCCCGAGATGGCGCGCTCGCTGATGGTTAGTAACCAAGCTTACATTATTGCACGATAACCATGCTGAGAGTGTAATAGCATCGTCTCGACTTTCTAGATATCTTCGAGGTGAATTCCGTGACTGAGGATACAATCCTGCATCTCCTGGATGCAGTTGCCAACATTGATGTCGCAAGAGTTTTTAATTCTGAATCGCTCATCAACATTCTGCACGATGTTGAGGACAGCACTAAGGCTGACGAATCAACCCGGTTATCGGTACGTCGACTCCTCGACAGGCTGGACAATTGGAAATTCCTTGAATATGCCCTCTCCCACTCATGCAATGATTATGTGGAGTCCGTCAACATGCTTTACGACATCGGCCATGAGGAGAAGGCTCTGGGAATTTGGCTAGAGTCAATGATTATCCACGACGACATAACCACCCGATTAGCGGCAAATGCAACTTCTGTTGAACCGTTGAAGCTCCCTTCTCTACTGCGCAAGCCCACGATTTCGGTGTCGCATGACGAGTTCGTTGCTTTTGTAAGGGCCTATATTGGTGTCGCATGCGTCTTGGCAGTCTGGGCTTGGGCAGATCTTTGGGAAATGATCAATGCCGCGAACACACCATGGCCATTCTTCACCTATGGCAGAATGTGACGGTTATCGTGAGGTGAGTAATCATATCCGTACCGATACGTGAACGTGTGGTGAACCCGGGTAATAAAGATTGTCAATCACCTGTTACTCTTGCGGCAACTGACACGCCGTTTGGAATGGAATGTGTCGGAGAATCACCCGCCAACAAAGTCTGGCATATTGACCGAAAAAGTATTGGCAGAACTGCCCAAGGATCCCCAAGCCATTCTGAGCGAAGATTTAGCTGCAGCTGTGCTGGCACTGGAGCCGCCATTATCCTTCATTGCAGAAAGCGACAGACTCTCGTTACGTAAAACAGCATATGTCGTCGAAGATGGGTACCCTGCTGCTATCGAAGAGATCATGTTCTCCAGCGATCACCCGCTATCACTAAGGCGCCTTCGCACATTACGGGCGTCCGTAGCTATTCTGGACCGCGAACTCGGCTATGACCAAGGCGAGTGGAGGTTTCTCCAAGACCTTGGAAAGGAGGAAAAATCTTCCGCACTCGTCCCTCGCCTGATCGAACTCTTATCCGGTGTCGCTGGAGACTTGAACAGCCACTTTGCGCTTTACCCTCCGCCGAAGATGAATCAAGTCTTGGCAGACCAGCTGTTCTGCGTGGCTGATGAGTTGCTCCTCCTCATATTACACCTGGAGAAGGTCATCCCCTTGACGACGCGCGGGCTGAGGCGCCTCACCGCTGCTGTGGCCGACATCTTCGCGTGCGCGTACGCCGCGGAGACGGTGTACGCACAGACAAGCGCGGCGTGCATGTCGGCACAAGGCGTCAAGAAGACATGTTGGCACGTGTTGAACAGGCTGTGCGGCCCAGATTCGTATGCCGAGCCCGGGAAGCTCGGTGCGTACGTCGTGCTGCAGACTCTGCTGGGCCACGGCGAGGTCCACGCTGGACGGGACCCCGTGCATCACCTTTTGCAAGTGTTTGCGCTGATCGATCATGTCCTGCCGGATTTGGATGTTGTGTATGCTAGCGACGAGGACCATGGCCATGAAATGACGGCGCATTGGATCTCCTCCGTCCTCTCGAACATGCTGGAGGAGCTGAAGGCGTTCTTCCGTCTCCTGGACGTGGAGAACAAGGTTCATTTTGTGAAGAGGCTGGTGAGGCTGGATGAGGGGTCCATTGGGATAGGGGAGTGGCTCGTCATGGACGAACTCAGGCTCCTTCTGAATAGCTTGGAAAATCTGGCCGGCGGAATGCTCTCGGAGAAACAGACAGCGGTTCTGCAGTATCAAGTGGCCATGTCTCTGAAAATGCTCTCAGAGCTGATCATCACGTCTTCAAGCTCATCGAGCTGGTTTATTGAAGCTGTCACCTCAACACCGGACGTTTCGCATCTTCTGTTGACGTGCCTTTCCGCGCTGCTGGAGCTGCACTATACCACCTCGGATTTCCGTAGCTTCGTAGCGACCTGCGTCGAATTTTGTGGCACGTTTGAGAGCGATCTGAAGTTTGCTGTTGCAATGTCGGCTCTGCGCGTAGCACAGGTTGACCCGTCTCTGTCGCGCGTCATTGAGCAGGCTGTCGCGGTATTCGAGAACTTATCACTGCTTCATGGCGCGCTTTGGGGCCGTCACGCGGACGAGGTAAGGGTTGAGATTGGCCAGACGCTCGCCTCTTTTGCGGAGATGGACCTGAACATTCCGGGTGGACCGACGATGGACTTCAAAATGGCAGGAGAGATCTTGTCTGCTTGGAGTTCCTTGCATCTCATGCCCAGTCCCGTCGCCGGAAAGCGACAATTGTGCAAAGATGACGATTCTGACCTGCGTCAAGCCCGACGCGTTCGCGCGGCTTTGTCAATCGATGCGGGACGCTCTCCCAGGTGATCAAGGCGCCGAACTCGAAGGCCTGCAGAGCAAATTTTCAGTCGACGAAGACGAGCGATTCCGCCCGAAACGCTCGAGCTCCCCGAGTCGCTGCACATCTCGCTGGACGATGTCGAGATGCTGCTCCGTCCTTGGCCGATGCACCCGCATCCCCCGCAACAAGGCCGTCAGCGCAGTGGGAGCCCAGTAGCCTCATTGACGAGCGTGCCGTCGACGCCGAAGGCGGGAGCGAAGACGCCGGATATCTTGGGGCTCGTGATCTCGCCGCCGACGGCCGTGCTGCGCGCGGCCACGACGGGCCTCACGAAGACGTATCTGAACAACGATTTTCGGCAGTTGAGACAAATGCCTTCAGCAAGGCAGAATACGAGCAGGCTTCCTAGCATGCACGGTATGCCGTCGCCGTTGTTTCCACATGTGTTCAGGTCTGAAATTTTATTTTTCTGCTTCCTTTTTCAGTGGACGAGTTCGAAGTAAGCCCTGCACCGCTCGCCGTCCCGGATTCGACGACGGAAACCTACACTGGAATGGTGAATATATGTAAAGACTTTTTTCGACTGTCATTTGAGGAGATGGGTGGTGATGAGAATAAAAATTACATGAGAGCAGACGTGAAGATGCGTTGTATGTGTGTATCATATAAAATGTATAGAAATATGATGTAGTAATAGGATAATGTGATAATCGCATTTCTGGGTAGAAGCAGCCGACAAATACGTCGTCGAGTGCCCGCAAAGAGAAACAAGAACAGTAGCGACGGCGAAAAATGGAGGCAAGGCGATGACACTAATGCAAACACTGATGACAGAATGTTAAAGATGAAAAAAGACTAGCTCATTGATGCAGGTGGAGGTGGTGCGACTGTGTCGATGATGCAGCTGTTGAGCAGGGTGCAAAGGGCGTGCGTAGGAGGATATCGATGAAAGGGGGGATGCGACGCCCACCACGGTGCTCGTGCTCGTGCTCATGCTTTCACTAATGCTCGTACTCTCGCTGGGAGCAGCAGGCAGTGAGGTTGACGCAGAGGACGCAGCGACTGTTCCTGGCAGCCTAGATCCTGCGGCAGCATTGCCCGGTCCGAGGCCAGAGTGAGACACAGAACGAGGCTCGTCATGACTTGGAGAATTGCGAAAATACCGATCCATGTCGGAGGCGCTGAACTCCCTCCCACGTATCGTCGCGGAGCGTTTTTTGGATTCAGAGGAAGGTATACCCAAGCCCGGCCCTGAACGTTGTGAAAACGAAGGGAACGCTTCGCATTCGCAGGCTCCTTGATTGCCGCCGATGACTGTGACGTAGACCCCGAGCCGGAGGCGACAGCGGCAGAAGCATTTCCACCTCGCTCCCGCCGAGTCTGAAGATCCTTTTCCGCCTTGCCTTCACGGGCTGTCTCTCCCCTGGGCCCACATGGCCTCCGTATGCACCCGGCGCCGCCCCGCCAAGGCCAGCCGCGCCCGCACGCGGAGGGACGCTCCTGACTGTGAAGTGCTCCACTGAACGTGTGTACGGGGACAGCGTGTGATTTGAGTGACTCAGCGTCGAGAGCTGGTGTATCGACTTGGTGAGCGACGGTCGGAGGACGATCTTGGCGTGGTTGGCGAAGGGCTGGTTCTGCTGAGCGGCCCCAACCGCCGTACTGTTGCTCCCCCCCAGCGTCATCACACCATTCGTCGCAGACGGCGAGGACGAGATGAAAGCGCTGTCGAGGGGGTTTATACTATTATTGCTTATGGCAGTCATGTTGGTCGTAGCGGAGGATATGGATACTGAGCGCTGGCGCCGTGAGGGCGGTGGTTGCGGAAGCAGAAAGTTACTCGCACTGTCTTCCTCAAACCGGCTCGAGTAGTAGGAATTCTGCCTTGCAGCTTCCTCATATCGACGACAGGATAGACATGACCATTTAGGACAGGAGGATGTTTTGTGACATATAAAGGTGACTGCGATGGCTGAGCTTCTAGGCTGTCGAAACTGGTCTGGCGACCGGCACCGACCATAGCGGGAGGTGCGGTCCGCGGTACCTTTTCTGGAACGTAATACTGTTCTTGCCGATACATTGAAGAAGTCTGCGATTCTGTCGACCGGTGTGCGGGTGCCAGCGTTGCTGAATCGGGGAAGTATGATCGCGGGCCGCCATAGCCGAATGCAGCATATGTCGGATGGGTTGATGACGACGATGACGAATGCGGAGTTTGTATCAGAGATTGTGCGTGGAAAACACGTGGACGTGTGATAGTCCCGCCGCCGACAGCAGGGATCGTCTCGTATTCCTGGCTCGGGTGACTGAGATCGTCAAAGGCAACGCTTGAGGGAGGTGTTGCAACGCTGTCTTCAGGAATCGTGTAGTTCCAGTTGACGATGTCAACGACGCAATGTCGTCTTCATCGTCGTCGTCGTCCTCATCATCCTCGTCAATATCATCGCTGCCGTACTGACTTTGCTCCTCCGCCAAGTCAGCGAGGCCCTTGTTGGGCGTGAACAGGCTACTGAAACCGCGAAAGAGGCTTTTCGTCGGAAGGCCTTCGGGTCGGAGGCCATAAGTCGGGTCAAAGTTCTCAAGATCGGGGAAAGTGACCGGTTCAGGGGGCATGGTGTTGCTGACGCTCGGATTGAGGGGTGATTTTGGTTTGAGCACCGACGTTGATGCAGAAGAACGTCTTCCAAGGCTACGTTGGGACATTCCGGATGCGGAACGAGGGCGCTTCAAACTCGCGATTGAGTGGGGTGGCTGCGACGGATGTACATGGTATGGGTGAGGATGCGTGTTTGGCGGTTCAGTAATTGTTCGAGGCTGGACCGATGAGGCGTCGCGAGCGGAGCGGATTTCGAGGTTGCGTCGGGTAAGAGGAGCAATCGGCCGTTTTTCGAGGTAGGGGGCCTCAACTTTGGATTTAACCCACTGCTGGCTGAGACGGTGGATGATGCCAGGCAAATCTTCCCTGAACATCTGCCTGAGTTGTCCTTCTATCTCGCGCTGAATGAAATTTTGGATGACCGCAATGGAATCGAACGTGCTGTTGATGTCTACGTGCTGCAGAGGGTCTGTTTTGAAGACAAGCGTAATGCCTTTTTGTTTCGACACGACGAGAACGACATAGGAACTCAGCCGGAAGTGAGAAAGACGGAGAAGCATGGGACGACAAGAGGTTGCTGTGCGGCGAGCATGCCTTTTGAACCTGTCATAAGGTGTATGTCGGGCTGCTTGTGGTTCAATGGGTTTGCCTGCAGGATGCATTGGTATGCTGAGGAAATTGCATGCCTGCCGTGGTTGAATTACTTGCCTGGACCTTTGTCTTCAAGACGAGCTGGGCATCACCGTTGTATGTCAAGCGAAATATGCCTCTGAACTGGTCGACAGTGAGGTCTCCGATATCGCGAATCTCAAGCTCTGGGGGCTGCAAAGGAGTGTCTCAACGCCTGACGCGGATAGAGTTCACGAGTGAAGTTTACCTGGTGCCCATCTCGAGCTCGACTACCTCATCTTGTCCGCTATGATGGGGGGCTTGCTGCCCTTGTTGAGGGCATTGTTGAGCATCTGGATGGCGTCAAAGTGGAACTGGTCTGAGAAACGGGGCCAGTTGAAGGTGAAGGACATGGCGGGCAGCTCATGGTCTACAGTCAAGCCGCGTTTTCCTAATTCGTCAACCAGTCGCAACTTGTCCATGAACGGCGTCCGCAGGTTCCTCGCTGGCGCCGCCGCTCCCGCCCAGCCGCCACCCGCCCCAGAGCAGGCCTCGCCGGACGTTTCTGCGCCTCTGCCTCCTCTCAAGTCCCTTTCTGGGCCCTCCTGGCCGCCGCCCTCGCCCTCGTTCAATGCCTCGCCCGTCTTGCCTCCCACAACCCCGCTGGTCATCGGCAAGAAGGACCGGAGTGGGCAGAGATCCGTCGATGAAACAACCTCCGTTCGTACATCAGCGGGGGGGAGCAAGTATTCCGGTCTCACGCGCACCCAGCCTGGGTCGGCCTTCTCGACCCCGTCTCATCAAACCCGTCCCAGCGTGAGCAGCGTCCTGTCCGCCAGCACTGGAAGCAATCGCAGCCATTCGCCCGGCTCGACAACCTCGTCTCCGCGAATGCTCAACTCTCGGAGCGTCATCACCCGGAAGACTGTCCCCGCGGTCGACCCAGCGGACAGCACGAGCTCAAGTCCCGACCACCCCAAGCGGGCTTCTTCATCCACTCTCTTGGCAATGAACACCCGCGATGAGTTGCTCATCAGTCTTCTGGCTTCCCAGGCTGTCGTTGACAGTCGCGATTTCGAAATCCTTGGCTCTGAAGAGGTCGAGGAGCTTAAGAAAGTGCGTCTGAATACCCCTGCTCTGTATTTCACTAGTCTACATCTTTTGCATCACAGGAGGAACAACTTTTATCTTCGCGCCTGGTAGCGGCAACCAAAAAGCTGGCCCTCGAAACCAAAATCCGCGACGCAGCCGTCCACCTCACCAAACTCAACTCTTCTTCGTCCAACAAGAAACGCTCTGACGAGCAACTCGACGCTGCAAACAAGCGCGTCGATCAAGCCCAGCGTGAGCTCTGGAAAATATCTGAACGCGCCAACGAGGTCAGACGACGGCTGCTCGAGCATCGCGCTGGTGTTCTCAGCCTCTCCGTTCGGAGTCTTGAAAACAAAATATCTGGAGTCAACGGTGGTGGGAGCAGCGAAGACTCTGGGTATGACTCGTCAAACCGCAGCACGCTTCAGAGCCCCGTCACCTCGGTTCTCTCTTCCACCGCGTCCGTCACCTCCAACTCGTCTGCCCCGAAAGCACGCTTCGACGGTGCTCATCTATTTGCCGGACACGCAAATGCAATCGTCCCACGCCGCAAGATGACCCCAGACCAGGCTGCAGCCGAAGTCACCAGCTTGGAAGCGAAGCTCAAGGCCGCTACAGAGACTCTCTCTCTTGCCGGAAAGAAGCAAGCAGAACTCTCCAGAGAGCTGTCCCTTATGAAGCTGGAAAAACAGGAGGTCGAAACAATGATGGGCTTTGAGTTGCAAAGCACGGAAGAGCGCTTGGGTGGGTTTGAAGAGCAGGTTCAGAAGCTGGAGCAAGAGAAGACAGAATGGGAGAAAGAGAGGAAGGAGCTGGTCGAGCAACAGGAGAAAGAGATTGAGAATCTACGGGCCAAACTGAGGATTTTGGAGGCGGAACAACAGGACTCTGGGACGAGGTCCAGCGCAGACGCGAAGACACTGGACGTGATGAGGGCCATGCTAGATGAAAAAGATGATGAGCTGAGGGGTATGAAGGCACTGTTTGAGGAAGAAAGGGAGAGATGGGATACAGAAAAGGCGGAAATGGAGGACGCAAAACTGGACGATCTCGCGAAATTGCAGGAGGAGATGGACAGGTCAAGAGAAGAAGACTTGAAACAGCTGACGGAAATGAACGAAGAGCTGGAATCGGGCCTATCTTCCCTCCAGGCACTCGTCAAAGAGCACGGCATCGTCCTGTTCTCGCGCGATTCGTCCTTGAAAGGGCTCCTCAGATCCGTTGGGACGCATCTGTCTTCAGTCCACACCAAACTCGTGACCCACTCGCAGGCCGAAGCGGAGTGGGAGAACGTGCGGAGAAAACTGGAAGAAGACGTGCGAGTGGGGCTGGACAAGCGCGAGTCCCTCGTGCGTGAGTTGGAGGGGGCGAGACGGGAAAGAGACGAGGCGAGAAGTCAGGCCAAGGCTCTGGAAGCGAGGCTCAAGGACCGAGACTCCAAAGCAATGGCTTCCTCCACGCCGAAAACTTCGGGTCTGGAACTGTTCAACTCGTCAGACGAGTCGGTGGCCAAGATCATCGCCATTCTGCAGCCCGTCTGGGCGATCCTGCCATCGCCGGAGGCACGCGCTGCGAAATTCAGCAACTCGCGGTCGTTCCGGCCAGGAACCACAACGGCGCCCGCGTCTCCGACGATGTCACCCAGCCCGCTGGGCGGCACTGGTAGCGCGTCCGGGCAGGCGACCTCGCTATCGGAATTGGACGTCCGCTCGCTCAAGGCGCTGTACGATTGGACGCGCAATGGGGCAGCGCCGATGTCGCCGAGCCCTCAGAGCGGGTTCACGATCGAGGCGTTCGCGGCGCGCGTGCAGGCGTTGATCGCAGATGACCGAGCGCTGATCGAGCGACTGATCCGGTTCGCGCAGGCGCACGATCTGCTGAAGAAGAACGCGGAGAGGGCGCAGAAGCTCGCGCAGGATGGCAATGTCGCTCTCGAGACGTATCAGAAGCAGGTCCGCACGCTCGAGGAGCGGAACATGAGTTTGGCATCCAAGCAAGCGGCGATGTGTGTCTTTTTTTTTAAAATTCTTTGTATGCTTTTGGTTCTAACCCCTGGTGTACTAGACAGGAAGAGCTGCAGCTGCTGCAAGACACGCTGGAGAGGGTCGAAAAGGAGAGGAGGGATATGGAGATGATGGCAGCAGAACAAGCGGAGACATGTCGACAGCTGACAGAGGCGAACAACACATTGTCGGCGCGGACACTGACGCTGGCAGAGGAAGCGGCCGCGGCGCCGGAAATGGTGCGGAAGCAACTCGAAGCGCAGCTGGCAGAGTGCCGCGCGGCGCTGGATGCTGCTCAAGACGAACTGGACGCGATGAGGACGAGCGAGCAGTCTCAGCGGATAGCGTTGCTCGACGAGCTCAACAGCATGCAGACGGAGAATGGCGCTTTGAGAGCGCAGCTGAGGGCGCGGGACAGAGCCAAGTAGGACCTTTGGAACACTTTCTTTTCTTTCGATTTACTCTTCCTTGCGCTGCACGACGGGCAGCCTTGTTTCTGCTGGATTTATCACGACCTGCATACCCATCTATTGCAATCTATGTATGTATGTACCATGAAGTAGGTGTTCTTGATGTCAACAAGACAGTTGCGCAAGATCGATGCAACAAAAATTATGAAGTGGATACTGGAACCCCTGGCGGGATTCGAACCCGCAACCTCCAGATTAGAAGTCTGACGTCATAACCATTAGACAACAAGGGCTTCTGAAGTTTTGAGCCAAAATATTGGAAGTGGTCGAATGTTGTTGAGCGAAAGTACAAAAAGAATGTTGCTACCCCCGGCGGGACTCGAACCCGCAACCTCCAGATTAGAAGTCTGACGTCATAGCCATTAGACAACGAGGGCTTTTAATTTTATTTTCGCCGACATCTACTGGTTTCTGATTGACGCCGCTGAGTGACATCTCTTCAAAACCAACCACTCGTCCAGCCCGTCGTTGAATGACCGCCCCGAACGACTGCTCCGACCTCCACCAATGTCTTCTCCAGGTAGAGACACTTCAGTGATGTCGAGCTCCCCGGAGTCCGTGTCCCCTGTTCATCGCCGCCCCAGCGTTTCACTCAGCGACGCCAGCGACTCGACCGCTCGTCTTCGTCATTCCCCGACACTGTCGCGGTCCTATGACCCGAACGACCCACAGGTAAGGGAGCGCCAACGGACCATGGATGTGGACATGGCCATGCACCTCTCAAGGGCCAGGCGAGACACCATCAGCGTTGCGCTGTCTCCCGACTATGACAAGCAGGGCCTGCCGAGCTCGCTTCCCGCCCCGTCCCCAGTGACGCCGACAGCGCAGAACCTCGACGCCTCATTCCCCATACTCGTCCAGGACACGATCGAAGAGGAGCCGTCTTCTATTCCGCCGAGTCAGCCGGCCTCACCGTCGCTCGTAGATTTCAGCCATGATAATCTTCAGCGGAGGCAGGAGCCACCGCGCCTAGCCACTCATATAGGTGAAGGCACCCACGCGGGCGAAACGGGGCACGAGGGGTTTGCGCTTCCATCCTCCTCGATCTTCCCCCGACCTACCAAGTCAACCCCCCTCCTCCGGCGGTACCAGAGTTCCCCCCAGGCCAGAATCGCGTGTCCTCTCTCTATCATTTTGACTTTGCACCCATGGAGGAGTTTGCCGCAGCGGAAAAGACCAAGCTCGGTCTCGCTGCCGCAGCCGCGACACCCAGGTTCTCCATCAGTGCCTTGCGCGGCGCTGCACGCAGGCCTGTGATAGTCCCGACGCTTGTCCCGCCTCTGGCCTCTTCCTCCGCTACGCAGCTGACCGAGTCACCGTCCGAGGACGTCGGCGCGGTCTCACAGTCACAGCTTCCGGAGGCACGACAGGACCGACGCCCCTCTGCCGAACAACAACAAGGGGCAGTCGAGCCATCCACCCACGAGCCCCCGCCATCGCCGTCCATTCTCGCGACGTTGCGCCAGCGCAAGCTGAGTCAGAGCAACCCCCACCCCCGATCGCACCGCAAGGGCATTGGAGGCAAGATGGCCCTGTTTGAGGCCCAGCTCCTGGATGCCTCGGGCGTGTCTGGCGCCGGTGGCACGTACCCGTCCAGGGTGTCATATGCCGTCACCGGTCACGCCGGCGCCCCGTACGATGGCATCAGCGCCGGTGGGATCCTCCACTCTGCTGGGCACTATTCAGGGCACCACGACAGGCCGTACCGGTTCTCATTCTACTCCAACTCCCTTGGAGCGACCATTCATGCGAGAAGCATCAGCGAGCTGCCCGCTGAAGGTCAGACCTTTGAGGACCTGTTCACAGGGGTACGTTTGAAGTTTGACGACATACGAGCTTGGTCATTCATCGACATGATGAATCTTACAGAATCACCATGAGGGAAAGAAGGATAACCCAACTGTCCTGACCGGCGCGGACAGTACCCCCGCCTCCAAGAAGCCTTCTTCATTGTTGACCAGCAGCCGGCCAAGTACAGCGGCTACGATGGCCAGCGCAGCCACCACAGCCAGCGAGACACCCGGTAAAGTCGCACCAGATCAGAAAACAGACTTTATGGGAAAGGCCAACAGCAACTACGGCAACAACGGCGGCGATGGCATCCCTGGCATCCCTGGTTTCCCGAATGATGAGAATACGTGGTGGTTGGACGTCCAAAGCCCGACAGATGAGGAGATGAAGAATGCTCAGCAGGGTCTTCAACATACATCCACTGACAACAGAAGATATCCAAATGGAAGAGACTAGAGAAAAGATCGAGCTGTTTAAAAACTATTATTTGTCTGTTTCCGGAGCTTTGAACAGGATCAGTACAGCCCAACGTATCTCGAGCCTCTGAACATGTACATCATCGTCTTCCGTGAAGGCATTCTATCCGTAAGTCTTGTCTTCATTCCTTCAACTCGCAAATAAAAATTTCTTCCCAGTTCCATTTTCGACCGACGCCGCACCCGCAAAATGTGCGTCGGCGGATCAAGCAGCTCAAGGACTACATCTCTGTGACGTCCGACTGGATCTCGTATGCGCTGATCGACGACATCACCGACGCGTTTGGGCCGCTCATCCAGAGCATCGAGTACGAGGTCGACTCGATCGACGAGCTCGTGCTCATCCTCAAGGAGACGGAGCAGAGTGACATGCTCAGGCGCATCGGGACGTGCAGGAAAAAGGTCATGGGCCTTCTCAGACTCATGGGCAACAAGGCCGATGTCGTCAAGGGCCTCGCGAAGAGGTGCAACGAGAACTGGAGGATGGCCCCTACGTCAGACATCGTACGCGTTCCATTTGCATCTCATTTTCTGACAATTTATGTGTCATTTCCTATCAGGGTCTATACTTGTCTGACATTCAGGTAGGCTGTCATTTATCGTGGACGTAATTTGATAGGCGAGCCAATGCTTCCGCTGCACAGGACCACTTGATCACAATGACGCAAAACTTGAATCATTACGAGAAGATTCTCTCGAGGTCGCACTCCAACTACCTCGCGCAGATCTCCATCGAGATGACGGACGCAAACAACCAAATCAACGACGTACTTTCGAAGCTGACCGCGCTCGGTACGGTCCTGATTCCCATGAATCTCATCACTGGTGAGCACGCACTGGCATCGGAGTCTGTCCAGGCGATGCCTATTGAAAACGCGTCATACAGGTCTGTGGGGCATGAACGTCCACGTTCCCGGGCAGGACGTCCCTGTGAGTGCACAAAAACGTAAACATGTCAACCGCTTTGTCAGAACTGAACGTGTGCTCTGATCAAGGGTTACGCATGGTTCATATCCATCATCGCCTGTCTGGCTGCCTTTGCCGTCATTGGTGGTTTCCTGACCTACAAGCTCATGGTCCGCAGATAGAACTGTTCAAGACATGTCCCCATGCGTCCTGTCCTCGTCATCTTCATCCACACCACTTCTTAGACGTGTTCCCAACCAAAAGCAGCGAACCTTCAATGTCTTCCTTTTTTTGCGACAGCGTAACGAACATTTCAATCCATTGCCCGCCGCAACATAACATCATTTGCATACAAACGCATTTATTTCTTTTTGACGGATTCACGTTGCTCGTCTATATGATACAGCCTTATCCTGACCTTTTCGTCCCCGTAATACCTCGCTTGACGACTTTTTTTTTTACGAAAGGACGAAACGCCACGCGAAAAGAAGAGAAAGATCAAGTCTGCCACAGTAACTAGGTTATTTGTTTTATTTTGTGCCATTATTTTTCTTATGCTCCCATATCATCGACTCGTTCATCCATCCAAGAACAGAACATGTATCGGGCTTCTTGCACCGGTCTCCTTCCTCCCTGGCAATACGTTATGGTCCTCATCATTATCATTGTCCATGTACTAGAATCCGGCTTCGGGTCTCGTTCACAAATACAGGCATTATAACCAGGTTGATCGTAGATTCATACATGTGTCGCCGAAAATGGCTATGTGCCTACCATATCGGGAAATGACGGACAGGTGACGCAGCTCGAAAAGGCCAGTAAGCGATGGACGGTTTCTCCCGCGCCACGTGAAATGGAGACGGATTACGAAAAGATGCCAAAGTTAAGTATCGGCTAGACATCTCCATTCCGCCTCACTGTGACAACTTGCTTATTTGCGTTCTAAATTATTTTCACTGGACATGCGATGTGGCAGTATTCTGTCCCTCAAACACTGTTCAGCAACAGATATGCATTGTATCATTCCGTAAAAAAAATTTGGTAGCACACGATAGCAGTACAAGATGAAAAATATACAAAACCGACAGACACATCATCAGCGACGACACTTGGCGTTTGAGATTGGAGGAGGGGAAGTTGGGTTAATAATTAGAAATTATGCAATGGGAAGGAGACAGAGAGGGAGATCAACGCCGACATCATTATGATCGGCTGGGCGTCATGACCGGGTTGCTGTGGTGCATCAGAGGCGATACACTAGAACCGCTGCGGGAAGGCTGTGGCGGCACATATGATGATCTCGGTGAAGTCATGACCGTCTGATTCACGGGTGATACGATCATCGCCAACGAGGGTGACAATGTCTGCACAGGATGTGTAGGCACGGACGGCGGTGGAGAGCTAGGCGCTGGGGGAGGCAAGGCTCGTCGCTTTGGCGGCGCCGAGGACGAGGACGACGGTGTCCTGGAGACGCTGTTATTCTCTATCGGTGAGACCTCTTCAGCATGCTTTCGTTTCCTTGACGAAGGCTGGGGAGTCGAACGAGACGAGTTCGGCTGCCGGCGTTGTGTGGAAGGCGGTTGAGATGGCGTAGTCACGGCACCCCACCTTGACCAAGGTTGCCCTGGCGGAAGGTAAGAAGACTGAGATGTTTGTGGCGGAATGTACGGAGCCGGTGGATTGAGAGGTGGTTCAACTGGACGTGGTATTTCCGGATCGGGTGGCGTGTATGACATCAGTTGGACAAAAACTGTCCTGTCGTAGGGTTCCTGCACGTTAGTGTACAGTATGTCTCTGCTTGCTGCCTTCATCATCGCTGGGATGTCGACGTATAAACCCGGCCGCATCTCCGCTGTAGACAAAAATAAGTCGGAGTACAGACAGAAAATAACACCAACATACGGGGCAAGACTCTGACGTCGCAGTAGGGATACCGCTTGTTCTTTCGCAAGCAGCAGATGGGGCATTGGTATCGGGAAGAGCCGCTGTCCACATAGTGGACACATTTCTGGTGATACAATCTCTTGCATGAATCGCATGTGATCGTCGAATATTGGCTCGCGGCCTGCGAGGCACCAATGCTTCTACAGAAACATCGCGTACCATCCGAGGAGTCCTTGCTCACATCCTGGGCAAAGACAAAACGAGGGCGATATTTCCTCTTCGGCCCCGCAAGAATACGATGCAATCCCGCAAGGTCCAACCCGAATGAAATCTCTGGCGTCGGAGACACCGCAAATTGGATCTTGTAGAGCTTCCGCATGAAATGCCTGACTTGTTGTATCTTATCTGGTGTCTGGTTTCGGGCTTGCTTGTGAAAGATAAGAATTGTCCGATGACGCATGATAAACGGTCGATCCTGTGGATTATGGTTTCCAGTTCTTTCCAGTCCTTGGAATAAAATTTCGTTATCTCAGGCGCACGATGCAAGATGGCCGGCAAGAAAGCGAAATGCCAATTGCGCTCCTTTCGAATTGCGCCATTCCAATGATGATGATCACAAAACGGACAGGAACCGCCATTTTTGGCACATTCTCCGTGGAATCGAGCCGCACAATGATCGCACTGGACGGCATCCGATTTAGTCGCCGGAGGGGGCGGATGAACGGGCGTACTGCAGATGCAGGTCAGATACTCGTCTCGGACGGCATCGTCGTCGTCTGGATCCGTGCATGCCATAACGTCTTCGTAGACGTCCCTATGAGCTTCATTGTGCACATGGCAGTACCAAGGAAGCTCGGTGATCCACTGATCATGCAACTTGAACTGCCCATCAAGTTTATCGAGACTGGGAAGCGAGAAAACGCTGCGGAATGAGACGTTGTGTTCTTTCCATTGCCGGATTGATTCCAAGTCATTCTGCAAGCCTTGGGTATGCTGGTTTCTAAGAATTTTGTCGCATTCAAGTTCGACCTGTAACGCGTTCTGCGTGACTTGAACCAGCTTTTGCACATAGGGCGTGACGTATTCCTCTGCGCGCCTGAGGAATCGGGAAACGTCCTGAACTTTGGGCTTAGGAGAGTTCGGCTCGGGGTTTAGCCACGCCTTGGCCTGCTTGTCGAAATCCCTGGCCTTGGCCCGAGCTGTCCTGACCTTGTCGAGGACCTCGGGATCGAATGGGAAAGCCGGATCCGGTTCAGCGAATTCATCTAGTTCAGCGATAGTCTTGACAGGTTTCGCCAAAATGGCGTTTGCCTGCTCCTCCCAATTACGTCCAACCATCTGCCTATTCTCTAACATCCTCAGATGCTTGTTATCCGGTGGGATATTGCATGCCTGAGCTCGCGCCAAAAGCTGGCGGATGTCATCAATCGTGAGTGAAGCCTTGTCATCATCCAACTTTTCCTCTAGCTCTTTCACAAGCTGCTCCCGATCGACAATCTTCTCGATTTCTATGAGCTCGTCCAGATGAACGTTCAAGTTGGAACTGTTCACTATGAGGCGTTTGCACTCCAAGATGTAGTTATTGCGCTCTTCGACGGCAGGCGGATTTTGCAACAGTTCGTTTGCCTTTGCTTTCACATCTTCGGATTGCTGCGCTAGATTTCGCAAGGAAGCAATTTCCCCGCAATCAAAGCCCAAGTTATCGACATCTTGAATCAAGGCGTAGAGCTCGTCTAGACCGCGGTCTGGTCTGTCTCCGGGATCATCCGAATGGGTAGCTGTTTCGCCCGCAGGCAGACGCCCGCGAGACTTGCGTGAGCGTTTCCTGCTCTGTTTACGAGTGAGGAACGTATTGGCAGAATCGACCCATTCGTTTGCTCTGGTGACGCACTTTCGGAGTGACGTCATCTCCGGAAGAGGGTAATTGATGCGATCGCCATCCGCCAACACGGCACGGAGTGATCGAAGCGAAGGACGAGCGTTCTCTTGCAACAGCTTCTGGAGTTTGGCCCTCCAGCCAGTTGGAACGCCAGCCCGCTCCTTGACCTTGGCCAGCGTATCCTGAAGATCAGCGTCTGTGAACCTCTTGCGCAACGTAAGTTGGTGTACGCGGTTCTCAGGACGATGGTCGCAGAGAAGATGTGCATGTTCGACGCAGACAACCTTGGCTGTACACTGACAAGTGATTTGGGAGAGGTAGCAAAATGTCTTGCATATGGTGCACTGGTACTGGTCCTCGGCCCGGTCTTCGGACTCGACTACTTCCGAGTATCCTCGGTCCCGGGCAGTCTTCCTGTCTGTAAGCTCGCGATCCACCATCTCCTGGAGATTATCTGTAAGCCTATTTTTTTTAATGGTAAATAACTCCATCGGACATCAGATGAACAGCAAAGCTCTCACCACAGAGCAGTCTTGATGCTCTGGGATTGTTGCGTGATGGTGATCAGAAGTTCGTCGTGCGAAAACACAGGAAGTTTTCGATGTTCGCGATACCTTTGCACGCATTCGCGGCCGAAAGGCAGCCAATCGGGCAATGCAAAGTTGACAGCCTCATTGAAGTTGAGCTGTCGGCGTATTAGGCACATGCGACCGCGTCAGCAGCGAGCACACTCACCCCGTGGTTGAAGCCCGCATGATACGCCTTCGGGAAGGTGATAACGAATTCGCCAGGCCGCTGATTGCACGCGTAGACACGGACACCACTATCCGTTACTCGTTGCGGATTCATCATTGTGACTAGCTGGAATAGCAGATCAGGCTGGACCTCGAAGAGGTCGGGAGCTTCGCATTTGATTGCGGACTCGAACTTCTCGGCGTCCTCGCCAGGGATTCCATACCAGGTCTTGGTTTCCCCCAATGCACTAATGATCATCTATCAAAAAAAATTCTTTTTTTCAATGCTCAGAGATGCTCACTAAAATTGATACTATAGGTGTAATGATCCTGGCATGACAGTTTGATTAGCCGCTTTTGGAACTGGTTGACCGAGCAAGAAAAGGCGATCTAACCTCGTTATGCCAACAAAACGTTGAAAACACCATGCCAACGTATGTCCAAGGGACAGTCATTCCTGATATATCGGACTTGATATACCGAAGAAGAGAATCCGACACGATGGGAATGTTATTCAAGTTCCACGGATCCTTGGAGGAAGGATCTAACGGATGTGTTTCCATAGTAGGCATGGCGCTGGGAACCAAAAATTTGAGCCAGGCGTCAATCAAAAACCGGAATAGCAATGATGATGTTTACCTTCCGTGAGTCGTGGAGTGGACGTCGGCGCCATACTCGACTTCGACTGTCTCATGGGCAGATTGCACGAGGCGCCAGAACTCCTGTTCCACGTCATATTCGGACACAACGACGTTACCTATGCGAGTCATGGCAACATCATCCCCTTCCATGTTTTCCGCGTATGACGGCGGCGGATGTGTTTCAAACCACATCTTTCTAAACTCCAAGTCTCTGGCTTGGAAACTGGACAAGCTATGTTCTTCACCTTCGTCAAAGCCGAAGTCACCACCCGTGCCTGACAAGCACGTATAGCAGAACCACTGATCTTTAGGAATGGCATCGAGCGGCGGGTCCAGGCAGAACATGTGGAAACCTGCGACAGCGGAACTCTATATCGTCGAGGAGCCAAAATAAAGTAGATCAGGCATTACCACAATCACAACCGTCACAGAGAAGCATTTCTTCTCCCCGATTCTTCTTATGGCAGATCTCACAATGTTGCTATGGAAAACAATAAACCTTTGAGCATTTGGTAAGCGTGTTAAATTACCTCTGAGGTCCCTTTTGTGTCATCCCGCTTGTCATAGAAAATAGGTGACGGGATGACAGGGCTGGTCACAATAACCTTCTTGGGTGTCGCTAGAAGAACAAAAAGTTGCAGAAGGACACGCAGCAGGAAGACGAATAACACACCAGCAGGATCCTGTGACGCCACTCGAGTGCTACGTCGTGGCCTCGGCGCTGAGCTGCGGGAAGCATCCTTGTATTCACTGTCGTCGGGCGGCTCCGACAAGGGGCTGGATGACGCGGTAAGCGGGCTGGAAAGGGGACTTGTCTCGCCGGCGGTCGAGTTCCTCCGAATGGATTTTGCAGAAGCCTGAATATTGACATGAGTCTTGAGATGCGGATCTCGTGAAATGGGTGACGTCGGAATGTTTTTCGCTCGATCGCAAAAATGCTCGTAAGGCAGGATGACTCGAGCGTAGGAATTCTTGAGCTGAGTCGAGAGACCAGGTATGCCACGATATCCGAGCAAGCGCCCCAGATCGGACCATTTCTTCCCTTTAGTGACCTTGGTGTCAAGCGTTGCATATAGTCACACGATGCACTCATGAATGATATGCACACTCACAGCATCATAGCCACCGAGCTTCTGCACCTCCTTACGCAGCAGCCAGAGATCTACGGGCTTATGATTGATAGTCGGTATAACCACGCGGGAGTTTCCTTGCTGCTTATGGAAGCGGTAGAGCTGTTCCAGAAAATTCAACTTAGCTCTGGAAGACGCCTCAATGGAATTGAGCCTTTGAAGGCGGGTCCTGAAACGAAAGGTCTAGAAAAAATCAAAATGATATCAAAAAAAAATCTCCGAGGCAAATCAGCGGTACCAACCTCTGTATCCGTCACGAAAGGCATTTTCCAACCTTCTGGAGGAATGATTTTGCAGATGCCATAAGCCTTGGCTTCCGCAGCTATAGATCGTATATAATTCATAGGATCCTTGAAGTCCTCCAGCGTCGGATAATATTCTGGGCAGTCTTCGAGGCCAAACGGTCGAGGAGTTGTCTTATTCGAAGAGGCCCCGGACGATGTGCGACGAGGGCTCGATGTCTTGACTGACGTCAAATCCAGGCGTGGCGCTACAGGAATCGGGGGCAGATGCTTATATTTCGCAGTAAAATCATCTCCCTGCTCAGATTCATCCAGGCTCGGCGACATTGATCTTGCCTGGTTGTTCAGAGCACTAGCGCCTCTGTCTTGGATTTACGCGGCGCTCGCTTTGATTCGGTTGACGTCGCAGTGGGTTCAGAACTCCTGGCGGTCAATTCTTTCTCGGAATCAGTGTCAATTTGGATAGCGCCCTCGACTCGAATATTTAGACAAGATGCGAAGGTAGGCCGAGGTTTACTCGAGAAATTCGAAGGAACATCGGCAGAGCCAGACAGGGAAGGGCTGTCGGTAGAAAAACGAGGGATTTGCCTCGACGAGACGGGGTCCCCCGGGAATTCGGAGTAGAAGGACTACCGTGCATGGCTGGGGAGAGGTAGCTTGATTTTTTGGACGAGCTCGAGCTGACCTCTGTCTCCGGTGGTCGCAATGCTAAGGGAGTGAATGGCGGAGTTTAAATCAACGCAGGTTATGTTATTTGATGGTTCGGCGTGGGTACTATTTCCTCTTTTGGAGACTAGTGGCCTTCCTTCCTTCCAAGAAGCCCTGAAGAAGGTTCGAATCCGGCCCAAAGGCCATAGCGCTCCCCTCATCGTCCTTGTTAAAGTCTTGCGGCTCATCTTCGCCCTTGAGACCTTCAAATTCTCCGCCTCAATCAGAGAATGACTCGTCTGATGAGAGGCGCCTGGAAACGCCGACGAAAAAAAAATGAATCGGGCTGCTTGTCTACAGCACCTCATCCATCCACGCCGTATTAATTCATCCTTCGCGTTACTCCCAAGAGACAGGCCAAAAGAGCGCGTGGCTTTCATCGCACGGCTTTCCCAAAGGCGATTGTGCTTTAAGGGGTATGTGATCAGAGCCTTAGTTTCCATAAATAGAGCTTCTGAATATCGACTAGGAAGTCACAAGCTGTCACAAACTTTATCATTTACGAACTGGCCACCAACGGGATCGGGCAGCCTTTCCACCTTCCATGCGGCCTACACGGGGACCGGTGGTGAAAGGGTGGACCATGCCAGCGCGCAACCTGCTCTGCAAGCTCTCATCCGCGCGGCTGATTTTTTTGATTCCATTTCTCAGTATTAAACATTTCATCGAGAATGATCGGTTCGCACACCCATTCTGAATCGAGAACCTGAGTGACACCGGTCTGGATCATGTGTATTTCAGCATTTTCCCCTAGTTGATTCAGATGGCCAGCGGCGTTGTTGACACGTATGGTGCCCAAGCATCATTCCTGGCAATGGAGATTCCAGGGTCCTAACGCCATTCCGAAAACAAAATGCCGCCTTGTAATTCTAACATACAGATGGCATTACAAAAGAGAATAAGCTAAGCATGTCTAGGCTAACAAAAGGTGTGTTTTCTTGTCTCATGACCAGGAAGGCCCTCCCCAATACCGCCTACCGATCCGTACCAATACAATAATTCCAATCGTAATTTTGGCAGCGTCAAAGACGCTATACGCTTGTCTGGGCCCAACGAAGAATGCTGTCGCAGCAAGCGCCACCAAGCTCCAGCGCACAGGAAGTATGTCCTCAAAGCTGGAATGAAGGTGACTGTCAGCACGACAAACTGGTGGTTACTCTTCAGAAACGCACCGTTGCCTGGGACTAAGACTTCTGGGTTGGCAAATGCGAAGTCCACAAATAAAAGGAAAGGTGCGACGTTGAGGAATAAGTGGTCGCCGTCGAACGGAGAAGTTAAACCCGCCGTAACCAATGTCCTCACCCATACGACTAGTACAGGAGCTACCAAAGGCAGCAGCCAAGTCATAAGGAGTAATAAATGCATGTTGTGGTTGCAATTGTCATTTCGCCACTGGACGAGCTGCAATGCATGTTCCTGGACTATTGGAGAATGTGCAGAGTCCTCGAGTTCATCCGTTTCGTCGAGTTCACCGTTCTCGTCCTGGATCCTTATCAGAGGTATGGCCACCGGAGATGCGGTCCGTTGTTTCTGTGGGTCAGTCGGACGTTCCAGTGTAGCACACGTGTAGAAATGGATAAGCCAGCAGCCGAGGTAGGCGACCTGCCAAGGCACAAGCAAGAAGATCAGCAAGAAAAGGACAGCCATGGAGAGCATAGCGCTCCGGCGTAAGCTCCTATGCTGTGGCCTCCGGACCCTGTGCTGTTAATAAACATCAACACTGCAGAACTCTCCCTCGACTAACTCGCCTTGGAAATTTTTTTGAAACAGGCCACAGCATGGCAAGGATAATCCACCAGCTTAGGCATACCAGGCCACTTGCAATGAGTAACATCGCAGGTGCGATGAATGCAAAGAAAGCAGCGCCACTGGTCCCGAGATAATACGTCTCCGGAAGCGGCACAAAGGCACAGAGCAAAGAGGCCAGCAGCAACTTGGGCAGTGTGTATCTCGCGTACACAGAGAGGGATTCCTGTACTGCAGGCATAGCTGCACACCATTCGTGAGAAATTTCGCATGCCCAGGATGATGGAGAAAAAAAATTTGGGCGTACCGTTTCCTTGGTCGTTTCTGGTCCAAGCTTGGAAAATGATAAGAGCCACGATACCGACACTCCAGGTAATGAGGGTTGTGGGATAGCGCGTCGCTATCCTTCCAAAGGTTGTCATCCAATCAATATCCAGCTGCACTCCGAGGAGCTCTCCCTTGCAACCAGCCTGGCCGGAGGAGTAAATGACAAACTCTAGACCGCCTTGAGATGCCGTCTCTAACGGAAGAATATACGGCGCCGGATGATGGGTATGAAGAAGGATCCTTCGATCCCGTTGATGGACAGGAAAGTAGTGCGTTTCGAAAGGTTGCGAAGTATGCATAATGAGTGGAGTAAGCAAGGGACCTGAGTCGTTGATGAATATGGATAACAGATGATCTAGGATTGTGAGACGTACCTGAACAACTGGTGCCTGACAGACGCCTTATTGGTTTCACTCGGTACACCATAAGTGCATTGAACAACAGACGTGGAAGACGCACGCGTGTGCGCAAAGCGTCTGGATGATGAAGATGGACTGCATGGGACCACAATAACAATGCTGGACGCAGTTGAATGTGCGACTATATCGTATACAGGAGATAAAGGTTGCTTACAGAAAGTACTGGTCGTGCTGACCACCTCTTCCCCTTTCGAAATACCGCCGACAACCCATCCCCTACCATCTCCATGTTCCAACTTGACCCCGACCCACTGGGCACCGTCTGATTCGGAGACGCTCACCTCCGCTTCATATAACACAACACCTTCGGATTCATCCGAGCCCTCTCCAGGAACGGGAAACATCGTTCCAGATACGGGATTGGGTATTAATTTCAATGTCGTAGGTTTGAGTGGAACGCATCGTGGGAGCATCTGAGAAGCCGCCTGAGAGGGAGCGAGACACGTGTAGATAGATGCCTTGAGTGGGATCGGATGCTGAGGCGATACGGACAACACAGCTCCCTGAGATACGAAAAGGACAAATTTCGCGGAAATTCGCCCTGCATCCCGTGGAACGGGAAGAAGATAGAATTGCGTCCCAGTGGGTCTTTTCACAACCAGATGTTGACCTGCCGGGAGACTTTCATATGTTAAATCGTCCTCCAGCTGGGTGCCGCCGCCAGCCAGATTGAGCGTTTCAGGTGCAGGGAGCATATGGCCGTCTCGCAGCCACCTGTCCAAAACCGCACCTCGTCCATCAGGTGAACTGGCAAGGCCCAGTTCGAGCGCCGCTCTGGCGATGCGCCAGCGTACCTGATGACACCAGACCATCTCGCGATGCCCGACACCCGTCCACGCACCTTCCAACGCCGAAGTGAAGACCGTGCGCCTGTAGACGTTCTGGCCTTTCTTATTTTCTAACACGCACGACTCTGATGGAATCATTGCGTCCGTAGCGCCTCCACAGAGCGACAAGATGGGAGTCGGGTCTGACATAAGCGCTCGGACATTGCGACGGTAAATAGAGTCAATGCGGGAGTCGAATCGGGCTGGCGGGAGGAGGTGTGGAGTCGACATGGTTATTATGGCAGAGATATTGTCGAGGGCAGTAGTGACGTCGCTACTACACCGCCCATTGAATGACCCAGGATGATGATAGAAGTATTAGGAGGATATAAGGAAGCGATGTAGTCGATGGCCCGGGATGTATATGCAGTTTGAGACTCGAGCGTTGTTCCATGAAATGCGGATAGATCTTCATTGAATTCCACTGCACATATCACGACTCGTCAAACAATGGAGTCAGGATATAGGGGCATAGTTGCCACACCTGTGAAGAAATCTAAAGGTTCGAGACGTTGGGTTTGGAATTCATCGGACACAACTCCAGGGGAGGAAAAGAATTGCCTGGTCGCGGAGGATGCAATGGATCGGACTTGACGGGATGAGCCCGCGTTGCCCGGAATGAAGAGCACAGGGGCACCGTGTAGCTTGGGATTACGTGTCAGTCCCAAGCATTCCAAGGACTAGCCACATTGCATACCTGATTGAACTCCCAACCATCTTCGCGGTATAGCCAAAGCGTATACCTCCTCGCCAAAGGGGTCCATGACGCGTCAAATTTATTCTGTAGGATGTATGCTGGGGACATCCATGACATCCGGCATCCTTGTGGTGACAGGTCCCGGAAAACGACCTGGCTAGCAAGAAAGAGGAACAAAAGGAATCCGCATGACGACGCCGCTAGAAAAGTAAGCAGGAAAGGTGGCATGGGCTGCAATTTGTTGAACGATGATAAGCATGGTTTCGGCTGCAAAGCGTTTGGCATTCGCTCATTTGACTGCGGGCCATTCACGGGATCCAAATTTAGGTGCAATGAATCATAATATTAAGGCGAAATATATCAACCCTTGCACGAACGAGAATGAGGACAAATGAATTGATACTAAGAGAGCTATGGATAATAATTGACATTGCGAAACGGGCGTCTGTATGAGGTATGGATGAAATGCAGATGCGGAACGACGCCTCATCGCGGCGCACAAGACAATAGGAGGGGGGAGGGCAATTTACTCGTCGCCGGGTGCTTCGCCTGCCTCTTCCTTCGAGTCCGCAGGCTTGTCAGCTAGCAAAGGGTAGACATCAGGACCCAAATAGGAACAAAAACTAATAAGACGAACCAGTATCCTGCATGTCCGAGGTCCAAAGGGTCAAATTGTCCCTGAGGAGTTGCATGATAAGTGTCGAGTCCTTGTAGCTTTCTTCCGAGAGCGTATCGAGCTCGGCAATGGCATCATCAAAGGCCTGTTTGGCGAGGTGGCACGCACGGTCGGGACTGTTGAGGATCTCGTAGTAGAAGACAGAGAAATTGAGGGCAAGACCGAGACGGATGGGGTGTGTGGGAGGAAGCTCGTTGACAGCAACGTCTGAGGCAGCCTTGTAGGCCTCCAAGGATTTGTCAGCGCTGTCCTTGCGCTTGTCGCCGGTGGCGAATTCGGCAAGGTAACGGTGGTAATCGCCCATCCTGTAGATAAATGTTGAGATCCTGGTCTCGAAGAAAGTGTATAGAACCTACATCTTGTGATAGAAGACCTTGGATTCGCCTGAGGCAGCTGAGGGAATGAGGTGCTTGTCAAGGACGTCAAGGATGTCCTCGCAGATCTTGGCAAGCTCGCTCTCAATCTTCTCCCGATAACCCTTGATCATTGACACCTGTGCCTCGTTGCCTTTCGACTCTTCCTTCTGCTCAATCGATGAGACGATTCTCCACGACGCACGACGTGCACCAATAACGTTCTTGTAAGCAACAGAAAGCAAGTTACGCTCCTCTACAGTGAGCTCTTGATCTGACGACGCGACACGCTTCATGTTCTCCACCATTTCTGATTTAAGGACGAAGTTAGAAAATGCAAAGTGAGCAGAACTATACACGCTGACCTTCATAACGCTCAGCTTGCTCAGCGAGCTTGGCGAGGTAGACAGAGTCTTCGCGAGATTCAGGCATCTAGAAGGACTTGAATTGAGCACGCGCTTCGAACGACCCGACGCGTCACGACTCACGATGAGCAAGTAACCGGGTTTGAGAGATGACTAGCAGAGCGAGTGTTAGTCCTCCATGCTGACTGAGACGGTGAGGACGTTACTCACAGGGTGTGGGGGGGTAAGTTGATGGGCAGCTGATTGAAGGAGCTCCTCAAACAGTTATTGAGATAAAAACCTGGTTGGGCAAAGGGTTATTATTCACGTGATACACACCTGGGCAAAGGGTTTGCGCTCCAAGCACGTGACTATTCACCCACTTCTGGCAATCGGAGGTCCCGTCAGTCTCGGTGACCTTGTTGGTGCCAATTGTTTGACAGCGTAGAACAGGCAACATATCCGTGAGCCCACTGTTTGTGTTGCTAGACATCCTGAGAGTGTTCTCGTCGTCCCACAGCTCTGATGACATGGTAACGTAAAGCTAAATGCGTTATCATATTTCATCAAAGACCCTTGTTTTGTGGAAGTTACTTTGATTCCATCCATCAAAGATGCACCTTTCAAAGCAATCAATTTAGTTATGAATGGTGGCTTTTGACATGGGTCTCCGCGACGCTGGCTTTGAGCGCATAACGGAGACTTTAGCTTGACAAGCCCTCTTTGTCGGTGCCCTTTCAAGCACGCGTTTTTCGCTCGTTCATTCCACGGTCTTGAAAAGCGGACAAGCTCAAACGCAACTTTCATTGATTCGCAAAAGAACTTGAACAATGGTTTACGGGCGTACATGAGGAGAAGTACGGCTGAGCTGTGGTTCGCGAAGATCCTGTTAAACTTCATGACCATAAAAGGCAATCGCAATGTATACTCTGGTGACATCTCTGCGTGCTGCTGCTATCACCGTACCGCGAGGCCGTTTCGCGCCGTCGAAGGTGGACCATTCGTTCAACAGCTGACCATGTCTTGTGTACTAAACTCAAGACCTCCGGGTTCCAGTAGCTTCTGGAGCACGACTTTGGACATCCGACATTTTGCCTACTAGCCAACTGCTGGCTCACGTGTGCGACTGCACCATACTTCTTGCCCTGCTTCGTTCGCAGCTTCGGCCGGGCCATCTCGTACTTATATGCCATAATGCAGACAGCAATGCAAGTTGAGAACGGCCTTATATTTCAGTCATGTATCTGCTGGTGTTTCTGACATTAGCTCTCAGAAGCCTTCTATCAGTCTACGGTCAAGTCGCTCCTTGGGCACAATGTGGCGGAGTAGATTGGACCGGTGCAACGACTTGTCAATCCGGGTAACCAATTGCCCTTCCAACTCGTGACGCCTCTCATGCCAACCATCTTTCCAGCTATACTTGCGCATCGTCAAGCATCTGGTATTCACAATGTGTTCCCGCAGCCGCTAGTGCGACCAATGCCGCTGCAGCTACCCCTACTGTTCCACCATCTCAACTTACAGGGAAGCTTCCGGCCCTTGGGTAATTGGTTTTGCTGTCTCTGTGAGTGAGCTCATGCGAGCCTATTCTCAAGATGGAATACTTGGAATGCATATCGTTGTGGTAAGGATTCTTTCGCGTTCAGTGTCATGTAAATCTTAACACATATTAGATATCAACGAAACCAAGGTTCTTGCATCCGCTAATCAATTCGTCTCTTTGGGCTTGAAGGCTGCCGGGTACGAATACATAAATATCGATGTTTGTGTTGTCCACATCTCCCATTTCATTTGATATCTACAGCGTTATCTTTGTAGGACTGTTGGTCTAAGACCACCCGTGACCCGACGACGAAGAGAATAGTTCCCGATCCTGTCAAGTTTCCTAACGGAATCAGTGGAGTCGCAAGCAAGGTTCACGCACTGGGCCTAAAAATCGGTATCTACAGGTAATCAGTTGATGGCGTCTAATTCTCTACATCCGTCGATTGAAATATACTGTACTGTCCATTTAAGCGACGCAGGAACAGCGACCTGCGCTGGGTATCCTGCTTCGCTCGGTAACGAGACTGTCGATGCCACGACCTTTGCCGAATGGGGCATTGATTATTTAAAATATGGTGAGTCCCGCCTTGAAACATTTCGTCATACACTACAAGTTAACCTCTGGGATTACATCTAGACAACTGCAATGTACCCGCAAATTGGACAGACGCTTCGGTGAGTCTCGGCGTTTCGTCAAACTTTTTTCAGGTCGCTCACCTCTTGAAGGTTCCTCCTGGAGGAGACT
Source organism: Macrocybe gigantea (assembly GCA_011319805.1). Lineage (NCBI taxonomy): Eukaryota > Fungi > Basidiomycota > Agaricomycetes > Agaricales > Callistosporiaceae > Macrocybe > Macrocybe gigantea. The sequence goes on from SJRY01000263.1 coordinate 56,989, forward strand.
GGTAGTACGTGTTCTCCCCTTCCCACATCTTGCGTTCTTGAAAGTAAAGTCTTCCAAAGTAATTCCAACTCTGCCATTCGTTATCGGCAAATGACGTGTGTTGGAATAAACTTCTACATTTTTAGCTATTGCTGATTTCTTTTCAGTGCTGCTCTCAACGCGACCGGCCGCCCAATTCAGTTTAGCATCTGCATCTGGGGACAAGCAAATGTTTGGACCTGGGGTGGACGAGTCGTAAGCACCTTGGTTTCAGCCAGCACTTCATATGGTATTGACCGAAACTCAGGGACACAACTGGAGAATGTCCGGGGATTCCAGGTAATTTTCATTGGGCATTGCGGTTGACAAATGTCGATCAGGCTTGCGCTTCAGCCCAACGTGGTCATACATTTCCAACATCATTAATATCAACACCCAGCACTTGTCTTCAATTGGTTTCTTCGCTCACAATGACATGGATATGATGGAGATAGGTAAGCATACCCCAATGCGATGTCTCCTTGTTTTCGTAGAGGTAAAGCTCTGGGACCTAGGGAACGGTGCTTTGACGATTCAAGAGCAGCGCACTCATTTCGCGGCCTGGTGCTTCCTCAAGAGTCCTATTTTGCTGTAAGTCACGATAGATGTATTTCAAATGTTCACGTCTGACTTTTGAATGTATACCATAGCGGAACCGATGTGCGTCTTAGGATTTGAGGGGGTTGTTCCTTCTTGTCACTAAATTTGTCCTTAGCTCGGGAAACTGTCCTCCACGCAAATCTCCATAATCACCAACAGGGAGCTTCTGGCTTTCCATCAGGATGCGAACATCGCGGGGCCGGCGGCCCCGTTCGCCCCGTTCACTAGTGCCCCCCAAACAACTCCGCCGGAATACTACTCGGGCGCGTCATCCAAAGGAGCGCATGTCTTCATCATCAACACGTCAAATAGCACCGCAACGAAGAGGTTCACTCTGTCGAACGTCCCTGGCCTGGGCACATCAGGCAGTTTCAAGCTGCACGACATGTGGACGAGCACCGATCTATCCGGGACCTATGCGGCCAGCGCCAGCTTCTCTGTCAGCGTTGCTGCCCACGATACTGTCGCATACTTGATAACCAAAGTTTGAGCTGTGTGGGAATCGTGCTATCCATTTTTTCTTTGCGTCCAGTACCATTTATTTGCGTCAATGATTGTCATGAAATACACTTTTATTGAACGTTTGGTTGTTGGACACCCGTGTATTTCAGGAAGGCTTTCGCATGATGGTCAGGCCAACCAAACTGAGGTAAACTCCCTCCGCCAACGCCATCATCACCTCTCACCAAGCTACTCTTCGGGTCGGACGAAGGCATTCAGCATGCCAGCATCTGAGACTGTGGCTGCTCCTGCAAACCAGGCCCAGGGACCCGCAGCGGAAGAGGAGACATCATGGAAGAAATTCCTCGCTATAGCTCAGGTAAATTTGGCGTCGTCATCTCTCCATTCGGCTTTCCTAAACCTAGACGATGTCATAGCAAGTCTTTCTCGTCTGGACAATCTCGCAGCTGGGTGCGTCACCCTTTATTTAGTGATTTGCGCCTTGTTGACTTTTGCGAAAATCTCAACAGTGACCAAGTTCTTTGCTCAACCGACGAAGCCTCAGGTTCCGGTCAACGATCCGAATGGAGCGCAACCTGCGATTGATCCACGTTTGCTGCCTCCTACCCAAGCCGCTCTAGCATGGTCGTTGGGCCAAAAGCTGGATATGCACGTGTACCTCTCGACCACGCGGAACGGAGACGTGTTCAGCAGCCAGTGGACGGAGGGATGGAGGGAAAATCCAGACAGGAATTTGCCGCATTTTGTATGGGGAAACCTCACGTTCGGAGACTGGTCAGACAGTCGCACCGTTGACCTCGAGGTTAAATTTCCCCAGGTGAGATCATCTTGGTGTTCAATCCGACGTTCATGACGGCAGAACGGGCACTTCATTGCTAGAGCGTTCTGAGAAATGGCTCGCTTTGGGCGGATATATTTCTTACCAAGAACGGTGCAAGTCCCAACCCTCTGCACTCATCCTTTTCACCTCAAGATGTCCATCATGTCCGGAAATGTGCGTATGGTTCGCCTGCAAAGCTTAATATTTGCCTGAACTCGTCTTCCTAGTGTTGACACCGTATCTTGCTAGACTCAAGGTCAGAAAAGAAAAGCACCTTCTAGGCGACTCTAAGGAAGAGGAAGTGGTAGACGATGCACTAGAGGTAGACCGTCACACTTTTACTCCAGTAATCCTTATTAAGGCTCGTACAATCTTAGGAGGAGGACTATATTGTTCCTCATTGGCATCGAGTAGGTGGTTTTGCTGTTCATATAATGGGTCGAACTTTGACTTTTACAACAGAATCTGACATTGGCTTTGATCTCGGACTCCACGGTTATTCCGATAAGCAACGTCCCTCCACCTGTTGCTGAGCGTTCGTAGTACCCACGTGGCCTTCATTGTTTTCTGACCTACCCCCCGATTTTCACCAGACATACATCTCATACCGGACAAACGAGACGAATCGGGAACGAAGGCCTACTACAAACCGATTATCTTCCCAAACGAGTTCTGGCATCTCCGAGAGCACTACGTCGAGGTTAACGAAACGACGCCGTCCTTACCTCTGCAGGTGGTCTTCATGCCCATGTCGTTTTTCAAATTTCAGCTTTTTGCGGCGATGACAAGTAGCTTCAACGAAGCTGCAAAACAACAAGGAACTGGCGCAGAATTGGATGAAGTGAAACGCATGCTCATCGAAACCAAGCCTTGGTTCCTGGCGTTGACGGCTCTCGTTAGCATTCTTCATATGGTGTATGCATCGGCATCTGCCTCCTGTCAGATCAAGCGTTTTGACTTTGTGTAGATTCGAAATGTTGGCGTTCAAGTCCGACGTTTCACATTGGCGTCAGAAGAAAGAACTGGTCGGCGTCTCTGTCAGGTGAGCAGATCGTTACTTGAAGATTCTACCTCGTATTGATTACTGCCATATTAGGACGGTAAATAGCACCTCGATTTTACCTGAACAGTAACCCACCTAATGCATTCACCTCGCTAGATCGTAACAAACGTCATAGTCCAGACTATTATTCTACTTTACCTCATCGACAATAATGAAAACACCAGCTGGATGATCCTACTCGGCTCTGGAATGGGTGTTCTAATTGAAGCTTGGAAGGTAATGTTTGTTTCCTTGCCTGCATTATCCGTTTATTGACCATGCATAGATAACAAAGGCCGTGGATATCAGTTTAACTCGTTCATCTCCAGGATCTCTATTGCCGTACAAAGTAGTTATAAAAGGCATGTATCCAGGACTGTGTTCAAGCCATGTGCCCCCCTAATACGCTTTTTCCTTCACCCAGACAAGCATGTCCTCACCGAAGATGAAAAGAAGACACAAGAGTAAAGCTGATTTCACTCCTTTACCACATCTCATCTCACAGTTCTTATCCAGATATGACAAGCTTGCCTTCCGCTACGTTTCCTACGTTGCCATCCCGACCCTGGTCGGTTATACCATCTATTCTCTGTTCTACAACACACACCGGGGATGGTATAGCTTTATAATATCAACCCTGACGTCTTTTGTCTATATGTTCGGCTTTGTAAGGGCCTGTATCTTGACTACATGAGATGATGTATTTTTGATCTTCCCCATACATAGGCACAACTCGTCCCGCAATTGATTATCAACTATAAACTGAAGGTGGGTTCCGGTTACCGCAGGGTGTCATAGCTCATATAACCTTTCCCGCAGAGTGTGGCGCATATGCCCATGAAGGCCATGATATACAAGACTCTTTCGACAGTTGTTGACGACTTTTTCGCGTAAGATGCTCGGTGGATTGACATCGCGTCATTGTTGACATTTTGCATGATACAGATTCTGCATCAAGATGCCGTTCTTGCATCGGTTGGCCTGCTTCCGGTCTGCGATTTTCCGTCGCTTGTTCGTCAGTTTCTGATGCTTGTTCCCGCAGTGATGACGTGGTGTTCCTTATATTCTTGTACCAGGTAAGTAGTCTCGGCTGCGATTATGCCTAACTTCCCATCCGCTGATTCCGGCTGTAGCGCTGGATATATCGGGTCGACCTGAAGCGCGTGAATGAGTATGGCCAGGTGATGGCCGAGGACGTCGCTGCAACCGAGGAATCGAAAAAGGACCGATGATGAGGACAAATCGCTTGGCACTTTAAAGCTAGAGGGATATAGTTGTGTAGAGGGAATGACATGATTAAAGCAGGAGGCGCGGTTATCTCCGTCCTTGTTGCACGGAGGTGAAGTAAGTTGACCGAGTGCCCCACACTGCCGCCCCACTGCCTGGCATTGTTGATGAAGTCTCTGAGAATCGGGAGGTCCACTTGACCGTGCAACTCCGTGGAAGCGGCGCCATAGCGTCTACCGGGGGTCATTGGTGGACCGCGGGAGTAAGTGGCGAGAAACGGGCAAGTCCTTGGGCTTAAAGCTATTGTTGGACGACGCCACCGCAGGCTTGGGCAGTGTGGAAGGGAAAGGATGAATATTGAATATTGAATGTTGACGTGAAACATAGCATGTTAACTGGTAATATATTATTGTCCAGTATCAAAGTCGGAACCGTCTCATCCGTCCCTCATCTCCGACCTTCACCGCCACCTCAGCGTCTGCTCTGTCTACCTGCATTATGCCTGGTGCTGTCGCAGCCAACGCCGAGCAGCAATATGCTTGTAAATGCCTCAACGTTCGCATCCGACCCACCCCAGCACCAACCGTCGCCGCTGACCTGATAAAGGACCCTGATTTCGTCCAAGTGCACGTCGGCGAGGAGGGAATCACCGTTGTGAGTCGCGCGATCGTCTACGCAGAATACTCGTCCTTCTGACGCCTTTCTCTAGGCCCATCCGCAGGTGACCGTCAGAACACGCACTCGCGCCGTTCCCATTCCCGGCACTTCTCGATGTTCCCGATATACTACCATCACCTGCCTGCTGTGCGACCTATTGGTTTATCGTGTCTTCCAAACGTTCCCCAAGGATGTCGATGGTAAAGATGGACCCCTTTTACCCTCCGAAGACTGGGTCGAGCGTGATATTATGAAAAGTATGTCTGGTTGGATTGAAGTCCACAAGGACTGCCTTGTGAGTCATATTACGCGTTGCTCTTCATGAAAAATTTTCATTCATCTGTTGCGTCCAGGCAAATGAAGCTGTGACTGAAGCTTTGTCGTCTTCACAATATTCTCCTGGCTTTTCGCTTCGATTACCCCTCGCTGGTCCTACTGAACCCATGTTTGAGCGCCCGCCCTCACATACTTCTCACTCTCCCGAGCGGGAACCTTATCTCTCCCGTCTGAAACCCCTATTCCTCCCTCCGCCTTATACCCCTTCCCATCCCGTCTTCGCACACCTCTCATCACTGGCCACTCAGCAATCCGACGCTACCCGGGGTGAAGCTGAACAATACATTGCTGACCTAGTCAACAAAAAAATAGCAGAAATTGAACGGTCTGACGAAAACCTCAGACAGGACGTGGAGAAACTATGGAAGAAGTTCTTGGAAGGTTTAGATAAGGTCCAGCCTTCGCAAACCTCGCTGACTCGCTCGAGGACTTCTACATCGCGAGAGCGCAGCTTTGTGAACGGAGTGAACGATTCTCCGTACGGTACACCAGTGGCTATTCGCGATTTCGTCCCAGGTCCTGTCTCGATAAGGCGCACGTCACCCCAGCCTCTGCGCAAATGTCAGGAATCTCTGCTTCGCTCGCCACAACCTCGTTTCACCACCCAAGGGCCCGCGCTAGCAGCGCAATGCACGATACCTCCGTGCACGGCGCACTGCAGGAACCGACCGATTCGACATCCAGCCAATCAGGCTCTACCACCGTCGTTTTACCTCCATCGTCCGAAGGCACTAACATTCTCAAATTCCGACGGAATATCAACGATACCATCAACACAGCGGCTAGCTTCCGTTATTTTGTGAACTTCGAAGCGGACATGGCTCGGCGCAGGGCAGCCCTAGCAGCGCAAAGTGCCGAGGTGGGGGCCAACGCCCAACGTGATGCGTCCAGCACATCTCTTCCTGCGACCACATCCGCGACGACCCGAGATCGTTCGCCGGCCACTGCAGAAGATGCTAAGCCAAAAGAACCGAACGATGAGACGCAATTAGGCGAGACGGCGGAGCCGTCCAGGGGTCGCGACAAGTCTCCGAAAGGAAAGAGGAAAGTCAAGTTTGACATCCAACCCGCGGTTGTCACCATAAAGAGGGAAATCAACGCGGAAAAACAAGAGGAAGAAGCACGTCAAAATCAAGACCCTAGAGGTACGCTATCACCACATTCATTAAAACTGCTGAGTCAGTGGCGACCTTTCGCAGAGATGATTTTCGAACTCGAGGATCTTGACCAAGAAGCGCAAGACGCAGGTCCATCTCTACACTTGGTTGAACAACCATTCGTGCCTCGGCGGCCCAAGAGAACGCGCCCGTTTAGTGTTGGAAGCTTGCCTGTTACCTTTTCTGCGCTGCGCCCAGCATCCTTACCGGCACCTTCAAATATCCGGCCCATCAGAAACTTCTCTCATTCATATGCAGCTTCGGCACGGAGCGAAGATGAGCCTCTAGTCAAGCCATACAGTGTAGATGACATCGAAACTGTACACGAGGAAGATGAATCCGATGACATTCGCAATGCCGTGTTATTGCGGCTTGTCGCTGCCAACACACCCAGTCATCGGGGTGCATGGGAGCCCGGTAGCAAAGCTTGGAGAATGTTCATGAATAAAAACGATGCTCGGCGTGCGATACTGGGGAATCATATTCCGGAGGATGAACACGGCGAAGTCTTAGACGCGACGTATGATGATGAAGATGAAGAGGATGAGAATGGTGAAGCGCAGTTCTTGTTTCAGATCGAATTAGACACTGAATTTTTTTTTTTTTGAACGTTTTGCGCCTGATAGATACCGACTCGTTCACGCCCATTGTCGGATCCTTGCCTATACCTATCAAACTTGCAAGGCCCCCTCGACAGGTCCTGTCCTTGGCCTCATATCAGCCCCAAACCGCAGCAGCACAGCAAGCAGCTGCATCGACCGTGCCAACACCTCGCCGAAAGCTGTCTTCCGCTGCCCTGCGGAGGGCTGTCTACGCCGAGCGTGACCGATCGAGATCACTGGACCCGGGCGCTCTGGACTTTGCAGAAGAAGACGAAGAAGAGGAGAGGACGAAGAGGACGAGGAGTCGGAGCAACCGGCTACAGGCGAACCCAGAATGCTGCCGTTGCCGTGGAGGCTGGTGGACGCGGCAGAAAACGGGCTCTGAAAATTCTCCAGACGCGAAGTGAGGTCCCTGATGCAGGGATGTGGCGCAGCTTGGCGTCCTGAAAAAAAACGAGTGTTTCCCCATGCCATTTCCATCGTGCGGAACGCTGTTTTTAATATGTGTACGTTCTGCTTGTTAATTTCTGCCGAAACTGTTAAAGTTATATATAAGTACACTCAATGCCACATACTACCCAGCATTTCTAGGTTCATACGATGTACCTTAGCCCTTTCGTATTCTTGCTGTCCTTTCGCTCTCGTTTCGACGTTGATGTACAACGCATTTTCGAATTTGTTTTTCTGCTTTTGTTCAAACGGACAGCGTAACGTATAGCACCGCTGTTTCTATGTACAATACCTTAATTAATTGTTTCATTACAGTGAAGTTATTGATTTCGCTGTTGGGACCTTTCAGTCAGTTCACTGAACAACGCACCGTGCAATAGTGGCAATATTGTGGTTTGAGAGGTGGGAGATAAAATTTCCGTATTTATCGTAATTCTACGCAGGGAAGACACATAGAAGACATTAGTAGCGCACGTACGTACTTTCAGATGAGCATTAATATATAAGGTAAGGATCGATAAGACATTGACGATTGCGATCTCAACATCGGTGAAAAGAGTTCACGCAATATCGGGAGTCATTTGGTTGATCTCATCCCAGACGGGTCACAGATGGCTCGATTTTAGACCCATCTCCCTCGCTAAAATCTTCCTCTGCCTTGTCGTCTTCGGCGGCGGGCGACGGTTCCGCTTCGCTAGCGCATCGCTCGCATCCGCAAGCCAGCTTCCATCCCCGAGCGAGTTCGTACCTTCGCCTCCTCCTACACTCCGCTACGGACTCGTCGGCGCGCTGCGCAACATCGACGTAAGCTACGGTCAGCTCATCACCCTCTTTAATGTCCTTGGTCGCGATGAGGTGCAGCTCTGCGGTGCCCGAGCTGAAGGACGGGCGCGCGGAGGGCACGCAGGAATGCGCGAGGTACGACGAGAGCGTGTAGAAAGCGCTTCCGATTTGGCTGGAGGTGCCGTACGGCGTGCGAGTGCGCTCCACGTCTTCAGGTCGTGTGTTGTAGACAGGCTGCGGAAAGGGAATTCAAGCGCCAGGTTTGTGACCAGCCAAGCACGACAGTAAGACACAAAAACTAACCCTGTCATTTCTACCACCGCCAAAGCAGACACCAAATGCGTTGTACGCCATCTTTCCGAGAAGAATCGCGTGCCTCTCCTCCGTAACGAACTGCTCCAATCCAGGCAAGGCCGTTCGCAACAATTCAATAAGGATGGAAAGTTCTTCCTTGGGCGAAGGGACATCGATGTATCTTAGGCGTTCGATGTGATCGGCGAGCAGGTACTCGGTGTTTTCCGCGTCGGTGAAATCGTCAGGAGGAGTTGGCGTCTTGCCGCCCTGAGCCATCTTTTGTGTTTCCACTGCGACCTGCCTCGCGATGAAGCGGGCGACGAGGAGGGGAACATTACGGCGCTCTTCTTGAGGTATTCTACAAACTTCTCTTGGGCTTCTTTGCGCTCTTGTATTACACTGGGCGGGATCACTGTAGGCGTCAGCTCGGTAGGAAGGGGCGAGTCGGTGGTGAAGAGCAGCGAATAGGACTGGATCTTGTTCTTTAAGAGACAGACTTTGGAGCAGAAAGTAAAGCCGAGCGGGTTGGTTCCTCTGGAACCTCGATCGTCATGGGGGATTGAAGAGAACGGAAACAGTGAGCACAATGCGTCCTAGCAGACTGCAGGTCCGGATCCAAAACAGTGACGACAGGGTGTTCCTGTAGAAGGAAAAGAATGTCAAAATGCGTTTCCAGACAAATGACCTAAAGTTGGATCAGTAACCTTGTAGATGACATCGCCGGCCTTGAAGTCCTTGGTGGCCACGAGAACCTTGCGATCTCGGCGAGTTTCAACGTTGACGTTAAAAGACTTTGGCGGGAACACGTCGTAATAACCTAGGATGTCATCAACTCAGTCTCTTCACATCGACACATCCTCAGAGTCTCATTGCTCACCTTCTACCCGAGCTTGCACCTAAAGACAGCACATATGCGCACACGAGGGAACACAGAGGAGAGGCAATCGTTTATTAGAACATATATGCAATTTAGATCGGAAGAAGGATGGGGAACAATTGAGATTGGGGGCAGTGAGCGAGGCAGAAGCTAAACCCGTATGACACCTCCATCATCGCATGTCAGAAACAAAGGTGTTTCTGCTCTTTTCGGCAACGAACTCCACCATATGGTACCGGGTCAGAACGCACGGCAATCAAGGTTCGGCTGGCGTCTGAACTCCGGGGTCAGTGACCTTGTCCCATTCTTGCGAAGACGTCTCTGACGGCGGACCCCGTTCCGACGGACTCCTTTCCTCGTCCGTAGATACGTCCGGAGCGGACGGACGTGAAGGGGAATTAGGAGGTGAACTTACATCAAGGTTGGTCATTTCCATAACGAGCTGAATACGGCTTGCGTCAGAAAAAGCAACACTGGAAAAATTTCAATTCGGTATGCACCTTGAACACAGGTTCTGGAACGGTCTTTTGATAGATGACGATGAGTTCCACCGGCGAGGGATAGACCCTAAGTGCTCTGTAGAACGACATAGCAGCGTGGAGGTAAAACGCCGGTCCTGAACAAACGGATGAGCCTCAGACTATAGAGGGACATGTAGAACTGTCAGTACCTTGTTGCGCCAACTGTTCACCCATGCCAACATGCGTCATGAAGTATTTTTCTTTTTCGTCGGGATTAGCGGGCGTTTCTTCTCGTCTTATCTGCTCGAGCGCCTCGTGCAGCTCAGTAGCGGATGTTTTGTTGGAAGACTCTTCAGCTTCCTTGGATTGCGCAATGGTCTTGGTCACGCGTTTCTTCTCCTTGCCTGTCGAAAGGACAAGCGACAGGTCGGCGCATATGGGAGGTGAAAGATGAAAGAAAGGCGCTCACGTAGTTTCTTGCGGAACTCGGTGTCATTCCGACGTTTGTAGTCAAAGTAGACGGCATAGGCAAGGAAGCCACCGAGGACGGTGATGCCAGCTACGGTCAGGATGGTGGTCGACCTCGAAGACATGGTGGTCAAATGACAAACCCGGCGGAAGCGTCATTCGGTTTTTTTCTCTGCGATCCCCTTACATAATCAGAGTCGAGGAAAAAAAAAAGAATGCCGTACACGGGACGACGGTGTTTCTTTCACTGCTGGCCATCGGACGGTCCTGACTGTGATCTGTTCGGCGCACAAAGGAGCAGGCCCACAGCGATTGGCGACAAACGGTCAAGCTTCCGTGGCCTGTTTGTGCCCGTCGCCCGGTGTTGATTTGTTAGGAAAAAGTACCCACGACTCCAACGTGCTGTTGATCGTGTATTTTATCTTGCGTTCTCCCGAATCCTCCTTTCGCTCGTTATGAGCACCGACACCAGCACGCGAAATCAAGCCCAGTCTCTCCTTTCTTCGTCCCCGTCGTCTTCTCAGTCTTCTGGTGCTGGTTCCGCCATTCCTAATTCCCAGCAAACCTCACCCACATCCTCCACACCCGTTCCACCAGACCCGGCCGCATGCCACTCCGTCGTTGACGCACGTATCGGACACGAAGGCGGCCACGCGAGTACCGCCACCGCCGGTGCCATGGCGAACACCACGTGGCACAACGCGCAGACCACCGTTCCGACTCGGACTATTCACAACAAGTGCCTTTGGAGCAGACGGGGGAGGAAATGGAGGCGACATTGGAGCCTGTCAACGGACAAATAGAGTTGTTGGAACACGGCCAGGAAGGCGTCATTGAAGAAGGTCAGGAATGGGTTCCTGAAGGTGATCATGAAATGAAACGCGTAAAGGTGCGTCCATGCCTGTCGCCCGGCCTTGCCGTGTTCGCCTAACAAATCTTTGTCTACTTTCACCTCCAACGTTACTCAGGTTTACGAGCTCATTGGTGCTAGATGGGTCGACCAGGGCACGGCCTTCTGCTTCGGTCAAGTGCAAGAAGATACTTGTGAAGCCTTGCTAATTGCACGCTCGGAAAGAGACTTCAACAACGTCATCCTCTCTACCACGATTCGTTCTAATGATGTCTACCAACGACAGCAAGGTCGGTTTGTCATCTCCGACCTGCGTCCCATTTTCACCGACGTTCTGCGTTTTCTATCAGATACACTCATCGTTTGGACTGAACCTGATGGCGTTGATTACGCTCTGAGCTTTCAGGACCCGGAAGGCTGTGCTGACATTTGGAACTTCATATTGGAGGTGCAACGGCACATGAACAACGCTGGTACGTTATCACCACCACACTTTTGCAACACGGCTTATTGTGTTACAGATGATCAGTCAGCCGTTTCCTCATCTCCCCAGATTGGACCTGAACCCGCCTCTGTCACCAATATCATCCGATCTGGTCACCTTCCTCGGCCGCAGATGGGTATAATTGGAGATATCGAAAGGGCTATCAAGGCGCTTACGCGGACGCAAGCCTTGAAAGAACGAATATGTGAATATATTGTCCAAGAGGTGAGCATCCTACCTTGTCTTTGCATGTATTCGGTAAACTAGATTTGTTGTCATATCATCTTCTAATGAAACGCTTGTTCCGCGCCCCGAACGGATGACTGATTTGACGATGTCTGTTCCTTTTCTTCCCCATTTTCCAGGAATATATCAAGCAGCTGGTTGAAGTCATGAACACTGCCGAGGATTTGGAGAATCTGGAGGAGTTGCATGCACTGTGCAGCCTCATGCAGACGATTCGTATGTTGAATTATAACATTTTGCCTAGTCGCGTCTGACGTCACTACGCCAGTTATGCTCAATGACCACGGAATGTACGAACATATCCTGGAGGACGACATATTCTTTGGTGTTGTCGGAATACTCGAATGTGCGCTTTGGCCTTGATCTCCGTGTTGCCGTCATCTCACACGTCTCTTTATGCACTCCAAAGACGATCCTGACTTTCCCACCCACAAAGCCAATTACCGTGAATTCCTCCATCAAACCTCCCAATTTCACCAACCCATCCCCATCCATGATGCGAGCATACAACGCAAGATCCACCACACCTATCGTCTGCAATTCCTCAAGGACGTCGTGCTTGCTCGTGCCCTCGATGACTCCACTTCAACGTGCTCAATTCGTGCATACTCTTCAACCAAATCGACATCATCAATCATGTAGAGCACGATCCCATTTTCCTTCGGGACATTGTCAGACTCTTCGTCGACGAGGAGATGCTAGCCGGTGGCGCGAACAAAAAACTGCCGTTAGACGGTCAAACTCAAGTTCAGAGCCAACAGGGTGGACCTGTCGTCATCAGTCTGAACGGGCACGATGAAGAACTGGAAAGAGCCCCCGACACCGACGCCATGGATGTCGATGTCTCGCAGACGAGCCCCAAACTCCCGAACGGCTCCATGTTGCCCGTCAATGGCCATGTGTCGCCTGCGTCGTCTAACCACCTGGGAATTATGCTTTCGCACCGCCGGACGGCTTATCGGAAGACGAGATCGCGTTGCGCAGAGAAGTAGTGACCTTGGTTCAGCAACTCTGCGTCATGGGCAAGAATGTGCAGTTACCAGCCCGAATGGCGCTCTTCCGGACCCTTGTCGACCGAGGGGTGCTATTCGTTGTTCAATGGGCCTTAAATCTCCCAGAAAAGGAGGAAACGAGCAAAACCATGCTCAGTGCCGGCGGCGAGATCTTGGTCGCTCTCTTGGACCATGACCTGAACGGCGTGCGGGGTCATGTGCTTAAACAGGTCGTCGCCATTGACAAGGAGAGGGAGGCGAAAAAGCGGGGAGCCGACAAGGCCGAGACGATACTACAGATGGCTTGTCGGATGCTGGCTTACAGCAAGGATACGGCGGTGCAATGTCAGATCGGAGAGGCCTTGAAGTCGTGGCTAGAGATCCCGCGAGAGATTCCGCAAGGTGACGCGTCGGGACTCTCGGCTGGTTCCGAAGCTTCTGCGGTATGTTCGGTCTAAACTCCATTCTAACATGGTTTGACGCGGGCGTGAAGGGTATGAGTCTCGCTAAAGCAGCAGCGCATCGGAAGGACGATCCCGGAACAGAGCGATTCATGGATTATTTCTATAAGGATTGCCTCGGCGTTCTCTTCAAGCCCCTCAATGACCTGCCGGAATGGAAATTTGCTTCAGGTACGAGGATAGCTTTTCCGAGAACGGAGCAAGTGTAACTGATGACATATCAACTAGCGCCTATTTACCCGTTGACACGAGAAGAAACTAACCGATTCGTGTATTTGTGTGACCTGTTGTACAACTTCATATCGCAACATCATTTCCGGTGTCACTTCTACCTCATGTCCAGCAACATTTTAGCCCGTGTGGCAACTCTTCTCAGGGCCAAGGACAAGCATCTACGCCATGGTAAGATTTATGGTCTACGTCGATGACTGGGCGTGCTATTCACCTACCATTCAGCGTCGTTTCGCATATACAGGCTACTACTCAAGCAGAATAACGCAAACATTCATGCCCAGATCATGAAGCACGATATCTTGAAGCCCATCCTTGATCTGACGATTCAAGAATCTCGTCGAGACAATCTCCTGAGTTGTCATGTCAAGAATACTTCGAGAGCATGCGAAGAGTGAGTCTTTTGGACATTGCTGGTCGGGCGGTGATATTTATGATTTGTGTCCTAGGACAACATAAAAGATTTGATTCGTTTCTGCATGACCAAACACGAAGAGGAGGTACGAACCTTGGCGCAAAGTCCCCTTGGGGCCCGCGTTTCGAGGGTCTTATCCGGCGTTGGGAAATGAACAATGAACCTCCACCACCCGAAACAAAACCGGAAAAGTGGGTCAGCTGCAGCCACCGGTGTTGGTTTTTTGCTGATGCCTTTATTCCATTCAGGCCCTTCGATATCCGAACGTGGCCCCAACCCAGGTCTCTCGATGCCGAAGAGGAAGATTACTTCAACGCGGACGACGAGGAGGAATTTGTTCCCATCATCAATCAACAATGGAACCGTGCGAATTCTCCAAATCCTCAGAATGCCCTGAAACGGAAACGACGTGCGTCAATTGGCAACGGCACGAAAGGTCATCGGCCACCGCTGCGCGCACCTTCGTTAGGCTCCTTGGTGGATTACGGTGAAGAGGAGGAAGAGAGCAGTCTTCCTTCCACGCCCCACGCTGGGCAAAAGCGGACGCAGACTTCACACGAACAATCCTCCGATGCACCGCCCTCAACACCTGTACTCACACACCGACGGGTGACTTCGTCGACGGAGCCGCCCCTCCGAGCCTCAAAGGAGGACGAGGAAGACGACCTCCTCGAGTCTTTGGTGACGCGTGGTCACTCGCGTCCGCAGTCCCCAGCGCCAGGCATGTTCGCCTCGATGGACTCGCTACGTTCCAGCGAGAAGCGACGGCGCAGCGTCGATGACGACGATGACGACGACGAGCTGATGGAGCGTCTGACTAAGTCGAAGAAGTTTGAGTTTGGACCGCAAAAGGAGAAGGGCGGGTTCGGTGCCATGGGGCGGACTAAAAACGGAGACGATCCACCGAGGAAAATGAAGCTCAAATTTGGGACGGCCAGCTTGGCGGTGGCATCAACTCCCTTGACGACGGCGCCTTCAGAAACAGGCGCCAAAGACGGGGATACGGGATGACTTTTTGTATAATTCTATGTTGTAGTCGGCTTTTACTGCAGACCCCTTGCGCTACTGCCCACATACTCAAATCGTCTGCCATCAGAGGCCATTATTTAATTTATCACTTCATACCAAGAAAAGATGAAATTCCATTTGATTACTACGATGATGCCGAAGACAACGAAGAAGTGGCAAAGCAGCAAGGATAGGTAGGTATCTGGACACAATGATATACACTATGGGGTAGATAATTGGGGGTGACGGGAAAAGACCCATGGCGGTTTCAAGGCCAGACTAACTAAACAAACGTTGCTAATCGTACTAGAAAAACAAACAGGAAGCAGAAACGAAATCATGACAGTGACGAGGAAGTGGTTGCAACGAGACACGAGTGTTTTGGGAATGTGAGGAAAACGGAAAAGAAAGACAACAGCACCTTTCGATATGTATAGGAGGAAAATGTATGAAAGAGCATGGGGCGAACGAGACTGAACATTATATATAAACTTGATGAGACGGAGGAGAAACTTTAGATATTGCAACAGCCAGACAAGGCAGAGAGGAAGTCCTAAGAGCCGAAAAGAAGAGAAAAAGAAAAGCAGACACCAACAAAAAGATGGATATGGTAGTAATTGCGATAGGGAGTTATATGCCTTCGAGTTTTGTACATAGAGATATATTGCAAATTGCGCATTGAGAGACGATAAAATTGTGCGTTGCGTTGCGTGGCATTGCGTGTGCAAGGAAAACTTTGCTGGACTGTATCGAATAAGAATAATGGTGAGAGGGGGGAAGCATACAAGGTATGGAAGTCGTCGGGCAACAGCTTCAGCCAGCCCTAGTGGCCTCTAAATTCTTAGTGGCTGCCGAGAGAGGAAAGTGTTGGGGTTGAGCAGAAGGGAGGTCGTCGGAAGCCGCCTGATGCTCGGGTATATTTTGCGGAGGCGGAGAGCTTGAGAATGGTGAGAAGCTCGAAGACATTTGGCTATTTAAGCCAAACCCGTACAAGCCCATGCCGGCGCTGCGAGGCATGAAGGCATTCGAGGTCGCAGTCAAAACTGTGGACCCAGACTGACTGAATGCATGTGAAGACGAAGGCGATGAAGAATAAAAACGAGGTGGAGCAGGTGACGCAAGGTAATTGGCAGAGAAAGGTGGCTGTGCGACGTGTTGGCCTTGAGGTGGAGGAGACGTGAGTGCCATATCGCGGCGTTGCAATAACCGCAGTTGTTGTTCCTCCGTTAACCTCGATTGAAATTCAGCCGGGAATAGGGAAGGGTACGCTCCATTGGCGGCGAAGTTGGCATTGATTTGGGTTTGTTGCTGCTGCAATGATTGCGGATTGGTACCAGCACTAGTAGGCGTACGGACGCCCAACGGATTCTTGCTATAAGACAAGCGAATACCATTCTTCACGAACCCTTTAAGGGTATTGCCATAGAGCTCATGAAGCGCCTTCGTCGCATACTGAACGTCTTCGAACTGAAATACATTATCAAGATAAAGTAAGAGCGACTAACACGGGGCAAAACTTACTTCCACAAAGCACATTGGCCCGTTACTTTTTTGCCTGAAGCACAGACGACGATAACCCTCTTGAGCCGAGAAAAGTTCTCGAAGGCTTTCTTCGAGTTGGTCAGGATTGCCTGCGGGAGGAGACGTCGGCAAATTGCCCACGTAAAGAGTGTTAATCTATCGATCTCGTCAGCCATCCAGCCTCACGAAATATGCAGAATATTGTGCCTTACCGGAGGATTCTGGTCCACGCCATTCCTTGAGCTTGCGCCAGATGCAGGAGACGGAAGCTGAGGAGAAATTTTTCCACCGTCCGTGCTAACTTCCAATGCACCGATTGCTCTGACGATCTCGGTCTCCGTGACAACAGTATTGGCATCACCACCATTCACGGCGGAACCGTACGATCTGCCCGAAACAGCAGAGATATTTAGGGCCACGGGAGTCAGTCCCTGGTTGTCCAGGAACCGTTGCTCCTTCTGCGCTTCGTCGAAGTACTGCATATGATGCTGCTGCTGTTCTTGTTCCAGTGACGGTGACGATAAATTTGGGGCATCCAAAAAGTTGGCAGAGTTGGTGCTGGACGAAGGTAGAGGCGGTGAATTGGAGCGTCGAGAAGCAGAACGAGGACGCGAACTGGGCGCGGTAACTCTGTCCCATGGGCCAACCATGTCGTCGCTCTGTCGGCCAGACGGAATGACAATCGGCTGAGTTCCACCATAGCCATTGGTCCCAAATCCATTGTCGAGGGGGGATAACAACGCTCCATTGGTGGTATTGGGCAAAGGTCGTAAAGCAGAATTGGGACCGATGGGGACGGAATGGAAAGCCTCAAAAGCTGCCAGATTTGAAACACGAAGCCTCGTCTGCTCCTTCTCTTTACGTCGACGCTCCCTCTCATCATCTTCGGCACGTTCTCTAGCTCCACGAGTTGCCGAACTGAGAGCATTGAGATTGCCGATCAAACCGAGACGTCGCTCTTCTTCATCACGGTCCCGGCCACCAAGAAGAGTTGGATTATTGATAGATGGAAGGAACTGTTCGTGATGCTGCTGGGGCAACTGATCGCGCCATGGGTTGAGACGAGCCTGCCCCACGAGACCGATACTTCCCAAGGCACCAAGTTCCCGCTCTCGAGAGTCAAAGTGTCGGCAACTGGAACGTTCAAGCCATAAGGGTCAGAACCGCCCATCAATGACGCACTGTTGAGCATAGAAGCCTGCTGCTGCAGGGCGGTGACATTCGAGACATTTGTAGTCGGCGGTGGAACCATGGCAGTGCCGGCACTGCGCTTCGTGTGCAGATTCTTCTTAGCCATCTCTGCCTTCAACACTGCTCCTTTATCGATGTCAATCCGCTTGCCTTGCAGAACATCCCTGGCACCAAGGGCTTCTTCACGTGTCCTGAATTTGGCAAACCCGATTATTTGTTTCCTGGGTGCCATGCTCGTCCCTGCAGTGACACCTCCGAAATGACCGGCTGTCGAGTCGTCACCTGGTGCATTAGCGGGCCAAGAAGTCAGAATCCCATCCCGTCCAGCATCGACTACAACGCCACCTTGATTAACCGTTACCAAATTATACGGGTCATTCGCACCACCATATGGACCTCTCAAACCACCTGTACTGCCGGATACACCGCTGTAAGCTGTATATTCCTTGTTCGGAATCTTGAGTGTCGCAGCTTCAAATCCGGGGGAGAATGTAAACATGTTTTGAAATTCCCGCTCCTGCAACACAAAAAAAAAAAAAAAAAAAAAAAAAAAAGATCGGTTGGGGAATCAACAAACGCTAGGTCATTCTCCTCACCTGCATATCCTCGGGAAATCCAACGACGAAGATCGTAGAAATTTCCTCGTTACCTGCGGATCCGCCAACATTGCTAGGGGGATTGGTAGCGGGCGCCCCACTAGGTGCACCTTGAACATTCGCGGGCGGTGGGACGGCCGCTGGCACGTGAGGACCATAAGGAGTCTGAGAGGACATTTGTACGCCATTCTGGTAGGAAGCCGAATAAGCAGATAGCTGAGCCGGGAGTCTAGACTTGTCCCCGCCGCCCAGCGCTGAAGGAGGGTTATAGAGGTCGATGAAGGATTTATGAACACCCGAGGTGGCAGAATTGATTTGAGTCCCGCCAGGCAGCTCAAAGCCGGGACGGGAGTCGTAAGGTTGCATGTGTGGCTGAACCGGTGATGTCAACTGCGGCGAAAACATTTCCACACTTCCTTGGGCAAAATAAGGGCTGTCACGATAAGTGGCAGTTAGACCAGGACGAGGGTTCTGGGGCCTCTGGCGATTCGTGTTCGGAAAGGCATTAAAGGTCGAACGAAACTGATTCGATGCCATGTTCTCGGTCTTTTGCTGATGCTGGATCTTTCGGGAATCGTGATCGGTGGCATAGTCGGAGATGCCGTGCAAGGCAATGTTGTCCGACCCCGAGGAGAATACGCCGTTTTGGTGATTATACATTGAGTCTTGAATAGTAGAATGACTGTGGTCGTGTGGAGAGTCTGGACGAGCAACAGAATGATGAGATTGCATGAGTATGTGGTATGGAGCAGCGGCCGATTGGCTTGACAGAGAAGTAGAGGCGGAGCCGTATGACGTCGCAGTGACCTGCTCCGAATCCGAGGACGATATGGGCTCTGCGTCAGCCTGGGCGTCCAGAGAGTCCAAGAGGGACTTGTTTATGAAGTCCTCGTCGGGTTGATGGGAAGACAACTGAGACGTGGTAGAGGCGGCCAGTTTGGACAAGAATGAGCGATGATGCACAATGGGTTAGAAGGAAGATATTCAGCACATCAACCGACGATGGACAGACAAGCGGACGAAGATTCAAGTGAGCAATTTGAGTGTAGCTGCGAGAAAAGGCCGGATATCTCTGGAACGCGTTCGTGAGGGCGTACAACGACAGCAAGCAAGTGGAAAGACGAGAGCGATAGACGACGAGGAGGGAAGCGCTGAGGAATGCTGGCCGTCGGTGAGGACGGTGTGCGATCGAGAGGGTATGTGAAAGAAAGTCGGATGGTCCCGAGTTTGGACTGTCTGTCACATCTAAATCAAATCAACCCAAATACCTCTTTCCCACGCACAGGCCATTCAACAATCCCCAACCTTATTTGTCACGTGCTCACCCCACCCCGCTTGGGCCTCTTACCTGGCTTTGAGCACCTGTGTCCGTCCTCGAGTGTTCCACAGAGAGTTGCCTCATCCACCCCAACCTAATGCCAGTCCCCGTTCCCTGTTCTCCGCCGTGAGCCCCTCCTGTGTCAGTGTGACTCGGCTACGCCTCCTAAGCCCTTCGGTATCCGTGCTGCGCAGTCAGGCTTGAGTCATGTGTGAGCATCGCAAAAGTGAAGCCAGTGCGGTCATCGTCAGCGTCGTCCTGAGAGAGCAAGACCAAGACGCGAATGAAAGAAGGCAAAATTGGGTGAAGAGTGAAAAGACGAGTGTGACTGATGGGTGTAATATGACACCCACGCGACGAAGCTTGTCTAAGGTCTCTAATCTATTCTTCCCGACTCCGGTCTTCGTGACCGTCGTGACTCTGCCAGATTTTTTTTTTTAATTCCAGATCTACTCTTATCCGCCTTCCATGCACACCTATCATATTTCATATCTCCGGCATTCGTGACGTGAGACCCGCCTCCATCATTTGAAAGGGGTATGTCACCACTCCTCTCTTCCAGACTCGGCACAACGCCCTGCACGAGGCATCACGAGCTGCCTGGTTTCCCAGCACATGAGTTCTCTTTTTTTCCGCAACAGAGAGATCAGTTGACTTTATGACGTCTCGGATCCTTTCCTTATATTTATACTTGCTTCAACTGCGGGACAGGTCTGGCAACATTTCTGCAACGCTTCTGACATCAATCCACATGGATTTACACATGGCTCTGACATGCCACCAACACTTGGCTTGCAAATTATCTCGACACAGATCGTTCCCCATCTGGAATGAAACGCACTCGTTGCAACTTCAACACACCAGCATGAACAAGATCATCATCGGTACCCCGCCTCACCCTTCCGGCTATACTCATCAATCCGAGTCATCTCGATCCGATGGTTTAGCAGAATGCTTGACGTAACAGACGGAGAGTACAAGATTTTGCTGCCACGTCCTACGAGCTTGTCAACGAAATACGAATTTCTTTCCAAGGTCCCATACGATCCAGGACAAGTTGATCCGATCGAAAACTCCTGGTAATCTTCGATCTATCTTCCCATTAATATTTCTGCTTCGTCCGAAGAACAGTGAATCTATGCGCCATCGCCCGGTGCGTCGCGAGTGACAGTGATGTACAAAATAGTTTTCTCCAAGTTAATTTTGGAACCCAAAACCTCGTGATTCCGAGGTGCTGCGGCTGCATAATTGTCAATTAAGTCAAGGATGGATGCGACGCCAGCATAGCGATATACCTAGTTTTTAAATTTTAATGCAGTACCAAGCTGTGTCCAATTTCCGTATATGCAACGAGCAATACAGGGAAAGGCCCCGCCAAGTCGATCTCGGAACTGAGCTTAGGCACTGATCGTAGTCAGTATAATGCCGGCCCCTCGCTGCTACCACGGCAGAATGGTGACAAACTTGGCAATGTCTCTAATTGGCAAGGTAGTTTCCATATATGGAAGCTACTCCGCGTGAGATCACCAAGGCCTTCAGCAAGAGGCTGCACGTCAATTCGGTTGTCTCATAGATAATGTTCGGTAGCTTGGTCATTGTATGAGCAGAGCAGGCATCAAAAGAACATCGTCAAATTCCGAAGTGAGATGATAGCGATCAAGACCGCTGTGTGCGACCCAAAATATGCATTTGTCTATCTGAAGAGAAGGAAAGAGCATAGGCCGAACAAAGTGACGATAACGCACAGCTACCCATAGCCCGACTGCGGAATTAGGATGACGTGTTATCGAGTTTCGGCGCCCATCTCACGTTCTATGGCGAGGCAATACGGCCCGAACCGAGGCGAAAGGATGCATGCCAACCGCGTGGACATCAATCCAAAAGCAAGACAACACGAGCATCCACTCCGATGATAACGACATCTGTCAGGTCATACCTCCTGACATCAACAGCGCCCCATCTCTTCGACCCACTTCACCAACGGCCCCACGCGGGATATGCCTGCCATGATGAGTCAAGCCAACCGATGACGCTTGCAATCCAGCCCTCTGCAGCACGAAACGCGCCATAGTCCGAGAACTCGGACCCAGAATAGCACACGAAGAGGGCACACACGGCTACGGCCGTGAGGAAGCTGTGGAGGAATCTTGTCCGGGCACGGCGATCTGCCTGAGCGATGGCGTACGGAGACCGGGCATCATAGTATGTATACGGGAAGAGCTGCCGCGTTCCCTCCAGTGGCGTTGGGCCGAACGCAGGCCGGGAAAAGCCCGCAGGCGCAATCCCCGTGTCCGGAAGAGCTGTTTGCGCCTGACCAATCTGCGATCTGTTGAGCATGTTGGGCGCAAGTAGACCCTGTTCGAGGTCTTCGTATGATGGTGGGAGGTCTGGCTGGGCTGGCATCGCTCGGTGTTTCTGTATGAGTGGCGTGGAAGGTGCAGGGTATAGGTCGGGGGTATGTGGTGCTGGTTGAACGCCTAGTGATGTGTGACATATGGCGTTGAATTCACAACGTCACGCTTCCAAAGCCGCTGTGGACGATTATGGCCGTAGTAGTGGTGCCTTGCTCAAGCTCCTGGGCGGCCTCCGCTGGGCCCCTTTTCATGACCTTCTAAACCCCAATTGTACGGGTTTCACGGGGACCATGTGGTTTATTGTCCACAAGGCCGCCTTTGGATTCATAACTTCATATTACTATTCTTCCACCTTATCTTCTCATCCGCCATATGCATCCTGCACCGCTCATGTGTGAGTGTGAGCTCCGACAATACGACGGCGCGATATTTGTGGTAATTTTTCTACAAAACAGTACATGAGTTCTACAATGCTAAATGAAGAATTCATCGTGTCATGTCATGAGGGGTAAATTTTTAAAAAATGGGTCCGAAGCAGGACCAGCAAAGAAATGAAACAACCTACCAAGTGGGTGATTGGATGGGGGTAAGTATACATGGCAGAAAGGACGAAAAACGTAATTTGTTGACCGAGGAGATGGCCACCGGGCTATATCGCGATTAGTCCTACTTGGGTATGACCTTTTTCAGCCATTCTTTCACCTCCTCCAGCTCCTTAGGACATGTCGTATGACCCATTCCATCGTATATCTTATACAGTAGCCCCTTGCATTCGTCATTCGTTGCACGAGGCATTCCTAGGCTGTTTACCAGAAAATCGGAGGAATCTTTACAAAATTGGAACTTGACTAGGGGGTCGACGGATCCATGTCCCCAGAACACAGGAATCGACGAGGCATGCTGGGACGCCAGCTGAGTAGAAAGGGCTATGTTCAGCAAGATGCGGAAGCAATCGCCGACGTGGAGGAGGCAGTGACCTACCTCTTTAAATTTCTTTGGTAACGGTAACCAGCCGCTCAGCACGATGAGGCCAGCTAGCTTGTGCTCATTCGTGAGCCCAGTGAGGAGAGACATGGTAGCGCCTTGGCTGAAGCCGCCCACGACTATGCGCGATGGATTGGTGCCGGAGTCGATCTCGGCGGTGATCAACTGCTTGATCATTCTCGCAGACTGAAGCATGCCAGTCTCGTCTTCGTCTGTCTCAAACCCGAATGAATATATATCAAACCTAGTTCGAATTTGTAGGATGTGTTCTTGGGCGCATCTAAAATACCGTACCATGAAGGCATGTCAATGCCCATGTTCGCTGTCACTGCTCGCCTGGGCCTGCCGGCATGCGTGAGCCAGAACTTCGACGAGAGACAGGAAGAATGCAGAGGGGCAACGCTCGAGGAGAGACGAGGCTTACGAGTGGGGTAATATCCATTTTACATGCGACAGAGCAGGATCGGTCCTGTACAAGTCTGCTATGGGTTTTAAGCCTTGACCAGTGTCCCCTAAGCCCTGACGAACGGTCGATCATATTAGGCTACGATTGGCATTGGCCGAGGCGCGCCGGGCACATACATGTATGAGAAATACCGTGGCGGTATGCTTGGTGATGGGGGGGATGACGATGGTCCTGAGTGGGGCGGCGGCAGCCATGCGAGGGTTATGGAAATGACGAGGAGTAGAGCGAGCGCCTAGGCGATAAATAGGAAGACTGATCCCGACGACAAAGGTGCAAGTACTGAAATAATCAATCTCAGGCGGATCGGCATCTACCGGTCTCCGTCCACCCAGGTTTGACTCTTCCTCTCTCCTCGTCTCCTAGTCCGTCGATGTTGATGTTCTCTAAGCGTCCGAATGCAGGGCAGCTCGCCGGCCAGCGCGTCCGAGTCAGCCTCGGCCCCACAAGGTCCCACGGTAGATCACGGCAGCCCGAAACCACTCTCCAAGTCTGCGCAGAAAAAGGCCGTCAGGGCCGAGCGGTACGCCGCCTTGAAGCTAGAACGACGTGCCAGGGAAAAGGAAGCCAAAAAAGAGAAGAAGCGCCTCTTGGCCGAGAAACGTGCGGCGGGCGAATTGGACGAAGATGACGAAGAAAAGAGCAGGCGCAAGAAAAGGGCGAGGCTTGACTTTGGAGGAAAGGTCGTCGTGGATCTGGGATTCGACGACAAAATGACCGACAAGGCATGTCCCCACTGTCCTTATCGTTATCAGTATTATGTACCTACACGGTCTCTTGAAGGAAATCACATCTCTATGCTCTCAGTTAGCGTACACCTACAGCGCCAATCGGAATGCGTCCTTTCCTTTCGAGCTCGTCTTCACATCCCTTAACGGACGTACGCATCAGAGGCTGGAAACCATCGGCGACGCCGCATACAAACGCTGGTCCAACACCGAATGGTGGCATGAGGGCTACGAACGGCTATGGCAAAGCCCAAGCTCCGCCGCAGAACCTTCCATAGATTCCGGTGCTCCAAAAGATACTGCTGGGGAACCTGCTGGCAAAGCTTCAGAAGCACTTGAAGACGTTCGTGGAAAAGTAGTATACCTGACCGCTGATTCGGAGGACGAGCTATCGGAACTCGAGGCCGGCGAGATATACATAATTGGCGGTCTATGCGACCACAATCGATATAAGGTGCCTTTCCTTCTCTTATCCGTGGATGATGCATTTCATCTGATGTATCGACAGAATCTGTGTTTCAACAAGGCGAAGGAGTCTGGAATCCAGACGGCTCGTCTACCTATAGGCCGATACCTAGCGTCACTCCCAACCAGAAAGGTTCTGACCGTGAATCAAGTGTTTGAGATCCTGCTGAAGTGGATAGAAACAAAAAGTTGGGAAGACGCTTTGTATTCGGTGATCCCCAAAAGAAAGTTCCAAACTGGCGGCAAGAACCAGGCGGAAAGCTTCAAAGACGGGCATGAAAGAGCCCCTAAAGATAGCACGAAGGAAGCGGACGACAAGCAAGAATCAGAAGGGATGCATGAAGGACGCTTGGATGACTAGACATGAGAAACGACACTGGTTTTCCCTCATGCCAAGCACGATGTATCTCCTATATATCCGCTTCAAGTCCAGAATTTCATTCGCCTGCTCAATTCGATTTCTTGATTTCGTAAAATTCAGTCAGCTGTAATGTAACTCAGGGTTTCCATCCGGTCTGAAAATGAAACTGCCGCCGGCATAAGATGAACAGTGCGTAATGATCGCCAAGTTCTGCCGGGCTTCTCAGATGACTCAAGCGACCGAAACAAGGCTTAACAGGCGTCTAGGAAGTCCAGTGCTCCTAGTGGACGCCCGTGCCAATGTCTGAGCAATGTCAATCTAAGGACACATGCGCTTTTCTAGTCGGCCCACTGACCGTCAGGCGGTCACACCGGCGGCATCTTGTTGAAGCGGTAACAGTTGTAATCTGAAGATAATCACAGATGGAGAGCTGGGGACGTGGATCATGGGAGCATCTAATCTCTCCGAGTCGTTCCGAGAAAAGGTTCCAAGCCCTCCGTTACGTGCGGTTCGCGCGGCCTGGTTTCCGCTTTACCGGCGGCATTTTAAATTCAAAGGACAGCGACATCCGTCCTGATCCCAGTTTAAACAGACAGAACGACGGTTAGAGGGTAATTGGGGTCCAAGAAATATCAATGCACGTATATGAGAGGGTGCTTTGGCTCCAAAGCAACACACAATGCAGTATCATAAAACCTCTTGCAGATTTACCTTGCCCGTCCCACGATCTAGAGGTTTTGGCTGTGTCGGTGCAGATTTCCAGCCAATCTGAATATAATGCATCAAAAAAAAAAATCAAAACGGGACCACAGAGGACTCACCATATAGATGATTTGGAATGTGGCAGGAATGGTGCCATCTTCGTGTCTATACAATTCTAACCCAGTCGTCAGGTCACCTTAATGTCCGCGTGAGAGAAAAGAAAACCTTTATATATAGCCGATGCAGCTGCTAATGTATCTCTGGTGATGAAATTTCGTCTGACGACGCAAACTCAGTTCAATCATGTCTAGCACTTCACATAGAGTTTGGGCAGACCGTCCAATAATAGCATTCGCTTCCCCCATATCCGACAAATCGCCCAATAGTTCCCACATACTTGGGTATGCAACCTTCACTTCGTCGATATCGACGGTGAGCAACGTGAAACCAGCTCTTCCTAGCAAATTTGATACATCTCTTGTGTCTAATAAGGAAGGGTGAATTTTAGCCGTTCAGAAGGCGGGAATATATGAACTCGCCTGTCATGGGCGAGACATGTGGGGAAATGCCGCCTTCTCGCTCGACTTCGGCGAGCTGAAGGGACGTGCTATCATCCAAGTGAAGTGAGAACGAATTGCAGAAACGGAAGATGCGAAGCTACCGAAGCTCAAATAAGGTATCTCCCCCTAGCATGGCGCCAAGGAAAAGGCCATCTGGTTTCAACGCTTCTTTTATTTGAACAAAAACTCCTGCTCAAGATTCGTCGTCGAATTAGCAGGCCGATTCAAAAGATTGCACACCTGGCAGGTCATTGACCCATTGCAGACTGAGACAAGAGACTACGGCTTCTTGCGAATCTCTTTCGATGACATTGAGAAGGTTCTCCTCTTCTGCATGGATGCGCTCGATTTCAACTGCTTAATTCAGAACGCGATTCTCGGATAGAATATGCGTTTCAGACTAACCATCGAATTCGGAATCTGGCTCCCTGTATAGTGTCGCCGCTACGAGTTAATAGTCAAGAATGAATCAATTGAAAGTGATAAGGATATACCACTCGATTCTATCATGATGGATTTCTTCGCTTTATTCTGCTCTAATAATTTAGAAAAGTGACCCGGTCCTGCACCGAGGTCGACGACTGAATTGAAAGTTCTCTTTATATCCTAACGGCACACGGATATTGGTCTGGATAGACTATAGACGGTCGAAACAAATCATAGCCATACCATAAACCTCTCCATCATTCTATCCGCGACTTCATCACGAAGGTAGTCGACAGTTCTACTTCTCGCACCCCCTTGGCGAAGAGCAGCTCGATCCTTTTGCATGCGTTTGGCATTTCTATCAAACACTTGGTAGGGCCCAACGCTTCCGAGATTCGGTGGCGGCGAGGAAGACGCAACGGCAAAGGCGCGTGTCTGCCTCGGAAAGCATGACGCAAAACGGGCGAAAGACATTAAGAGCAAACATTCCCACACCCGGTAGCCGTGACAAAGGAACGCGTCACGGTCACCTTCCAACTGCTTCGTGGTTCGTGCATGAATGGTCACCAGCAGCGACAAAACAACGACTTCATGTCCGTCGTGAGGCAAGATGGAAGCCAGGTCATCGATGATGAAGCCTACCGCGCTAATCAGGCCAAGATTGCTGAGGCTCGCGCCTATATTGAGGCTTGGGAGGCCATGAATGAGGAGGGCAGGGAAAAGTATAAGATCATGGAGAGTGAGCTGGAGAGGAAGATTAGAGAGGGAGAGGAAGCAAAGTATGCCAATTGTGTCACTTTTTTTCTGTTCTTATCGGTTGCAGGCGAATGCTGCGAGTCCTCAAGGAAAAGGCATCGGGGTGAGTTCTGAATTTTACCTTGGACAGTCATTTACCATCGCTCATTATCCCTCTAGCCAATCGCTGCTTCCTCAAGTGCAATCCGATGTAGAAAGTATGCCCGCTGCTAGGATAGAAGAAGTGCATTCCCCCAACAAGTGTGTTTTAGCGTCTGCTCCGTGTCCGTCTTATTAACAGCCGTAATCCGTCGTGCCATCATCTCCAGGTCAACCAATGGCCATCCTCCCAGTCGTTTCATAATACCTCCTACGTTCAATCCGCTTCTCACTATCAACCTCGTTCAGAAGCGAGTGGTTCTCGAAATGCACAACATCATTTATCCGGTGCCGAACCATCGCAGTCACCTGCATATCATCGGAATATGATTCAGCCACATTCCAACTCATCGCAGAAGACCACAGGACAATCTCAATACACTCAGCATACCCGGCAAACGGGTTCAGGGCTCCCCTCTCTGCAGCAGCAGCAATGGCAACACCAGCCTCAGCAAACATATCAACAAATGGTTTGACTTTATCCACGGACACAAACTACATGGAATTCAATTTCCTGTTTTCAATAGGCACATATCCAGTATTCTACAAGCCAGCGGCCAAGTGGACAAATGGGTCAATACAGAACATCTGTTGCAACACCACATCAGGCATCAGCTTCAACCTCTGCCTTCTCAGTTCCACTTGTCGTTGAAAACACTTCATATCTGCCCCGTAAGTTTCTATCAAGTAGTTTAAGATGTCAGTAATTTAATCTCTCACCAGCCTCAGGAACAAGTTATTCAAGCTTGGCGGGTGCCCTCGATTTGACGGGGCAAAATGTGGCAGCTGGTATTACCAACAAGGTGACATTCTCAAAAAGAGGAAGAATAGGTTTGTAACCAATTCTGATTTCCTTTTCTTTTCAAACTATCCAGGTAGCTGGTGTTATGCATCCAACAGCTGGCGTCGACGGTCACCCGCCAGGGCCTTCTGCCTCCGGTTCCACCACGGTGCAGGTCCCAACAGTGCAAAAACAACGGCACCCAGACACAGTGTTAAATCGGTTGGAGGACTTCATCACTCAGTGGGCTCCTTCCGCGCCCCCTATGTCATCATGTGACATTCCTGGCACGCCATGGAAAGCTTATAAAGACGCCAGCGCCCAAATTTCGATTGAAGTTCTGGATAACGGTGGAGAAAGGAAGCGAGTCGCTTGGCACGCCCTAAAGGCGCAGGAGGCCAGAATGAAGTCTGAACAGAGGAGTGGTGTCCATCCTTCAGCACAGGCCGGAGGGGTTCCATCACCAGCCGCCGTGTATCGGCCTCATAGCTATCGGTCGACTGTGAGCAGCACTGGCAAACGTTCGATTCCTGCAACTGTACCGTCAACGTCTTCACTCCCTTCAGCTCAATCAATTGCGACTGCTGCTGTCCATGCTCAACGATTGCCACCTCCCGTCATTCCTGCGCAACAGGCTCCTTCTGCCCTTTCTGCCGGCCCCTTTGGTCCACTGCACATCCTGTTCAACCTCCTTCCTCTGCGGCTGTTCACAGCACACGTTCGACTCCTGATGGCCCTTCCCAGGTCGTTCCCAATACCATGCATGCTAAGCCATTGCCATCTGCATTCTCTACCAAGCCACCTTCTGTCGTACCCTCTATTCCCATATCTCCGCCGACTATTATCGCCCTCCCCGATATGACACGATCTTCCACATCGGTTAGTTCTTCAGGAAATGGCTATGTGCGTACACCGTCGCAAGCCGACAAAAAGCATCTGCAAGAGATATACTCCGTGCACTCGGATCGCCATTCGTGCAAAAACGTTCTCGCCCAGATGATATGCAGAGATCTACGCATGAGCCTGCTTCTAAGAAGCACGTTGGCGTGCATCCAGAACCAGCGAATGCGATGGCTTTGGTCTCTGCACCTCGGGAAACAGTGCGCCCGCCCAGGATCGAGATGCGAATGACACGGGCACACCAATTGTCCAGGATACGGTGCAGACAGCCTCGCAATCGATTATAGATCTGGTCTCTGATACCCCGCCACATTCCGCTATTGTTCCCGAAGAAGTGAATGGCCTGGTCACCGTACCAGCCGCTCAAACCCAGCCATCATCCACGCTAGCACAGCCCGCCTCTCCGCCTCAACCTGTCCCGAAGCAGATTACCGTTCCGTCTAGCGAAGGTTCCGGTTCTGTTGCTGTATCATCAAACGTAGCCTCTTCAGCACCGCAATCAGAACTTGCGCCGACGGTTGTTCCCGCACGGTCTCCGTCCTTGCCCTACATCGCGACTCTTACCAACGAGCAAGGACAATCAGAAAGCAGCTCCGAAAACGGTCAATTAGCGGGTTCCACTGCTGTCTCACCGCCTGTGACTCTGTCAGTTGATGAGCCATCAACTCCAATACCTCTATTCCTTCCTTCCCCGTCCGCATCCCCCGCTCCCCAAGAAATAGCTGCCGACGAGAAACCAGACTTAGAAGTCAAGGTCGCCACAGCGACGAAACGCAACGGTTTTCCGAGAAAGTGGAAGACAACATGTTATGTGTTAGTGCCTCCTGCTCCTGACTACGTCAAGCAGTTTAAGGCTCGCGCAATGGCCAAGGAGCGTGATGCCAGCCATGATGGGTCCAGATCTAAGACTAGTCGCGATTCTCCAACACTGGTGGATGAAGGTACGGAGTTGTTTCGATGATCTTTGTGATGCTAAGTAGTTGCAATACAAAGATTACGATTATTCTGGCCCTGGCATTGACAGTCTGATCCATGGTTCGTGGTCGTTGCGAGTTGTCATCGTCGAAACAATGTCGAATTCGCCACTGTTTTTTTAGATGACGCTGAGCAAAATAATGTCGAGCTGTCGTGCTCACGACTCTTGGCGCGATATTGCAAATGGAGTGGGTGCGATGCAGTGCTGAATTGTACGAACAATCTGTCCAAGCATCTCGTGTTGCAGCATTCAGAGCGCTGTCAAACTGACGTAAGGCTTCTTTCTTACTTTTCTCGGCTACCCGTTTCGACGTTCATTGTAACTCAGAAAGCTTGGCCGTGCCTATGGTACCAGTGTGGGCGTCGTTTTGGAGACAGGAATAAGCTCCTAAAGCACTTCGAAAACCATATCTTCTTTCCTCTTGCTTGTGCTTATCATGGTGAAGTGCATTTCATTCACATCTTGATTCCGTTTATAACTTTCTCCTCTTGTCGTCCTGATTAGACTGCGATGAAAGCTTCCGCACTCCTCGTCAATTATTGAAGCATCATGAAGACGAACACCATATGGACTCAGTGAAGGATGCGGCTCAGATATTTGCACCCAGACTGAATCCGCCACCTCAAGCGCCCAAAAGCCTGCCGTTCTATATGGTGGACACCTTTCAGGTACATCCGGCATCCATATCGGCGGAACAACATGCACACCTGGTCCCCTGGGTAAGTATCTATCTGCTACGGAATGTGGACATATTTGATCATCGCTTCATTCCGACAGGTTATGCAGCGAATTGCTGGACCTGCGAATGTGAAGCCTAGGAGATACTTTACGCACAAGACATCATTTCCAAATAATCGCGACGAAGACTATATTCAACCTCACCATCAGCCATATGACTTCTGACGTCTCCCTCACGACTGCCGTCGACTAGACCTTCTAGGCCATCAAGGCTACGCGAGGTGCAGAAACTATACTCAAAAGAAGTTTCGGAAATGGCGAGTGACGATATGATACTGTGGGATGTGCCTCGGGAACCAAAAAAGGAGGACTCGAGTGCTGCGATCAACTTGTCCGAGCCGACGTTACCGTCGATGGATGTGGGGCCGAGTCAAACTGGGGATCAGGGGAGCACCGAGTAGAACTCGTAGCGCAGGACTTGTTATCGTCTTCATGAATAATTTATCTGCCTAGGAGACGCCGCCGTTTCTAATTTGTGAATGGGGAAGTCGAAGTGTGAAATGTATGTGTCTATGTATATCAGAGGCCCTGGTAACGTACGGCCAGAACTGATGGAATGATTGTCATGCCATGATCAATTTCTCATTCTCAGTCGAGTATGGTCGGTGCAAAAAAAGCGCTGAGAATACTTTCCGCATTTGGCCATCCCACTTGTCTGTGTGTAATTTCTGCGACTGATTCAATCTCTACAGATTGTCCCTTCAGTCTTTCCTGCCATGACCGACAGCGGCGGTGCGTATCACCTCAGTTATGCGCTGTATCCGTTTCTCAGTATCCGTTTAGGTCCCTCGTACATTTCTTCGCACTCTGCGGATGTCATTCTGTCCGACATTCGTCCTATAAAACTCAAGGTCGAAGCGCTGCGTTCCATCAACATCCTGCTGGACGAGTTCCTCTACAATATCCTCAGCACGTCTCGTTCCCTGTCGACAGATAGGCTCCGCGCAAGCCTGCTCAGCTTGCTTCCGACAACTCTGGGCAAAGAAGCACTCTTAGAAGCAGAAGTCGAATTGCGGGCGTACTGGGATCGCACGGAACACGCAGGCGCACATTCCTCGCCGTTGGAAGGCGATACGAAGAACTTTGATCTGCAATGGGCATTCGAGGTGCGTAAAGTGTCGCCGTGTTTGTTTTCGCAGCGGACACGAGGCTTAACCCCGTCGGACCCATTCCGTTTTCCTCGTCATAGCTTCTGAGGCTTAAATGTGAAGCATATTCGACTCTGAACGAGACGGATGAAGATCCTGAGGTGGAGGACCGAATCAACGAGAAGATGGCGGCAATGGGGGCTGCACCGCCGTCGCTTGCGCTTATGGCGCCTGCCGCACTGTACCTCACTGCCATCCTAGAGTGCGCCTCAGCTTCTTTCCGGCTCGGACAACATTTCATTTACTTATCCCTTCTTCTCTTGCAACCTTTGTCTCGTCCCTACAGGGCTCTTTGCGAGTATGTGCATTCCTTTGTGTCTGCAAACACATTTGGCTTATG
This sequence comes from Macrocybe gigantea, assembly GCA_011319805.1. NCBI lineage: Eukaryota > Fungi > Basidiomycota > Agaricomycetes > Agaricales > Callistosporiaceae > Macrocybe > Macrocybe gigantea. Next base: position 89,376 of record SJRY01000263.1, read on the forward strand.
TATGTAATTTAGACATATTCTGTCCAATATTGGTCGCGTTGCAGCTCGGGACAGCAGCCGTACGAGCGCCACGATCAACGACTTGTTTACTGCGTTATGCGAGGACCATACCATATACAGCCTGTTCAAGACCATGAAAGGTGAGCATCGTGCTAATTGTGAATATGGGGAAGAGTTGCCGATAGTCTCCGCAGTCTACGACCAGATAGAACAGCTGTCCAATGCACCGAAGTCTCGGCGAAGCAAGTCCATCTCGCAGTCGCGCACGTCATCGCCCCATCCGGATACGTTGCAGAACGTCAAAGATGGCACGACGTCGCAATCGGGCCATTCGTCGGAGACATCAACAATGGTCAGCGCAGCTCCACTGCCCAGCAATCTGGCCAGATCCTCCCTTGAGAAATCCAAGGCGATCAAAGTGTTCAAGACTAATAGCAGGACTTCGATGGAAAAGGATTTCGAACTGATTGGCCATAAAAGGACAGACTCTTCGCGCAGCGACAACAAGCAATCCATGGAAAGCTTGGGAAGAGGTTCTCCAGCTGTAGAGGTAACCTTATCAACCATCACCGGCAATATATTCACGCTAACGGAAGAGAAGAACGAAACCATGCAACACGAATTCGACCAGTTGATGCGGTCCTCATCAACCATGAAGGTCTCGCTCACACCTGACAGGCTTAAAACCATGGAGGTAGATTACGTTATCTTACTTAGTCAGCATCGAGTTAAACTCCTAACCCATTTTAGGCATACAAACAAGAAAAAGACCAGCGTGGAAATAGGCGACAGATCTCATAACCATCAAAACTGACATTGCAGAGCTCTCTTCTGTCCCACCACGCTTGACCGGTCGCAGGCCCTCTCTCATACGCGTCGAATCCATTAAAGAGGACGACGACGAGGACAACAGTCCGAAACTCTCTCGTCCCCGCCAAGCCAGCGTCAGCACCCCAAGGCCCGCCCAGGTCCAGCCAAGCCGCACACGTGCTATATCCACGTCGGGCGCGGCGCAAGCGCCCACTTCGTTCAAGACGCCGCGCAAGGCCGTGCCTCCAATCGCCAATCCTTCCCAGCACAGCCCGTCTACCTCGATGCAGTACGGTCATCCGAAAGATGGCTTTCCTGCCAGGACACGTAAGATACAGCGGAATAGAGAGTCGATGGATCTGGATGATGTTATGGCTGGCTCTGATGACGATGATCTACTGCCGCCGACCGCTCCTTCCAAAGTGCCTCCGCCTGTGACTAGTCCGCGACGCGAGGGACAATATAGCGTTTCCGCCAACACGCGAGATCTCATGGACTTCCTAGCCCAAGGACCGCCCGAAGACCCACGCCCATCAGCGCCGCCGGAACATGCTGATGCCGGGAAACCCAAAGGCGCAGGAGGACTGCGGCGAATAATATCAAGACTATACCTGAGTGGTGGTGCAGAGAAGAAGGGAAGCTCGGACGATTTGCAAAAGGGGAAAACGTCTCAACCGCAAACGCCCCTTAAACAGCCCGCTACATCTGTGAATGGTTTATCGTCCCTGGCAAATCGGCCAGTACCGCCGCGCCCGCCCCCAGTGCCGCATCCTATCTCTCCTCCCTCTTCGCCGTCGCACGATTCCTCGGACGACCACAGCATCAGCGGCTCGCGTCCTCGTGGCGCCTCGGTCGTCAAGTCAAAGCGCAGTTTCGCCGATGTACATACCCCGCATACCCCTGAGGCGAACCCGCCAGTTCCGGTTAGGGAATCTGGTGATAGCGTGTCCTCTTCGACACGCAAGCTTGCGAACGGGCATAATACCAAAAGTACCGCCGTAGACGACGCACTGAGAGCTACGTCAACCGTCTCCCCTACGTCGTCCGTTCCGTCTTCGCCTCAGGTGTCGATGAAGCGCCATGCTGCTCCATCCAGCCCCACTCGTAAACACGTGCCCACCGCGGCGACCTCAGCCACGCAGCCCCACATAGCGGGCGCTGCGGCTCTAGAAATGCATCAGCTTATTTCCAGGGCCACCAATGTTGACGAATGTCGTCTCATCTGCGAAATGTTCTTGGCCAGAGCAGGCATCTCTGCTTCTTCGCAGACGGACTACACCGTGCCTTACCCTTCTCCTTCTCCGTCCGTGATTCGCCGCAAGACTGTTAGCGCGGAAGACAACGGCCTGGAGAACATGGTTGTAGAACTATTTTTGGGGGAGAACGAGGAGCCGGACTCCCCGCACCTTACTACAAAGCGCAAGATGAGGAAGAAGTCAAAGTATGATACTGCCAAAATACCCGCGTCACCGCCCCCGCAAATCGACCACGCAGGCTCTCATAATGCTAACGGGAATGCGCAGCAGAGAAAGAATGAGACACTAGCCGACGATAAGGAACAAACGGACGCCTCTCCGCACACTAATGCATATAACCATGCCTCCGAAGTGGAAGTCGCTACATAGGTGCCCCCTCCCCTACTGATTTTACCATCTACCAAGTATATCCTTCGTATCCTTCTTGATATCCTAAATGGTTTTCGGGTGTTTAATTTGTCATTTAGCTTTTTAAGGGACGTATATAAGCTACTTTTCTGATAGTTCCGCGCAACTGCCATGAAAATGATACAGAAGAAACAATGCAATTCTAAGTAATAGCGGAGGATACATTACTGTACCTCTAATGAGACCGCGATGCCCATCGATGCCAACTCCGCACAAAGGTATCTAAATACGTATGGTATAGCGACGACATCTAGGTCGCCACCTTTTGATGAGTGACCTAACAGATTGGCCGACGAGATCGCAACTCGTAGATCCGCTTGAGGAACTTGCAGGTGTTGGCCCGTCTCCAGAGCCTGTCTCTCTCGCTCTTCGGCCTCTTCTGCAGCGGCACGACAGACGCGACAGTACTCGCCGCCAGGTCCTGATGGCCGGAAATCCTGCATCGAAGAAGTCATCTCGCCCAGGCTGATGTCTTCATACCCGAGTGATATCAGGCTCCCACACGTGCGACAGACCCAGGCGGTTGAGTAGTCCGAACAATTCATCAACCTGTCTTGCAGCAAGAAAGATGTGCCGTGCGCGATAAGCGCGTCGCGTTCCATCTCGCCGAAACGGATACCTCCCGCGCGTTTTCTCCCCTGATATAGGTGCGAATTCAGTCATCAAGATTTGCATCACTACCCATCAGCAGTGTAGAACTCACCTTGACAGGCTGTCGTGTCAAGGGATCAACGGGCCCTGTTGTCCGGACTTGGAACTTGTCCAAGACCATGTGTCGGAGACGTTGGTAATAGACAACGCCCAGGTAAATGTCCGCCGCAAATTCCTGTCCAGTGATACCAGAATACATGGGTTCGTTCCCGTAATAGTTGTACCCAGCGGCCAAAAGCTGCTCGCCAAAGTAGTCTATCGCACTGTCCTTTTCCGAAAACCTGCATCACACAAAAATAACTTCAATATCAATCAATATGTCAAGCAAAGAAGGTGTACTTGAACGGTGTGGCATCTTGAGCGAGACCATGCATGGCACCCGCCTTGCCCGCCATGCTCTCCACCAGCATTCCAATGGTCATACGACTGGGGAATGCATGAGGGTTGATTATTACATCTGGCTGTATTCCGCTTTCGCTGAATGGCATGTCAATGGCAGGCCACTTTTGCGAACAGACACCTTTCTGTCCATGTCGAGAAGAGAACTTGTCACCGATGACAGGGGACCGCGGGATTCTCAACGTGATATGAATTTTTTGCAATTCGGAGTCTCCGGCGTCACTGCCTGTCAACAAGAAAGTCCAGCTCGTTATCACCACGTCAGTGTGATTTATAACATACCTAACAGCCGGACTTGATCTACATATGCCACTTCGTCACCTTTGTATTTGACAAAGTTCGTCCGTTTCGTGGTGTCATCGACATATGCTGCTAAAGGGTCCCCGGCTGCCACCCGGGTGCCGACGTATGGAAGCCCGTCGAGGTCGAGGAAGTTGCGGCACGGATGCACCGTTTTGCCGGAAGTTCGTATGTCTCTTTCGAATCCGAAATGCAAAGTGGGCGCGGTACTTGACTTGGATGCGCCACGGACGTCCTTCAGGTCGATGATCTGCGATTTGTAAACAGTGCCATACGCGAAACCCCTTTCGTGTGCCGACTTGTTCAGGATCATGGCATCTTCCATATCATAACCAGTGTACGATATAACGGCAACAACGGCATTTGTGCCATTGGGAAACGAATCCATGGCATATGTGTTGTGCAACTTCGGACGAACAATGGGACTCTGCCCGGTTTGTAACCGATACAGCTTGTTGTCCGTCCTATGCGAAAGTGCCGTGGAGGGTGTACCCATGGATTGTTTGCCCATCTGAAATGCGTAGTCAATTACCATCATAACCACGAACGGACGAGTACGACATGCCTGACACTGATAGATGTTCCGGGGGCTCTGCGGGCGCCAAGGGTCAATTCAGAGCCAAGCCATCGAGGACTCTAGACTCTATCATACCTGATTGAAATCCGAAAATGGTGTCAGATTGGCAAGGATGGAAAGAAAATTCGTCGGATTGTGTTCTACGTGCGTTGATGTTCCTGGTTCTATTTCTTCTGGTGTACAGGCTATATTCATGTAGACCTGCTCGAAGGAGCCTACTTGATCATCACGGCGGTTTCCCAAGTACTTCACAGGCCTCATCATCCGCGAACGAGACGAAAACAAGAAGAGACCTGGGTATTGACCACCTCTTGAGACCGGCACGAGCCCGATTTCGAGATCCAACGGAACCTCATGCTTTCCCTCTGTTTTCCAGACTCTCAGATTTTGTGCAAGCTGTGCAGCTAACGCTGGCGGAGCCCAGCCGATGATGCAGCCATCGAGTTGAACGCAGAGATTTCTTTGTCCATGTATAGATGGTACGAATGCTTGTGTCATTCCATGTGCTGCCAGAAGCGCTGGGACGTGGGCTACTGTAAGCGGCGAAGTAACAATGCGACATGTCCTTGAGAGATGGTTGAGAAGGCCACAGGGGGAACCATCGGGAGTGTGTACAGGACACAGAAAGCCTGGGGAACGCCATTAGAACATGATTAGATGGACGACGTGAGATAAGAACACGCGCACCCCAAGCTTCAGGTAGTAATTTCCGCACTGTCGTCGTTTTCAACTCCGCGAAGAACGCCCCACGATGTATACACCGGAAGTGGCTGATATATCGTTGCCAATTCAATTTCTCCGCCACAATCGTGAATCCTGAGGCTTGCTGCAGGTCCAAGCCACTGGGAGAGACTAGATTTCCCGTCGCCAGGAAATTCGATAGCTTGGAGCCGATGTCAAAGTTGACTCTGGAAAAGATTTTTTGAAACCAACGGCCTGATATGATCAGCTTAGAATACAGTCTGAGTGAAAGTGCTTACTGTCATTGAAGTCTATAGGGGTGCCGTTCCTAACTTCTGAAGCGATAGTGTTCCGAATCGCATTTAGAATTTCGTCCAGCCGCTCTTTGATAATCATCCCGTACAGTGTACCTGGTAAAAGAACTTCTTGATGTTGAGGCGAATCAGGATTATCTGCGCAACATGAACCAGAGACTAAGGCGTAGAGTTTGCGAAGCATGAATCTGATTGCTAATTGAGAAAGTAGACTCCATATATGCGAAAAAGGCGCCTTACAAAAGCAATCGGAATTTGTCCCTTGGAGACTCTAGGTGGACAAGCACCATTTTTTGTATAAGCCAAATACCGACAGCAGCATTTGTCCAGTCTTCCGGAAGGCCGAGCACAACACGAAACTTATCACCTAGGTATTCGAGACATTGTTCACCTGTGTGCAGTTTAAACATTTTGAAGCTTCGGAGCAACAGTTCGACACGATCTGTGAGGAATGTATTTTCGTAGTCTTGCATAATGACACCTTCAAAGATTTCCTTGTCCGAAGCTCCAACCAAGGCCTTGAGAATCAGCATGATCGGTATAACATATTCTTGCTTTCGCCAACTGAAGCGCAACATGGCACTGCCGTTCGAGAGATAGTGGAGGGTATTGGTGGCGCTAGTTTGGTCTGGACGCACACAACGAATCTGGACTGCATAGGATGTATATGATGGTCCACGATTGGCGAAGCTGGGTCGGACAAGGGAAATGACATGGTTCCGCCGGGGTAGAATGAGATACCGAATGATACGCTCGTTTCCGTTGATGATAAAATAACCACCAAATTCTTCTGCTTCCTCATGGTGTCGGACGAGGTCAGCGGAGGACATGCCGCGAAGATTGCATCTGACTGACTGCACGGTTTTGACGTTTACGGCAGAGCGACTTTTGGGAGAGATTGACTTACTCGAACCATGATCGGAACAAGACCGCAATCCTTGATCAGCTCGTCAGTGTGACCTGAGATGTTTGTCCAGCGTAGTTTAATGGTCATGCGGCCGCGGTAAGATGTAAGACGTTCTCGTGCCTGCGGAAGCATTGATTCAACAGATAACTTCAATGATCTCGTCGTTTCGCACCTCAGAAGGAAACACGCGCCGCTCCAAGGCTGTCCTATCTTTGTCTGGTACCATCGGTCGAGAGATTGTCACTTGTTCTATCCAAACTAAAGCCATGCATTGAGAGCGGCGAAGAATAAAATTAATGATTCGATTTACTTCTCATCCGGTTTCCCCATCCTGTGCCATCCCCAGACCTCCGGCTGTCGAAGACGATGCGATCGCCAATATCCTTCAGCGCCAAAGAAATGAGGCCCGTTCCATCTCCGTCGCCATTTGGTAGCCCAGAATCGTCGAATAAGGCATTAAAGGACTCGATGTGTGGTGTTACAAACTCGTTCAGGACGTTATACACTGAGCCATCCTTTGCAGGGTTTTTGAACGCTTCTTCGCGCGAAAGCGTGTCAAAAGTTGGCTTTCTTCTAGAGCATGCCGAGACGTCCGGCATCTTCCACACCTGTATCCTGTCTTAGAGACGTCTTGGGAGTGAGAGGCCACAGAATGCGCGTTGCCAATAATTTGAAGTAAGTACTAAAAAAAAACTGGTAATATGACGCGTGACTGTGAGAAAACTACCGAACGGAGTTCGAAAGTTCAGAACTGACTGGGCTCGACACCGCCGTTTGTCATCGCGTCTCAACGATAACTCGACATAGACGCCGTCGTCCACGTTCTTGCGGTTGAGCTGAGATGTTTGGAGGCAATGTCACGTCTTCCTGGGCTAATCCCCAGCAGAATCCGCAGCAACAGCAGCAACCGAGTGCATTCGGTCAACCAAGTGGATTTGGTACCTCTGGTGAGTTTCTTTTTGAGCCATCTGCTTCGAACTTGGGTTTTGAACACTTGCAGCTTTTGGTTCGACTAGTCCATTCGGTCAACCGCAACCGCAGCAGCCGCAAGCCAACCCGATGTTCGGCAGCTTGGGAGGTGCACCAGGAACAAGCACAGGCAACCCAGGTTTCGGTGAGTGTGAGGTTCTACACGGAAATTTACACTGACCTGACAGGCGCGAAAGGAGCTTTTGGGGCCGCCCCGAGTACTTCGCAAGCAACTACCTCGCTTTTCGGTGCTCCAAAGCCCGCGACTGGTTTTGGCGCGTTTGGCGGGGGGGAGGCGGTACATTCGGTGGTGGCGGCGCTTTTGGAGCTAATACAACGACTACTGGGACTGGTGCCGGAACAGGAATCTTCGGCCAACCCGCTTCCACCAGTTCAACTGGCGCATTCGGCGGAGGTGGTGGTCTCTTCGGGGCCAAGCCAACAACATCCTTTGGTGCCAGCATGGGTATGAATTCTTAACACCTCTTCTCATCTGATATGCCCTAATTTTCCCTCATTTTGTAGGAGCCACTCCCCAATCTGTTCCGCCTGTAACAACAGGCACAGGGAGCACGCCCTACGCGGTCCATACAGAGAAAGATTCCTCCAGTGCAAATGTCACGCTCCATTATCAGGCTATCTCCTGCATGCCCCAGTATCAGAACACGTCTTTCGAGGTGTGTAGATCCAGATGGATTTTTCTCACGTCACTGAACAAAACATCTGCTCTTGTAGGAACTTCGATTACAAGATTATGCACAAGGGCGTAAAACGGCCGGCGGCTTTGGCCAGTCCGCCGTGTTCGGCACCGGCCAGCAGCCAACGACAAGTATATTCGGATCACAACCAGCACAACAAACTCAGGCAGCAGGATTTGGTTCTGGAACTACAGCCGGTACAGGATTCGGCACCTTCGGAAGTACGGGAACTCAAGGAACCTCGACCAGCCTCTTTGGAGGAGGAGGCGCCTTTGCTCCGCAACAACAACAGTCCGGTCAACCAGGTCAAGGATTTGGTGCATTTGGCGGAACGCAACAGCAACAACCGCAGCAGCAGACGGGAGGGTTATTCGGCGGCGGTGCTTTTGGGCCCGCCCCCAGCAAACCGACTGGATTTGGAACGTTCGGTTCAGGTATGAGATATTTCTGAAAAACGGGATATCATCGAGTGATTACGTCTCCAGGTGGCACAGGTACTGGTATGTTTGGTGCTGGAGGAACATTTGGGCAGCAACAGCAACAACAACAACAACAACAGCAGCAGCAGCAGCAGCAGCCTCAGAGCGGTTTGTTTGGCAGTACACAAACGGGTGCTGGTGGTGCATTTGGTGGTTTCGGTGAGTATGAATATTGGGCTGAGCGAACCAACCGTTTCTGAACGACCGTCCAGGCAGCACAACTGCCCCTAAGCCACTCTTTGGTACGCAACCGGCAACTCAGCCTGCGACGACTAGCTTCGGTGCATTCGGGACGACCCAACAGCAACAACCACAGCAGGGGCAGCAACCCCAACAACCATCTCTGTTTGGAGGTGGTACGAGTATCTTTGGCGCCGGCACCCAGCAGCAGCAGCAGCAACCACCAGCTGCTCAGCAGCCGGCGACGACTTCTTGTATGTGATATTTACCTTCTTATTTACCTAGTTCTGACGCTTTTTGCAGTGTTCGGTGGGGGTTCCCAGACGGGAGGAACGAGCTTATTCGGAGGTGGCGGTTTGTTCGGCTCTGGTGGCCAACAGACTCAGCAACCGGCTCAACAACCCGGGCAGACGGGTGCTTTTGGTTCGTTTGGGTTGAACAAACCCGCTGCACCTGCATCAACCTCATTATTTTCAGGTGGTTTCGGCCAGCAACCTGCTGCTCAACCACAACAAGGTGGCCTGTTCGGTAGCACTCTTGGCCAGTCAACCACACAACAGCCAGCACTGGGTGGCGGTCTCTTCGGTGGACCGAAGCCTGCTGCACCAGCACTTGGTACTTCGATCTCGACAGGCCAAGGTGGCTTATTCGGGTCCACGGGCACTACCACTGGTCTTTTCAATGCCTCTGCTACGGCTCCTGGTGCTCAAGGTTCCTTGACGGCGTCCATCTCGCAGCCAATTGAAACGAATCTGTTCTCCCTGTTACCCTCTGGTCCGCGTACCGTCAGCCTTGAAAGCGCACAACCCAAAAAGAAATCAGGCTTTTTTGTCGATATCCCAACAAGATCCCCAGTTCCTAAGGTGCAGCTGAGTTACACTCCAGCCACTTCAAAACTCCGCGGCTTCGCATCGTCGACATCCCTCGCATCTTCGACAGCGACGACTCCCTTCGCCACGTCTTTTGGACCTGGGAAGGTGGGCGCTTTGTCCCTCAGCCGAACAGCTGAAAGCAAACCATCGACCGGGGATATTCTCTCAAGGACTGCCAGCCCTTCACTGGGGAGCGGTGCACGACAAAGCGTTAAAAAAGTAATATTTGACAAAAAGGTCGAGCCGTCCGAGCTATTTACAAAATCAGGCGGTTCTCCCGGATCACTACGGGGCGGCAAAGTTGTTTTCAGCCCTGCACTGAGCGTGGCTGCGCGAGAGAAAGACTCTCTGACAGCTTCCACTGCCTCGACGAACGGAGTAACCGAGTCGCCGACACCAGTTCCGCGATCACAGCGTCCATCCAATCGGTTCACTGCCCAGGGCTCGCAAAACATTGGACAACCAGGAGAGACTACTGCAGAATCTAATGCAGCTCTTGAAGAGGGCGATTACTGGGTGAAGCCGGATCTCTCGGTGCTGAAGCAGGCAGGGTATGACGAACTATCTTCGTTTAAGAACTTGACGGTAGGTCGGGTCGGGTATGGCGAGATTGAGTTTCTGGATCCAGTGGATCTCACCGGGCTGCCCAGGCTGGGCGCCTTGCTCGGTGAGGTGGTCCGCTTCGACGACAAAGAATGCAGCGTGTATCCGGATAGCGACGACGTGGATAAACCGCCCCAGGTTCAGGCCTGAACGTCCGAGCTCGTTTGACACTACTTCGATGCTGGGCGGTCGACAAAGCGACACGAGAACCAATCAAGGACCTAAATCACCCTACGGCTATCAAACACTTGAAGCGCTTGAAGAACATGAAGGATACCCACTTCGACAGCTTCGACATGGCAGAGGGCAAATGGACTTTCACTGTGGACCACTTCTGACTAACAGTTACACAAGCATGTTTTTCGCTGTTCTCTAGGCCACTTATGTTTGACGGTAGATACGCAGTAAATGAATTCACTGGTAGTCTAGTCGGTAGTTACATACCATAGTCTGTATTTTCCCTTGCAATGTGACGAGTAAACGGAGATTGCAAGTGCCGAGCTCGGCGTTGAGAAACATGTCCGCGCTGCCCTTATTCTCCGAGGGAGTCTGGACGGGTCTAGGCGAAGCAATTGAATGGAAGCTTGAACGGAACTACACGGACACGGAACATTTCGGGATGTCACAAGTCGGGCACCTGGGAAAAGGCTGGCATTGTCATCTGGCAGTTGGGCCAGTCACGGGACGGATTATGAGATCATCTGTTTCACTCCCTTAAAAGTCTTTCACACCCACCCGGTATCCTCGCCAACCATGAAGTCAGCATACATCCATGCTCAACTCGCTCAGGGATTTTTTTAACATTGTTCTCTAGACTCCTGGTGAAGACGAATATGCAGGACACGCAAGGGCATCAAGGCGCGGCGCCCTCGAAGGTGTTGTCGGTGGCACAATCTTGGGCCTGGGTATTTCCTATTGGCTGCAGCGGACATACCCAAAGTACCGTCAACTCCCGATCTCCCTCAAAACTATGGGTGTTGTCATCATCGCTGCCCCGGCGTTGACCATTCAAGCTGAGCGACGCAGTCTCCAATATGAGCGATCCAGATGGTGAGTCACACGCTTACACATCGCCGCGGATCAAGGAGATGTTGAGCGATGTGCAGGGAGGGCCATGGTGTCCGTATCCTGGATGAAAAGCGACTGGAAGAAGAACGTCGCTGGGAACAGATGTCCACAAAAGAAAAACTCGCCAATTGGGCTGACAATCACCAGTACAGCATTATCCTTGGCGGTTGGGTTGCCAGTCTTGCCCTCGCTGGCGGTCTCATAGCTCGTGACAGGTACGTTGAGCTTTGCTAATTTTTTTTCTCTCTTGAGCAGCATCTGAACTTGTTTGTCTTTCAGGATGCAAACGACGCCTCAAAAGGTGGCGTTGAAATGTTGATGTCATAGCCCGATCATAATCTGACGCGGAGTTTTAAAGGTTGTTCAAGCCCGTATGTGGGCTCAGGGTCTGACCATAGGACTGCTCATCGTCGCCGGCGCTCTGACGCAGGCAAAGCGCGCTCAAGCCGCCAAGCATGCAAGTCATCGTCTTTCCGAACTTTGTTTCGCTTGCTTACTTCACTTTACAGGGCAATAATGACCACTCATGGAGAGATGTGGTGAGTATAGGATCTGGCAGATACTGGTTGTATTGCAGACTTAGCCTGTCATTTCTAGTTGGCACAACAGGAGCGTGATCAAGCACTTGCTGACCAAATGAAGCAGAACGCGACCGAGTCCACTCCCGCTCGCGCCATTGGTGCCTCTCATTGAATAGCATTTCTTCGTACACCCATTCTTTCCACCTTTCCGCTGTTTCTTTCGACGCTAAGTAGATTGTACACCTATAATACGAAAACACCTAGCTATTTGCACTCTCTCGTGGGCATGACGCTTCACCGTTTGTCATCTCAGGAATCTTCATTTCATTTGTTATCACTCCGCGAGCCTTGGTAAGGAAAAACTCGATCGCGAGGCGCTCACGACATTCTTGCGATTTGGTCATCACGTGGTTTCGAAAAGCTGACACCTTAATCTATCCGATCTGCTCAAAATCCCATGGAAAGCCGTTGGTTGCGAGAACGAGCGCTTGGTAGGCGAACAGCATCACATCAGCATCTGGTTCATTATGGCGATCGATAAGTCGCTGGACCTTCCCCTTTCCAAAGAAGAGCTGGACGAGATCAATGCACGCCTCAGCTTGCTCACTCCAGAAGACATTCTAGCATGGGCGATAGAGCATCTTCCGAACCTGTACCAGACGACAGCTTTTGGCTTGACGGGACTCGTCGCCATCGACATGCTGTCCAAGATTACGCAGAGCCCACCGCCTCTTATATTTCTCGACACGCTGTACCACTTTCCCGAGACTTATGAGCTTGTGGAAGACGTGAAGAAGAGGTATGGTACCCAAATCCATGTGTTTAAGCCCGAGGGTTGCGAAGCCGTTACGGATTTTGAAGTGAAGTATGGCGAGAATCTATGGGAAACGGACGAAAACACGTATGACTATGTGGTTAAGGTTTTTGGGTTTTGCACTGGACATTCTTGCTTGTTCTGCGGCTAATGTGGCCCTGATCCTAGGTGGAGCCTGCCAGACGGGCGTATGAAGCATTGAATGTCAAATCTGTCATAACAGGACGTCGCGCTTCGCAAGGAGGTGACAGAGCGTCTCTACAGCCTCTAGAAGTCGATTCAACTGGTCTTCTGAAGTTAAATCCGCTGTTTGCGTGGAACTTTGATATGGTGGAATGGTACATCAACAAGCACGAAGTGCCACGGAATAAGCTGCTAGATCAGGGATACCGCAGCGTCGGCGACTGGCACAGCACATCCAAGGTCGAGAAGGGCCAGGACGAGAGGGCCGGTCGCTGGGCTGGGCGAGAGAAAACGGAGTGTGGGCTGCACAAGGATTACTTTGCGATGAAAACTCAGGCCAAAGCAATAGGTATGTGCTGTATCTGCTCGTTTCCTTCTTTCATCAAACTTACTGTATCGGATACTCGCTTCCGCATTCAGCGTAGATCATTCCAGTACTTTAAGAGGCTGTGGGTTCCACATGGTGTCTTCTTCCGCCGTGCTGGCTCGCGCAATTATGACGCCCATAACAAATAAATATCACAGCGGATACCAAAAATATGTATCTACAGCATCTTATATACATTCCGACGTGATGATACTTCTTGATCTTTTCCTGTTTGCGTTCGTATTTTCTCTCAAGTGAGGGCAATCATGTGATGGGCCCCTTGCATACCCCCCTGCGACACTGTTGACGGGCGGAGTCCAATATCTCCCTCATGTGGAACATCATAGCGCAACGAGTCACTGCTTTAAAATCAAGAATCGCACCAGCATTGCCACCATTCCTTTCGCATCGTCCTGTCCCTACAACGTTCATCGCCAGCACTGCTCTTGTGCCCGCTTCTGATATCACTTCCGATACGATGGCCCTCAAGTGCGTTTCGTCGTATCCTCAAATATTAGTCATCGCTGTATCTTGTTTGCGATTTTGCTTAGCCCAGAGTTCGGTCCAGATTCCAGTCTGTGGCCTCCGCTGCCTGAGATTCTGTCCAACGACATCAGGCTGCAAGTGTTCACCCATCGCAGCTACTTTGCACGGCCGACTCATATATTTGAGGACCATCCCGACGATCCGAGTCCCGACAATGAAAAGTCATTAATCATCCCGTTTCATTTCAGATGAAAAGCCTGATTGTCTCGTTCCCCTTGCCGTTGTTCCAGGTTTGAGCATTTGGGTGATACAGTACTGAGCCTGGCCGTGACAGGACTTATGATAGAGATGTATCCTACCCTACATGTTGGACCCTCGACTGTGAGTTCTCCCGCGAGGCGTTGCCGTCCCACAGGATGATTCCACATTCTTTTTCTCTTTTCCACTGTCGGTTCTCACAATGTCACCAGAAAATCAGAGCACTGATTGTCGGGAACTCTACTCTCGCCGAGATGTGAGCTTCTCGATTCGATTTCCATCTGGGGTTCTCCTTCATCTAGTTGTGGTCCATACTTATCTGTCATCTTCAGTTCCCTAAAGTACAAGCTGCCTGATCGTTTGAGGCTGCACCCTGCACAGGCGATCACACTGAGGGCATCTACTCACGTCCAAGGTATACGTCCTTCATTTTGCACTGCAGCTATTCTTCTTTCTGATTGGTCTGTCGGATTAGCCGATGTGTTCGAGGTGAAAAGCCAGTGTCCATAGATCTTGCGCCTCGCATGGCTGAGCAGTTTCACAGTCCTTCATCGGGGGGCTGTACCTCGACCAAGGGCTTGACGCCGTCAAGAAGTGGCTTGAAGCCCTTTTCCCTCCCTACATCACCGCCGCATATTTGATCGTCCGACAGCAGCACGGCCTACCGGCGCAACTCCCGACGCCGGCCCCCTCTCCGCGCTCGTCCGCAGAGGCTGTGACACCGCCGACGACGGTGGGACACCTCTCGCTGTTCAACCAGCATCTCCAGAAGAACAATCGTCAGGTCGAGTGGGTCTACTCCGACTCGGCCCCGGACGATATCAGCGAGCCCTCTGAGTTGCCAAACTCCGAGGTCATGCTCAAACTGACCAAGACGACGCCGACTTGGTACGTCAAAGTCATGGTCGACGGAGACTTTTACGGCAAGGGCAAGGGCAACACGAAGAAGGCGGCCAGGAACGAAGCAGCTAAACAGGGCCTGGAGAAGCTCGGTGTCGTCGTTTGGTGAGTTGTTCAGTTGGGCGCTTGTTCTTCCCATTCTGTTTGTCAGATATCGTTTTCGGCTTGGGAGGCGTAATTGATTTGGTTCGGATAAGCCTTCATTTCGCGCCTCTTTTTCATTTGTGGCGTTTTTTTTTTTTGCCTTTTTGAGAGGAAACTAAAGTTTGTGCTGCAGAGATTTTTGACTTCCACCATCCTTTGAATGGAAAGGCGCGACATGTTTTCTCCAGACTTGTGCTAGATCTGCAGCGCATCCGTTATGCCCATGATATCTAGCTCAAATGTGCAGAGAGCATGGATCGAGCTATATTTATATTGCTATGAATCTTTCCCTCCTTTTCTGTTTTTGCTTTTGTCCGTTGTGTTACCGTGCTTTGTATGCTTTGTATGTGGAAAACTTGTAGGAATATACGACATTGCTCATTGTTGCCGTCTCGGCCTGCTATAGCTCGCGTCATGCTCCAACTCGGTCCTCATCTGGGAAATGGAGTAGTCTGGGAGCAGCTAGAAGCGTCTTATCTCACCTTCCCTGGCTCAGCAGTTTCCACTCGCACGGCGCGAGCGGACCAGAGCATCTGCTCCGGGTGCCATCTTCCGAATGCAGTAACGGCTGTCATACGACACGCTCGCATCAAATCGCAAAGCGATTCTCGACATGTGATAAGGGGTGCGCGGAGGCCAGAGAAAAAAAGAGATCTATACACAATTCCATAAATCACTACCTGAATCTGCAGGGTAAGCACGCATGAGAAGTGTATACTACGTGCCCCCCCTCCCTGCTATTACATGTAAGACCTCCGAAGATGCGCCCGTCAGTGGTAAAGGCCATGGGTAACTTAAATGAAGGCATTATATGACAGGATCAGTACAAGACGTCGGCGCGGATGGGTAAATCAATCATGCGGATCCAGCATAGTACCGCCATGCGAAGTAGGCACCCAACAAGCCGAGGGGAACGAAGTACATCAAACTGAAGGGGCCTAATTAGGTATGGCGGTTGCAGAGGGGTTATGTTCACGCACTTGGATCCCTGCTCGACGGCGCCCTTCAGCCGGGATTCCTGAGCAGCAGCAGCACCGGATTTCAGTTTGATGTCCTGGGAGAATGAAATGAAAGCATAAGCGGTGTGATTCGACATGGAACTGGAAGTAGAGAAAGGCGCACCCCTTCGAATTCACCGACGAGCATGCCGGGTAGCAAGGCGCGAGCCTCGTCCGAGTGTCCGACGTCCTCAAAAGCCTCTGTAGCATCTTGGCCTGTTGTGACGACGACATGGTGAGAACCGAGTAATGACAGGAGGTAGCGGTGGGAGATTGTGCCACGTACCACCCTCAGCGAGAAGGACCTCGTCACCTCCGGGGTGCTGATTCAAGAGTTAGAACACCAGATGTCAGAGAACGTCCCTCTGAGACGCATACGAACCTCATCCATGAATTTCGTAACATCGTAGACTTGACAGCGCGACAGATAGTTAGCGACAAACTCGAAGAACGCGATTGGGCCACGCGGTTACCTTTGCCGTGAATGAGAATGTAGAAACTCTCCTTTGTCTTGTGGGCGCGGAGGTCCTCGAGGGTGATCGTTTTGGACATTTTTTGTCGATGAAAGGACGGGAACGGCTTCCTGCTAGTACAGTTGGGTTGGAGGAGACAGGTAAGCTGAGAAAACAAGTCGCTGTTCTTTATAAAAAAAACACCCGGAGTATTTTTCCCACGTGTTCACTGGAAAATTGCGGTTCAGAGTACTACTGATCTCTGTTCCTTATCGACTGAGTGGATGTTGGTGTTTCGAGACCGGTATTCCAGATCCTGAAATTGCACGACTTTTCCGCGCATCTTGTCGACGCAGGCCCCCAAGTCTTCCCCCCAGCAAACAGGTTCAACAAACAAAACTTAATAACGATTGCATCGTACAGATACATTTGGCTAGCTACATGTCTGCGCGGTTTAGTACTCGAATGACCACGAAAGCGAGCGCTGCAGACAGCTGAACAGTCAAGCGTGGACCACGCATCGATTTCTCTTCCACTTCACTAGTACAGGTAACGAAGGCACAGACAGCCGTGTTCCTAGGCATTTGCGAGTGGATAAGCTGGACAAAGGCGTTTTGAGGGCAAACAAAGCCGAAGATTAAAGCTGGGCAATGGCATTAGTGTCGAGGTCAACGCAACTTGCAAAGCTGAAAATTTCCGCAGGGTATTTATTGCCCAAAGAAATTCAGACTCCGTCATAAACACACGCAAACATATCAGGATCTGACGATACAGTCAGCGTTCGGTTCCTTCTTCTCGACGTCCGCCATCAACGCCCTCTTGCACGACTTCCAGGTCCTCGCCAGACCTCGCCTTTACCGCTATCCATGGAGGACGACTTCTCCGACATCCTTGGCGGTAACACCATCCCCGTCGTACGCGGTACTCAGTCGAGGTGGTCTCGACTCTCTTTTGGCGACTATACTTTTATCCTTGGGGCCCTCCTCGTTTGCTATGTCGTTGGTCTCAGACTTTGGGAGGCACTCCTTCTGTGGCGCGAAAAGTCGTATAAACTGTGAGTTTGGATTTTACTTCCCATTTGCACTGCGTAGGATCTGACAAGGCGTTTTGCATAGCTCAATACGACGCCGGCATGGTATCCCAGACGACGACCACCGGCCTTTTAACGTAGCTTTTGCAGCTGCGGTCAGGGCCCGGGAAGCGAAGGAGAGGGGGCCGAGGTCGGATCAAGCGTTGCGTGGACAAGAGCCACAAACTGCACTGCAGGAGCAAGCGCTTAGACAACGCGGCGGTACGCATCGTTGATTCTCTGGCGTTACTCAGCTCATGATCTCAATTTCACGATCGTAGCTTATTCTCAGAACGTGCCATCAGCACGCTCCACCCAACTATCCAACACACTACCACCCCGACCTCAGTCTACGAACAGCAATCTCGCGCCCTGGGTGATAAACGCCCCACTACGGTATGACCTGATAATTTCTTCTGTTTCATGTCGTATTAGGCTTATCCTTCTCATGCACAGGTCACATTCTACCACTGCTAGCCCTACACGCCCCGTGAATCTATATCAAGACCAGTATCACATATCTAGGCCGTCTCACCATGAATCCGATTTCGGTCCACTGCCAAGCACGACTCGTAGGGTCAGCCGCAAGAATATGGAGATTATCGTTGATGGAAACAAGAAGCGTTCCTTTGATGGCGACGAGCCCGATACCAACGATCAAGTCAAGAAGACGCGTATTGAAGGTGACGAGTATATTGATGGTGATGAGGACGCAGAATGGCAAGAACGCGAACGGATTACTCAACGAGGGTCCAAGCGCGGGCCTGGCGAAGAGGACGATGGTGAAGCGTTTTCCTTAAAGCGTGCCAGGGATAAAAGGGCTCGAAAGATCTCGCTTGAGTCTGCCCACGACGTCGGCTACGGGATGGATGTCGATTACCTTGAGGAACAAGATGACGTTTCTGAACTCAAGTCCGTCGCTCGTGGCAAGAAACGAGATCGAGCAGAGGCTGGTTCGACCTTTGGCGGAGATGATTATGATAGCACCGTCGAAGCAGAGGCAGAAGACGATAGCAAGGATCGCCGCCGCCGACGCAAGCGGAGGAGCGTCACAAAACGGAAATCGGATGTTGGCAAACCAGTTCATGGCCAAAAACGCGATCGAGATGCGGAAGCTGAGAGCGATCTCGAGATTGACGATTCCATGCACAGAAAGTCGCGCAAGAAGAGAGGCAAGAAATCCAGTTTGTCCGGACGTAGCGACGAAGAAGACAGAAGAAATGGCAGCGATGTTTCCATGGAGGAGTCTTCGTCGAAGACACGAGGCAAACGCGTTGGAGAGGAATGGGAGTCCAATGGAGTTAGGTACAAACTCAGTCCCAACGGTCAGCGGCTCCAGCAGGTTTTGATTAAAAGGGCGAGGCAGAAGTTTCCGATGGTATGTTAACCTCGTCCCTTTGTCATGTTCTCTTTTCATAACCGATTTTTTAGCCTAAAGATTCTCAGCACCCTGACCGGCAAGCAAACCTCGAGGTCTATGTGGAGACTTGGCTCAGCGAAGAGGAGCTGAAGGAAGCAAAGGCGCAACATCTTTTGGCATGGCAGGAGTCACCCAAGACTTCAGTGGAACCCGAGACGCCCGCATCTGAGCCACAGGTGTGCCATCATGTTCCAATCTCCTGCTTCCGGACCGGCCTAACGTTTTCTCTCAAGGATCGGGCTTCGGAAATATGTGAAGGGAAAGACTTGCTCTGGAATTCAACCTCAAAAGCTCCTGCTTCGGCTTTGCCATCATCACCCAGCACCCCACAGAGAGGTGCTTTTCGCCAGGCTCTTGTTCCTGTCGGCAGTCTTCAAACGAGTCTTTACCAACGTCAAGAGCTTGCAGGCAAACGCGTGTCCTCGACCGGGCGCGTAACTTCTTTTTCGGGTCTTGGCCAGCCGGCCACCCCTGGTGCTGCCTCTGCTGGTCTGACAGAATCCGTCAATGGGAAATCTCG
Organism: Macrocybe gigantea; assembly: GCA_011319805.1. Taxonomy (NCBI): domain Eukaryota; kingdom Fungi; phylum Basidiomycota; class Agaricomycetes; order Agaricales; family Callistosporiaceae; genus Macrocybe; species Macrocybe gigantea. The sequence goes on from SJRY01000263.1 coordinate 108,680, forward strand.
CACCACGCCCCGTGTCTTTTCCAAATGGGAAAAGCAGGATCTTGAAGCAAACGCAATGATGAAGATGAGGGAGGCTAACCGCAAGAAAGAAGCGGAGAAGGAGCAGAAGGCAAAAGAGGAGCGGGAGAAAGCTGACAGGGAAAGACTTGAAAAGGAGAAGGCCGAGAAGGAAAAGAAAGCTCGAGAGAGCGCTGCAGCTGCGGCGCCCACCGTTCCTTCGATCACAGTCACTCAACCTTCGGAGGACGTGGCCAAGGCGCCTCCACCACTCGCGCCGTCTGTAGCCGTTGGCGAGGCTAAGGAAGCTGCGGCGAAGCCGCTTTTCGGGCCGGCACCAGGAATAGCTGCACCACCTTTCTCATTTCCTCAGTTCAAGGCCCCAGCTGCTGCACCAGCGAAGCCGAAAGAAAGGCAACCTGAAAAGCTGCCAACGGCGGCAGCGGAATCGAAACCTGCTTTCTCCTTTGGCGCTCCTCCTGTAGCACCGTCCGTGCAACCACCTTCCTTTGGGCTAACGCCCGTTGTACCGGCTGAGAAGAAACCTGAGCAACGTCAGCCTGCCGCCGCGTCTCCTTTTGCTCCACCTTCTACGGCTCCTACTGCCCCTTCGTTTTCTTTCGGCCCTTCTCCAACTCAGGCTCCGCAAACACCTGAAAAGAAGGAACCAGCCAGTCAGACTGGTTCTCTGCTTTCGAGGCTCGGCCCTCCTCAACCCGAGAAAGCTGCAGCTCAGCCTGCTACCACCACCTCAGCATTCTCCTTCGCGAAGCCCTCGACTTCACCATTTGGCACCACTACTACCCCTCAACAACCTCCTCCCGCCGCTCAGCCTGCTATGCCTGCCGGTGCTACTACCGCCCCAAAGTTTAGTTTCAGTTTCGGAAAACCTGCCACGACTCCTTCAACTGCTCCTGCGCCAGTGCTGCCCGCCTCGGACGCGATGGATGTGAATTCTAAGCCTTCCCAGCCCACGTTTTCTTTCAAGCAGGCCGCGCCAACTGCTGATACCACAACGCCGACGCCAAAGTTCACCTTTGGTGCTGCAGGGTCTGGGATTGCATTTAGTCCTGGACCACCCTCGTCTTCAGCTTCCGGAGCCACGAGCGGCGCAGCGGCCCAAAAATTTTCTTCCGTCACTCCCGCATCGAATTCGGGATCTGCGTTTGGGCCGACGACGACACCTACTTCTGGAACCCTATCAAGTGAAGCTCCGAAAACAGCATTCACATTCGGTGCGACGACGACGCCGACTAGACCCCCGTTCGGTGCAACTGGCACTTCAGTGGCGGGCTCTGAGCCATCCGTTTCGGGAGGACAAGCCAAATCGCCATTTGGGGTGTTTGGTGGAGCTGCCAGTGGAACGACACAAACAGGAACCACATTTGGAATGACATCCCAAGCACCTAAGATGGACGGTACGGCTCCCTTGACGGACGTAAGCAAACCCATTTTCGGCAGCGGGGCGACAGCTGGTGGTTCACTCTTCGGTGCGAATAGACCAGCATCTGGCAGTACGACTGCAGGTGTCGCATCAGGCGAGGCAGGTAAACCGACATTTTCGTTCGGTGGTTCGGGTTCCGCATTTGGCGCGACGAGTACCACAGGCCAAGCTAACAAGCCGAGCTTCTCGTTCGGTGGCGCCGGGACAACAACGGGCTCGACCATGGGAACAACCGGCTTGGGAACCCAGCCAGCATCATCGCCATTTAGTGCCACGTCGAATATTTTCGGTGGCAGTAGTGGTGATGCGGCGAACAAGAGCGTTTTTGGAAGTACTTCAGCTGCGAAGCCTGAACAACCCAAACCTGCATTTTCGTTTGGTTCTACCGCGTCATCGACTACGGACGGTACTAAAGAGCCAGTCTTCTCTTTTGGTAAGCCCTCGGCGACGTCCACGTCCACCGCTGCTACTGGTTCCGCGACCCCATTTTCGTTTGGGTTCGGCAATGCGCCCAAGAATATCTCCACATCTTCTACTCAGCCTTCCTCCGTCTTCAGCAGTCAGGCCGCCTCTACTTCCGATTCATCCGGATTCGGCAATCCATCGACCACAACTACCAGCACCCCTGCGACTTTCACATTTGGAAAGCCTGCGGCGCCGTCCGAGGGACAGCAGCAGCAATAAAAAAAAAAAAGAAAGTAATACATTACTTCATCTTTCTTGAGCTACACACACAGCATGTATATCATCGTATCATAGTGGTGTTCATAATTCGGAATTTTTCAGCTCGGCTGATGTCGTTCTGATTCACGTGTCGCGTATCCCCCTTTTTCTCCTCAACCACTTTGCTCAGCCTGACCGTCAGGCCAGTTGCATCGCATTTAAGAAATAGAGCATTGCCCATGCTGCATTAGACGCTCCTTGTCCCATAGATTCCATCTATTCTTTGTTTCTTGTATATTACCCCCTACATGCTCGCAGGAAACGTCATTGAAACACCCAGGCCTCGTCCGCCAGCAAAGGCTCGTCGCACCTCTCTCAAGGCGGCGGCGGCGGACAGCTCCCCACCACCGTCCTACGCATCGTCTGCCTTTTCTTACACTCGGACTCGCGACACCCGTCTGGATGAATATCTGGGATCTACCTTTATGAAGCCGCAGCTATCTCCAGCGGCCGAAGAGGGTGAAGCGCTGGATGGCCTTCAAGGATGAGCGACAAGTCGCGCGAGGAGCTTGAGGAGCTCCTCGTCAAAGCTGATGGACTCATCAAGGAAAGAGAGAACGGCAAGTCCCTCAACCATCCACTGCTTGAAGCCTACTTATGGCCTGTAATAGAACTCGGTCTGGCGTCGGCCGTGTGTAAAAACCTCTATGAAAATAATGTCGCGCTGAAATCTAAGCACCAAGCGCTGCTTGCGCGCCTCCCCTCTTCGCCTTCGCTGTCCCCGTCACCAGAGCCCCTATCGCGCACCTCTTCCCGGTATAGCATCACGTTGAACCGGCCCGTCTCCGAAACAAGCCCAGGCATGCCAGTTAACGCGCGCAAGATATCCATGTCCAATGCAGAGATTGCCACGCTGGCGGATCAAAATGCCGAGCTACTCGACAAGCTAGAGAAGCTCGAGACCGAGTCGTACCAAGCCGACCAAGCCGGCCGCCGCGTGCTGAAGAGGCTCGAAAAGGAGATCACGCAGCTGCGTGAAGAATTGGAGAAGACGCAGGCGAAGAGCGAGGAGCTCGAGGAGAAGACAAAGGCCGGGTTTGGATGGGACTCGCATAAGGTCGTCGAGGAGGTCCTGCGCAAGAAAATGGAAAGGGAGGAAAAGCTCAAGGCTATGAGAGGCCTAGGGCACGGACGAGCGGATGACCAGGACAGTGGTACCATCCGAGACTTTGCACCATCGAGTTCTCTGCTACCCAAACAGTCGTCGAAGCTAGGGTCCGCTCGCGTACAAAAGATAGCCTCTCACTCTGACGAGGAACGGGACCAGCCCCAGTCTCCCCCCGAAGCTTCTCTGATCTCCCAGCTTATGGCGAAGATGCGTGAACTCGAGGAAACCAACGTTCGTATCATGCAGCAGCAACAGCAAACGACCGAACAGTTAAATGCAATGCAGAAAGAAACGGAGCAAATTTCTAGGGTTTACGAATGTCTGGATGACGGCAACATTATTGAGCTGGCCCCCGAATCTGCTCCAGAGGACGATTCTGCAAGGTCTCGCGACAATACAATCCGCTTCCGAAGTCTCCAAAGGCAACTCTCAGAACCTCCTGAAGACGTTGCTATGCTGCGCGCCGCCAGCACTTCATCTTCTATCCTTGTGTCTTCGGATAAGATACGCAAATCCGTCATAGGGTTGTTTAATGAATCTCAAGGCCGAAGGAGCCCCATGAGACAATCGTCACTTCCTGTTCCCTTTACCATGACAGGTACCGGGAAGCATCACTCCTCACACTCGTCGAGTTCAATTGGTCTTGTTTCTCCCGCCCTTTCTCCTCTCAGCATGTCTCCCCAGTCACAGTCGGCCAGCTTATCAGACGGGTCCCATCGCACCCTCGAAACAGAACTGGCTAACGAAATGCAAGGTGGATGGGGTTTGGAAGGAGGGGACATGCATCACAGATCAAACAGCCTGTATGAATTCAGCCGGATGTCCTTGTCGCGCTCGCCTTCACCGTTCCCGTCGCCGTCGCCCATGTCCCATCTCGAGAGTCACTCCTCAGGTCATGAAGAAGAATCCCTGCCTACGCCTATGTCCATGGCCAATTCCTCTCTTCAGCTACTAGTGGAAGCCCCAACTCCCGAGAAGCCTGTGGACGAGGGCCATGCGCGACACGACTCGATGAGCAAAGCGACCGCGAGGTACCAACGCATGACCGAGACGGTGCGCTCGAGGACAGGTCGTTGGGCCGAAGGGCGGTTCAGAGGCTCGTTCTCCGACGGGGCGGCTCCTAATTTCGACGTCCCGTCCGACAACAGACAGACAGACTTTCTCCAACCTGCAACGCCGGTTGCGCTGCGGTTGATGAACGCGTTCGATGCGACGGTCGATAGCGTGAGCGGCGGGGATCTCGTTGCGAGAGACTCCTCCGTCGAGAACAGGAAGACGTCTGGTAGCACGACTTTGGAAAAGAGGGACGACCAAAAGGCTCGTGGATTCGGTGCCTTCGTTCTTGAGCTTTGGCTGTGGCTCCAGTTCGCGGTCATCATCCTGGTGTTCCTTTGGGCTATGGCGAAACGCGGTCCAAAGTCGGTCCTTGGCGAGGCTAGACATAGAAGAATATCATCCACTCGACGCCCCTGAACCGCCCTTCATCCTGTGAAACCCTCCGTCGATCTTCCTTCCATTTTATATCTCATCGATACCCTGGCTGTAAAATCATTCTAGGTATGCTCAAGGATTTTTTGCTTTATCATTTCCCTGTAGATAGCATCTATGTAGACTGTATGTCATGACCTAGCCATTGCGACGTATTCCCGGTCCCTCGTCACTTTGGTCCTTGTATCCGAGAGTTTAATGACCCATAACCTCTGATGCCACTTTAAATGCCGACGTGAATAAATGGAACCCAATGATGATACGGAGCATTCCTGTTGCGAAGCTGTTGCACTGCGTCATGCAGCCCTTCCGCTGCTTTGGTAGCGTCAGCTCCACCTTCAGCGAACATTTTTCGATAGACGAGCTCCGCAACTTTGGGTCCATCCGAGTCCGACATGCTCCACAGCGTCCCAATCGCACCTCGGAATCCAGCTGCTATGAATCCGCCCACCAGGTGCACAGCTTCATTCACGAATTTGCTGTCTCCGGCGGCCGTCTCACAAGCAGAGAGGAAAACAAACTCGGCGTTGGAACGATTGATGGCTAGTATGCGGCTCAACTCCAGTCTTCCGTCGAACAACTCCAGCCCGCTCTTCAACGGATCTTCGAGGTCTTGTTGGCCATGACAAGCGAAATGCAACCACGAGGCACCATCCATGTTTTCCAGTACTTCAGCGACAGTAGCATCAGAATCTACCACCTTCTTCAAGTTGTGCGGGCCAACTGTGGAACCGATAATGTCAAGCTCTTGCTTGACAGAAGGGAGCTTTGGCAGCCTCCGGGCGCCGGAGACCTCAGTGATGGCTATGCCAGCCACGGCTGGACCGCAAGTGGTAGAAGCGGACGGTTTCCCCTTCTGTCTGGACTGGATGAGAGCATCCAAGGTATATGTATACGAAGGAATGAAGGAACTCGATGACGGCGCCGCTGCATGCAAAGGAAGATGAGTGAACGGACCGGAAGGGCACCACCATATCCTGCCATTTATGATGCCGTTCTATAAAATATCTGAGGTCAGTGTTTGAATGTACGAGCCGGTGATGAAAATGCCATACTTCCTCAAGAGCTTCATACACTGGCTTAACCACCGTTTCCCACAAAGATTCTAAAACTGATTGCATGGCACTTGAACCTCGAGGAGGGTCTAATGGCCTCCCTTTGCGATCCGTGTCCTCGGTAGAGACGCAAGGCACTTTGAAAGGCAACTGCAACTCTGATTCGGTGACCCCAGTAGTCTCGTTATTGTTTTCGTTCGCTCCATGCCTCATGAGATTGAGGCTTTTCAAGGCGTAGACAAGCTGCTCGCTGAGTCTCTTTGCGCGATTGTAATTGATATCCTTTAGGTGAATGTGCAGTGGATCAACTTTGTCTGGCAGGATAGCCAGAGCGCAGCATTCGTGAATGCTTCCTATAATAACGATAACAGGTCCATTCCTAGCGGCCTCAGCGAGCTTTCTATATGGTTTAGGACGGAGAAATTGCTCAAATCCTTCTATCTTCCGAACCTCCTCTATCGTCTCGGCCCAATCTATCTGTAGTTGACGACGACGCGACACCTCAGAGGGGGACATAATAGAAGTTGGCACCTCCATGCCAGATGCAGAAACGAGCTCTTCAGAGATAGATGCCAACTGCTGCCTCAGGTGGCTAGGTAAGTCGTCGAAATCAGATCTGACCTGCAAAGCCTGTGTCCAAAAGACGGCCAGGCCTTGCTCACACAACTCTATAGCTCGCGAAGTGTCGTCGCAGTGGCGTAGATACCACGCCGCAGCATCACAGGCAAGCGTTTGTGCTCGATCCAAGGTTTTCAAGCGAGTGAAGGCATCGATCCCAGTCCAAAAAAGCTGCGGCAAAAGTTCAATTGCGATTTCGTATGCTTTGACTGCCTCTGTCCAAGCTCGCTGGAATACAGGCATCACAGCATGCTCAGCCCACTCCATGGCAGCCTGAAAGCGGGCATGCATGTCGCCCACCTGCAAATCCGCACCCAGAGCGAAATCCGAAAATGCATGTTCAACCTCTTCAGGCGTTTCTGCTATCTGGAGCTGATAAGAAGCTAGTTTCTTGTATACGCATCTTGCAGGGCTTGGATAGCATCGTCAACATCAGCCAAATCCGCAGTGTGGCCAAATCGAGATAAGAGACACGATGCCCGGTGGCAGAGAACTCCTGGGCGATCGTTATGTCCTGGAGGGTAAAGCACGGTTGCTTTGTCAAGTAAATCCATAGCTCTGTCTATGTCATCCAAACGCTTCCATCGTTCAAAGCGCGCGTTAAGGTGTCGTGCTAGCATCTGTAAAGCGGGACCATTCCCAGGATCGAGTACCACCGCTCTTTCCCTAACTGAATTGCCCTGTCGGTATCGAGATGTTGATGGGGTGTCCCATACGTTGATCTCGCAGCCAGCGCCTGTGCGAGCTGCCCGAGGTAAAATGACATCGTATGCGGGTTCAAGGGAGAGCACACGACGGCTTCTTCCAATAGATTAACAGCCCTGTCCGAATCAGTAAATGTCATGTTCGCATGTGTTCCTAGTACACCGGCGAGTTGACAAAGAGTCTTTGCCCTCCGAGGGTCGTTCTGTGGTTGAAACTCGAGTGCCCTCTCCAAGAGTTCGATGCACCTAATCAAATCTGGGCTGCGACCAGATTTGGCATATCTCCTGTACGGCGCACTTGAGTGTCTTTTATGCAGTGCACTTGACAGACGAGATAAGACCTCAATCTCATGACCAGGGCTTTGGGAACAGGACTTCATAGCGTCTTCATATAATTCGACGGCTTTGTCTATATCTGCCAACTGCCGACTTGCAGCAAACCTGTCGACTAGAAGACCCGCATATTCGAGGAAAAAGTCGAGACAATCTGGTCGTTCGGTTTCCAATGCCTTCTCTAGGAACTGGATAGCGCTGTCCAGATCCGTTAAGTCCCTCTCTTCCCCGTATTTTGCATAGAACGCCTTAGCAATCGAGTATAGACAATCGGAGCGGTCAAGATATGCTACTGGCAGGCATTCGAGGGCTCGAAGATGCAAACCAATGGCTTTCTCGACGTCTTCGAGTTGACGTGTTCTGTGATAACGAGCAACGAGAAATACGCCCATGGTGTATAGACCTGCAGCCCAATCAGAATGTTTATTGGGTAGCATAGCGAGGAATGTCTCCAGGTTAGACAACGCCCCTTCCAAATCTTCTAATCTCCCGGAACGAAGAAAACGACTGCCGAGGAAAGTGGCACGCCGAAAGGTTAAGGTGTGCTTGCCGTCATGCTTGGGCGGAAGAAGATTCGACGCCGCATCTGCGGTCTTAACAGCCATATCTATGTCGTCCAGTGCGTGAGTCGCTGTAAAGCGTTCCCTGTAGGCTTCAGCGATACGAGCCAAAAATGAAGCGCGCGTTTGAGAAGGATGCAGTTTTGCTGCCTGCCGCAAAGCACTTATGGCTTCATCTATATCCGCCAGCCGGTATGTCCCTCCGAAGCGCATGATAAGCGCATCTGCGAGCTCAAATAATGCACTTGAGCGGCCGCGAGGATCTCCCGTGGCACAGCGTGCTAACACCTGCCGGCGCAAATATACTGCAGTGTCGATATCTCCTATGTTTTTCAAGGCTTCGAAACGTGTTGACAACGCAGCTGCCAAAGAGGCAGACGTGTCTATGCGACGCTGGGTACCTGGGGGGACAACCTCTAGACAACGGAACAGGAGGCCAACGACCCCATCCAGATCCGATATCGATTTGGTGGCTAAGAAACGGGAGTGGAGAAGGCGAACTAGCTGGTGGAGGCTGTCATCGAGGCCCAACTGCGCGGGACTGTATCCTGAGGGGGCAGACATGATATTCTTTTGACACAAGTGGATGGCCCGTTCTAGGTCCTGCATTGTTTTGAGCTCGACATAGCGCTGGTGCAAAGCGTCGATCAGATGAGTGATGACCTTCCTCCGATTGCCACCCCGGTCAGGCTGCCCCTCAGGATATTCGAGTAGGACCCTTTCATGTAGTTCTATGACTCTATTGAGGTCAGACAGGTTTCTAGTCTTCCCGAACCTCGCATATATGCTGACAGCAAGTTTTTGCAGCGCGGCCGTGTAGTGAGGATGGCCGGATGGGTGATGTTTTAGAGCGCGCTCGTGAAGTTCGATGATTCGGTTGATATTCGTCATCTCTTTGTGAGCCTGTCAAGTGGTATCAGACTTCCACTCAGCAAAAAAAGAAAGAAAGAAAAAAATCCTCGAACAAGCACATACCATCTTGTGTAGATGTCGGATAGGGCCAACTTGAAGGGAGTGGACACGCTAATCGGAAGGGATGGTGTTTATAACCCTATGAGTAGGGAGACAATAAAGCTGTGTCGACGTAAGCAGTGAGCTGATCGTATCCTGTGTGGGGGCAGGACGCATGACTTGAAAGAAGGCGCCAGAAAATCTTCGGACAGGCTAGCCTCTAGAAGGCATTGGTGCGATCAACGGGTGAACTTCCAGGGTACAGGGAGGTGCCACCGAATCCTCTGCAATAGCTATGCCAGGCTATGCAGATGCTCGAAGTCGGTACCCGGGCAAGACTTGGTCGATTACCAAACGAGCAGGGTTATTCTGCTGCTGCCTCGTCATGGCGATGTGGCGTTGCTCTTGTTACAATATCTTCTCATGGTCGCATTTAATTGTTGACGTTGACAGACATAAAAGGATTTGTCCGGCGAACCGACTGGATGAATGCTTCCCATTGAGTAGGAGAGAAGGCGTCTACGCTGTATAACTTTCTATATGTCCATTAGAGCGACAAGGGCAAAGCGTGAAAGAAAGCTAGAGAGGAACAAATTTCGTGCAGAAAATTTATACCTCGGAGCTTTAGTCACTATTGCTCAAGGCTGTTCAGAAGAGTGCCTCGAGCATACGACGCTTTGTGCACATGGAGCTCCCAAACACGATTGCGAAGCACAGATGAGAGGCAGGAAAAAGGATTCGACCTGACGAACTACACACTGATCGCGAATAGGAATGGTGTCACGTGCTACAACATTTTCGCGTTTTGCATTTACTGAGGCCAACCTCACAGCAGCTATCATGAGCTCGCCGTCAGATTCGTCTAGTTCAAGAAGCAGTTCGCCGGATATACCGGCGACGCCAAAACGGAAGAGAAAAGGCAAAAGATCCAAAAATATCGAAACATCTGACGAGTTCGAGTCTGGAGTCGAATCCGAAGCAGAAATACCGGAGTCAAATGAGCCAGTGCCAGAAGAGCCAGTGCTCTCGCATGCTGAGCGACGACGGAAGAAGAAGGAAGAAAAGGCCAGTGCAACAGGGAATCCCAGCGCCAAGAAGCGGAAGCTTCTAGACGGCACAGGTGTCCCAGCATCCTCCATAGCAGCATCCTCCATACCCAAGAGGCAGAACTCTATCTGGGTGGGTAACCTGTCGTACAAGACGACGCCGCAGGACATCCAGACATTTTTCCGGGACGCCGGGGAGATCACGCGGATCCACATGCCCACCAGAGCGTCCACCATCCGGGGCCAACCAGGTGAAAATCGTGGGTCAGTCCCCCCACCGTCTCGGGTGAATGTAGGATGTCTAGACTATTCCATGTTTTTATTTTCTCCTTCTAGATTTGCCTACGTCGATTTTGCGACGTCAGAGGCGAAGATCGCGGCAATAGCCAAGTCGGAACAGCCCTTGATTGGGCGCAAGCTGTTGATCAAAGACGGTATGCACGTTCAAACGCTCTAGACTGTTCTTAATTTAACTGACAAATGGATTTCTTCTATCTGTTCACGCAGGCGATGATTTCGGTGGCAGGCCTGACAAACAATCCGGCCAGGTCACAACAATCGAGACCAAGACGCATTCCAAACTGCACAAAAGATCCTGCGGGCCCAGAAGCAGCCCCCAGCCCCTACCCTGTTCCTCGGAAATCTCGGATTCGAGGCGACCGAAAAGGACATTATAGAGTTGTTCGAGGCCCACAGGGACATCAAGGCGAAATCCAAGGAAAAACAAAGCAACGCTGGCGATGCTTCAGGTTCCACAGGCAACGGCAGTGATGGGTGGATACGAAAAGTGCGAATGGCCACTTTTGAAGACAGCGGATTGTGCAAAGGGTTCGGCAGTCTCCCTGCCCGTTTCCTTTTTTTTCATTCTGCTAATCGTCTCTGCTACGCGACCTTCTAGATTTGCGTTTGTAGATTTCGCATCAATCGAGCACGCGACCTCGGTGTTGATCAATCCCCAAAATCACCGGCTAAACGGGCGCAAGCTGGTCGTGGAGTACGCCAGCGCCGAGGCCGTGAGGCGTGGGGCTTCCAAGACCAAAAAGGCCGCAGAAGGGCCTGGAAAACGAGACGAGGACGCGCAAGAAGAAGCGTCTTCGTCAGGCTCTAGACCAGGGCACGGATTCAACTCCCACAGCAGCACGAGAGAACGCCACACGGAGGCCATCGCCGGTGATGAGTCTGGACAACAAGATCAGCAGCGAGATGATCGATACGACGAGGACGGCGACAGCAAGCCAATAAAGAACGCGCGATACGAACACAGGGCAGGGAAGCCTTCGCAGGCTGGCGCCGGACGACGGAAGCACGACAGGGGATCTCGGCCCAAACCCGGAGCAGCGCTTGCTCAGGCGAAACGCAAGTCCGCTGCGATACTTCGATACTTCCGGCAAGAAAGTCATATTCAACGGTTTTTCGCGTATTATGGCATATTCGCGAAAAAAAATATGTTCTGGGAATCCCAGCATCTCTGCGCAGGGAAAAACGATATTCTAGCGGTTGTGAATTGTAGCGTAGTTTCTGCGGCGAGCAGAATTCCTATTTTCGCGCATAAAAGGATTTTTTCGAGGAATTTTCACTTCATAGGCTGGGATCGCAATGATTGCTTGACTGAATATCCCGACTTGGTTATAGTAGCCTACATGCGCAGGGAAACCCTCTGTGTCGTAATAAAGGCCAGCAGAGGGGAGGAAATACAGATATATGTGCGCAAAGCTATGCGGAGGAAAGGTTCGATAGATTGTGGGTAAAAAAAAAAGGGAAGCCAGCCAGTAAGTAGGTGAAACCAAAATCAGGCGAAGAGATACGGGTCAGTATTAGTTCACGAATCATCATCATCCTCTTCCATCATGCCTACTTCATACTCTCCACACACGTCCCATCTCGAACCCTCTGCGGCTGCTGAGACATACATTTACGAAGCGCATCACCCTCTCATCTCTCAAGACGAGTAGCAAGCGGTTGAACCCAGGCTGGACGGTAAGCAGCGTGCTGTCCTCTTCCTCTTCCTCTTCTTCCATTTGTTCGTCTTCATCTTGAGGTGGAGAAGGAGGCAGCTTGCTTTTGGAATTTGTGCCGTTTCCGTTCGTCCTCAGCGGCGAACCGTGATTCTCTTTAGATGAGGACGAGGACGATGATCCGTTCGATTCTTTTGGGGGCATGGCTTTCCTGGACCCGGAGCGATAAATGGCAGGATCGTCTTCTTCGTCGTGAGGAGCCATGTAGCACTAAATTCGGAGATCAAGCTATTAGCAACCGAGACGAGACGAGAAACAAAAAAGCGCAAATGTCTCACCTCCCAGCCGCCCCATTCACCCGACTGCCAACCGCTCCGCTGATCCATGGCCCTAGCCAGGGTGCTTGCGCTGGTCGAAGATCCCTCGCGACTTCTCGCCTGAGGCGTGAGCCCAAGGACAACGTCCAGCCTCGCCTCTTTCTCTTCGCTGGTGGCCAGCGTGTAGTCCAAGCCGGGCCTAAGCGACGCGCTTCGATAGAGTAGCTCATGGGCAACAGGCGAGACACGATCGCGATCCACGCACGAAAGGCGGGGCTCGGGAACAGCTCATCCTGCAGGGTGCGGATAATCTCGTCCGTCGAGGCGTGCGCGAAGCGCGGGCTGACAGCCTCCGCCGGCCCGCCATCCTCGTGCGGCTTGAGCACGCAGTAGCGCCACTTGTGAGGTGGGCCTTTAATCGTCCACGTCCCTGATGTACCTGCCGTGTGGGGCGGAATGTGCGCCTCGCGCGCCTCGCCCAATCCATCTTTGGAGTCAAGCTCGCGCAGACGGGGTTCTAGCGACTGCGCAAGGTTGTTGGAGAGGAAGGAGTGCAACTCGAGAGAAGATTCTTCCACGAAGCGCGTAGACAGCGTTTCCATTGTGCGCGGCTGGAGGTAGACGGGGTTGAGAAACTCGGACAGGAAACCAATGTGCTCCTCCGATAAGGTGGAGTAAGGATAAGGAGGTTCCATGTTGGTAGGGAACGGTTTAAATACGGTGGAAGTTGAGGCCTTGGGATCGCACTATCGTCAGAAGAGCACCAAAACCCAAGGAGTCGTTTCAAACATACTAGCTGTTCTCGTGAGCTTTTCGTTTTTGAGTTGGCAAATGATTGTTCGGGTGCATAACCCTCTTCCCCTTCCTGTGGGGAGTGGAACCACCCGCTGATACTCAGACGCTCTCGGCCATCCTCACCCTCTCCCCCAACGACGACTTCTTCCACCGAGTGGAAGCTGCGCCCCGGCTGGACTTCGAAAAATATGAACTGGTTCCAGCTGGGTGGTATGGATTTCCGTGGGATTGTTTCTGGCTCGAGCTGGCCATCGGGTGCGGGCTTGACGGGGTAGAGCTCGAGTGCGCCGCCCCAGTCCTTCTGCCAAAAGGTGTAGTTGGGAAGGGGCATATACAAGATGTACGAGACGCGGCGAGTGCCGATCACATCGTCATGGTTGAGCAAGTGGCAGCCTTTTGTGTACGAGTTGACGGACATGTCCTGCTTTTTTCCGGACAAGGGCCCACAGCCAGTCACCGTCTGGAGGAAGCGACGGAAGGAGTCGGAGTAAAGGGCGTCGCGGAGGGCGAGGAGGTTCGGGAGCAGGGCTATCTGAGCGGAAGTGAGATAGTTGAGGGACGCAAGGTCGCCCGTCTGGTTGACCTACGGAGACGGACGAGGTTCAGATATCAGATATGGGAAATGAGTCGGAAATTTGGACGATATCGTAGTGCAGAGTACGGTTCAAGGAAGGCAGTCATACCTTGTAGATGTCCGTCTCTTTGGTGGTAAAACTGAGCTCGCTCAGACACTCATCCTTGACCTTGCGCAGGAGATCGTCTTGAAAAAGCTTCTCCACGACAGCGTACTTGAACGGCTCGCTGGCAACATACTTGCTACGCAGCTTAGCGACGTTCGCATGATGGAAAAGCTCCGAAGAGAAGCGGGCAACGACATCATCGGCAGGGAGGGCGCCATCGGTGTGAGCTGCTGAGACGCCGTTCGTGCCTGGTGGATGCGGTGCAGGCCCTTCTGACAGGCAGTGGGAGGTCTTTAGGCGTTTCGCAGATGAATCAGGGGAATCGGATCGCTCATGAGTGCGAGTCATGGCGTGTAGAGTGAGGCGCCGGGGAGCAGCCTTGTGTTGTTTAGAACAAAATTATTTACTTTTTTTCTTTCTTCCACCCTGTAGGTTGCGACGAGGGGCGTGAGGCGGTCGACTGGAGGGCTTGAATAGATTCGGGGGTGGGCGGAGGAGAAGGTGAGATGTCAGCGGACCGTGTGTGTTCGTATATAAGAGAGAGGGAAATGTTATAGCTGGAAAAAAAACCAAAAAGTCCCATAATAGCAGCAAATCCGAGATCGGCACTCGAGACCAGACCTAGACTCCAACGAACAAGTCCACAAACCACACGGAATCCTGTAAATCCCCCGTTCAGTATCCCCGCAGCGGCTTATATGGCATCTTTGGCAACTTGGGAAGCGCGCTCCCCGCCGCCACCCGCCGCACTGTAATCTGCAGTCTCACCCAGGCGTTGGGGAACCAATTGAACAAGTAGCGCTCTCGATTCAGTGCTGCCCCTGTGGCCTCGAACTTGCCGACCAACCAATCACGTCTGGCCGCGGGCTAGGCGGTCCCGACTTTTTCATCGCGCCGAGTCAAAATTATTTCTGCTTCCTGACGCGCGTCCTTTGCTTAGCCTAAGCCGCCGATGCTGGCCTGTGACGAACCCGCCCTTATCTCAAAAATTTCATCTGCCAGGAGGTCTGTCACGGGCTTTGCGCGTCCGGAAGCCCACTCAATGGGTCGGGTTCTCTTTCTTAATAAAAGCAACCGCGATCGGAGCGCGTGCGTGTGGCGTTTTTTTTTTTTCGCCTTGTTATTTGACTCCTTGTCGCCAGCGTTCTAGACAAACAGCCATGTCAACCCATCACACTTATCATCATCTGATATGATATGGAGCACGTCGCTCCGGACAAGGCCGTGCCCTACAGTATGCTCATCTTGGAAGAGCCTCGACCCAAGAGTTACGGCTTTATCATTGAGCAATTTCAGAAAAAAAAAATTATTGTTTTCCCCGCGCACCAGAATTTTTCGAGGCCCCTGCGTCTCGCGCGGCGAGCTTGTCTCGTCTGTCGGCATCCACGCCCTGGACTGCATTCCCTTGGAGCGGTGGCATGCTGCGGCTACGCGCCTTGCCGCCTAGGCCATCGAAATTTACTTGACTGTGCCTATTTTTCCTTTTTTTTTTACCTTATTAATTTTGTTTCCCCGCATGGACAAGCGAGCGAGGTCAACAGCAGTTCGTGGGCGCGTGTATCCTCGTCTCGACCCACATTTCCAGACCCGTGGGGCCTTCCAGCCCAAGGGTCACAAGGGACGCCAAACAATCCTCCTATCAGACGACCCAAGCGCTACTCCAACCGTCTTAGTATGCACCCCTCGAGGGGTCTCGCACTACGACCGCATAGAAGCCCTTGTAGTTTTTTTTTTTTGAAGAATGCCGGAGCGTTTACGCAAGCGGGCTGACGGAGCAGCCTGGCCCGCTGTACTTGATGGCGATGTAATCTGTCGTTCATCCCCAATTCCCTCTACTATGCCTCTTTTCTTAAATCTCCTTCTTTTCATGTATTGCCTACATTGATTGACCATTTCTTTCTTGTCCCCCTGCCCTCCCTCGAAACTGTGCCGCTCACGTTAAACTACCTGGCAATTTGCCCCCAGAACGTAGGTTTAGAATTTACCGGACAAAAATGTAAGGCAGCCACCAGCTAATATCCACAGCCATCTCCATCATTCCTCTCATCTTCTCAGGCCAAACCAGCCCCGGAGCCAGCCACTCACACTATCCGTATATGCACCAGCTAGTCGAACCTACAAGCCAACCGACATTCCACCGCCTTCTCAACAACGTCACCAGGAACTTAATTGAGCAAAAAAGGCAAAACACTGAACACGTCATTATCATGGGCTTCTCGACGCATATGCGCGGACTCTGTATAGACTATTGGAGCCTCTCTGTCAGCGAGTCGCAACGTGCAGTCCTACGATCCAAGAATTCTATCTGTCATGTCCATGTCATCGTTCACACGAACTCAAGGCCCAGCCCTCGACCAATCACATGCCGTCAACGTATCGTTCAGAATAGATCCTCAAACAAGAATCACAAACATCCAACAGAATACACGAGGTTAAAGAAGGTAGGGGCAATAAGTGATAGAATCTGATAGTAAACAGAAAAAAAAATGCCGGAATGGATCATAGCGTGCCCAGTGTATAGTGAGAAAAAAGAGACAGAAGCATACGGCTGTGACGAGGAAGAAGAGCAACCCGTGACATGAAATCAACGTGGCAGCTAGGTGGCGATAATGACATACGTTAGGAGGCAAATGGGAAGTGGGCAACAGGCTTGGGTGTGATGGATGCGAATACGACGACCATATAAATCTGCGCTGAAGATGGATCGGAGGACGGGGTATGTAAAGGATACAGGCCGGACTGTCGCAAGATGAAACCAGGTTGCGAAGGTCGGGGCCAGTAAGGGGCTAAAAACAACACAAGGTAACCAGAGTCCAGGGATCAAAAGCACCGATTACCAACTGCTGTCTCGAGGGAATGATCGATGGAGATTGATGGCACGCGGTATCCAATGTATTCAGGACCAGAACGCAGAAAGGAGGTGACGTGTGTGGTGAGACGAGAAGAGGAAGGGACAGACATTGAGATTAAGATGAATACAAAATACACCCAACCACAAACGGAGGAAATGAAAAGAAAAAGAGAGAAGCCTCAGAAAAAAAAATTTAGACTTTTATCGAGGTCTCGTTGTAACAGGGCAGCAGTCCCTCGTCAGGACTAATAGGCAGACGTATTGTGCCAGTCCTTACCGCTGACGACGAGCGCGAGTGGCGGTGATGGTGGCCATGACTGTGGCTGTGGCGATGTCTGTGGGGTCGAATGTCTTGATCTTGCCGCGTTTGGTCGCAAGACGTGGAACACACGGACTCAGAAGACGACCTGGAATGTCTCGACGGCTCGGGTCTAGAGCTACTAGGTGTCACCCACGCCTCTGCGGCGGTCTCGCGGACGCTCTTGGGAAGCGAATCGAGGGGAATAGGCGCATAGACAAGTTGGACGTCACTGTCCGCGTCCGCCGAAGACGAGCGCGGAAGAAGGTATATCCGTTGAAGTGTGGAATCGGAGTGTCGGGAACGAGAGTGGGTGTGGTTAGGGACCGTGTGTTGGTTTCTAACCAGCTGGGAGTAAAAGTTGGAAACGGCCAACAGGAAGTGTAGCTACAAAGGCGATAGATGAGGATGTCTGTCAGTGACACGGACAAGGACATAGGCGTACCCTGAGGAAAATGATGACAGCCATGAGTGCAACGAACGCAAGGACGGCCTGCTCCAGCCATCGCTCGCAGTTTTCCAGATTGAGGCCCATCTCCGGCATGCCGTGCATGAGCTCAGGATGGTGCGTGAGCTCCTCGCAGACATACGCACGCGCAGAAGTGTGAAAGGCGGCGTATGCGGTGAGGGCGGTGAAGAAGGTGCAGAAGGAGAAATCTGCGATGGAGTAATCTCGATAGAATCGCACGAGACTAGGTTTGCTCTGTTGAACGACGCAGGACAGATGATTAGATGAGCGTGATCGTGCGCTAGACGAGGGAGGTGGAAAAGGAGGGAGGCGACGCACTTTGACGATGCCGGCGAGGCCTACCGCGCACACGGTGGCGGCCGAGGCAAAGTACGTAGACAGGAGCGCCCAGATGACCTTGACGCCATCTATCCTCCAAGCATCGCTCGAGGCCTCCCACTCGCTTTCAGGTTCCCATTTAAGGGACCGCCACGCCGCTAGTACTTGAACGGCGAGGGCGAAATTGGTGATCGTGCCGAATAGGGTGATAACGAAGGAGGCAGACCTGTTGTATTCAGGCATGGTCAGACGGGAGGAAGAGGAGGAGGAGGAAGGAGGACGAGTACGGACCTGACTGGATAAAAAGTAGACATTGTTGGGCTGAGATCACACAACTCGGCTGAGTCAACCAACGCTGTCATAACCCATTTCCATTTCCGCACTTTGCCGTCCTCGTTCTCTTCCTCCACTCTCCTCGGCATCTCTGTCTTCTCTCTCACTGTGCTGCTATTATTGTACTAGTGCTCATCGCTGTTACTCTCCGTTAACCTCGTAGTTCTTTAAGCATTCAATGTCTTGCCGTCCTCGCGATGACTACAAACCACTGACGATATACACACGAATCCCACGAGGTTACCGACACTTTCCGACCTCTATCTCAACTGTCGTGCCATCTAGTCAGCTTGATCATCTGATGCACGCTGAAATCGTCAGACTTGTGTCCTCATCATGTTTCATTTCAAGCTCCAAGTCCAGTAATTTGCGCTGCATTATAGACCAGTTCCTGTTTTGCATTGAAAAACGCAAGAAAAGGAAAAAAAAGAAAAAAGAAAAAAGAAAAAAGACAAGGCCCAATCTCCAACGTCATGACGAAACGTGTGCCAAGCCTTTCCATTCAATTATATTGCATTCCGGAGACCGCACCATGCCGAGATCAGCCGGACCGGGGCGACGGCCATTCGTCATCCTGTCTCTCCTTCTTGCCTTGTCGCATTTCTTCTGCACCTTTCCTGCCACCTACGATTTCAAGCCAGGAAAATAACAAGTAGAATGCGACACAGATATATGACATC
The DNA here is from genome assembly GCA_011319805.1 of Macrocybe gigantea. Lineage (NCBI taxonomy): Eukaryota > Fungi > Basidiomycota > Agaricomycetes > Agaricales > Callistosporiaceae > Macrocybe > Macrocybe gigantea. The sequence continues at coordinate 127,403 of SJRY01000263.1, forward strand.
CTTTACTACTTTTAGCGAGCGCATTTTCTCTAGACGGGGAGTCATTGTCGGCGCCCTTTCTCGGTTCCTGTCACACCTATCGTCCAGAAATGGTCAGTCTTACAGGGTGCCTCATAGAACTTAGTCAGGACGATTACGCCTATGAGAACAAACATACTTTTGTGGGCCGCGCATATCTTATCGCGTTGAACCTGTCTATTCTGGAACAATGAATGATTAAACAGTGCTGTGTTCCGTGTAGCATCAATGGATGCTGATGCATGCATCAAGGTATTCGCCTTGTGCTGACAATAAGCATTCATTTCCACAGCGTCGGAATCAAGACTTGTCACGCAACCAGGGAAGCAAATATAATACGAACTCGGTTACTAGCAACAGACATACGTGTGGTCGAGTAAAATATTTATATGTATGCAGGTATAAGGTTGGGAGGCGTTGAGACATAAGCAGACAAGCGCGAAAGAGGACAAGAGGAAGGAACGATCCAGCAAAAAGAACGGAAAAAGGTAAGAAAGAAAACGGTTCGGCGGAACATACAACCTTCTTGCAGAAGGGAACGAGGTACTGTTTAGGGGTTTTGGATGTGCGTGTTGGGATGTAGACAGTTCGTGATTGCAAGAAAAGAAAAAAGAGAGGTCACAAAGATCGAATAGAAAGAACTATCAACCGCATTCAAGGCGGAATCAACGAGAAAAAGGGAAGCGGGAAAACCAATGGGGTTCATGGGAGAGCAAGACGATATCATGAGACAGCACAAAAGAAACAAAAAAAAAAATTGATACGCGAACGGGGGGCGCAAGAGCTAGAAAAGAGGCAAAGAAACAAGACTGTTGAATTGGATGTTGCGCGTAATCATGAGTATATAAAGAAAGAACACTGTACCGCAAATGAAAACCGGGGGAGTAGAGTAAAAAGTCGAAGGAAGTTCTTGGCTTTGCAGTGCAAAAATGAGATTGAAAACAGGCCACGAAGAGAGCCGATGAGTATGTTTTAATAGTAGACAGTGCCATGAGGTGCATGAGGGTCCATCGAATACATGTCATATTGTCCTGCCTGCGACATCTCCAGATATGGGGCATAACCGTATGCGTCGGGGTAGTAATAGTGTTGAGGGTAGTGGGCGTACACCGCCATCCCTTGCTCCGAGAGCCGATGATGGTGTTGCGCGTGCTGGTGCTGGTGGGCATGCGTCCCGACGTGGACGTCCTCCATGGCGTGGCCCGCCACAGAGCCATACGGCGGGAGGCCACCCGGGTCGCCTGAGCCATTGAACGATGGGAAGTATCCGTCCGAAGTCGATGCCGGCGATTGCGCGGTCGCGGCGACGGAGCGCTGCGCTACATGGGTCTGATGGGAGGACAACGGCTGCGGCTGCGGCGACTTGGCATGCATGTGGGGCGAACTGATCTCCGTGCCGTCGGGCGCACGGATTTTGATGCGGGAGGATTGGCGCGGGAGCGAGAAGAGTGGCGTGCCAGTCGTCGGGTCGAAGAAACCGTTCATCATGGGCGGCGTGTGCGGAAGGATGTCGGGGGAGACTGAAGCAGCTGAGGGGTGGTGCATGTGTCCCGGCACGAACGACACGCTCGGCGTCGTAACGTGCGAGGGCATCATAGGGCGCGGGTTGTACACTGGGGGAGGGGGATGCGGCTGAAGGTATACCGGCCGGCCCGTGGCAAGCTCATACGTCATCCCGTGTTGATTGATGGCAACACCGGGCGGAAGAGGTACATAACCATACGGCGACCCGTATACGGGCGACGCTTGCGGGGGAGGCGGCGTGAAGACAGTCTGAATTGCGGGAAGAGGGGGTGGTTGAAGGGGTTCGCGATTGGGGGACTGAGCTTCGGTTTCGGCGGCAGGCTTTTTCAGCACGGCCTCTTCAGTCTTTGCCTGACGCGACGGGTCTGGTGCTTCCACCTCGAGCGTCAATTGTTCCAGTTTCGACTGTACAGATACCCGTACAGACGAAGACGACGGCGAAGATCTTGGGGCAGAAGATGTGGAAGGAACGGAAGTGGCGTCAGGGAGAGGGATCGGTGTGCGCACGACCAACCGAGGTCGGACGGTGAAGATTTCCTCGATCGCCGCCTCTTCGTTCTTCGCCGTTCGTTCTGTCACAACCTCCTTCTCCTTCTTCTTTGAGCCAGCAAGGGGAAGACGAACAGCATACGACCTTTCGCCAACATCAGAGCCAAGTACGCTGGTAGTCGTCGAATCATTTGTAAGAGCCTGTGTCGAAACTTGAGCCGGCGCTGGTGATCGGACGACCTGACCGCCATAACCTGGCAGTCTGACACGATACCTAGCACCTAGACCGTGGCGGAATTTGTACGATTCGAAAAACAGGAAACCCTCATGCTGTTTTGTCCACATTTGTTCGGGCTTCATGGAGTACCAAATGCGACCGGGATTAGCGAAGGGTAGATTGACTCTCCCTCTACTCGGAGACCCTGAACCACCACGTGCAAAGCCACCACGACTTCCACGGAATGAGGCAGTCCCCCTGCCGCGAAACCCGTTGACACCACGCGTAGGTGGCGAGGCATGGGTCTGCTGAGCAGCACGACGCTGCTCTTCCTTCCGCTTCATCTCCTCAAAACCGTCGTGGGTCCATGGGCGTTCGATTGGCAGCAGACTGGTGGCATCAGCGTCTGAGGGCTCACCGGTGTCGATATCTAGCTCCCCGTTGGAAAGGGAAACGGGAGGACTAGAATAAGCCCCACGGCCTCTGCCTCGTATGAAGAACCCCCGCCCTCGACCACGCCCTTGCCATCGACCCCGCCACCAGCCACTGAGGCTCCTGAGATCCTTATCGAGCAGCCGATCGTCATGTCCCCAAAAGCCGCCAACGGTAGGAACATATGAAGGGTCGCTCTCCAGCCTCTGTTGATACGCTTGGCGGGCCGATTGCCCAGACAGCCTTTTGAAACTGGATGAGCTCCGTGATCGACGGGTCAACGAAGCCGGGGGTGTCGCGTCTTGCCCGTCTTCGTCCCCAGGCGTGGGTGTGGATGACGGCAACTGCTGCGGTGCATCGGTGGCGGTGCTGGAATGTGAATTTCGTGCGTTTTTCTTTCCCTTGCGTGGGGCAGTAGGTGCGGGCTGACTCTGGGGGACAGAATCGCCTGCGAATTCGGAAAATTCTATGACGGGAAGGTCTGCAGGATTGCCATGATTCTCTTCAGCAACCATCTCGGACCAGTTTCCATGCGAGCTGAAAAACGGTGTCCTCTCGGCGACATGCATGACCGACCCTTTCTCGTTGCCATCACGATCTGCGGGGCTCTGGCTGGTGCTGGGTGTGAAGGTACGTGAATGGCCATTGGGAGCTATGTCGTCTGACACGGGCTCGGTGTCTGAGTCAGAGTCAGAGTCAAGCGACGACACCTCATCTGCGGTATCCGAGTCTGTCCCGACCTCTCTCACTATTTCGTCGTCGCTTTCCGTGACGCCCTTTGCTCTGCCTCGCCTCCTTACGACCTTCGCTTCTTGGTCTGAGGGCGTGGTTTTAGCATGGCGGGGTCATTGACGGTACGAGCAGACGACGACGATGTAACTGGGGCAGGCATGTTGAAAACTGGCCGAGAAACAGAGCCTGGAATGAGCGCCGGCGTCGGAAAGACAGAAAGGTGAGGCAAACCTTACTTGATGAGAGGAAGTCTAGTTTGGGCAAAATTGGATGTGAAGGCTGACAAGACAACCAGGAAAGAGAATGTTGAAAAAAATTGAGGGATATTTGAGCGCTGTGAGGGAAGGAGAGATGGGTGTTGGGAGGGGGTGGGATGAACGTTGAAAGGCTTTGTGTTGGTTGCGGCTATCGTCGACACGGCTCCGAACTCGAGTCGGTCAAAGGCAATTTCCCGTTTTCAAGCTCCGCTTCAACCGGCACTCAGATCATCCTCCTCATGGACCCTCGAAATCCCTCGAGCTTCAACCATCGCACTGAACGACTCTTCACTGGCCGTGTCTATCACTTTGTAACAGTTTCGCAGCGCTTCATTGTGCATCCTGTCTGAACGATCCTCAGGTTGACCAAATCCCACCTAATTATGAGCCCACACAGCACCCAACCTTGCTTTGTGTGCATGGTTTCCCCGACCTCTGGTAGCACTGTGATTGTCCTTTAGCCATCCAAGCAATGATTTACACACTTCAGGTATGGCTGGCGCTATCAGATTGGACCATGGGTTCGCCGAGGTTACCGTGTAGTTGTTCCTGACATGCTTGGTTATGGTGGGACAGACAAGCCCACCGACCCAGCAGAATACTCTACCAAGAAATTATGTGCTGATCTTGCTGCCCTGCTCGACTTGCTCGGCATAGACAAAGCAGTTAGTCGTCTCGGGCTCGTGTCGTTATTCGCCATGGATAATACGACCATGTCCTCGAATACCAGGTCTTGATTGGCCACGACTGGGGTTCTTTCACCGTTGGCCGATTTGCACTGTGGCATCCGCACAGGCTTTCTGCGCTCATAATGTACGTCATTACCGACTGCGTGGAGCGCTTATGTGGACATCAGTGGTTCGTTCTAGGCTGAGTGTGGCGTATGTCCCACCAGCTCCTACTTACCTACCCATTGAAGAGATCGCGAGGATTGCGCCCAACTTGGCCTACCAAGTTTACTTTGCTGATCCATCTTCTACGGAGGATATCGAAGCCAGTGTATGATTGTCATTGCATTGTCACACCACTCATCGTTGAACGCGGGCTACATAGCTTCCGAAATTTCTTGCCAATGTCTTCAGTCCCCCATCGTCCGTGGATAATTTCACTTCTGCGGGCACGTTGAAGAACTATTTATCAGACTCAGCACCCACACCAGATATAGACTCGTTGTTGACTGAGGAGGTGAGAAGCGATTTTGAGGTGCGGAGACGCATTTTCGTTGACACCCATGGCAGGAGTTTGCATTTTATTGTAACGAGCTGTCCAAGGGGATGAATGGTCCCCTAAATTATTATAGGACGGGGAAAGTCAGATACGAGGAAGAACTGGGTATTTGGTTGATTTTCGTGCACACCTTTCCGCCGACTAACAAGCTCTCCTTTAGCTGCAAGACTACCTTCAAACTTGTCTTCGACCCTACCTGCTCTTTTAATATGGGGCTCTGTGGATGTCACCGCGACGCCTTCCTCGATTTCCAAGTCGCACAGGTTTATCAACCGACTGCAAGATATCAGCCTTGAGGGCAAAGGGCACTGGCTAATGGTGCATGCAAAGGACGAAGTGACCAATATCATAGGCGAATGGCTCCGAGGTCTTACATCGCCACCTAACTACGAGGGAAAGCTGTAGATAGCGATTGTATTTGGCACCTTCCTGATTAGGAAGTCAGTTAACAGCATTTTCTCTTCGCAGTGATGTCCAGTCTGGCCAATGAGCTCGATGAAATACCGCCACCTCAGAGGCCCCCTTCGCCTCCTGCACACACAACCTTTGCAGCGAGAGGAATCCATGTACGGACTTAAAACCTTCCCCTAGTCCGACCGCATCCAGAACACTCATGTGCTGTCCCACAATTGGCCGATTCAGCCTCCAACCTTTTCGGCATTCAAGCCTCGCGATTACAGGCTGCCCAGCTCACAAGCAATGACACATGTAGCGTGGAGCTGCGATGGTAAGAAGCTGGCTGCCGTCGGGGTCGACAAAGTCACTCGTGTCTGGAATCCGGACAAGAGTGTAAAAATCGTTCCTTATTTTTGTGATCCTGCATGTGCTTACTGTGAATAGATGGAGCCGAGGTCCGCAGCGATGTATTCTGGTGGGCACTCGGACGACGCCGACTACATCTCATGGAATCCTGTCCATCCCGAATTGTTCTGCACGTCGAGTCAAATGGATAGAAGGATTGTGTTTTGTGACACGACAACGTCCCCGAATGCCGAGTGTTGATTGGCCACGACTGGAGTTCTTTCACCGTTGGCAGACTTGAAAGCCTTAGGTATGAGTTGGGCCCTTTGGCTGATGAGCACGTTGCCTGCAAAGTCTGCAGGTGGTGTGACAAAAAGATCATCCGGGATTCCGCCTTGGGCGAATGCTGGAAGCAAGTGAGAAACCAGCCAGCCTCTCATCCCGTTCAGAGGCGTTCAAGAGGAGGTGGAAATAATTCTTGAAAAAAATGTAAGTGAGCAAAGCCGTTGAATGGTTTGGTTTATAGCATTCTGATGCTCGTCATCCCCAGTCTCAAATAAGCGAATAAAGTTTATAACGTGACAGTTACGCGTATTATTACTTTGACAGAAGAAAAGGGAACGTCCGCGATAAACCTAGGAAACGATAAAATCAAGAGATTCTATAAATATCAAGATTATTGAGGTTATTGTATTGTTCTTTGCCGTCGTCGCTGCCCATGCCAGCCATCCATTCCTTCTCCCCACCAGTCGACGTCGTGGCCAATGCCCCCCACCCCTGCCCTGATGCAACGCTCTCCCGCCCTCTTTCCTACCTCGGCTGTCGAAGACCCGACTTCAGTAACCGACACCGTCGTTCTCCGCCAGCGGTCTGCCACTGCCCATGTCACGAGCCGGCCCACTTGCCAACGCCGGCATTGTTGCTGGTGCTGGCTGTTCGCCGGCTCGTCCTTACCAAGTCTGGCCTAGCCGGAACCCGCCTTTCTCTGATACAATGCGGTGCCCGTCGATCATTGATGTGGCGCAGTTCTCTGTCCCAGTTGTTGTAGATGGCCGGAACAACAACTCTCGTTAGAGAACCTCGTCGGACCAAGCCATTACTGATAGTCTGCCACGCCTGTCTTGAACACTGACGACGAATTATTAAGCAGAAAATCATACATACAGATTCTACGCATATACGAGATTCACATGATACCGAGATACTCAGACAATTGGACCCTGCGCTCTGCTACTGTTGAGTGGGGAGTAAGTGCGACTCCTAACGCCGCCGCAGTTACTTGACAGTTGGCACCTAGGACACGTTTAGCAGCAAATCCCATCTGTAGATGGGATCAGCTCACCTGACAAATTAGCGAGTTCACTCTTAGTTCGAGGCATTCCGTCGACGACAACGACAGATGCTGGATAACGCAGTGGGGCCTGCATGTGCAGACTCGTGTTGTACATTTGAACGGGAATCAAGTTTAATCTGTATGGGTAGTTCTGTTCAGCAGGAAGAGGGCTTAGATCATGAGTAGTACATACCTGTCTGAAAGGTCATGAAGACGATTGTTGGTGTCCGTAAGTCCGTTGTTGGTGTCATCAAGACTATTGCTTATGTTATCTAGACGGGCATTCATGTTATCAAGACGGCCATCGAGACGAAGGTTCATGTTATCAAGACGAGTGTCCACGCCATCGAGACGAAGGTTCATGGTATCCAAGCGGTTGTTGATGCGCTGCTCCAATTGTTGAAGCAGTGCCTGGAGGACAATGAGATACTTGTAAGATGGCATGCTGATCACGCACCTCGATCGCACCGAGAGTGACAGGGACCTCATTCTTGAGGAGTTTGACTTGTTCGGACACACCATCAAGATGGTGCGCGAGAACCTCGTAATCGGGCCTTGCTGCAGGAGTTGCCACTGTCGCCATGAGAGACTTAGGATAGGAGAAAGGGACGTTTGTTGAAGTTCAGAACTATGGTCACATGATTACACAGCTGACGGCTGGTGACGACCAGGAGGAGAAGGAACTCTCGTTATCTACTCATCCGCACGCCATCATCATATCGCGCTCCAGAGCAGGCACACGTTGCTTCAGCTGGAGCTAGTACATGCCCAGCCATTCTTCGTTAGTCCTTTTTTTTTCCTTATGTTTTCTCTGTTTCCTCGCCGCCATCTTTCACCTCAAGAGCCATTCTACCTCCCTTGTGATCAGCAAATCTGGGAGTGACCAATACCATAGGCGACTGGCTACGAGGTCTTACACCTAACTATGAGGGAAAGCCGTAGATAGCAATTGTATTTGGCACCTTCCTGATTAGGAAGTCAGTTAGCAGCATCTTCTCCTCGCATTGATGTCCAGTCTGGCCAACGAGCTCGATGAAATACCGCCGCCTCAGAGGCCCCCTTCGCCTCCTGCACACACAACATTTGCAGCGAGAGGAATCCATGTACGGACTTGAAACCTTCCCCTAGTCCGACCACATCCAGAACACTCATGTGCTGTCCCACACTTGGCCGATTCAGCCTCCAACCTTTTCGGCATTCAAGCCCGCGATTACAGGCTGCCCAGCTCACAAGCAATGACGCATGTAGCATGGAGCTGCGATGGTAAGAAGCTGGCTGCCGTCGGGGTCGACAAAGTCACTCGTGTCTGGAATCCGGACAAGAGTGTAAAAATCGTTCCTTGTTTTTGTGATCGTGCGTATGCTTACTATGAAGTGCACAGATGGAGCCGAGGTCCGCAGCGATGTACTCTGGTGGGCACTCGGACGACGTCGATTATGTCTCATGGAATCCTGCCCACCCCGAATTGTTCTGTACATCGAGTCAAAAGGATCGAAGGATTGTATTTTGGGATGCCAGACGTACGCACTCCCACTTTCACATCCATTCCACATATTAACCATTTACTTTGCTTAGAAAGTCGCCACATTCAGCAGATCCCGCTAAAGGTCTCACCGGTGCAAACGAGTTATTCTCCGGACGGCCGAGCACTCCTTTACGCGTCCGCGGGGCACCAGATATTCTTTCTGACATTTGGTAAAGAGGGAGAAACCTCCAAAGAAACGTGGCATCAGTCCGAACGAGATGCAGTCCGCGTGAACCTTTTCCGCTTGCCCCACATCTCACCCCGCGCTGACGTATCGTCATTCAGTTGACAGGATCTACGGCCATCTTCAACCACGTCGGAGATGGCATAATACTTACCCATCATTCAGAGCACACGTTGCGTGTGATGGATTATCCGAGTCTGACAGTGCGTGAAAGCCCTGCTGCCCATGTTGGGGGGTGCGTGGCCGTCGCTTTGGACCCTAGGGGAAGGTACCTTGCGTCCGGCGGGTACGATTCGATAGTCAATATGTTCGATCTCAGCGAATGGATATGCGCACGGACGATAACTGCGTGCGAGTGCGTCTATCAAGTTAGCTTGGCTAGGCAGATCACCACCCTGACCGCGAGTATCGCACTCTAGGAACAGCATAAATGCACTAAGCTTTTCCCATGATGGAGAGTATCTCGCTATTGCTAACGCAGGCAATTACATCGATATCGTGAGTCTGCATTCTCGCACTCTTCTTGTCGCTTGTCTCATATCCGACAGTGCGCAACTGAGACTGGAGTTCCTTTGCACCGCGTGCCGGCACTCGCACCATCACCGACAGTGACATGGCATCCCTCCAAGTATGTCATCGCATACTGCGGTCAAACAAAAGCTCGTGAAGGGGGGCCACCGCCTGTCGCCGTTATCAGCATGTTCGGATTATTAGAGTGATTCGAAAGACTGTTCATTGATTCGAACGGCAGTTGGCCAAAGCACAGTACGCTACCAAACGAATGTAGACATGGTCCAGTGTATAACACATGCTGTTTAATGTGATTTTGTTTCGACAACACAAGTAAAAAAAAAGTGGCATATAGGAAATAAGTGAGAAGCATAGTACGTAGGGCTTGGGTTGTTCATCAAGAGCGACCGCTTGCGTATGCGTAAAAGCAAAAGCATAGCATTTAGAAAACGACAAGCGGTTGTGAGCAAGAAAGCAATGCGAAAGCGTTGAGAAAAGCATCAAGAGCAAGATGGCGACAGGAAATGCGAAGAGGAATACACTGTTCAGAGATTAGAGTTCAGGGCAGAGCGTGAAGCGGGAACGAAAGCGATGGACAATAAAGATCAAAAATAAAATCAGAAGCGTTTATACGAGAGTTCAGGATGGGTATCGTCTGAGTCAATCACGGAAGCTATACACGAATCCCGCGTGGTCGGTGGTGGAGGGCGGTCGGACGACGACGTCGGGCAAAACTTCCTGCTTTCGCAAGATGCCCCGCATCTTGCTGGTTTCTGACCGAGCGAGCTTGAGCGGCTTCAGATTCTTGTTACCGGGAACAGAATCCGGACGCGCGTTTTCGTCTTGGACAGGCGCTGCCGCCGCTCGCGACTTTTGTTTCTTTCCAAGAGTCAAGGGCCGTGTGCCGTTAGCACCGCCAGCAGGCTGAACAGTGTTAAGGTCACGATCTTGCAAAAGCGTGAGCGGACGCAGGCCGCCGCCAGCGGCGCCTGACTTAGCACCAGTCAAGGACGAGGCCGCGTTGGACATCTTGCGCTGCAACTTGCTGGCCTTGGGTATAAGCGGTCGAACCGCCCGGGCCGACCATTCGGCGAGGGTAGATTTTTGCGACGTGTTCGATGGCTGATTGGGAGGGGTCGTGTTCGTTTCGTGATCATCAGATTTTATATATACAATGCTTGAGCGACGCATTTCTTGAGGGAGTGGAGGGGGCGGTTTCGAGCTGACTTTGTAATTGCCTGCATTGTTGTGCGGAGTGCTCTCCGCCTGAGGGCTACTTGCGAGCAATTCGGCTTCGAATTCCTCAAATAGGGTTGCAGTGGAGGCAGCAGAGGTTGGTGGAACGATGTTGGAAGAGACCATCGAGGAACGGGCGGTGCCAACGCTGTGAGGTACGTCTGCGCGAAGACCGAGGGAACGAGTTGAGAAGGCACGCCCAAGGTTCGCTCCTTCGGTGTGCGCTTCGCCATCGACAATTGTCGCAAGAGGAACAGCATGGGTATTAGGAAAAGCGTCAGCACCGAATACAGTATTTCGCCTTCCGCTGTCAATATGTCGAGGAGTAGCTGTGACGTGATTTTCGATGGCACCTCGAACATCTACACTCCACGCGGCGAGGGAATGGACACCATCTTTCCCTAGTCCGAGACTAATTATATGGAGAGAGACGCGTCAGTATTGCCACTGTTGCGCTTAAGAAATTTTCACTTGCCTAGGAAGACTGAAGTGATGCCTCTTGTGCGATTCCTTCCTGGATCGAGTTTCACGAAGTCGTTTCCTAGCAGGGGTCGAATGTACTTCTGGAGAAGAGAAGTTGGCGCCGAATTCGTCGAGCTGTTCATTCAACTTCTTAGCCAACTTCCTACTGTCCGCTTTGCCAAACGTCCGGGAGGCGTCCAATCACCCTCTTTTATTTTCATGGCTCCCATGTCAATGCCAGGGACGAGCAAGGGCAGAACTCCGGCCGTCAATGCATCAATCTCGTTCATGTTATCTACAGGCCCGAACGAGAATCCTGACGAGAAAGATTTCTTATGAGCGAGAGATGCGAGGCGGGCGGCGCGGACATTAGGCGGCGTCGGTGGAAGAGGCAGAGATGGAGGAGGACTGATGTTGAAACTGTCACCTGTGGTCGGTGTTTGAGGACCGCTGATGGATGAGACAGATCGCACACGTAGATGGGTCGAGGTTCTGACAGGCTGCGCGGTAACACCGCTGGCAGCGCTGTAAATATCACCTGGAACCTGGGCAATATTCTTCTCGGGTGAGGATCCGGGAACCATGACAGTCTGGGCAATGGCGGAGTAATGCCTTTGAGCGATCATGATGCGACTAGCAAATGCAAGGTTTTCATCACCACCGGAAATGCGAGAGCTAGCCTTCGAGTCTTTCCTCAATCTACCAAATTGCGCACTGTTCTCGGAATGAGGAGTGTTGTGGATGCTGACTGGCAGAGAAGAGTCCTCGTTTTGGATAGGCAAGGGTGGGGTCAGCTCTCCATCCTCAATCTTCTCCTCAGGCGGCAGAACGGAAAGCTTGGGTGTTCGAACTAGCATTGTCACCGCCCGGCCCATTTTGCCCTTGCCATCAATGGCATCACCATTTGAAAGCCAAACATCACCACTTCGGCGACCCTCAACGACGGTGACACTGGTGCTCATGCTACGTTTGTACTCATGAGACCATGTGTACGGAGGGTCATTGGTCGCTACGGCCTTGTCCGAGTTGTCACCACGGATGTCGAACAATCCAGTCGGGATGGGTAATGGATGCTTGAAGAGAATGTTAAGTGCCAAGATAGGGGAAGAAGACGTCACTGATAAGACGAGTAGGACCGATGCAAACACCGGCACGTTTGCGTTCTGGGCAGCCAAAATGAGATACGGATAAGTCAAGGCCTGCAACCCCCGTGGTCAGTTAGAGGCACTTATGGACTCGACGCATAATACACTTACAAGAGGAAAGCAAATTAGAGCATACCAACCAATCGAGCCCGTTTGCGAAATGTTGATATCTGTACCGGGAGGAGCGGCCAAGGATGCGAGACCTTTTTCAGCTTCATTTGTACCTGGGCGATAGCCGTATCCTCCAAGAACTTGAGCGCTGGCCATTGCAGGAGTCGCAGGCCGCGAGACTGCGGTCAGTGCTGTGTGGATGTCATGATGGCTACTAGCTGCGATGCTTCCTTCACGGTGGGTGGTGGGGTAACTCCAGGATGACATTGTGGCATGAGAGCCGTTGGTTGAAGTCAACCATGAAGTTTGGGATCCCAAACGCTCGCGAGGGAAGTTGGGACTTGGAGACGGTGTGTCACGCCTAAAAGGATCCGGGTCTCGAAGTGTATCGGCTGTGGGCGACATCGGGCCATAAGGCGACGGAAGAGGAGGCACAGGCGGCACATCCGCATCATTGGCAGGAGCACCGAACCAGAACGATGACTTGGGGAGGACAGAGTTTTGAGATGACTTCTGCAGGCGGCCAGAACCATGCCCATGATGAGAGGTATGATGAGTGGAAAAGGACCAAGCAGAAATGGACTCGCGGCGGGAACTAGCGTTCGAAGTGATCCAGGACGAGCTATCCCGAAGGGCATCAATATCTTCGGTAGCAAACGATGGGCGAGGTTTCTCCTCCATCACTCTGACTGGTGGCCACGGGTCGGCCTCTTCGTTCAACGCAGCAAGGTTGCGTTTGATAATGATGAGGGTGCCGACGACGCAGCCAAGTGCGACGGCGCTCAGAACGGCAATCGCACTGGTGTAGGCCATCAAGCCGATGAACAGGCTGTCGAGGCCAGCACCAGACATCACCCCAGTCATGCAGGTAGACGTGATAGTCAGCAACAGGGTGGGGCTCCAGATCATCCAATGCTTGGTGCCAAACGAGATGGAGCGTCCGATGCGAACGTGGAGTAGAGTGATTGCAATGACGATGAGAAAACACGTCTGTCTGACCGTCAAGGCGAACCATAACCTCACAGATGAGGCCGGGTCACTAGCGTTCTTGAAGTCCGTTGGCCCTCCTAACGCCTCATTCACCGCCTGCCACACGAAAACTGACAATGTCAGGAGGTCGAGGCCTGCCAGCCACAGATGCGTCTTGTCAGCGGGAGAGAGAGATCGGAATTTGGGCAGCCCGAATTCAGCCTGCAAAATCGTGAGCACGCAATGACAGATGCTGAAGACGATGTGAACGTACTGGAGAAACGCGTTTGCTCAGAGGATGAGGTGGCAAAATCGGAAGTATGATACGGAGAATAACGAAAGCAGAACATATGAACGAAAAGAAGGCAAGGCATAACGTCGGAATGAGAGGAATCATCTTGACTACAGAGTTCGTTGATTCTAATCTTGGAGAGAGCGTCGAGTGCGTGCGTGCGTAAGGGCGTAAGGCCTTCGTTAGCGTCGGGAACGTGAGCAGCTGCAAAGCCGCAGGAACGAATTAAGGAGCCTGGATTGTAAGAAAATCAAGTTCAAAGAAAATCGAACGTTGTTTGGCTTTTTATTTGGGCATGGTTCGAAAACACAAGGACCTACAACGCGGATACAGTTTCCCATCACGTGATCGCAGATTTTCGTCACAACCACTGGCAGGTTTTGCCCAGTTCGGATCATTGCAACCACCGTCTTGCATCACATTTATGTCAATCCGCGCTCAGACTGACTGTTTCGGCTTTATTGCGTGTTGGTCACCCCTGTATCACCAGAGCAACGTAATACAAAACCTACGAATGCACTCAAGCCAAGGATGCCCTGGCCACTTAGTTGAAATGACTGCGAAGCTCAGCTTCTTGGATTCGCAGCTCCTGCGTCGTTACTTATAATAAACAGTTTGATTCACATGCAGCACAGGTCATGACCGTTCAAAGACAGCATCCGCCATATGCACTGGCGGCTTTATAGTGCTTCTATGCGGCTCGACGACCGACCATGCTCCGATCCTGCTATTCGGAGCACCACTAATGATAAGCGACCATATGGGTCGTGTCTGGATATTGATCGCCCTTCCCAGCTACATCTTACCTTTATATGAACCCATCACATCGGAGGACCGCTTACAGCTAGGGCGTCATTTCTTCCTCCAAAATGGCTCCCTTGACCTGGAAGCTGACACTACTAGTCTATCCCCTCGCGTTATTGTCTAAATATGCTAGCGCCGCGCTCCCTGACGGTCGTCCGCATGCCAATGTATTTCGCCCTCCAACTATTCCCATAGTGGAGGACAGGAATCCAGGCGCGCCAGTCAAGGACCGCAATGGAAACGAACTTCCACCCATTACAACAACGTATTTTTTCGACCAGTTGATTGATCACAATAATCCATCCCTGGGAACTTTCAAACAACGCTTTTGGCACACTTGGGAATTTTACGAACCCGGTCGGTAACCTGCTTTAGATGCGCGGCTCTTACTGAGATCTTCATTAGGTGGCCCCATCATTCTTATGACGCCCGGAGAAGCAAATGCACAACGTTCGTCGTCGCATGAGCGGTCGTGAACTGTAACTGATATACAACGCCTTGGTGCAGCTTATACAAGATATTTGACAAATGCCACAATCAACGGCCTGATTGGTATGCTTCTCGTGTGAATGATGAATTTTCACGTCTTGACCAGCGTCCCAGCTCAGCAACAGAACGGAGCTACGATCATCTTAGAGCACCGATTCTACGGATTGAGCAACCCTTACCCGGACTTGAGTGTCAAGAGCTTGAGGGTGCATACCTTGCAACAGGCTGTTGACGATTTGGTCTACTTCGCCAAAAATGTGCATCTTCCCATGCCCGGAGGAGACCAAGTAGCACCAGGCAGGGCTCCGTGGATTCTTATCGGAGGGAGCTATTCCGGTATGTCGATTTTCTTGATGCATTTTGTAGAATTTACCATTTTATTTCCTAGGTGCGCTTACGAGCTGGACCATGGTGAAGTAAGTCATTTCCATGTTAATAACGCTGGTATTTTTCTGAGCAGATGACCCAGTAAACCCGGTGTCTTCTTTGCAGGTTATGCCTCTTCGGGTGTTGTGGAAGCTATCTTGTAAGTTGAACTTTATTTTCGCAAAGTCCCGGTGTTCTGACCCATTGCCATCCTAGAAACTTCTGGCAATATTTCGAACCTATTAGAGAACATATGCCTGCAAACTGTTCTGCCGATGTTCAAGCCGTCATTGTGCATATCGACAAAGTCTTCACCGGCAAGAATCAAACAGCCACTCAAGAAATCAAGGACATGTTTGGTATGGGTTCGATGACCCATCTGGATGATGTGGCGGGTGCATGTGGGTTGACATCTTGGCAATGCTATTCACTGCTGATATACTGCTCATAGTGAGGAATAACCTTTGGGATTGGCAATCATTACAACCGACGTCCGGTCCAGTAGCTCAGTTCTACCAATTTTGTGATACTTTAGAGGTGAAGGATGGTGTCAGTGCACCTATAACTGGGTGGGGCCTCGATCATGCTCTTACGGCCTGGGGCGCCTACTTCAAGAACGTCTACCTAGAACGCCGTAAGGAAACATCCCCATATGACATAGATTAGAAAGACTAACCATCTTCCCTAGTTTGCGGAGACTCTTCAGTTGTGTGAGACTTATATGTCAATTATGTCGCATCTTCCGCTGAAATTTTTGACGAAAGGGATTGCCTCGGCACATATGACACTTCGCTCTCTTTCTGGTGGGACACTAGTATCGATAATGTTTGGCGCTCCTGGTTCTGGATCGTGTAAGAGCCTGTCATCCATCGTCGTCATCGTCGTATAATCTGAAGTGAACATCACCGCAGATGTAACGAGGTTGGCTACTTGCAGGTAAGTACTAATTTGCTGGGACCACACGATTCTGAAACGCGGTCAAAACAGGAAGGCGCACCTCGCAATCATCCAACACTGGTCACGCGTCTTGTTCAGCCACCTTACGATCTGGTGCGTCATTCATCGTCTCCTGGAACGAGAATTCTGATCTTCCTATCCTTCAAATGAATAGCGCCAGTGCCAACAAATGTACCCAGATGCATTCCCGAGGCCGCCTCACGTTCAGATTGAAAGGACAAACAGGGTATACAAAGGATGGGATGTCAAAGTCAACCGTCTCTTCTTTGCGAATGGCATGCGTAAGTATCTTCTATCCGATCTCAAAATTGTCCGCGGGCTGAGGGAGAATTAGGTGATCCTTGGAGGGATGCCACTGTGTCGGCAGAAGGCCGGAACGTCCAGAGCACGCCACAACAACCAATTGCTCTGAGTGATGGATTCCACTGTTCAGACCTTGGAGCAGCATCTGGTGCCGTCGACCCGACCGTCGGAGCCGTGCAAAAGGCGGCCCTTGCATCTATGAAGACCTGGCTCACCCAATGGAAACCGACGCCGCATGCGCAGTCCGTCCCGAGTGCAAAGGTCGCTGCAAGCTCAGGAACAGAGCAAACTGTTGAGCACGTAGCGACTAAACCGATCAATGCCTGGGTTAAAGGCGTAGGGACGCTTTAGAGTCGCAACTGGGGACGTCAAAGACAGCGTGGAATTCTGTTGAGTCTATTTATGATGTTACCACCCATTTGGAATCGTCGATCATGCCAGGCAAGATTCAAGCCTGCTCCTTGTTAACGTTAAGAGGCGATACTCCATCGCACCGCATTATACATTCAAGTAACATTTCAAAGAACCCGCCCACCTAATAAACGATAGCAAGTCAACGCTGAATGAACAACGAAAGTCCGGTACTTACATCTACAGACTGGGCCACAAGGCAATTTTTGCCATTCCGACCCCAGGTATCATCACATTGGCGATAGTTGTAGATGTCCACAACGGTTTCGCCTTCTGTGTGGGTGCCACTGAGCTCGATGTCTACGCGGAATCGTGTGACTTGAATAATTCCGGTCGCGCAACATAAGCAATGGTCAGGGCATCATGAAGTGGAGGTCCATCATTAAAGCCAAAGGTGCTCTTATACGCGTCCGCAAAAAAGGTGATCAGAGTGGACAGCGTGTGTCTGAGGTTACTAGATGCTTTGGGAAGGAGAGTCTCGTTGGTATCTTCCAAAGTATGCTGAGGGTTCAAGATCTGTGCTTGTATTCGTTTTGTCACTATGGCCGTGTGAGTGACGTTGATCGGAATCATCGTCTTTTTCACCGGAGCGTCCAGTACGATCTGTGCAGCGTGTGCTGAGAGGGTCTGGATTGAGTTCCGGTGCGCGGAAAGAGTGCTCGACAGCTCACGATCGCACAGAATATTCCATTCAGCGACGGACGATCTGTTCCCTACACCCACACCTCCACCCATGAACACGAACTCTTCGATCGCATCGAGAAGATCAGGGTAAACGCTGATGAACAGCGCGACGTTGGTCATGGGCCCGCTGGATATCACTGTCGCTTGATGTCCTGCGCCTTTCTTCCAGACCTCCCTAATGGCTTTCGACATCCCTTCAAGGGCGTTGATGGTAGATCCGTCTTCGTGAGTAGCGAACCATGCCAACACTTCGGGACTGTCCATCGCTGGGAGGCCCTCCACGCCGCCTAAACCATCGAGGCCGTGAATTTCTGCATCGTGTCTGGCCGGTCTAAGCAGTGGCTTCGGTGCTCCAGGATGGACGCGGACATCGATCTGTGCCCCAAAGGCCAAGAGACACCTAGCGGCGTTGATCGCGGTGTAATGGCTCGTCGTGTTTCCGTGGGTCTAGATTTAAGAGGCGTTAGCCGTCGCTATCCGTGCAAGAAGGATGACATCGTTTGATCACAGTCGATATGCCCAAGAGGTGTATGTCGGGATGGTGTATCGCCAACAGAATCTCCGTTGCGTCGTCATGGCCCTGTCATGAGCGAATTGTAAGTGAAGGTATAGGCGTCAGTAACGCGAAGCGAGATCGAAGTGAAAGCAGTGATTGAAACATGAGCGGCGGCGCGATAGTCAACACACCGGGTCAACATCCAACCAAATGTATCTTTTCATAGCACAACAAAATTTGTAGGACTGGGATGTTCAACGATAAGAGTATCAAATGTGGTTGGTCGGAGATTACCTGAAATAAAGCAGTGATGCCATACAGACATCGTTCTTGCTACCCAAGTAATCCGGAGACGACTGGAGAAGGGACGCAGTGGGAAGGTTAATCCTTCCTACTTACATGGCTTTGAGCCCTCGCTGTGTGGTGAATAGAAGGCGTGCTGCGGTAGGAAGTGCACAAGTAGCATCATCGAAATAGCCTCCTCTGATGGATATAGTATGCGACTCTTTCCGGTCACCCTAAGCAATGTAACCGCGACAGCAGTTTGATAGATATGATAGCAATGCGAAGAAGTATACAAAAGTAATGTAGAGTAAGAATACAAAGTGGATAATCGGGGGAAAATGCACATCGGATAGCCGAGAGCTAGCTATAGGCAGGAATCGGTTTCGCAGGTTGGGCCGGACTGATGCTCATAGCCCCAAGAGATTCACCGAGGCCACCGTCGTCTGCTTTGCGGCCGTCTGAAATCGGGACAGCGAGATGTGCGTCGAAGGCCGGACTGGATTGACCGAGTGCGTATGCATCGTCATCCGAATCACTATCCTCGTCGTCTTCGTCATCGCCATTGATGGCCACAGATGCCCACTCTCTGTAACACCCTTGGATGTACACTGCCGATTTTGGTAGCCGATATGGGTCGAAGGGGAAGAAGGTATTGAGCTCCGCGTTCATAGCGCCTTCAAGGAAAACCACAGGAATTCCGGCTCTTTGTTTCGAGCCGTTTCGCGCGGAAATACGATCATGCCGCTTGTTGGAATCCAATATCGTGTAACAGTAGATGAAATCCGTAGCGTGTGCTGTCTTCGCGAATTGTGTAACAACGCTAGGAGAACAGATCTTTGAGGACAGGTGAGATCGAGCGTTGATCAGTATGACGGTTGTCTCTCACCTTGAGCGGGTTCAAGACGGAGTTGACAACCCGGTGCAACACGCTCAACTGAGGCATCCACGTTTTGTTTTGTCTAGCGGGCCCAAGCAACATGTCTTCAACGGCGTCCTCCTCCTCGAAGAAGTCTCTCCATCGGAAGCAGAAGATCAAAAACACAGCTTGTGCGACGGCGTAAAACATGGTATGCTGCGCCATGCTTCCCAAACCGACGTCATCTTCCTTCATGATCTCTTCGACGCTGTCGAGATGAGCATTCAGATATTCGCACAGAACGCCCATGACCCTCCGGGCACCTTCTCTGTCCACGAACGATGCTCGGCTGACGAAGCTGCCGATGTACGAAGCGGCGGCAGCGCGAGTGACGAGCGGTGTGTTGTTGTGAGTGGTATTGTCCGCACTGCTTTCAAATAGAGCTCGGTCGACCAGCATGCCTTGGAATATGTCAGAGAACTCCGGGTCTATCGAAGTATACCAGAACAGAAGAAACTGGGTGTATCTGGATTTAAATGTTCGAAGGATCGTGCGGTCGAATATGGCTAGCAGCGTGTGGAACTGTGCGCGAAGGAGGGCCTTCGCACGGTCTGTGATTGGGGATTCATCACGAGGAGTGGATGGTGCCGAGGCCATTTCCATGTGCTGATTTGGGATAGGGGGTTCGTCCTCTGATGCCAGTGATGAAGAGGGTAGGAGATCTGACGATGGTATTGACGGAAAGTCGGGAAGCGGGGAACTATGATCTCTCGAAGACTGCTCCAGGGGAGACGTTAGGGATGACGAATATGTGTATTTGAAATGCTTAAACAGGAGGTCGAGTATGCAATCGAGCTTTTCAACCATCTCTTGAATGTGTCCGACATCTGTGGGGATTTCAGGAGGCGGCTTGTCGTCCATGTCACCGGCGTCGGAAGAGATATCGCTCAAATCATCGTTCTCATCATCATCGTCGTCGGTGTCTTCTTCCCCGGTTATTTTCTTGCCGAGGTCTATCTGGAAAACATCATGGTCTTGTGTTCTAGGACACTCTTCAGGCTCATCTATTTCAATTTGAATCTCGACCTATCGTCGCCGATCATGAGGAGAGTGACTGGTAGCCTTTGAAAATGAACACTCACATCGATTTGAATAGCGCGATCAACGACGGTGGCGAGGATCTTATCCGACAGCTCCGGACAATAAGTGGATATGCGTAGCAGATTCCTAATGTATGTTGATTGCGCGATGAGGTTCTGACGCTTATGAGGAAAATTTCGGACGAGAAGAGGTTGGAGCGTTGAAGGTAGAGTCGGGATCAGCGACAGAAGATGCTTGAGCAGGTAATGGATCCTCTCGTAGATTGTACCACGAGTGAGCGGGCTCGACGAGCTTTCAGGTCCACCTGAGTAGAGAGCTTTTATACCAGATTCTTTGAAAGCAGTTATGGATCGACCGTGGCCACGAAATAGAAGGACGCACGATGGGTCAACCCCTGAGTGACCTTTCCGAGGACAAGGGATAGATATTCAGGTTTTGCGCTCAATAATACACCGATGAAGAGGGTGTATGACTTGACAGTCGCAGTGTCCAAGGTGATCCATGGCAGATTCACAATGGCATTGACGAGGGGTACGTGAAGGCGGTCGAGGCGCGAGACGACGTGCGAGAGGGCAGATATCCATAGCCGCAATTGGGCAAGCTGTGGTGCGCCCTCTCCGACTGGAGCCTTGATGTTGAACTGGTCGACCAGCTCATTAAATGGATCGCTATTGCCCTGTAATGAAAGGGTCAATATCCTGGTCGCGTGCCCATCGATATCAACATCACTTACGACGAGTCTCTGCTGCAGTGCATTTTCCACGAATGCAAGATACATGTCCTTGCGAAACTTTTCTTCTTGTCTGATCCTCGAGTTTGTTGCAATGGGACGACGAATCATGAGCGATGAAGAAGGCGTCGTCGAAGGTTTCTTTGGTGCCGATGGCTTGAAGTTGTCGAGGGAGGGTTTCGCTTGGTAGGCCAAGTCCATGAACCTAACGTTCAAGGACTTGGGGCCGGATTTCGGAGTCCTCTGGTTAAACTGGGAATGGCGCGAATGCGGGTCCATCGCGACACTGACCAAACTCAGAAAATCGTCGACACAGCTCTGCAACAAACGAAATTTTGAGCGATTATGTCAGCGTGATTTGGAGCCCAAACAGGCAAGCGGGTGTTCACGATTTCGGACGGGTTGCACACCGCACCATAATTTCTATCCTCTATAGTGTCCGTGACGATGTCGGCACCGACACCCTTCTCATCCGCGCATAGACTATACGTCAAGTCGCTGTACAAGCGCTACCTCACCAATGCACTAGACTGGACAGTGAGAAGAGATATCTGGAGAGCTCAAGCGCTGCAGATAAGAGCCGAGTTTGAGCGCAACCGGTGCGTCGTTTTCGCGGATTGTCCGTGAAATCAAGTTCACTGTGTACGTTATGAACTTCAGAAATGTACATGACCCCCGAGCGTTGGCTGCCATCCTAGAGAAGGCCGAGGCGGACCTTGCTGAGAGGAAACATCCTGACCCATATATCCGTAGGTCCTTTTGTTGGACGTATTGCAGGGGGGTCTTCACCGAAATGTGTACTTTTCTAGCTCCTCTGTTCCCGGGCGGAACAAAATGGTATGTTCCTTCCAGCCCCATCTTAACGCTGTAATTGACGACGGTTTCTTTTCAGGGAACGCAATATTCCGGTACGAATATCCATCTCTCTCGTCGAATCCATGATTTGATACGTGTTACAGCCTCCACTAGGACCCGTTTTCGACCACGAAGCTGCAGCGGCCGAGCATGATCATTGAGGTCCATGAGAACGGGCGCTGCTACGTAGATAGCTACAATAAATACACTTGGAGTTTTACTGGATGGGGTAACCTCGTCGAACACGTGCCTCTCCCCAATCTATTTATCGAACGAGGACGCATAACTCTCCTTCCGCGACTGCAGACCCTCTCCTCGTCCGTCTGCTCAGACACCATGAATTACCTTCGCGGCGCTGTCAACGCTATCAGCGTGCCGTATCAGTACTACAAGGACATCAATCCTTCCACGCTTACTGGTGCAATCGACGTCATCGTCATACAGCGCCCCAGTGGCGATGGTGGCTCCGAGCTTGCTTGCTCCCCTTTCCACGTCAGATTCGGGAAATGGCAAGTACTGCGACCGATCGACAAAAAGGCATGTCGTTCGCCTCTTGTTTCTTATTCGCGGCTGAATCCCATGTCGTAGGTCAGCGTGTCTGTCAATGGAAATGTCATTCCGTACAGCATGAAGATTGGCGAGGCTGGTGAAGCCTTCTTTGTGTTCGAGACGGACGCCGATGTCCCGACAGACCTCATTACTAGCCCA
Source organism: Macrocybe gigantea (assembly GCA_011319805.1). NCBI lineage: Eukaryota > Fungi > Basidiomycota > Agaricomycetes > Agaricales > Callistosporiaceae > Macrocybe > Macrocybe gigantea. The sequence continues at coordinate 149,852 of SJRY01000263.1, forward strand.
ATCCTTTCACCGGTTCTCACTGGAGCGGACAGGGATGTCGACGTCGTAAAACCAGAGATAGGGTCTGGGCGAAGTCGTGGCGCAGGACCTCGTCGAGAAGACACATCTGCCCCTGTGGAACCGCCTCATACCTTGGAACCCGACTTCCTCGATCTAGATGGTGCCTCCACCGAGGAACTCGCCAAACCACCAAACATCACAAACATCACACCTAGGCAAGGTCATGTTCGTCCAGCATACATTGACAAATTTCCCACTTCCATCAGTCAACCTCGCATCAACTTGCCTTCGCCTCCCCTGACACCGACACTTCCTCCACATGGCCATACTCAGTCGATGGATATCCAAGACCAGCAAGTCGATGCGGCCTTGAAGTCCGTTGGAAAGCAGTCGCACCCTCCCAAGGTGGAATACCGGAAAGGTACGGGTTTCGATCAGCTGGAACGGGGCTGCATCTCATGCATGAACAGATATCGCACTCGATGTCGAGGGTTATCATGCTCACGGTCGAGAGAGATCTGACCGAACAATTCGACCAACCAATGAAGACCTGCCTTCTCCACATTGTGAGCTTGATTTTTATATGGAATCGCAGGACATGTCTGACCCGTGCATTCTCCGTTCTCTAGCTCATGCATCCGACTCCCCGCAAGATCACCACTTACAATCGACGTCTGCATTTGAATTCCCATCTTTTCGTGCTACATCGGAACCGCCCCCAGATCTCGAAGATCGCCATGAACATTCCTCACCATCTCTTGATCAGGACCATAGCCCATCATCATCATCTGTGCCATCCGGCGAATCTCCTAGACAGGAATACTCATGGGAATGGGGTGCGTTTCCTCAGCGATCGCCCTTAAGTCCATCGTTCAGTAGGGACGTCAGGTTCGACAATCCGTCATCCAGATTGCGGAATAAGGGCAAGGGTAGGGAGATGGAGGTGGACCACAAGGAGCTCGATGACGTGACACGCACAAGAACGCGCAGCGTTCCTCCTGCGGCCAAAGGAGTTCCAAGAAGGAAGAGAAGACACACGATTGTCAGTGATGAATATGGCACCGATGGTTCAAGCGATGGCGGTTATCCCGACAGAGGGCTGGTTGAAATTCTCGACTTCGGAAACGGAGGGAAGCTCGATACCCGCGATGAGGATCCGACAAGATTCATTCTGTCTATCAACGACAAACGGATTCCATTTGAGCTGAGTTTAGTGGACGCGAAGGACAGGAGCCCAGAACCGTTGTCAGAGCCAGAGGAGATAGGCGACGGCGAACTGGAGAGTCACCATCGACGATACCCGCATCGAAGGAAGCGATTCCTTGATTGTGCCAGCGAGATGGAAGCCGCTGAGCTGTTCGCACACGGGAAAGTCGACTATCATACGTTCCTGCGCGATGAAAGTCTCGTCAATGATCCAAGACTAGTGGTACGATGGGCAGGCGAACAGTAAGTTGTAACATGTAAATGACTACTTTCATGTGCGTATAATTAATCTGAACTCCAGATACATCACACGGGAAGATGGCTCGCCGTTGATGCAAGCACTAGTTCAATGGCGTCAAGCTGCCCTTTCACGCGAGGCGCGCTCGGCAGACCATCGTTGTCTGTCGCCACCCCCGAAAGAAGAATCTCATGACACGGTTGGCGAACAGATTCCTGAAAGACAAAACCACTCAAGATCAAAATCCGAGCCCCCAGAAAAACCGCCAAGTAAACCTTCATCATCTTGGTCACAGTGGTGGAGCAGAGGACGGCGCACGACCAAAATGGACAACGAGGTCGGGTTAGGCGAACCCAGAGAGTTGGCGACCACCAAGGCGGACCGGCTAGCCTTGCGGTCAACGAGTTCGGCGCCAGCTGAAGTGAGCTTTGACTGTATTGTAGTCAAACTGCTCCATTGACCTTCCCGTCTTACAGGAGTCGACTCTCGCAGCCAAGAAGGTACGAGCCAAGGACGTCCAACCTGCTAGTTCAGCCCCTGCATTGCCCTCCACACCCATCCTTTCTCCTGAGAGACCTTCTACTCCTGTCACCGAGACCAAACGAAGATACGCCAAGACATTACGACTAACATCGGATCAACTTGTATGTTCAGTGTCACTTTAAAACGTTCCTTGTCATGACCCTTCCTGCAGAAAACTCTTAATTTAAAACCTGGGCCCAACACAATCACGTTCTCTTTAACTTCAACTGGGGCGGTCGCATGCACTGCGCGGATATTTCTATGGGATTCTTCGGATCTTATAGTCGTTTCGGATATTGACGGGACAATTACAAAGTAGGGTCTTTCCGTCTCGTTGAAGAATGTTTACCTGATCTTATATTCAAAGATCGACGGCTTGGGTCACGTTTTCGCCATGATTGGGCGAGATTGGACACATGTCGGTGTAGCGAAGTTGTATACCGACATTGCTCGGAACGGCTACAAGATCATGTACCTCACCTCTCGCGCCATCGGACAGGCAGATTCCACCCGTTATTATCTCAAGGGCATCAAACAAAATAATTACCAGCTGCCGGAGGGTCCTGTCATCATGAGTCCCGATCGGTTGATGGCTTCTCTTCATCGGCAAGTGCTGTATTATCTCCACTACAGGACTCGTTCGCTCATCATCCGGGTATAGTGAAGTGATAATGCGCAAGCCCGAACTGTTCAAGATGGCTTGCCTGCGAGATATTCAACGCTTATTCGGCGACGCATCCCGAAATCCCTTCTACGCAGGGTTTGGCAATCGCATCACGGATGCGCTTTCATACCGGAGCGTCAATGTGCCTAGCGCGCGCATATTCACAATCGATTCTACTGGAGAGGTCAAGATGGAGCTCCTAGAGTTGGCAGGATACAAGTCTTCGTGAGCACGTGAACATGGATGTGTATTATGGGATGACTGACTGGACGTAGGTATATCCATATGACAGACCTCGTGGACCAAATGTTCCCGCCCATACATCGGAAGTGGGCGCCAGAGTTCACAGATTTCAACTACTGGAAGCCCCCTGTGCAAGATTTTCCCTTGCCGGACCTCTCGCCACCTTCTCCCGCACTGAGTGCGCGCTCCGACACGTCCAATCAAAGCGCATTGGCGAGGCTGAGAAATTTCAGCCTGGTCGGAAACAGACAATCGTCTAAAGTGTATGCCTCAACACGCGGGAACAGCTCTTCTCCGCCAGCTGTGAACGGTTTCAATAGTTCCTCGGCGGAATCGGATTCGCGAAACGGCCAGGCGCTTCAAATGTCGTCGCTGGAAAGGTTGAGCAGCACTCTTGTATCTTCCGTGAGTAGTGGAAGCTGGAAGCGAAGCATCAGTCCCTCGTCGTTCTCGTCGACCTCGTACGAAGATTCGGAATCCGAAGAGGGCGAAGGGAAGGGGCGATGGATGGGGAAGGTAAGAAGAGACGGCGCGAGAGGCGGAGGAGTATGGCGAGCATGCCAGGGACTCTGGATGATCGGCATTTCGAGTTTGATGATGATGAAGAAGAGGTTCGGTATGAAGTCGGGTCTGTCGCAACGGGAGATGAAGGCGAGCTGGATCATATGGTGGGGGACGCGGAGGACGGCGACTTTGATGAAGATCTTCTGGCTGCCGGAGAGATGAAAGACGTGCCGTTCCTTTGAGGTGGATGTCGATGGGCGCACAGCGATCTGCTTCAACATAGACTAAGACTAGAATAGATGACTGATTTCTTTCACCAGGAATACCGATACACTAATTATCCTATTCCCATACAGTGTAAAATGGTATAAGTAATCCGTATCACTGAGCAGTAGAACCAAGTTGAAAGAATGATGACTTACGTAAGGCGGCTCAGCGTCGTTCCTCCTCGTCCTCGACGCTCACGATCATCCTTTACGAGCAGTGATGACCTCTGAGGCACGGCACACTCGCATAACCTTCCCAGAACCGCTCAGTGTCGGTCCTTCACGTCAAGGAACCCCTTATCCAGGAACAGCAGGATTGTTGGCACCTTCGGAGCCAGAAGACGCTATCGTACCTCCACAGAGCGCGGTGCTTTACAAAGCCGGCAGAGGCGCCTTCAACATCGATCCAGACTCGCCGTTCCTTGAAGTAGGCGCTTCAGAGGTGCAGCAGGCGACCGTTGCAGGCGACGATCGCGAACGATTTGTGGGCGGATTCCTCCCCCGGTTGAGGAGGCTTTTCAAATCGTACCGTCATCCGTCCGGGAGACGAGCTGCCAAGGAGGAGCAGGAGTATTTCGCGCCTATTCCGATCACACGAGCGCCTCCTGAGAATCGATTTGCGAGTCCTCCCCATTCATCACATTATTCAATCCCACCACCGCCCACCATCACATCTGTCCTCAGCCAATCTACGGCACAGGCTGCTGCGCAACCTCACCCTCCTCCCCTCCGCCCTCGTCGCCAGCTCAGACAAGACAGCACCCCTCGCGCATCCCGCCACCACCTCCCTCTGAAGCTGGACGAGAGTCGGACGACATGTACCAAGATGGCGAGACGACCGTGGTGGGCCACGAAGGCCTACCGCAACCAGCAACCTCGCAGTCCCCCGTATACGTGTCTCCCGAGCTCGGCCCTGATTACGCAAAGATGGAGTCGCCATCACCGGCTCCATCGTCGATCTCCACGTTCTCGGCGTACATGGATCGCGTCCGCAAGTTTTTCCACGACATCAACGAGCTTCCATGGGTTGCAGAACGCATCACTGTGGACTACTATCCGGGACAAAATAACAAGCGGCGAGCTCGGCCTCGCCCGCCTGGTCCTCCGCCCCCAAGGCCTGTCATGTCCTGGTACAACCGGCAGCCCGTCCAGCAGCAGCGCCCGCAGCTCGACCTTCTCGCATCGCCGCCGCGCCCTCAAGTCATCTTTCGGACGGCGGAGCCAGGCGAGGACGTGAGCAGCCTCCCAATCGCGGCCGTCGTCATGGCTCCGAATCCTGAAGCTCAGGCTCAGGCTCAGGCTCAGACCCAGACTCAGACTCAGACTCAAGCGCGAGTGCAATTGAATGCATCGCCGTCGTCATCGTCCTCCTCCTCACCTTCTCCAATCCCTTTCACCACCCCAGATTGGGCCAAGCGCAGAACACGGCCGGCTGGTTATGGAAAGTATCCCACTGGCTATGTCCCTCCTGGACAACAAGATGCTGTGGCCGCGCAATATCGAGGCCTGGCCATTCATGCCGTCACTCAACCTTCAACACTAGCCCTCTGACAGTCTTATATCTATTCTCTTCATCTCGCGATTGAAATACCCTCCAAAGTGATACCTTTCCGGACCTATATCTTTCATGCTTCATGTCGCCCACGTACCAAGAGATGTGATCAGAGATCACTTCATGTCATTGTCACTTCAGGAAATTTGCACGAAACAAAGTCACTGCAACCACCATCACTTTTGCTGTATATGCATATGTAACTCGTCATTTGACAAAGCTTTTCTTATTCTTTTCCCTTCCTTCTCGTTGTATCTATACGGACCGAGTAGCATACAATTAGTCAGTTGCGTTGATTTGCCCTTGAAAATTAGTAGTATAATATATCTGCATTGCATTGAATCGTCTCTTTTTTTTGGCGGCTGATGTCCAGGAAGGCAACGTTATGGTTGAAAGTCACCGACATCGCCGATGACCAAAGCTCCATCGTCGGTGGACTTTTTTCTTGCTGGCCGCTTTCTCTGCGGTTCCGGCTTTGCAGTTTCGCCGTTGGGTGGAGCCGCAGTAGTACCCCCGGAGTGGGCGACGCTGCGGGGAGGTGGGGCGCGAATCTCTGGCACAGGTCCCGAGAAATCTTTTCCCGTCATGCGAGATAACGTGTTCATGTCTGCCATTGACACAACAACATTAGTGTTCCGTCCGTCACAGAGAGATCGGTGGACAGACGCACCGACTGGAATTCTATGGCTCAGACAGTAATTGATCCTCGCGTGGTTTCTTTTGTCCTCTGCTTTGAATTTGTTTTTGCACGATTTCCTGTCTCTCCCCGGAAGGACATATGCGATGAGCTCGTAATTCTCGCCGTATTGCATGAGGGCCTAGCCAAATAAAATGTCAGGCCTGACCGACTTTTCTTAGTGGAACAACAACGTACATCGTAGAACATTTCCGTCTCCTCAGCGGTCCACCGCGACCCACGGTATCGTTTGCCGTACGTCCCCGAGTTGACAAACTTGGTATAATCCGACTCGACGACATGCGTGTAGTTCTCCGCCGGCTCTGCGACCTCGCGATCGACCACAAGCGATTCCTCGTCGATCACGGTCTCACCGTTGGGCCCGATCCGCACCTGGACATTGAACCGACTCGTCTCCAAGTCCTGCGTGTAATCAAACTCCTCATTCTCGTCCGGAAGCGCCGCAGCGGCGGGTGCTCCGCCCGCGGACGGAGCTCTGAGACCCGACGGCGCGGGCGTCCCTGCGGCGCTGTGCGGGGCAGACGTGGATGGGGCGTTTTCTTCGACTTCATTGCCATCTTCTTCCCTCCCATACTTCTTGCGTTCCATCACGACCCTCATTCGCGCTCTCTTCTCCCTGTTCTGCGCCTTCCATGCAGCATGATTGCTCACAATCTCCGCCGCTCGGCTGCTCACTCGCCCTTGGCCCGTGTCGGAGCACAGGGCAGCCATCGTCACGATGGTCGGATCGATCTCCTCCCCTGGATCGGCGTGAGGATCATACGGTGGCATAGACGGTTTGCGGGGCCTCGGTGTCACGCTGGCTGCTCTCTTGTTGCGCTTCCTTCCTTGCGTGTCCGAACCATACCCGTCGGCGACCTCCGTTTCCTCTGAAGAAACTTTTCTCTTACGTTTCGCTCTTGTTTTCGCTACAGACAAACCGGTTTCAGACGCCGGAAGCGTGTCCCGCGATGACTTTCGTCGCTTCGCAGGCCTCTCGGCGGAATCAATTCTCTGGGCATGCGTGATCGCATTATCTGCAGGTGCATTAGGTATAATTGAGGATGACACGTCTGCGGGCGAAATGGCTGGGGGCTTGAAAATGTTTTCAGATGAGGCAGGGGCGATAATCGAGGGAACATTGCTTGCGGCAGAACGATGCAAAATGTTCGGAGGTGCGAGCGATGGAGTTGCAGCTGGAGGCAGCGTAGAAGACGGAGCGGCAGTTTGCAGTGGTGGCGGTCGTTGGGACTCAGAATTCGGAGAAGGACGTGAAGCGACTCTCGGCACAGATGGTGAGCGAATAGAAATGCCACCTACCGCGATCGGGGTAGGGCCTGACTGGTTAATTACTATCGGTGGAGCGTGTGTCTGTCGTACGTGTTGCGAGGAAGTAGACGCGGAAGCAAGACTGGGTATCGCTGTCTGTGAAGTGGAGGATATCAAAATTGGCGGACGCGGTGATTCGTGACGGGTCGTTGTCGTCATAAGAGTTGGAGGCACGGAACCAAGCCGATGAGGATGTTCCTGCTGTGATGCGGGCAATGGTTCTAGCGAAGCTTGTCTGGCGATCTGCTCAGGTGTCGGTTCAGGCTGACGGACCGGAACGGTCGCGGGAGGAGGCATCGAGGAGGCATCCGACACAGTCGTTGCATTTCGCTGACTTGAGGCAATAGCAGGCGTTTCCGCAGGCACTGAGGCTTGCCGGATGCCCTCTCCGGTTGGTTGGCGGGACCGGGTCTTCGCTACTGGTCGAAAGACTGGGCCACCCTTCTCTGTATCGCAAACTGGGTCAAGAAGAAGAAAACTGAGGACAAAGACGAGCGACTGACGGACTCTGCTGGTCATGGATTGGGACGAAGCATAAATTTCCTGGAAAACGATGATAAGACAAATCCACAAAAATTCAGAGTCATACCAAATCAGTCATTTGTTTGGTTCAAATGGTCATAATATTCAATCGTAAATATTCACAAATAGATCTACACACATGTGAACTCATTCGAACACGTGACTCTGGGGTCTGCCGCCGTCGAAAAACATCTTGCTCAGTGGCCGTGGCGGCCTTGCCCTACGTTTGCCTTGTCTCATGCTGCGAATGGCCTCGTCAACATCTCCGCGCCTTATCGACTTTTCTCCAGCCGCACGACCCATTGACTCTGGAGAGGCACCCGTCGTTGGTTGCTTGACAGTCTGATCCATAGTCAGCCAGAAAAGACGGCGAAAAGCGAAAAGCGGCATTACCGATTCTTGTTCTGATTCCTGAATTAAGGGCGACAGAGCTGGTTTGGGCGTTTCCAAACTTTGTTGCGTGTCATTAACCTCCAGCGCGGCTTTCTAGCAGAGTGATCAATTACAGAACTAAACATCAAAGTGCGCACGAGATACCTGTATAGACGACGAGAACGACGCTATAAGACCAAAGAAATCCTCGGCCTTAGGTGCATCAGGGGAATCGAGGGTTTCCCCGAAATAGGACAGCAGAAGACGAAGTTCTTCCTCTACACTGCCGCTCAATTTGCTCAATGACTCCACAAGGGGGCTCATATCATCAACGAACGGCTAGGAGAATAAAAAGAGCAGATATCAATTTTAAAATCGATAAATAGTATTAAGCATGTACCTCCATCACTGCGATGAAACGATCCTCAGGAGGGGAGTTGCGCGTCCGCTGTACTTTCCCTACCTCCGCCCTGGCTTGTTTCAGCCCAGCCACTAGTGAGTTTACAGACTGTGAAAGTGTTTGGGCAGAAACTGGGTACATGTCGTTAACGATCATTCGTTATGTTCTGTTGCTAAAACATGCGAGCATACCTCTTGCTGCGGGCTCGACGTTCGGTAATTCTTCAATAAACAGAACCAAGGATGGGTCCGCACGCATTAGCACGCGAGCAACATAGTGTAGAAGAGTCGGACATTCAGATCCTCCTTTGGCCGTCTTGGTCTCTCTCAGCTGTTCCGAGATCAGCTGCGTGTAATAGGACACATTATGTTTACTGGCAATCAGACCTTGAGCAGGCCCTCAAGTCGGAAACCACGCGCATTTCCGCGGAACGTTGAGCTGTTCAGAGTATTTCCGATAGATAAGACCACCTGAGCAAAACATCAGATCTCACTTTACAGTCCTAGACGCTACCTGACACACCTGTAGAACCCTTCGGAACCGGGACGAACTTCTCAGCTCTTTACAGGCATTAAGAAGAGTATTCAATTCTGGCTGCATGTCTGCAATCTCCAATTCCAGGTTACGCCGGTAAATCATGCAGTCGAGCCGTTCCGAAAGACGAGGAATAGACATGATCTAGAGCATGTTAGTCGTCTGTACGGCACAACGATCGAGCAAATACCTGGCTAAAGTACTGATCAGCTTTAGCTAGCTTCGCAATATTGTCAAATTCACGGATTCTAGCCATCTTTAGACGTTCAAGTCAGGCGAAGGCAAGAAAATCAGGCAAGAGATTTATACTTCTTCCGGCGTAGGTAGATGTTTGCTGATAGACTTCAAGTCGTCAACGGCCAGTTTCTTGTCATCCAAGTCCAGCAGAGCCAGTTTTAAGTCTGGCAATGGAGCTTGATGCGAGAAAGCATTATCGCTATGCGTAAAGAGTCAACCAGTAGGAATTTGACTTGGAAATAATAGCACGTACCGACGTTGTTTGCTCGCGTGATATCCAACAATGTCGTCGTGCTTTGTTTCCTAGGGCTCGCTTTGATCTGCGAGGGTGAAGAGGTGTTGTCAATAGCGAACAGCGCTGTGAGATCTCCAAGGTCGACTTCGACGTCCAGTGACATGTCATTCCACATTGTCCCAGTGACGGGTCCGTGAAGCTTGTTCCAGAAAAAAGGTTTGAGGTTATTTTCGGCCGTGCGAACCTTGGTCCTTTGTCCATGTTGAAAGAAGACGGAGGTGGTGGGGGTGGAGGTACCCCTGGAGGTGGCGGAGGCGGCGGTGGAGGTGGCGGACCAGATCCAGAGTTTCCCGTTGGCCGTGGGGGCGGTGGTGGAGGAGGAGGTGGAGGAATTTCGTGGGACGGAGAGTTTGGCGGTTGGCTGGGAAGTTGATCTCAAAGGGGAAAACAGTGGGGCAGGGGCAGTGGGGCTTGAGGAGGAGGAGGAGGAGGAGGAGGAGGAGGAGGCGGTGAAAGAGGTGAAGATTTTGCGTCGAGATGATGGAATTGATTCGGCCGGTAAAGTAGATGCTTTCTTAGGCTTGACTGGCGGAGGCGGCGGTGGGGATTTTACTTTGAATTCCTTCTCGGTCTTCGGTTTCTCCAGCAACTGGGTCTTCAGCAGAGACACTTCAGCTCGTAACATCACTATCTCGTCGTCCTTCTGCGTCAACTGCTCGATTGCACGGGACGCAATTACCTGAGCATCTACTTCGGCCGCTTCTCTAGCTTCTTCCCTAGAAGCGAATCGTGTGTAGACGGACTCGAGAGCACGCTTGAGATAAGAGATTTCTTTCTCCTTGAAACCGACCGTTTCCTCAAGTTCACCGCTCTGCGCCGGGGTGAGTGACAGTGTAGGAGAAAAGCAGAACTGATGCTCGCCTTTGTTTTCAGTTTCGCGATTTCGTCGTGGAGTGTATTCCATTTGATTCGGTCTCGCTCTCTCTTGGCACGTTCGTCCTGGCGGGGAAGTCAGCTCCTTCAGACGGCCAGAAATAGGCCTTAAAGACATACAGCTTCTCGGGTTTCGACCGGATTTTCTATTTTAAGACGATCGAGCTCAGCTTGAAGTTGCAGCACTTGCTTTTCTTTCTGCACAAGCCGTTGCACCACTCCGTGGAAATTCTGAACATCTCAGATTGAGATCCGTACAGAAGTAAAGAGAGATAGGACGAACCTCGCTAGCGCCCCTTCCAGATGGCCGTGAATTAGGGATAGGAATATTCAGCGGGAGGCTCTTTAGGGTGTTCAACTCTGCAATTTGCTGGTTCAGCTCATTGCGAAGCTCCGTCCTCTTACTGTCGTTTAGCCAAGGGAACGCAACTCAAATTGACGAGTAATCACCTCATCGCTGAGTTGTTCGACTTTGAGCCGTAATTCCTCTAGTTCTTGTTTGACCACATGCATAGAGTCGCTGTCAGATGCTGCCTTGACTTCGAGCTCTTGCCCCGTTATGTGTTCCACGGATGCTGCAAAGCGTTTCATGAAGATATGCCATGTATCGTCACTAGAAATACAGAACCGATTATAAAGCCATCTCAGAAAAAGAGGAGCAAGATAGGATACAATTTGTCCAGAAGTGTCGCTTGTTCAACGAATCGATCTAGGATGGTCAAAAGATCCGCCTTGAGCTGGCTAGAGGAAGCGAACTCAGAATTACGGCCATCAACAGATCAGAACACGCACATTCCGATGTCTCTTTGCAGAATCTCTTCGTAATGCTTCAGAATATCGACCATCGTCGGATAGAGCTCTCCATGTTGCTTGGCGAGAAGCAGTATATCACCGAGCGCACCTTCAAAGTCGGACCGTCTTCGTTCATGTTTGTCTTTTCGCATGTACGAGCTGCGAACACGGTTGCGCATATCCTCTTCGTCTTCGAATTTTTCTTCGGTATAGACATCCAATTGAGTCACTAGGGAATCTGGGGGGCGCACATATCTCAGAGCCTTGAATGCATCAGTCAAGGCCTAGTCATGGCATATTTTCTTACTCACAACGATCACTTCATTCAGACCTCGCCTGCTTAGCTCTTCGCGCAGAAATATGCGATCTTCCAAAGAGTCAGGGGAATTCGCGATGGCGTTGACAAGAGCCATAGTGGCCGTTCGAGCTTCCCATATACCATTCTGAGGGCTGCTATCCTGTTCGTCACCGCCCTCATCGATGTCCGGCAGTTCGAGCACGTGAATTAGCGATTCAAACCGGAAAGACTCTTCGAAAGCTATGCGGTAATCAGAAATGGCAGCGAGAACTGCCTTGTGGCCCTCGTTTGGCGCGAGGAGACATATGGCGGCAAGTAGTTCTGAAGCCAGGGCCTTCAGCTTCAACGATGGACATTGAAGTGAATAGACGATGTGAATGATTATTTTGGTCGACGAAAGAACTTCCTTAAAGCCAGGCTAACAAATTTGCATGAGTAAGAAGCAGATAACACGCGACTATGGTTCACCTCAGTATTTAAAATGACCCGAAAACATTTGACTAGTTCCAACAAAGTGCTTGTTTCGATGTCCTTGAAAGTTTTCCTCTTGTCAGTTTTACCCACGACCTCCGTCAGCAAACCGCCTAAAACCTCCAGGCCCTTTTCCCTGCCTACGAAGCTTTCGAGCCAAATCATGTCCGCGGTCGAAAGATGGACACGGAGGGATATCAGATTCTTGACCAACTTGTTGTCCAGTGATCTTCTCGATCTTAGCGCCTCCACGTAGAATTTAGCAGATTTGTTTGCTTCTCTGGACACTGTCTTGTCAGTGGTCGGAGATTTCTCGCTTGCTGTGTAAGCCCAGAAACTACTCCACAGTCCGCCAGTACTCTGAGGCTCGAGCGGCTTGAATTCCTCCGCCAGCTTTTCGACCTGAGCCTTACCCTTTCCTTGAGATGGAGAATCAAATTCGCCGCTGGAGCGATCGGATCCGCTAGACAAAGTAGGCGGAGCTGGACCCCCGCTTCCCCATCCTGCTATTGAGAATCGCCGCATTATGCTGCTATCTCCCGTAAGCTGTGGTATGAGGCGGGGTAGCAATGACGCGCCGTTGGACGGGCCATACGATGCAGGATAAGAAGACTGATCAGGATGCGCCACAGGGCTCGAGTCAAGAATCCGGGAGTTACGATTCTGGCGCAGGAGGTATTTTCTCTGTTCTAAAGGCAAACCATACATCCGTTGGCGTTTCTCTCCTTTCAGTCCGGCATGATTCTGTGAGCAATTAGGACAAGAATCGTAAAATCAGACAAGTTGACCTACCAACATATCTTCAAATTCGGCATCATCAAAATCATCTCCAGAATCGAAGTCGCTCTTGGGGACAACGGTCCTGATAGGCATTGGTTCGCTCACACTCTTCCGATAGTCTGGGTTAGTAACCACTTGACTTCGCGTCGGAGAGCTAGGCGAAGCCGGCCGCCACAGCGCATCGAACATGTTCGACAGTCTATTCGAAGAGAAAGTTCCTTTCCAGTCCGCAGGAGTGGCTGCAGAGGTTTCCTGAGCGCTGTTAACTTGACCCAGTTTCGCCGTGCCTTCATCCTCATCCTCAACAGATTCTTGAAGGGACTCTAAACGCTTAACAGTGGACTCCGACGGTTCAGATTTTCCCAGTGAAGCATTTCGGTTCCCTGACCGACGGTACCATTCGTCTGGAACGCAGAACCTGAATGTCCTTCTAGCCGACGCCGTGAAAGGACTAGGCCTAAACTTAGACTTTATAGCGTCGAAAGCGCGCGATGTAGGCGGTAGTCTGGACGATCCTTGTGACGATGTGCGTCAGAAACACCATGACTGGAGTTAACATGAACATACTTTCTGAATCGGCCTCCGACCACACTTCCTCGATGACATATTTTATTGACCCACCGCCAGAAATTGGCAATGACTTCGCCAGACCAAGCTCGGAAACCACGGAATCAATAACAGCCTGAACCGTCATGGGTATAGAGATGTACGTCATGTATTGAAATGTGTCATGAACCTCTGGAACACGAAGGAAAGACAGGTTGAGGGAAAGTAATGGATGGAGCGATACCAGACGAAAGACAGGCGTATGCATGTGTGAAGTCATAGGAAACGAGGAAAAATGCCTTTCAGCTGTGGTCTTGTCTTGGGGAGCATTTACGATTGGGGCGACCGCGGTCGCTGGTTCGACGATCCCTGAAAGAGGGAGTGTCAAAGGCAATCGTATTATGTATATCGAGTAAATATACCGTCGCCGAGGGCTTCCAGTTCGCTTTCCTCCCAAGTGCGGCCATTACGCTCCATCCTGATCCGCTGCAATGCCCATCCAACCTCGTCGAGATTTCCAAGCAATTCATCTCTGACTTCTTGCAGGTGCTTTAGTGAGTTGACCACATCATTTGCGTTTCCGTTCTCTGGCACGTCCGAGAGCAAAAGAGAGCCGGAAGGGAGCACGATAGGCACAACAAGGTTGTTAGAGGGCATGTGTCGTAACAGGTTATCCAATTGGTGTATAATGATTGTCTGCCAGGTGAGCTGGAAGAGGTATCTCTGGTCAATGAACCGACATTCGATATGGTCCGTGTGGAGGTGTGCAAGTCCACACCACAAGGTGCGGCACGAGCACCGCGAACTTCGACGAAGTAACGATGTCAGGCCACGTGCCACCTACCACTCAGGAGCTGAAATCCCAAACTTGACACAACCTCTTTTTTCTATCATAAATCCTCCGAATGATAACAGTCCCCTCACCATCTTTCTGGAGATGCGAGCATTCATTGTAAATCTCAGGCAATGATTCATCACTTGTAACAGCACCAAGGTCTCCAAAAACGGCAAGATTGAGATCCATCTTAGTCATAGCAATACATGAATTACAACAAAGAATACAGCGCGAGGAAAGCAAAGCAAATAAGGGTTGGTATACATCTCCTACATCTCGACAGATGGATGGACCATATAAAAGACACGAACATTGTCACCCTCAACAGTGCTGGATGACTGTATTGGATCAGAAGGAAGGGAGTCTTGCACATCTCCTTTGGCCTCGAGCAAATAGTTGTCCTGTATTGGCAATTCAGCTAAATCCTCCGTCTTTTGCTGCGCAAAGTCTTACTTGACGAGTTTTCGAAGCATCTTCGTGATCAGCTCCTTCTGGTATTCCAGTTCTTCCACGTCTTGGATTTCGGACTCCTTCAGCTCGAGATACCAATCTATCAGCTCGTCGCGGTCAACGCCTTGGCCGGTCGCGTTTTCAACCTCTGCTACTCGGAGGACGACGAGGCTCTGCAGATTGATATACTGGTCATGGGTGATGACCATACGCCGTTTCTTCGGTGCAGGCGCTATGGGCGCTTCTGCTCCTGCCATAGCTGCTTGCGACGAACTCGATGCTTGTACCGCAGCACCGTTAGGAGGAACGTGCACGCGGACGTTGAGCGGTGCGCCGCTCTCGTCCATCGAATCTGCCATCGGCATATCAGAAGTCATGTTCACATCTTGGCTCTCCTCAGCTTGGTTGGTTTGCCCTTGTCGTTCACCACTCAATTCTTCCTCGTCAAAGTCGATGTCATCTTGTTCGACGTGAATAATGGATTGCCGTAACAAGGTATAAGCTTCTCGGACAAAGGCAGGAGTTATCTAAATGCATTTGTCAACGATAGTCCAAGAGGATGCAAAACGACTTGTGCTAACCTCGGACGTGCAATTGGCACGCGCTATGGCCTCGCTCAGACGAACCATGCTCTCAAGCTGTCGCACCGTAATGCGATATGAATTCTTGCCGGACCCAGATGCATCATCTTGTCTCAATATACGGTACTTCTCGACTAGAACGTCTGCCGCTTCCCGAGTCAGCTAGAGATCAATATTAAAATTAATCAATTCTATCACGCTTGAAACGAGTTGCAGACCTTTGGGTTGAACGTTCGTGCATATCGAATGTATCTCTGCAGAGTCTCTGTGCTAAACTCTGGTTGGATGGCGTCACTCTGGAACCGATGTACGTTCACAATATGCTTCGCGATGTTCATATCAACCTTTTCATCACATTCGTCAAGAATGACGAAGAACAGGTCGAATCTGCTCATGATTGGCGCGCTCATCTGTACGTTGGCGCGCAGTGTCTTCTTGCGGTCGTAGCGTCCGCCTATCGGGTTCGCAGCGGCAAGGATGGAAGTTCGCGCGTTTAGGGTGGCGTGAATGCCGGCTTTGGCTATCGAGATAGTCTGCTGTTCCATAGCTTCATGGATGGCGATTTGGTCCGCCATGTCCATCTTGTCAAATTCATCTATTGCGCATATGCCGTTGTCAGCCAGCATGAGAGCGCCTGCCTCTATCGTGAAATCGCCTGTTTCTTCGTCCTTGACAACGGCTGCGGTCAGACCGGCGGCAGACGAGGCCTTGCCCGATGTGTATACGGAACGAGGCAAGAACGAACATATATATCTAGCAAATCAAGTCAGGACAAGGGATGCGAAAGAAAGCAAAAGAACCAACTTGAGGAACTGAGATTTTGATGTCGATGGGTCTCCAACAATGCAAATGTTGATATCGCCACGTAAATGCATGCCTTCGGGTGTCTGTTTATGAACGCCTCCCATGAGTTGTAGCAACAAGCCTTTTTTAACGATTTCGTGACCGTAGACTGTTGGGGCAATGCTCTCGACAAGTCGCGAATAAATGTGGTCAGACTCGATCATGCTTTTCAGTTCCTCAAATTCGGGTTCGGTGAGCGATTGGATAAATGCTTGGCCATCCTCCTCTCCTGATTCATCTTCGCCTCTGATGTTTGTTCCAGCCTAGGTTCCGGATTATAATATTGGGAATACTGAGGGGCGGAAATTTGGCTCACCCTGCCATCGGCGTCGTGCACCATGCAAGCCAAAAATGCTGTTTTGTACTGCAAATCCCTAACGCCCAGGCTTTTCAGACCCGTGACTCCATTACCACCAACGCCAGAGATGGTTGAGTTGACTCCTCTGTTTGCCTCTCGTTGAAGTTCCGCCTTGTTGCCTCCAGGAAGACCGAGCTGGCTGACGTCGGGCACGACGATGAAGGTCCCAGTGAAAACACATTTGTCACCAGCTTTTGCACGCTCGACCATCTCCGAACGAAGAATCACGTCAAGTGATCTGGGCATAGATCCTGTGGGTATCTCTGAAGGATTTTCTTGAATTCGAACTTTTTGCCAGTCCGTGAACTTTGAGGAATTGATCTGCAACTTCCACGCCGTCCGGTTTCCGCATGTAGGGTTGGGGCATAATGAAGGCTTCAAACGCCAATTCAGCAAAGGAATCCAGCGATAACGAAGACAAACGTACTTCGGTATACTTGAATTGCTGTTCCACATCGTTGACAAAGCCATTACAGACTTCGCAGATGAAGCTCCCAAAGAGCAGTTCTGGGCGAACCTCACTCGTTCGCGTCACAGTCCCGCTGATGCTCATAAGAGTACCAATCTTGTCTGTCCGCATGTCGCGGATACCAGACACGAGTGGCAAATGGTAAAATGCAACGTTGAATTCGCGCGTCTGCAGGTTCACGGAGTCGATGGTGGCGGCAGTGGGGTTGACTTTAAGGTATTCGGGCTCGTAGTCCGCTACAAGGTTAAGAAGGGCGCGTCGCAAGTAAGGGAGGAAGCGGTAATATTGTTTTTGAATGGCTTCTGCAAGGACATCGTCCTTCTGCAAGAGATGGCCGTAGTCGACGTAGAGGGTGGTGAGTTCGTACTCTCGCATGGTATGGATTTGTTCAATATAAATGAGCTCTCCGTCCTGGGTCACGGGCATATCTCCGTCCGAAGCGGGTGTCGCGGCGAGTGCGACTCCTTCGGTATAGCTGGGTTATGACTTAAGGGACGCGACATGACCATGTAGAGGATTGCATACTCACGTTTTGAGGAACGTCTCAAAGCTTTCTGCAACGCTCTCTCCAACAGCATCCTTCACTATAGGCACGTCTGCGTTGTTCTGCGTTCTTGGCCTCCTCCGCTTCGTCCTCTCGCTTCCATTGGGCACGCCATTTGGCTCATCGTCGCCGAGGTTCAACGCATCCGCAGCAGGACGGCGCGGAGATCGATTGTTCGTGAGTTGTGACACGTCTGGCGCGCTACTTGGAGGCAGCGACGAGCGCATTTGAGGTGGAGACGATAGGCCGTCGAGGTCCATTGTGGTCGGTGAAGACGCGACTGATGAGAAGAAAATCGCAATTAGTCACGTCACGCGATTTCGTGTAGAGTGTGACATGCCGCCCACATCTTCGTCTGAGCGATTCCTGGTCTGCACCAGAGCTACACATGGAGGACCTCGAGCCGCTCGACCCTGCCTATGTCACCGATGTCCTTTCTCATCCTCCGTTCGTCGCGATACCCGGCGTCATCAATGTCCGAGACTTGGGCTCCTATCCTTCAACAACTCACCCCGGCAAGATGACCAGACCCAATTTCATATACCGTTCCGCAGAACTTTCAAGCATTACAGATGAAGGTACCGAGCCCCCAACTTCCAGTCGACGTCTACTATTTCAGGCTCTCATACAGGCAAGGCCCGGCTAAAAGCCCTTGGAATCGGCAAGGTGTTTGACCTTAGATCCGACACTGAAATTCAGAAATACAACACACCACTGCCTGACATTGAAGGAGTGCGAATTCTTCAGACGCCAGTTTTTCGGAAGGACGATTATAGTCCGGAGCACATGGCGAAGTGCGTACGTGAAATCCATCTGACTTTGGAGGACATCGCACTCAGAGCTTCTCTTCGACCCAGACGCTACCAACTCTACGCCAGTGGCAAGACGGAAGTACGCCCCCGATTCAATGCATAAATGATGCGCTACCTTAAACACAACGCAGGCTTTTATGGAATTATACTCGCAGATCCTGGATAATGGAGAATCCTCTTTCGGAACGATCTTGCGCCACATCAGGGATAACCCAAACGAGGGATGCCTTTTTCACTGCACTGCAGGGAAGGATCGTACAGGTCTCATTGCCGCAATCGTCCTGAAGGTTTGTTGTATCACAGACCTGAAAATGCAAATATCACATGATAATTGCCCTGCTCATCTGTCTAGCTCGCTGGTGTGAGCGACGAAGATATTGCCAAAGATTATGCCCTTACTAGAGTCGGACGAGAGCCAGCCCGTGAAAAAATTATGGCTCGGCTCTCGAAGGAGCCACTATTCGCCTCGAATAACGAAGCAGCTCTCAACATGTTTTCTTGTCGGTCCGTACCTCACCCATGCGCATATTTCATTTAGAAAACTGAACGCACCGAGCACAGGCCGGAAACCATGACAGCCTTCCTTAGACTATTAGAAGAGAAGTACGGTGGAGTCGAGACATATCTCAAACAATATCTGGGCATTTCGGAAGAGGATATCCATGTCATTCGTAACAACCTTCTCGTATCAAACTGTCCGCATCTTTGAGCCATATATTCTAATAATATACAATGTGTACATTCGTTCCAGGGGGGTCATAATTACGGTTCACATTAGAAAGTCGTTAAAGTACGGACCGGAGCCAAGGAAGTAAACAATAGGCGCCGTCTGCTATTTACGCGTCAGGCTGATCGGTCTCCGCGGCTTCTGGGCCATTTGAATCATCGTTGAAACACCATTCTGAACCATGGATCCTCTGGCTCTGGGATTCAAAGGCGACAAAGCACCATTTCTGCTGGATGCAGGAAGAGCAGGGGGGTTAAGTGGCATCTCACCAGTGACCCGTCGTCGGATGGGCGCGCGCCCAACTGTCGGTGGACGTCCAACTCGATCTCCGTTGGGAGGTGGTTCGCTGAGCTTCGCAAAGTCCGAGAGATCTACTGTTTCTGCTCCAAGGGCCTGCCGGCGAGCCTTCTCGTGCCTCGCTTGCACGGAACGGAAGTGGGCTAAGAGCTCTTGCCATTTGATTTCTTCCCTTGCCAGCTTCGAACGTGTCGAGAATGGTACTCCAGCCCTAAACAGGGAAAAAAAATTTTCAGTTAACCATTTTTGACCAGAATTACACGCGGGGCTGACGGTTTAGGCGCTATATGCAAAAATCCAGCAGAATTTACGGCGTTGAGGCGGTTTCGGAGCGACAAGAATGCGGTACTCTGGGGCAACAGCATCAATAACCCATAAAGGCACTTGTACAAGTGAGGGTATCGGTCGGGTTCAAGAAGCTGCAGGCGAAGATCTTCCGAAGAGTCAGCAAAGGTTTAGAAGCTGGAGACAGAACAAACACACATGTGAAAACAGGCGACTCGATTAATTGTACAAGCTTGTCAATTTGGACGAGCATCGGTACAGTGATTTCAAGGTCGGCGCTAAATCCCCAGATCCATCACACAATTAAACATCCGTAGAAAATCGCCACTCACAACATGTAGAGAAGATTCGATGCATGCTCATAAGCCTGAGCCAATAGACAGAGAGAGAAGACCGCAACACTATTGTGACACCATGACCGATACAATGTCGTAAATAAGGCTTGACCATCTTGCTGTTTGAATGTTAGTCTTCGTACTAGGATGTGAGAATCGACAACATACCCGAACTTCCAGATTCTTCAGTCGTTTGCGGAAGTCGGACATCTGCGGTGACGTGATAAGGATGATGTTGAGTTTCTGCACAATAACGCTGGCAAACTCCAAATCCTAGAGCACGTCAGCAACATGGCCATGAGAGACATCTGGAGATAAACTGACATCTTCTTTCTCCAATATCTCAGCGAATGTGCGGTATATACGTTCAGTGTTGAGGTTAAGGCAGAGTTGCCTTACGATCAGGCTTCCTCGCGTCTCCAGCAGGCGCCGATCTGTACTGAACAGGTCGAGCAGGTTCATCATAAACGACTTGAAGTAAGTCTCTTCCGAACTTGAAGAAATTTGTGCCAATAATTGCAAGTCACATTTGATGACCTTAAGAACATGTTCACACGACTTCCGCAGGGGAGAGAATTTGACGTACCTCCTCAGAGTCGTCAGACAAAGTTTTGAGAAGAGCCGGGAACGTCCCATCATCCATTGATAAGATTTTCTTCGGTGCCTTTTGGTGCAGCATTATCAACCATTTCAATGCGGCGACGCGCGTCTCCTCAAATTCGCTGAGGAACTGGATCGTCAACTCGTTGACCATGGCCTGGTAGTCAAAAATGTCTCCCTCGTCCCGAGGCTGAGGCGGCGCGTTGTTGAGATGGCCGGTTTGGCTCGTGAACGAGACAGGAGAATGAGGCCGGCTGACTTGCGATAGGACCTGCTGTGCCTGTGTAGGTCTATCCGCGGGCGTGGCGCGCGGCGTCATATGCAGGTCTGCAGAACTGGTGCCACGAGACCGTTGTGTGATAGATGAGGTGGACATTTGGGGGGATTCCACTGTCGTTTCTGGTGAGGAAACTTCGCGCGATGAATCCTTGCCAAGTGTGGACTGCCTAGAATTGGCTGCAGAGGGTGCAGGCGACTGAACTGCTCTTACGGGTGCTGCCTTTTCACTTGTGCGCGGCTGTTCCTCGGAAGGCGATGGTAGGTTTTGTATCACGTTGAAGAGCATCTTGTTAGTGCGGACGGCCACTGTTTGAATCATCGGTACGTGATGCGCAAGGTTTGGCAGTATGGCAGGGACCAAGCGAGGGCAGAAAGGTAACATCACTTCATGTGCAAAGTTCAGGAACTCGCAAAGCCACCTCAAGGCCGTCGATTGCTGGATTTCGTCATCTGAATTAGCTCTCTAAGTGGAGTCCGCTCACATATCAAAACCAACTCTTACGTTCTCCATCCAACTGCTGGATGAGGATCTCTATTATGGCTCCGTAATCGACTTTGACGCCTTGCCCCGGTAGCCATGCTGTAGGAGTTCAGATTTCATCTCATAGAAATGCCTTTGAACATACCTCCATTGTCGCGCTCTTCAAGCACAGAGAACGTGTCAGCTTTCAACGCCGTCTCCTGTTCATTATCCCCTTCCTCTTCATTTTCAGACAGAAACACGGCGCGTTCTGTCTGATCCAGCGTGAAATCCGCCAGACCGTCCTGCGCTGCTTCTGCTCGTCTGATGGCTTCAGCAGCATGCTTCGCCTTTGTTTGTTCCTGTAGTTGGCGACGCACGACACTCAGATCGTGTATTTCACGTAAAAAGTCGGCCAGAAGTGTTTCGGTCGCCACTCGAACATCCTCCGTCGGGTCAGAGAGATATTTTCTATGGAGCGATAGTTAAACATGGGTCAATGGAACAGATGTTGTAAAATACTTACAATAGCCCGTCAAGAAATTCAGGAAGGAATGTGATGAGTTCCAATTCCGGCACCGAATCCAGGACATTGATCCAAGAAACGAGGTAGCTCCGAGTGAACGGATTGACAACGTATATGCGCTCGCGCAGCAAAGGAATGAAGTGGGCCAGGGAGAACGCCAGCATATTCCCATTGTTGTCGTCAATATACGGGACTAAAACTCCCTTCACAGCCTCTCGTTCGTCGCGAATTTTCTCTGTTTCAGGGTACAGCGGCACGTGAACGGATGCAGACTCTGCAACGATGTCTTTGAGGAGACGATCAAGAAGTTCAGCGCCATTCTTCACGGACAACTCTGAATCAGCTGCAAGCTGCACAATACACGGCGTTGAGAGAACCGAATTTGATATGAACGAAAACTCACTTTGCTCAGAGCGTCAAATATGTCGTTGAAATAGACCAAAATCTCCCCTTTGGAAACTTTCGCAATGTTATATAGACACTCGGCAGAGAAGTAGCGAATTCTGTTCTCTGGATCGATAAAACAGTGTAAGAGCGGGCCAATAAATCGTTGCATATATGGCGCCACATCGACTCCGAGTGCAATTGCCGTGCCAGCCAGTCCAATCAGACCACCATTCCTGACATGAAGAGCGTTCGACGTATTGCTGAACATGTCAATCAGCTGGTCTATTATTTGGCTGATTCTCCATTGTTCCCCTTGCTGATGGCAGTCCCGTATCTGCCTATTAGATAGAATGTTGAACGGGAATGAACAAAAACGGGCAAGTGAACCGACTTTTCAAGATCGAGGGCTGCCGCCTTGCGCTTTTCGTAAATCTTGTCAATTAGCTGCTTCGCGATGGCGGTTTCTTGGAGAACAGCTCAGTGAGCCAGGTGTCACCGTTGAATTTGCTCAGATACGAACCCATCCTTCGTCCCGGAGCCCAGAGGGAGAATCATAGACAGCTGGCTGGAATGCGGAGCGAACCAAACATGCGCGTCAGTGTTATTGTGGCTGTGCCAGTTTACCATACTCACACACGCTGATGAACGCCAAGGCCACAGTTCCCATTGCTTTTCTGCTCATAACCCCATTTCAGCAATCGCTCTTCCGCGACGACTCGTGTCTTCGGCACTCATTCTACGGTAATGTGCAAGATGGACCAGCCACGCTGAGCGTTTTTCAACCCCATTCCACCTGTCTGGATATCTGGCTGGCTGAAACGCCGGCATTGTCGGGTTCGATCGTCGAGGCGCCTGCGCAAGAAAACAGGCAGCTCGTCTGGCTCAGAGAGGTCACCATCGACGAAAGCCTCAGACCCCAAACGACCTCGTTCTCAGACGACCTCTATGCCCTCCTTGACAGCCTCCCTTCCACCCTGTCTCAGACAAATGATGACGTCCCCCAACAAGTCATTAAATATATACCGAGCTACGATCTTCTCTTTCGTTCAGCGGCCTCTGCACTCATATCCGTCGACAATGATATCGCCATTGCCATGGACGCGTGGCTTCCAGCATTCTGGAAATCGACCATCCTGCCAGGCACACCAGTTTCATTCATTCCTGTATCGTCCGACGCAGAGAAACGCGTTGCGGACGTGTTGCATGGCCTCAAACTCGACCCTGTCATCGCATCTATCGTTCATAACCTCTCGACCACTCAAATGAGAGATGATGTTCGTTTTCTCACAGGGGAGGATGGTAAATCCAGCATCCGTTCGCGCCATTCCTTCTCTACGGGTGCACGCATCGCTGCCGGGTGGCTGAAAGAGCGTTTTGAAGAGACAGGTGCCGATTGTGAATTAAAACCATTCCTTTTTGGTTTTGCGCCCAATGTCGTGTGGTCAGCGTAGCATGCCGTGCTCATTTTGCTTGTGACTGAATGCCTCTTGCAGCCGTTATTCCCCTGTGACTAACACAACCGCGACAATCGTTCTCGGTGCTCACTATGATAGTCGCGGCTCTTTTGGCAGCTTACGCGCCCCTGGGGCCAATGACGACGGTTCTGGAACTGTTTCTCTTTTGGCAATTGCCAGGACGATCGCGAAAAAGCGCATCAAGTTCCATTCCAATGTCGAGCTGGTCGCCTTTGCAGGTGAGGAGCAAGGCCTTCTGGGTTCCAGAGCTTATGCCCGTGAGTTTGTGCTTTGCTTTGATTTTCAATCGCCCATGCTGAAACCGACAAGGGCATCTTCGGGGCAAAGACGCGAACGTGACGATGATGATACAAGCCGACATGATCGCATACCGCGCACCTGGTGAACCTCGCCAACTAGGACTCCCGGATTTGTGTGCATCACGGAAGTCATTAGCCTACGACTACTGACCTGCGTTACAGGATTGGCTCTCCGAGGATAACGCAACTGGTAGCCAACGTGTCTTACCTCTACAGCCCTGAGCTTCAGGTCGGTTTTACACCGGTATGTCACTTGGTGCCATCCCATCGAAGCCTGCAATTCATTCTTCTCAGGCATGTTGCAGTGACCATCAGGTACCTAATCCAGGATACATGCTTTCAAAAATTGCTGACATCTTCCATGCAGTCTTTCCATGAGCAGGGCTACCCTGCAACTCAGGTCTTTGAACGTGCAGGACCAAGTACGTGCATCCGTTCATCATCACTCAGCAGCTAACCGACATGACCGGGAAGTCGCCGATCCAATGTATCATAATAGCGGTGCGTGCGCTACGCTTATCTTGGCAGTTCTCAATAATAACGCGCTTTCTAGGCGATCTCAGCCAACGTATCGGCTATGACTTTGAACAACTCCGATCCATTACGAAAGTTCAGGTGCGCATTATTCGTCTAATATCTGTCACGTTCACTGAGTAATGTCTTACGACTCAGTTTGCTGCTTTGCTTCACACTGCTGGCTTCGAGCAAGAAAAATAGGCAATAAATGCAGCACATGTATACTTATACATAAGGTACAAATACGATTCGCACGTAGCCTTGATAGCTTGTTGTCATAACATGATGCTCTTCAGAACCCCGCAGCTGCGCGAATGGAACTCAAGAGGATATCGTTGGAATCGCCTCCAGCTTCCCACATCGAGAAGCCCTTCAAGCCGTTCGATTTGATGAATTTGCCTTTGGCAGCGAACGACTATGCAAGACTGTCAAACAACGCATCCAAGCAAGTGCGAGGTCATTTACCTGAGCATTATCATAGGAAACCATCACTTGGGTCGAAGAGTTGTACACGAAGGGCTGTATTGAATATGGTGTAAGACGGATGCCTGTCGCTACACTAGAAGATCGCTTACGGTCTGGCTGCAACTATCGTAAACATATGCGATGCCATTCTTCGGAGTTCCGTTGGAGTTGAGGAAGCCGTTCTGAATCAGTCCCCAGAAATTGATCACTCCGCCAGCCGACTGTTGGACTCCGCAAACGTCTGTACCAGCGGGATCGTCCCACGAGTCGCCGACTGGATGAGCGTTCTCGTCGAATGCCGGATACAAGGCGAGAGAAGGTCCCCTGAGCGCGTTGGCCTTGGTGACCTGGAATGAATGTCCATAGCTGGGCACGCCGAGAACGATCTTGTTTTTCGGAATGCCCGCTGTGTTCCATTTCTTTACAGCGGAGGTGGCCGACCCGACTTGTCTGGCAGCAGACGCACACGAATCATCGAGTGGAGCATTTGGGCCGACGGTTTCACTCCACGGTCCCCATATGTCATAATTCATGATGGCTATCCAATCGAGGACATTACTGAACTCGGCGACGCTGGATGACGGGTTTCCATCCGGGTTCATGAAGGGTGCTACCGCCGTCGCAGCAGTGAGGACGAGGTTGTGGCCAATGGGGTCGCTGCGCAGCTCTTGGAGGAAAGCAAGGAAATTCGCGGTGTCTGCGGAATTGACGACGTTGCATCCAATCCCCTGGTTATTCGGGTACTCCCAACTAACGAAGTTGCGTCAATTCTTCAATGAAATGGGACTATTCAGAGAAAACGGATTTACTCGAAATCTAACCCGTCCAAATTGTATTCCTTAGCGAAGGAAGTCAGAGCCTTGACAAAAGTCTTTCGATTCTGGGTGGAGTTGACATTTGAAGACCAATAGCGGGACCCAGTCCAACCTCCGACAGAAACGAGCGCTTTTACATGCTAGGGAGAGGTCAGACATCAAGCAACAGTTTGCATGCAATGGGGCTCACATTTCTATGAGCTTCCGAGACGAACTGGGGCAAGAGATCGGGGTTTGAGCCGTTCAAGGAAAGACAGATGCGTCCGGAGTGGTCTCTCTGCAATGAAATGAAAGATGAGTTGAATCGACTGCGCTCTGCCGTCATCGAACTCACGCAAATGCATATGTGAGGTGTGTATATTTCTTCCAGCTGAGTTTCGACAGTGGGAAGCCAAGAGTACTGTGCCATCCAGCATACCATGCGACAGCACCTTGCTAGAAGAACCTGCATGCCAGTGTGAGATGTAGTGAGATGTGTCACATCGCAGGTTATAACACTCGATGCGGTCTTACCTGTGTGAGGCGCTGCTACAGCCAGCACGGCGAACAATAGGATGGACACGAGCAGCATACCGGAACCCAGGCTTGTGGCAGCACCGTCTGGGGTCTGTGGACATAGGCAGCATCCATTTATATGGCAGATCGAAAACCGTGCACATGGCTGACATATTCTCTGGCTTCCTCCTGAAAGAAGCTATAGACTTGCACGCTAGAGGAACTCCACCAGCTTTGGGAACTTACATGTACATGCATGCATGACGAAGTAGATATGGTCGATTCCCACCATCCAAATGTGTGACCCGAGGTGGAAGTACCTATCAACGAATAGGTAGATATAGCCGGGACCCAGCAGAAGCTCATCTGACACATGGTCACGGCGTCACTTGAGTGCTCCTCCGATCGAGAACGCATAAATCGTTCCATTTCAGAAACATTATTGCCGAGGATGGTCGGTCATATTGCATGTATTGCTAGTAGCCTGTGATGTTGTGCCCGACCATCTGGCCGCTGGACGTGTCGCCAAATTTGTAGGTCAGAAGTTTCGAGAACCTGTGCAACTACTTTGGGTTACCTTCCATTATCGATGCTCGTTGAGAATATCCTTGGAAGGAGAATCGTACGTATCCAAATATGATGATACAGCTGGCACGATCGTATGTTGTGTGGCTGGTCAATTCGTCAACTCACATCTGTTTGTTTGCCCACCACCAAGTTGTGACCCGCTCACCGTTGCATCATTTGGTTCTAATTCCTCAAGTGGCCTCCAGT
Source organism: Macrocybe gigantea (assembly GCA_011319805.1). Taxonomy (NCBI): domain Eukaryota; kingdom Fungi; phylum Basidiomycota; class Agaricomycetes; order Agaricales; family Callistosporiaceae; genus Macrocybe; species Macrocybe gigantea. The sequence goes on from SJRY01000263.1 coordinate 176,799, forward strand.
CATGAAATCTGAATCCGTTTGACCTGGGATTCATGGACAGACACGCCGTCGAAGCAGTCGCATCAGGTGGCGTATTAATGACAAACAGGCATATTGCATGGTTCATTCAATGTTCTCAGGCAGACTCGTTGCTGGCCTGCAAATTTCGCCTGTCCATATTCATCACCTCGGTGGAATTGCATCTGATCTATCACCAATGCATTGAAATCATTTGACTGACCTTGGCTAAGCTTAGGCTTTCGAGACATTGTTGACCGACGCATGGGGTATGAGATGGTGTCTAGCGAACGCGATACATTGCGCAAGTCCGAGGGCATATTCTTCTTCCGAAACCGACCGATCTACGTCGCATCTAATCACGCAGTCTGTTCCACATCCTTTGCCTTCAGCAAGAACGTTAGGCAATCAATGCCGCGTTTAGGGGTACAAGCATCGCTTCGTACGTAGTTTCGACGACTATTATCATAGCATGAAACTCTTCAGAATCCTACAGCCCCGCGAATAGAGTTTAAGAGGATATCATTGGCGTCACCTCCAGCTTCCCACAACGAAAAGCCCTTCAAGCCACTCGACTTGATGAATTGACCTTTGGCTGCGAAAGACTATGGAAAACGACGTCAACATCCCGCTTCCGAGAAAATGCAATACCACATACCTGAGCATTGTCATAAGAAATCATAACTTGGGTAGTGGGATCGTATACAAAGGGCTGCGACGAACAAGGCGTAAGACCGGTGCCGTCACATGGAATAAGAAATGGCTCACCGTCTGGCTGCAATCATCGTACACATATGCGATACCGCTCTTTGGAGTTCCATCGGAATTGAGGAATCCCTTTTGGATCAGCCCCCAGAAGTTGACCACCCCACCGGCCGGCTGTTGAACACCGCAAATGTCTGGACCCGCAGCACCGTCCCAGGAGTCTCCAGCAGGGTGAGAGTTCTTGTCGAAGACCGGGTAGAGAGCCAGAGACGATCCATCTTTGAGCGCATTGGCCTGACTGACTTGGAAAGAATGCCCGTATCCCGCTACTCCGAGAACAATCTTGCTCTTCGGGAATCCAGCAGCACTCCATTTTTGCACGGCAGAAGTGGCGGATCCGGCCTGACTGGAGGCAGGTGCGCACGAATCGTCGAGCGGAGCGTTCGGTCCTGCAGTTGCGCTCCAAGATCCCCAGAGGTCGTAGTTCATGATCGCGATCCAATCCAGAACATTGCTGAATGCTGAAACGTCGGACGATGGTGTCCCGTCTGGGCCCATGAACGGCGTAATGGAGGTTGCGGCAGTGAGAATGAGGTCTTTGCCGACAGGATCCTGGCGCAGCTCTTGAAGGAATGCCAAGAAGTTCGCAGTGTCAGCAGGATCGATAACGTTACACCCGACTCCCTGATGATTCGGATACTCCCAACTAACGAATGCTATTATTCAGTGGCGAAGAATTGCAAATCCAAGGATCAGACCCACTCAAAATCCAATCCATCCAAATTGTAATTTTGGCAAAGGAAGTGACGGTCTGTACGAATGTCTTCCGATTCCCCGCAGAGTTAACGTTCGATGACCAATAGCGCGACCCAGACCAGCCTCCGATGGATACGAGTGCTTTTACGCCCTAGAAACACGTTAGACATCGAGAGAAACGATTATGCGCATAGTCCTTACGTTCGCATGCGCTTGCGAGACGAACTGTGGCAAGAGGTCGGGGTTTGACCCACTCAAAGAAATGACAGTCACGTCCGGCGTGGTCTGACTGTTATCAAACGTCATTTAGCGACAAAGGATCGTCTTGCAGACCAGACTCACGCAAAGGCATAGGTGATGTGCGTATATTTCTTCCAGCTTACGTTCGACAAAGGGAACCCAGTAGTGCCATGCCAGCCAGCATACCATGTAACCGCCACGTTCCCAGTGGCGCCTGTTCCTGAAGCCGTTACATTGGATGGTGCTGGGTTAGAGGAAGTTGTGTTCGACGACGGCACGCCGGCGGACGTCGTATTGGAAGGAACTGGGCTCGGAACGGCTACGCTTGAAGTGGTGTAGCCTGCCTGAGGCGCCGCCATAGCTAGCGCAGAGAAGAAAAGAACGGGCAAGTATCGCATGTCGAAAACCAGACTGGTGGCCGCACGATCAAGGACCTCCGATCCTGAACAGTACCCCTTTTATATGTCTGGTCACAATTCATTATGCTGCCTGATATTCCCTTATGTTGTCCGGGAAGAAGATATAGGCACGGCGCAGTAGCTCCACCGAGTCCTGATGGTAACCCACTTCGTGCATGGCAAACTAGATGTAGTCATGACGCCCTTCAAGCCAGAAAACTACGACGCATCTGCCTGACGACCTGAATGGAGACTTGTAGCGTTCCGCAGGGATGTGAAAGGTCTCGCAGGAGACTGTTTGACGCACGGCCGCAGTACCATTTGACTGTACACGAGGCTTTCGGCATCGAAAACAACATTGTTAGTGGTATAGCATGCATTGTTTGCAATCCGTTCTCCCGATCAGGCAACTTGCGGGGAATAGTTTAGGTCGGCGGAATCTCACACCGTCATACTTGCAATGCTTGTCTTTATGAATTGTGCACGTACACAATAATAATTTCGGAAGACCCGACGGACGAAGGCTTCCATAGAGGAGCTTCAGACTTCGACCACGACTTTCCCACCAGCCTTGTCCACGACCGCGACCTTGGTCTTTGCGATCGACGCTCGAACGGGGTGTGGATCCTAATATAGTTCACATCAACGCCATGGTGATCGACACAAGAGAAAACAAAAAAAAAATTGCTGTACCTCGAAAATTTCATTGAGCTCTTCGCTGTATGTAAAAGGGCTTAGTCAATGTTTTCCGTAAATTCCAGACCAGAACTCACAGCGTGCGGCCTTTAGTTTCAACAGCACAAAAATAGATGACGACACATTCAAAGAGGTCCCATGCTATGTAAACGATATAGTACTTGGGATAGCGGGCTTGTCAATGAACGGCATTAGGACAGCAATGAGACAAAACGCACTTTCCAGGTTATTTTCTGCAGTGCTATAGGCCCGGCGTATGTATTCACAAACGATGCGCAGCTGACCGCAAGTGCGTACCTAAAATTTTTGGAGTGAGCATTTCTTTTTTCAATATTGATTTGGGGTGTGACAAAGATACTCACATAGCCATGCCCTTTGCACTTCGGGGCTATAGGTGAATCCGGTAGGCAAACAAAGGGCGAAGAATCTTACCGCGTATTGTAGTCCAGACACTCGGCAGGATACAATGCTTGCAAGGGCGTATAGGCTAGACTATAGACAAAGCCGAACAAGACTATGTGTATGCATCGTGTCATGTTAGCTGCGGACTGACAAGGGATTTTACTTGCAGATGAAAGCAATGGCAGCATTGGCCCCTTGAGGATTCGCATCGGTGGCACCCCACTTGGCAGTGCAACCTCGTTTGGCATTCAGCTTTCGCGACTCACAACCAGCGTTTGACCCAAACCTGTGACGATGGCCAATGTCCCCGCACACGCCAGCGTTCCCCAGAACCACACGGTCCGGCGTCCGACTTGAAAGGGATTGTTATCCAACTGTTCATCCCTCAACGGATTGGAAGTATTACTTACCTTTATCAGTCAGGGATGTTCCAATCAAGGCCCCTCCAGCCGATATTAGCGTGTTTGCAAAATTCAATACAAGACGCCGATCTTGTGATTTGACTCCTGCGTTCTGGAATAATATTGGTAGGAAATACCTATGAAATACAGTGAAGTAAAGCTGTGAAGACTCATCGGCGATACGTACCCCAAGCCATTCCCGGACCATTGCTACCCGTGCATTGTGAGCCAGAGTACTCATAAATGAGTGGAAATTCATACGCCAAAAAAGCCCATGAGAAGCATCATAAATGTGCGATACCGTGCGTTGCGAGTGTTGAACAATTCAGAGTAATCCCACCTGCCGAAAGCTGGGTATCTATTCTGACATGATTCTGAAGAATCTTACCAACGCTTGTCAGAAGCGTCCAGTTTGACTGCTTCCTCAAATTCTTTCCATTCCAACTGAACCAGGGGCGCGCTTTCATCGCCATTGCCGTGGTATTTGGCTAGGGTGTGGCGGGCCTCTTTGTTTCGCCCAACTGACATGAGCCATCGTGGGGACTTTTTGTGGACATAACCGATTAATGTACGGTCAACGGTGGAAGTGTTGATATTTTCTCACCTCGGGAAGAAACAGAACAAAGATGACGAGGATGCCGGCGGGGGCGATCTGGATAGCCAATGGTGCTCTCCAAGAGATCGAACTGTTGATACGTCCAGTCGCAATTGTAATTCCGGCTGTCGGGGTCCTTGTAAATTCTGGGGCAACAGGGATGGTATGATGACTTACTGCAAAGAATTGAGCCAGAGTAATAGAAGGCTAGTTCAGGCATTAGTTATTCATCCATCCTGAAGGAAATATATACCGCACTATTGTATCTGCCAAGGTTGCCAGCGTAATCTATAGGGCGGTTTATTACACACAAGCCGATACTTACAATCCTGTCAAACGCCCTCGCCACTGGATACAAATCCTCTATGAAAGTTCTACCTGGCAGGACAGTAACCCTTACCTGGGGAGGCGACATTTCTACCACATAGGATGGCGCAGCAGTCGTCGTGATGGATACACCGAACCCCAGAACAAATCGGCCGCCCAACAGATACTGTTGCGACTTTGCGACCGTCACGACAACAGCGCCTGAAACACGATTAAAATTTCTGTACTTCAGTTTAGAAAAAAACGCTTTTTTATTTACCGACGATGATGATAATGCCTCCGATGAACTTTCAAGAAAAGCATGAGATTGCACGCGAAAATCGGAATTGATGCGCAACATACCATACCGCCACGACGGCCTAATCGGTCCGCCAGCGGTCCGGCAATCAGGACGCCAACGATACTCCCTGATCGATGAATAGCAGAATAAGAAGGTAATTCCTATGTTCTAGATACCTCGTCACCTATAGAGTACTTGACGTGCATATATTAACTACCGGAAGTTGATCAGGAACGGCAACTCACTATTCCGAAGATGATGGCAGTAGCCGTTCCAACACCACCTCCTGCATCCTTTCCGTCGATGCCAAAGTAATCCAAGTATTGCCTGCACGCGGTACATTCAAAATCAAGCATATATCCGGGAGAAGGTCCGCATACTGCATCCCATTGACCGCGCTCATAACTAAAGCAGACAAGATGATTAAAGAAAAAAAAAAAACAGCGCGACACACCAAGCCGAAACATACCTGAACCGTCAAATCCATTTGAAAGACTTCCCATGTAGGCTACCAGCAAGATCAAGAAGAGCTGCATCGACCTGAAGCTTGTAGGACTGAGCTGGGGTCCCGTCGCCAGTGCCAGCGCAAAATCCGCATTGGCGGCCTCGATGATTTTCGCGTTTTCGAGAACATGGTTCGACCCATTCTGGGTATCAGCTTTCTCCTTGCTCGCCTCCTGCGCCTTTTCGGCTGTAGTGGTGGACATGGCGTGTTGGAACAAACGGCGCGGGGAACCGCGACCGAGATAAGACGCAAGTCCAGAGTGCCTTTATAGCCTTTATAGCCCTGAAACTAAAAAAATTGATACTTTAAGGAGAATTCGCCGATGGACCACACGCGATCTTATAGGCGAAAGAACTTGCTGGTGATGAACGCGCTAAAACCACAGCAATAAGTGAGAGTTACCCCCATTTCTCAGGTCATATGAGTCAAATCGTCCACGGAATTGGGAGTTTCGACGTCTCTCGGAGAGTTGTCGGACATTTTGCCTGTTCATAGATATATACCGATGTCTCAGTTAGATAAAGCATCGCATTCTCACTGTATTAAGGATGAGAACACAAGGCATTCTACCATTAGCAATGGGAGATACTCACGACAGGAGCAGTCTCGACTAGATAACTGAATCCGAGCCCGACGGGGCCCCTGGCGATGCAGATACACGATCTCCGGAATTTTTATTCATCTCTACGCGGGTTCCCTACCTAATTTTCGGTGATTCAGAGGCTGTTTAGAATGTACTAGACGTAGAATTTTTTTCCTTCCAGCTCAATTGAAGTCACGAACATGAACAAACAGCGAGTCTTGCTAAAATCGGATGTCACAGCGTGTACGCGAGCACGCTTCTCGTCACTGCTAAGTCGATGAACTGTGTACGCCTGAGTCAAGGCACGATATGCTGCTGGCCTTACATCCTTAACACGTCCTCTTCTTCGCTCAGTCCTTTACACTTTGCGCCCCTGATTCCGTCGTCGATATCCCATCCAGTCATCTCATCCACACTACCACGAAAGTCAAGAAGGATGGGAAGGGGCATGACCACCACGCCATGGAGAAGGTCTTTGATGATGTCATTGTCGTTGTCGATGTCGAGATGCTTAAGTGGGGACGTTGAGGTGCGCGTTGGGGAACCCGTTGGTCTTGATGCGCTGGAGGAGCCACCAGAACGGGGTGGCATAGGTCATATCGGAGGGCTTGGTCTTACCGGAACTGCCCGTGAGCATGCCACCGATACGGCCACGAATGTCGACGATTATCGAGCCCGAATCGCCAGGTTCCGAAAAGACTTCCGCCTTGCTGTCGTAGTTGATTAACCCCCACTCCATGGAGGTCTGGTTGACTGACATGTCGGTGAAGTAGTCGCGAACGATGGAAAAGACGCCGTTCGCGCGGCCAAGGGTGGTACCAGTGGCATTGCCGTTCTTGACGACCAACAAGCACGGTTCGCCGGCCGAGTCCCACATGTCGGGGGTGCGCATCAGTTCGTCGGTTATGGTGCCAATAAGTAGAAGCAGTCGATCATGGGGATACTCGAACTGCCAGTTGGCGTCTCCGCGAGGGAAACATTTGATCGTGAACTCGTCGGGCATCAGCTTTGTTCCTAGATGTATACCAAAAAAAAAAAATCAGGTTGGTTAGTAGACGGTCTTGGTCGGATGGCTGATGGTCAAAGCGCACCGAGGTCTAACTTATTGCCTTGAAAGCCGTTACCGAGCTTGTCCCGGTCGACCTGGAAAATTCCCCAGTCTTCTGTGAAGCGATGTTCACCGACGCGGAGATTGATGGCTGGGGAGCAAAGGACTTTGCCAAGGACGCGGTTGTCGAGCTTTTTCCAGTCCTTGTTGACCCTACTGAGCAATGCTGCAAGTGCCTCCATCGCGTTCTCGGCCTTGTTCAGCAACCTCTGAGTCTCGGTCCGGGCGTCCTTTGCCTTCTCAGCGTCGACAGCGTTGGTGCCCGTCTCCCTCTCCACGAGCCCTTCAATCTGTTTCCTCCAGCGCTTTACCATGATGCCGTATCGTCCGATCCTGCGTTTGATCGAATCGGTGAGGTTGGTGAATGCTCCCTTACCGAGAAGCAGGACGTCTCTGGAGGGCGCACTGGGGCGGCAAACGTAGTCGATATTGGCTTCCTTTGGCCCAATGAGGACGTGACGGGACGAAAGGCCCAAGAGTTTGTTGCTGCCGCCACCTTCTACGAGGTAGAGGGCCATCGTCCCCTGGACGTTGGGCCTGGCCCTGGTAGAGATGGGAAGGCAGAGGGCGGGAGTGAAGGGACTAACGACGTCAACGAGTGGGTCCAGGTCATCGACGGGTTGGAGAAGTCGAGGACCGGCCTCTCGCATGTAGAAGGATTCGCGGTAGTCGATGTCGACGTCGGTGATCCGGTGGTTCTTGAGAAGGGCTAGGACGTCCTGGGCCGCATCGTGGGCAGCCGTAGCGGAGGTAGATTCGGGGAAGACGCCAACCCAGATGGTGACACGGCCGATGACCGGTTTCTTAGCCTCGACCGTTTCTTTGTCCTCGGCCTCTTCTTCACCCTCGACGTCTTCTTCATTCTCAGGCGCTTCGTCGACCGGGACTTTCTTAAAACGAACGACGTCTATTGTCGTAAAACGTATCTAGAGATCCTAGTCAGCAAACTCTACGATACGAGTGGAACATTATGACTGATCGCGTGGACATCCATGATGTTGACAACTTTCCATGCCAAGTCACGGTTCCAGACCTTCGTAATCGGATGGGTGAAGACTTCGCACAGCTCCTTCAAACGGCGCTGGGCCTCAGGTCCGCTGGGCGGGTACCACTGCTCTTTGCCCGTTCGGTAAAGCAACGTGGGCTCCGAATGCGAGCCTGCATAGTAAGACTGCGCCTCCGCATTGGAGACAGCGTGCGGATCGGGGGTGTAGGAAGTAGCGTCCTGGCCAACAGAACTCTGAGCCTCTCGTAGCTCTTGGCAAATTGAATGCACTCGTCAATAAATTTGGCGGGGAGCACTGAACGGAGAGACGGAAAACGAGATTGTTAGTATAGAATGTCCATCAATAAATTTAGGGACAGAACTGAAAGATCAAGAACAAGCTGGAAAGGCGTGGTGGTAACGTGGATAGGGGCGCTGTGAGGCAATTGCGTCGGTTTAAATGCGTTACGTGATACTGTCCACGGTAAACATGTCTCCATCAAAAAACGAACCACCATCCGCTGTCGAGTTTAGGCAATGGTTAGCAAGACACAACGGAGGACTGCACCCGAACGTTCGCTTTGCGGAAGGTGCAGACATGTCTTTCTTGTCGGAGCATAACTTGTTCATTCCCGATGTGCGACTTCTTAGTTGGTTCTGGCATGTCACTGATCGCGGAGGACGCGATTGAAAGCGACTCGACCATAGTGACCTGCCCTTCCGCGTTGATCATCACAGAGCGCTCGGCCAAGAAATCGGTGCTTTCAGTGCTGGATGGCTTCGACGCGTCCACGACGTGGTCTGGACGGCAGTGGATCTGCACCTACATCTGCCTACACTGGATAATTCCGAATCAAGATGCAAGGTTCTCCGTTCGCTTTCTCTCACCGCCATCACTAGGATGACTCAGATTCAAGAGAAAGCGTCGATCTCGTCCATCGCCCATACCTGAACACGCTCCCGTCTCGATCGCAACTACGGACTTCGCTGCATTTTACAGAGGCAGAGTTGGAATTGTTCAAAGGAACGAATCTTTACAGATCGACGCTAGACCGAAAGACGGAGTGGCAGTCCGAATGGAGTCAATGCCAGGCCGCGATGTCGAGTGTCAACCAGGAATGGGGCGATAAATATTCATGGTCAGAAGACATTGTCCCGTTCGCTGACGTTGACTTGACTGGGATCGTGAACCAGGGACATTTACCTTGCTGCCGCCAGTCACTTGTCCTCGAGGTCATTTCCTTCTACTCTTTTAAACCAGATGTCCTCGTCTCCATCGGCCGATCCAATTCTGCTACCTGGGCTGGATGCTCTGAATCACGCCAGAGGCTACCCAGTTTCATGGGTAGCGTCGTACGCCGACAACAGAGACGCCAAAGCAGCAGATGTTCCGAATATCTCATTAATGGTCCGCCAGCGGACGGAAGCAGGACAAGAAGTCTTCAATAACTATGGTCCCAAACCAATTCCGAACTCATTCTTGGATATGGCTTCTCCCTTCCAAACAACCCTGATGACACGATCGTGTTGAAGATCGGCGGAATTAACGGGAAGCAATGGGAAGTCGGTCGAAATTTGGGCGGCGTCGACGGACTGTGGAACGAGATTGTCCAGTCTGTGGCCGACAACGCAGAATCACTGACATACGAGGACGATCTGGATGCGGCTGGCGCGTTGATGGAAATGGTGGACGGCTTGCTGAGCAAATTCTCGTTGGTTGCCACAAAGGACGGAGTCCGCCCAGAAGTTTCCTCAATGTTCGAACACTACATCGAAGGTGAGGAGAACATAACAATTGGAATGTGCACGATACAAAATCCCTTTTTCTGCTAGGTCAACGCGACATTTTGCATTCCATTATGCGATTTGCGCAGGACAAGGAACGATTGGCGGTGGAGACAGCGCGCGCAAAGGGCATAGAACTCGTCATAAAGTCATTTACATGACGTCATCGCACAAGATGTGAAGTCGTCATTTATGACAACAGACGGTTATTATTTTCGATAGTAATTAGGTATGCAATGAATTCCGTCCAGTCATGAAAGAAGACGACGAAAGCATTCTAAGCCGTCTGGGGAAATTGCAATTGAGCGATAGAATGACTGAGCCGGTGAACGAAATAGACATACAGCTTCCTTCAAGTGGGTGATGAGATCGTTCCTGTCCTTTTCCTTCTTCAAGCCAGCAAAGGCCATCTTGGTGCCGGGGATGTACTGCAGAGACACAATGAACACTGTTGGGCAACATTGCATGGCGTCAACTGACCTTTTTGGGGTTCTCGAGATACTCGAAGAGTGTGTGCTCATCCCAGACAACGCCTTTGTTGACGTTGGCGGCAGTGTACGAAAAACCCTCTGCCTGTCCGGTTTTTCGGCCAAAGACACTGCGGATGCGCACCATCAGGGTCAGAGATGGCGTTTGACGTGAAGTGTTGAAAAGAGGACACACCCATGGAGGTTGGGGCCGACCTTGTGAGCCTCTCCAGCGCCGAGGGTGTGGCACTGCGCGCAACGGGTCTTGAAGAGGGAAGCACCCTTGCTAGCGTCACCTACATGCGTGGCGGGCATGAAATTTTTGGCCACCCTGCAACTGCTCATGGAGGACGTACCAGCGGAGTAGCCCATTTTGTCCAAAGGATGTTATATACAAGGAATTAGAGACTGAGATAAGGATGGTTCTTAAGTACGAGATGAAGAAGGAAGAAGTGTTTGGCGGTCTTGACAACTTTTTTTTTGAGCCTCGGAACAGGTCGCCAGCCGCCAGTGTCCCGAATTGGGCGGATCCGTGCCTGATCACGTGAATTCCTTTTTTGAATTTTCGGTGAAATGGTGCAAAGTCCTCATCCAACTCTGCTTTTCTCAATCCATCCGGTTATTTGCTTCCCTTCGCCGCTCCGTGCACGTCACGTTCCACCAATTGCTCCTGCACAATATATTCCGCAGTCCAAGGCCCCAGCTATGGCCGTCACCAATCGAACCAGGCAAGTTGGTGAACCGCACGCCGATTTCATGGACTCGGCTAATTTTATGCTCGATTTCGATCAAGAAATGACCTCAGCCAAAGGAAACGACATTATGAACAACTCCGAACGAGCTCGTCCTCTTTATCGCACGTAACTCAAGGATTGCCCAAGCCAAAAAAGCGTTAGTCCTTCTCGGTGCTGCCTTTACACTCATCATCTGAACTCTTGCAGCGAAACGCGCGGAAACTCGCCCATGTCCAGTCTGCGGCGAACGCATTCCCCTCCGGTTGCTGGGCGTTCATTCAGAACTCGAGTCCGAACGGCTGGAAGAAATTATCAGAAACGTAGGATCGACCGATTGCATCCTCACTGAGACTAATAATGGGTGTGTCCAGAATACATGTCTCAACCGATGAGGAACATGAGTATTGAAAGGTCTTCAAATTCACAACCTGTTAGATCTAGCTCCAGCTCACGGACCAGACGCTCCGCCATCAAAGCCAGACAATCTCTTACATCTCGAAATGCGTCTGATTCCCTCGGACAGGCCGGAAAGGCAATACAAAGCATCAACCGTCGGCGGAGGCAACGTCACGCGCGCTTGCGAGACATGGCGCGGGAAGAAGACGAGGGGATTGACAGTGCGCTTAGAGCTTCGGAGATTGTCTGTCCAGTGTGTTTGGTCGCAGTGAGAGGAGATCAGGACGTTCTGGACGCCCATGTCGACGCCTGTTTGGCCAACGAGAGTCGGAGGCTGGAGGAAGAGAGAAGAGAACAAGAGCTACGACAGAATATCGATCTTGAAATGCACGAGTACCCAGACGACGTCGCCGGCGATGTTGGGGATGTCAGAGGTGAACTTCACAATTGTCTCAATTTACCGCTCTCAATATTAATGTCCATTCAGGAACGGGCTTTCACACACGAAACCGTAACGAACAAGATGTGACGATGTAATAGACGTGGACGGCGACGATGATGCATTTGGGGATGCTCAATTTACCGAGGGTGACATATTGCCCGTCGACCTGCCTGACGTCCTCATAGACGAAGACGTAGAAGTCGAAATTGAAGTTGACGGGGAGGACGAGGCGCAGCAGGAACAGAAGACACTCCGAGATCTGGTCGCAGAGGGCAAGAATCCCAGATCGCGGTCTGCAAGCGAACATCCTAGCCGGTCCAGCGCGAAGGCGGACACAGACCCCCCTCACGGCGATGACAAGACCGACATCGCCATCCAGGTCGCCCGGCGGCGGGGCGACAAAGCGACTCTGATCAGCGCGCTGGAAATGAAAGTGGAGCAATTGGTCAGGACGATACGTTCTTTGCTAGGGAACATTATTGACTGAATTGTCTAATCTTTGCTCAACAGGAATCGCTGCGGGCGTCGTCGCTGACATGCCGAATATGTTTGGATCCGTATTCGGAACCCACGACATCGACAGGCTGTTGGCACACTTGCTGTCGGGAATGCTGGCTTCGTTGTCTAGGCTCAACCAAGCTCTGTCCCATCTGCAAGCGCATCACGAGCGCGTCGGACTTGCGCAGAATATACCTCTGATGCTGCCTTTTTTATGTTCGCATTGCTTTGCATTCTTTAGGTTATCTGTACAAAGGAATACGTTTAGCGCTCTAGCATACCAGACTGTATTCAGTATTGTAGAATTTTCGGAATAGTGGCTCATATCTGGCCTTGTCATGTCTTCAATATGACACGCACGTTAAACCAGCCCATCCAGACGGCTACTTCGCGGTGCATTCCGGGTACGATGTGTACCGCCACGACATGTATAATCATTGTCCAACACGTTTCGGTGGGATGAGAGTCGAGAGAAGGCATGCGGCTCACCTGACCCATGAGAAACCCAAACTCTTCGCACAACAAACCGCAAGTAAAAAAGCGATGCATGTCTCTCATTTTGTCTAGTGCATTAAGTGTACATATACAGCTCGGCGACGTGACCGTGTCATGCAAGCGGGCTAATGAGCCTGTCCGACGTGGCAAATCAATGCAAGATACAAAGGAGAACGACACCAACACGCACTTGATTAACGACGGCTGAGGGTTGCTGCGCGTGTAGCCAACGTAGATAATTAAAGGTATCCAGCCATAATGGAGGATAGTCTGGACCGTGAAAGCTCGTTCTTTAGAGGACAATGTGAGACTAGGAACACGAGAAAACACGACATACGCGGCCGACTTCGACAACCTTTGCGATTCGTTCCTGAGAAGCCGGAAATCATCAGCAAGATTTGGTTGCAAGATAAAGAACAGAACCGACCTTGGCCTCTTCTGAGGGCATTTTTTGGTGTATTGAAGCTTTTTTTTTTTAAAAAAAAAAACAGGTCGCAGTGGTGGGAGGTGGTATGTGAGGTGGTGCGGCAAACGCCGAGAGGTGGGACCAACTTTTTTTGGACACTCATTGCTGCTTAAGCGCTGCAATCAGCACGTCCAAAAAAAATGTCCTTGGGACCGTCGTCTTCTGCGATCCATGTCCAAAGCAACCCGTCTGCCTCTTCAAGCGGAATGTAAGTCGTGATATTTCCCTTATTTTTTGCGCGCTCTGTACGGATGCCGATCTACACCTGTTCCCTGGACAGCCGCATACCGTCGAACGTGATCATCCAACCCGTAGCGCTGTTCTCCATCCTCGATCACTACCTTCGACGGACAGATCGACAAGACCGCGTGATTGGAACGCTTCTGGGCACGCGCACAGAAAATGAAGTCGAGATTCGGTCGTCGTTTGCCGTGCTGCACAGCGAGACGGCCGAACAAGTCGCGGTGGACATGGATTATCACAAAACAATGTACGAACTTCACCACAAGGTGAACCCGAAAGAGGTCATCGTGGGATGGTGAGTCTCGGTGACCATGCTTTCACTCGGTGAGGGTAGATTGAAGACTGCAGGTACTCGACGGGATCAAATCTCAATACGTACTCGGCGCTCATCCAAAATTTTTACTCGCAAGATACAGCACCATTCCCGGCCGTTCACATTGCCGTCAACACAGGCACGGAGGGGGAAGCTGGTGTAAAAGCATATGTCAGGTGAGTATTCTCATAACACTGTCACGATTCTGAGAGGCTCAGCCCTGAATTTCAGCTCGCCTGTTGGTGTTTTTCCAAAACCTGAAAACTGCGTATTCGTCCCTGTACCAGTAGAGCTCCGTCTACATGATACTGAACATAGCGGAAGTGCGTTTTTGTCTAAAAGACTCCCCGGTCATCTGCCTAACATACCCTTCTTTTTTTTTTCCTCTGTAATCAGTTGATTTGCTCGTCAACACCGCAAATTCCTCGACATCAACGTTAAATCAGCCTATCTCCGATTTAGAACTCCTTGAACAGTCATTGCAAACAGTTACAGAAATGCTGCAGCGCGTACTAGACTATGTTCGGGCAGTGTTGGCGGGAGAGAGAAAAGGCGACCCAGCGGTGGGGCGTTACTTGATGGATACCCTTGGCGCAAGCACCGACGACATAGAAAAGGGTGGTTTCAGTTCGAGTCTTCAGGTAAGGACTTGCGGTGTCTTATCTGGTATGACGCCGTCCGTTGACGCCATCACTCTCTTAGGATCTATTGATGATTTCTTACGTCGGCAACCTTGCACGATCACAAGCAGAAGTATCGTCTCGATTAGCCTTAGTTTCTGCTTCGTAAAAAAAACCAATCCTATACGATGTTGGGTATCTGGCACCCTACTATGATAAGAAGCTAAGTTAGAGAAACGCGTGAGGATATTCGCGCTTTTCAACTATTGAATATGCGTGAGTGCTGCAAGTCATGGCGAGTAGATAAAATATCTCCGAGCGGCCATGTATTGGCAGGACCATACTCCATCTCGTCAAAATCAGACGGTCGTCCATAACCTGAGCGCAGGTCCTTGCACCTAGCCATGTGCTCGTCTATTAGTGGTTTCACTACGTGCAGCAAAACCTGTTGTGACCCATATGGACCGATCTCGTTAAGCCGAACTGAAGCTGATAAGATGCTGCGTGCGTGAAGGAAAAGATAAAGATATTGCGAACGTTCTGTCCGTGTTGCATTTAAAACGCGAATTATAATAGATCGAAACAGATCTCCTACCTAATGTCAAACCCAGTGCAGCAGTGAGAATGCCCCAGCATATAGGGATGTGTCCATGTGATTCTTCCCTCCTGCACGTTAGCTTGAATGCGTCAAGCAGGCTGCTCATCCAGGCTTGTTGGACACTATCACCCACCGCCTGCAATTGTAGGCTGGATGGGCGTGAAAAGCTCTTATTGTACAGCGTGAGTAGTGCGATGCCTTGGGCCTCCGAGGCACGCCGCGCGACATGGTTCAAAGTCATTGCATGGTAGAGGTCATCAAGGCCCATCAAGTCCTTGATCACAGTGCTTTCGTAGGATTCGTCGACTGTGGATACCCTGGAACACGATCTGTAATCTTGAACGATGCGATGGGCATCGGAGACGAAGGGTAGCGAGCTGCGGGCATAGGTCGCGAAGCTATCCTGCAAAAAAGCAATTGTCGTTGCCTCGCGCGAGGACGATGAAAACCCGTGCTTTATGTACGACTCGAGGCCCGAAGACGCGACGAAGTTGCCAGTAGGGAGGTTGCTGTCGGAGAGGAGGAGGAGGAGATAAGTCTCCTCGTCGTTTGTCATCGTGGCTGTGCAATAAGGCGCATCCTGGCCGGGAAAGACGTTGCCCGGCGCTCCTTCGTTCTTTTCAATCACTTGGACATCGTTCCGGCGGTATCAGAAGCATCCGCTCACCTATTCAGCAGCATAGGATTACCCACCAACATCACTAATTTGCCTCTCGTTCTGCTCGACTGTCAAGTATGCATCCTGTGCGAACCATCCTTTTGTCCTCACACCCTCGTCGCATCCCCACAGCGATCCGACGCCATGCACGTATATCGCCGGCTTATAGACTCACCCATGGAGTACCGCGTCGTCGTTGTGTGGCCTTCAACTCGTCTCTAGCTGTAGGCAGCTCTCAAACTGCCTCTTCCGATATCGACGCCGTACTCAGTTCCCCGGGATCTCATCATCCCAAAACGACAACAATTACAGGTAACGTTCTAGAGCTTCATTGCATTGAAATGTCACACTCAGTTTCCTAAGAGCGCAAGACGCCTCTGCGGGAATACCACAAGCTGATCGCCAGCGGCTTGTTACGGGACGATGAATTTCAGACGCGGATAGTCCAGAAACTTCAGGACCTACATGACAAACTCGAGACCTATAATCCACCCACGATACCGGATATCTCGCAGACTAATTCACTAGTACGCTTGCCCCTATCCGCTTCTCCGGATTCTTCGTTCATATCCGCTTCCGCAGCTCTCTCGTCTATTCACTCGAGAAACTCCAGTCCCAGAATCCCCTCCTGAAAACACACCCAAAGGATTATACCTCTACGGTGACGTCGGAACAGGAAAGACTATGCTCATGGATTTATTCTACAACACTCTGCCGCCTTCAATAACTCGGAAGCGTCGCGTCCACTTCCACGCCTTCATGATCGACGTACACAAACGTATACACTCCGCTAAAATTGCTATGGGGTACAAAGGTGGCGATCCAATACTTCCCGTAGCCAGGGATCTTGCGCGCAATGCCATTGTGTTGTGCTTTGACGAGTTTCAGGCATGTTGTCATGTCTTCGTATGTGCTTTGTCGATCTGTTCAACTAGTGATCCAGGTAACCGATATTGCGGATGCTATGATTCTCCGTCGGCTTTTGGAGGCATTGTTGAACTATGGTGTAGTTTGTGTGATGACATCCAAGTCAGTGAAGTATCCTGGTGTTTTGTTCCTTATCTGACGCCACCCAGTCGACACCCTGATGAATTGTACAAGAATGGAATCCAGCGGTCTAGTTTCATACCCGCCATTGAACTCCTCAAGACCCGCTTTGATGTAACAGACCTAGATTCTGGAACAGGTGAGCGGCACACGCTCAAAGTCAGAAACTTTGCCCACAATATTTCCCAGATTACCGACGTATACCCCGCGCCCTTTCACGCGTATACTACCACCCTCTTACACCTGAGAACCATCGCGAAATCTCGGACATATTCGATTCATTGGCATCCCAGGACCCTAATGATCCTGTTATGCACAATCGGCCATTGAGCATTTGGGGTCGTACCCTACTGGTTCCCGAAAGCACCCACAAAATTGCCAAGTTCCGGTTTGACGATCTTTGTGGGCAACCTCTTAGCGCCGCGGATTATCTAGAAATAACGAAAACATTTGGAACGGTATTTGTTCTCGACATTCCAAAAATGAGCTTAGACAGCAAGGATAAAGTGACGTCCCTTGACACTATTGCTTAATTGAGAAGCTTGGCTTATTGGTTTGACAGGCCAGGCGATTCATTACTTTTATAGATGGTAAGTCGATTTACGCGCATTATGACCGTGTTCTGATCTTTCCCTCATTTAGCATGCTATGAGAACAAGGTAAGACTGTCATTGGTTGGCTGAGAATCGAATTCTGACGGCTCCGGACAGACAAAGCTTTTCGTCACATCCGAGGTTCCTGTCTTCCAAGTATTCTCTGATGAGCCTTCAAAAGAAGGCCTGAAACCTCTGTCGGACCATATGCGCAGTGTCATGGACGATTTGGCAAGCTTCTTTTTTATGTATTGCGCTCCATCCTCTTGACGTCGCTAACATATAATTTGAATTCTAATTTCAGGGTCTTTCAGATCAGGCTGTAGGCTCCAGTTCCATTTTCACGGGCGAGGAGGAAGTTTTCGCATTTGCCCGAGCTTGTTCGCGATTAGTGCAGATGGGCAGTGAGGAATGGGCAGCGACCTCCAGCCATCACTAATATCAACATGTGCCTCCTTTCCACGGAAAATGGGTGTCGCATATAAGTTGAGTACCGGTGTATTTAATTTTGATCTTAGATATCTATAGATGCATTTGCGGACGGATCCTCCAATCTTTGATCGCTAATATTGTGAGATTCATGTGAAGGTGAATGCGATATCAGCTTTCTTAACTGTCGGATTTGCTCAAATCTCCGTGGCACGATAGTATTACCAGTCTCCTCACGAGCACAGCCGCTCGTATGCAAAAAAACGCAGGCCATTGGATTCATCCGCAGAAACGCACAAAGTACATACATTGCCATCCCCTTCGGCGAACCAGTTTTTCTTTTTATGCGTTGAGGTCAACGGGTGTACAGCCAATAGCAACGATACCTCTGAGAATGAAAAGGTCAGATGAAAGTCGTGCAGAACAAGGGACGATAGGTGTCATCCTCACAGAAGTTGTTGTTCTGGCAGCAAACAGCTTGAGCAGAGCCGAAAGCAGATACATGAACTTTCCGTCGCGAGACTTTTCTAATTTTGACTTGCAGAATCCGGCGCCTATGACGATGATGAGAATGCAGGCGATGCCAAAGAGGACGTTGAGGTCACTGACCTTAATTCGCAAGAGCGCGAGGAGCTTCGAGACGATGGCTCATGCCGCTGTTGCAGCACTGGACCGCCCAATAGTGCAAGAATTGGCTGGCGGGTTGCGACGAGCAGGCGTGGCAATCGCAGAGGGGTGAGGCGAGGGTGGGGGGAGCAGAGCTTGAATTGCAGGGTAGAACCGACTTATCTGTCCTGTCTCTGCTCACTCATTGGCCAGAGATTTTGTACCCATCTCGCTGTTTGATCTCTAGTGGGTTGTCTTTGTTTTCCCTCGCATGCTCTGACCTTGGCTTCCAGGGGAACTCACCATATTGCAGACCGTCGCGTATGGACGCGCATGTTCAGGCTATCCACACCTGTCGATGTCAAGAGTGGAGCGAGTTACAGAAGAAGCAGACAGTCCACCAAGATCCGGGTTCCGCTGACGAGAGCGCCTTCGTGGTTCTTTGAATGATGCAAAGCCAATTCCTTAGGTATGTTTTCAAATTTCTCTTTTCTGGTGAAGGAAGCGATGTGTGTTCCTTCTCGGCCGATTCTCATATTAGTGAAAATGAAGCGCGACCCCAATCACTTTATGGAATTATTCTGCACCTGCGGCCATCGACCAAATGGCGTCCTCCATCTATCACGGCGAAGGTAGGATGCCCTGTGAAGCAAAGCATGGACTAGGAACGATGACTCAGTATGAGTCTTGCTTTGTGTGCAACGCGTTCCAGAAAGAAGTTAAGCCGCTCTCTGTGCAAGGCCGATCACGGAAGATGTGGCAACTTCCGGATGTTCTCAACCCAGGTGACGGAGAAGACATCGTAACGCAAGTCATGGGTAGGAACTCTTCTTTGCACCTGCAAAACGAGACGAGACGAAGCCGCATGTACTCTTCTTCGTCGATGACACGACGTGCAGGCAATATCATCTTCGTCAATCCTTACCCCACCTCATAACTAATTTGGAGCATCAATGCATTAACTGTCAACTTACGGACTTTGAACCCTGCGTGTGATGGAGATGTAAATGCTTGCCATAATTCGCGACCTCCCGTTTTTGCAGTGCTTACGCCAGTCATAATATAGATCCCCCTCGATCTATGAGGCGGAGCCAGGCAAAAGCCGACGGCAGCGACGCACGAACTGGGTTGTTTTCGCCCTTCATTATCCCCAGGCGCTCTACACGATCGATGAATCTTCTCGGTGCCAATCGCACAGCACGATGCACGTTGCCAAAGCCAGTGTTTTCTTTGCTTCGAAGGTATCAGAACATAATGTCGCATCAAGGCAGACATTCAGTATTGACATATCACTTCAGATTGACATTCGTGGGTGAATTTCTCATTCTTGAAACTCAGAAACAAGTCTAAGGGACATTTGGTTCTACAATAACTTCCTTCGCCTCAACGTCATTTTTTTTTTCATCACAGGGACCTGAGATGCGCTTTAATTCCGCGTGAGCACTTGAAATATATTCTCAGTTCTGGGAACGCGTCCAGCACGACGCGGTCATGTTACTCCAAGATGCTCCACCCAAGTGCCTTTGAATGAGAAGAAGCAAGGAAGAATGCATATCGCCTGTGCGTTCCCAGCGTCAGAGTTGAATTGTATGAAGCAGAAACTAGGCCGGGCGAATATAAAAGACACTTGTCTCACCGACAAGCTCCCCATCGAACCACCTGCAGTCGTAGTTCAATCTTCAGTCATGCAATTCAAGCTCTCTGCTATCTCCACTGTTGCTCTCGCCACCCTTGCGGTTGCCACATCCACGCCGTCTTGCAGTACTGGCCCGATCCAATGCTGCAACAGCGTCCAGAAGGCCAGCGATCCTACTACTTCCGCGCTGCTGGGCCTCTTGGGCGTGGTCGTCAGCGACCTGAACGTCCTTGTCGGCATCACTTGTACCCCTATCGATGTCATCGGCGTCGGTGGCAACTCTTGGTTCGTTCCGTTTTTGTACGACCTCGAACTGACATCTGACGCCGTTCCTCATAGCACTGGTCAGACCGTCTGCTGCGAGAACAATAACTTCAGTACGATGATACTACTTCCATGTCTGTGTCATCTACATTTTACTGATGCCTTTCCTTCGACTTTCAGACGGCGTCGTCGCCATCGGCTGCACTCCCATCAATGTCAACTTGTAAAGGGGATCTTATGAAGCATACGATCATGAACAGGGATATTTTGTAATGTTGTAGTTGTGAATTAGTGCGACCAATTTGTCAAAGTTCTGAGTGCTAGCATCTTTGCACGCGATGAAGAATCAGCAATGGAATCGCGAGTGAGCTTCTGTCCAGCAAATTTCGTTCCGTGAATGCCTTTCCCTGCCCAGCATTCTGGCGTGCCTATGCGGTATGCATATGCACAGCTAAAGCCCGTTTGCTATACACGCCGCATCATCGTCAAAGGTGACTGCTATACGCTTTCAGGCCGTGAACATCTCGTTTGGACGGACACATTGAAGGTGCTTTCTCATAGCCGATGTTGGCAAACATGAGTCCCCAACGCCAAACAAACCTTTGACACGCAAATTCTTGCCTGAACAGTCTTCCATAAACATGACAAGAATCATCAACGTTCCGTGGCAAGATGAACCGTCCTAGTCCGTCATGTACTCGTGTCAAATGACACGGTGGGCCTTCCGTCGCGATAGGCTTGTGGTTATATACAATTTCTGGTGAGTCACGGTATGCGTCCTAGGACGAATATGCAGCGGTCTCTGTGGCTTGCGTTGGCATTCAGCTAGATGCAGTGACCATGAGATTACTGTCTTCCAACATAAACGTCAATATACGGTCACAACACGTTCTATTCATGCTTCATTCCGCCGTATACCAATGAAATTTATGGAACACCGGGTCTGCGCTTCCAAGTGTTTGATTTGTATGCACATCGCATACGACGGACAATCTATGCCAATCGTGGTGGGTATAAAAGCCGCGATGCTCATTCACCTAGATACTCCCCATCGAACCACTAGCAGTCGTAGCTCCATAGACCAAATCACATCCACTATGCAACTAAAACTCTCCGCTCTGTCGACCGTCGCTCTTGCTTCCATGGCGGCTGCCCAATCTGCATGCGGCACAGGTCCGATTCAATGCTGCAACAGTGTCGAGAAGGCCAGCGGTCCTACCGCTTCCAAGCTGCTTGGCCTTTTGGGCGTCGTCGTGGACGACCTCAACGTCCTTGTTGGCATTACTTGCACCCCGATCGATCTCATCAGTGGCGGCAACTCTTGGTCTGTTTCCCTTTGATGTTTTCATATGAATCGATATTCTGACGCGACTCCCAAACAGCACGGCCCAGACGGTCTGTTGCCAGAACAATCATTTCAGTAAGACTCAGACTCGTTCGCCCTGCTGGTGTCCTAGAATGTCTGACATATTTTGTCAGGCGGCGTCATTGCCATCGGCTGCACTCCGATTAATGTCGTCTTGTAATAAATGCTTTGGAGCATTTCGGACAACCGCTTTGTACGGCGTAGCTGCGAGCAAATGTCATGATGCGTTTTCTTTTTTTTTTTTTTGGAGTGAGCATCCGTCAAGCAATAAACCAGTCCATATGCATGAAGCATCTTGCTATCCTGTTCAACATCGAACGCCCATTGTTCTGTATGCTAGATTTGATGGCTGATAAAATTATCGTACAACATCAATCGATTGACGTATACGCTGCATTCACTAGCAAATCTGCATCGGCGAAGCGTCCGTTTGAACTGCTTTGTAAACCTTGTTAATCTACATTCGATGGCGATTCCATAAAGCCGTTCTACGCGCTTGCGCCTCTGCTTATATTTCCTTTGATGTCACTGGACGTCACCCGCCCTCTAGTGATATTCGTATTCGCAACACCTGACAGCGCGCCGATGCCCTCTCCAGCCTGATCCTTGCCTTTCTCAAGAATGACAGTCACAACATCGATGTCTTTCGATGTCCCGAAATCGTTCTCTAGTTGCTGTTTGGATGCCTGTCCAAGAAGACCTTGGTGCCCTTGGGTCGAATAAAATACGGTGAAGGCTGGTAAAAACAACCGTAAGCCATTTCCATGGAAGACATAAGATAGACGCACAATCGACGACTTCAGACAGTGCTATTGATCTGGGAACGAGGAAAACTATTAGCTACAAAACGAGATTTGTTTTGAAGAGGCAAGTTACGTGTCTGGACAAGTGTGCATCATCGCGATCAGCACAGTTGCGATCGTGGATGATCAAAAGGACAATTCTCACCTCCTGCTTTCCATTTCTTGTACTGGACGAGCGGGAATTGAGTACGCCACAGATCGAGGGGAAAATAATGAACGAGGCGCACCTCTTCTGGGTTGACTATGACGATGTACTCTTGGTTGGACGTGTGGTCGGGCTTGTATACAACCTTTGTGAGAGACTTTCCCATGATGAAAGGAGAATGCGATGGGATGAGAGAATATACGATGCGAGGATGTAGAGCGGCAGATGGGCAGAAACGAGAAGACGACGGGTCCTTTTTATAGGTCCACACCCAGATGATGTCAACTCGGATTGACGTCACGAGCCTACTGTCACGTGCTACATGATTTTATGTTTCAATTTTCCAGTCGCTTCCAGTCACACGACGCTCTCTTCCCTTTCTCCCGCTCTGGTACTCTCATCAAAGGGACCAACGATGGCCTGCAAAGAGAAGAAAAAAGAGCCATTGATACGATGTACGAATATACGACGTTTTTATTCACCTCCCATGAGCACATTGAAAGGGAAAGGCAGTCCTCGACAGCTTTTGAACAAGCGCCTCGCACTGAGCCACGCTGAGCGCGTCATTGAACATGATTGCACCTGAAGGTAACCGTCAGCACGGCAATAGTCTCCAGAGTTGAACGTACCTCGGCACGCTTTAGAGTTGATTAGTTCCAGTAATTCGCGTGGCTGGTAACGTAGCGCTTTCAGCCACGAATATTCGCTCGACGCGTCCGTTTCATTGTCCAGAAGCGGCTCGTTGCCAGGACTCATCAGGTGTCCCAAATAACCCTTGACTAAGTCGCGGAGTTCGTCTTCCGTCAGCAGCTTGACAAACGATCAGCCCTCCATCATTCAAGTTCGCTATTGGCTTACCTTGTCTGCCACGACTTCCGGAATGCTCTTAAGGAGAACTTGGGTGTATCCCACGTCAACCTCTCCTTCAACATGTTCCTTGGCCTCACTTAAGCCAAAAAATTCAAACCCCCATGCGCGAAATTCGTTTTGGATAGCAGTTGAAACTCGGAGCATCTCGGCTTCGTGTGATGTCAAAAGCACAGCTCTAGGGGGAGACAATGTCCGGACAGGAAGTGCGTTCGCGCTATCCCGTCTATTGTATTTGTTTTCCTGGTAACCAGAGCAAATTTCCTCCAGAAAGCCCTCGACTCTAACGCGTTCGTCGGCGGCATGCTGATCGATCAGCACTAAGACTGGAGCATTGTCGCCATCGGTTCCGGTTAATGCACCTTCAACGAAGCCATCACTGTGCGAGGCACGGCTGTCGTCTAAGAGACAGGCAATGAACTTCTCATCTACTTGACCAATGACTTTGGCTTGATGCAAGTCTTCTCTGCCAAAACGATATGGTGCATGTCTTGACTCTGCTTGAGATTCGTAGCATTGATATAATTTTTGCATGTTTTGACAATCTCGATCATGACCATCACCACATGCCATCGTCATTGATATATTGGGTATCATCTGCTCGGTACGGGTATAAATCTGATTGGCCTTTGCAAGACGTGAGCGAAGATATACATTCACTGAAATACGAAACGAACTTCCAGAGCGCGTTTCAACCAGTCAGGAGTCGGTACTGCCCCGCATACGTCATTTGTATGCCGGATTGATAGTGTGCGTCGCAGTCGAGAAGGGTCATGATCCTCGGTTGAACCGTCATACGTGTCATTTGCAGGACGCATCTCGCGAAGACAAGAATTCCCTGTCCGTATGTCCACCACGAAAGATTCTCCGGTATTCGGATCTGTCCATGTAACGTTGTGGGCGTCATCGTCGTCCTGTATTACTCCAAGTCTATTATCCATACAATCAAGACAAGGAAAAGGCGATGCAACGTACGGCTGTCAACGGAGTACATGAACTAGAAGCGCCAAAGTCGGAAAAGGATTCATTGCCTTGCTCGAAATGCTCCTCCCACATTCTGCCGTTTTCGGCATATCCAGAATCATCGGCGACATCTACTTTCCTCCGTTTTTTGGGTGACGGGCTGATTATCTCTCGGTTATGAAACTCATGTCGGACAAGGAAGTCCTGAACGACAGAAGAAAGGAATGCAGCGATGGGTTCTTTGTGCTGGTGACGTACTATTATTACCAGTCTCACACGCCTGGAAACAATGAAATACCTGAAATTGAATGTGTGTTTTGGTGGGCTCGTAGCAGTTGTCGACATGTCCGGGCGGAACAGTTAAGTTTAGGACGTAGACAGGTCTCTTCTCCATCTTGCGAGGCGAGCGCCGTATAGCTTATTCTTTGATTAACATTCTTTCATGGCATTGGCAGGACAGATGCCCACTCACACGAGCGAGGCAGGTTTATTTCCCCAGCTTCATCGAGTGCCTGCATAAACCATAAATCGACGTTCCTTTAAGACCTGGGATATGGCTCACGTTCTTGCCAAACGTGCTCAATGCGAACTTCGAATCGATAACGTGATGTAAGTCACAGCGACCGAGAGCATGTTTGTTGACGTCTGAATCATTATCACCTGTTGAGCAATCAGAAGTTAGGCTTTAGACTTACAGAGAAATTGATAAGCCTTTCAAAGTGTATTAACGTCATAGATCGTAAGATCGTAAGTTACAGGTAGTACGTACCTTTGAATGAGCACCGTTTAGGCTGATAAATCCTTGTAGTCTCAATTCGCCCGATGTCGAGTCAATTTCGTCCACATGCTGAGAAAATCCGTTCAACGATTTGTCCCCTACAACTTGACAAGAAAAAAAAGATACCTCGGTCAAAGCCCGTCCATAAATATTTCGAAAAGCAGCGAGGGGTGAGGATGTCTGGTGCAAGATCTAAGTGACTGTATATACAAACGGATCTTACGGACCTTGGGTATTCGGTAAATGCGTTCTCTCGATGAACCAGTCTCGCTTTTGTGCAGGTTTTCTAGTGAGAAACTCACTGCAGGAAATGCAAGCGCGACGGTTTCGATTTCTTGGCGGATTAATTCCATGGTGCGAGTGCTTGAAGGATGCGAAAGTCGGCGGACGGGGAGCTGGTAATTATGTTAAAGGGAATAGGACACAAAGAGATATTGGTCCAAACGTTGTAGAATGCATCTCGAATGCAGACCACAGTGCCCGGTAATTCTCTCCTCCACCGTACAGCCGGGCCTGAGTACAAACTCTTGCTTCCCTGTACAACGAATTCTGTCAGATTTATGACGGTGAAGTGCATCGAGCGCCCAAACCTTAGTGATAATGGACCAGGTATTCCTCGACTTTGACGTCCGAGACGAAATCTCCAAGCAACAGAGCTCTGAGCAAGAAGCTAATGCTTAAATGAAAGAAACGCAGACTTGAGCAAATTATGCGTCAGACGACACATCTTCACACATACCTTCCCCACGAAAGCCGAACGTAGAAAGCGAATTCAAGCCATTAGGAACGTATAGCTTTGAAGTGCCTGAAGCCATAAGACCTTAGAAAGTCAAGTGCGCAACAAGTCGAAAGCGGCACACCATATCTTCCCTCCTCGGAGCCCTTTGTTAGCATGAGTAAGTCCTCCTTCGCAATGCCAATTCCGTTGTCCTTAACCCAGCATAACGATTCTTCGCAGTCCACTCCGATTTCGATCGCAGTCGCATTGGCATCAAGCGAGTTCTGCACCAACTCCGACACGATCTGCGGAAGGGACGTCAGAATTTGACTAGAACGCAGTCTCACGCGCGTCAGGGCATCCAGTTTCTCTATAGGAGTTTCAGCCATGCTGTAGTCTGCGACAAAGGTTTACTTCATGTGGGCGTTTGGTCAAATTGCGAAAGTGTCACTGACAACCCAAAACTAGCAATTACCAGATTTAGATATGGCGCTGGGTTTGAACACTTGAACAGTCAAATTTTCGACTACTTCCCGTCCCTTTCAGCCCTTCATCTTCTCCAAATAGGTAGCTACTATGTATACCTACAAGGCTATTAAGTTTTTTCGGAGGAACTCATTGGCGTTATTGAGAAATTTCCATTTTGAACAGCAAAATCTGCCTTAATTTGGAATAAACAGTGTTTCTATGATTTTTTCGAAAACAAAAAAAAAACGCGACACAAATCAAGCTATATACA
The DNA here is from genome assembly GCA_011319805.1 of Macrocybe gigantea. Taxonomy (NCBI): domain Eukaryota; kingdom Fungi; phylum Basidiomycota; class Agaricomycetes; order Agaricales; family Callistosporiaceae; genus Macrocybe; species Macrocybe gigantea. The sequence continues at coordinate 203,446 of SJRY01000263.1, forward strand.
TAAAGAGCCCAATGTCATTTCATAGGCACGAGTGATGGACATGGTATACACAACAAAGCGCGAGTCGAAATCTCTTGAGGCGGTATCCCAATCACGTACGCTTGGTGAGGCCTAAACTGAGAATGAGAATGATGGCATAGATTTTATTCAAAAGCCTACTTTTTGGCCTACCCCCACAATGGAATCACACTAGCTAATGCACAACTGGCGATAATGATATTTTTATTAGATAGAAGTCGATATGAGAAGCCACTATTGAAAGCTGAAATTTGAGGAAGATACTGGAGAAGGTCAAGTTGTCTGAAATTGAGTCGATGTAAAGATGGCGCGATGGCAGCCCTTTGCGCCTGTAATCCACTGGATGTTATCCAATCAGCTGAAGCGTTCGATAGCTCAGTGCCACGACATGATTAAATACGATTGTGTTTTTATGCTGCTTGCGCTGCATGAGCTAGAAGGGCCTGAGGAAAAACAACAGAACCTTCGTCAGTGTAGTGGTCAGACCAGAAACAAACTTGGCGATTGCGTTACTAAATCTAGCAGCAGCGAGACTTCTCATCCAATGGGGTGAGTAAAAATACAAGTCCAAATCCGTAGGTTTTTTTTTACATGCGGAAGACTCCATATCCTTTACTGTCTCCGTCCCAAGTCGTCGGACTACGGCCGCCGGGGCCTAACCACCGTCGTTCCCGAGCAGCGAGCGCAAGACCCAGACCAACGACATCTCTGGTATCGGTCGGCTTGATAACTCCGTCGTCCCATAGCCGAGCAGTGGAATAGAGTGCCGTTGATTGGTCTTCTATACGTGATCTTAACGTTGCGTGCTGTGAAGGATCCCTAAGGGTTATAAGAATGAGAATGAGACTATATTATATGGAGGTCAAGTAGCATTTCTTACTTTGAGACTGTTGTCATAACTTGAGAAAGTTGGGCAGAACCCATAACGGATATCCTGGCATTCTGAGTCCCCGGAAATTCAGCAAGGTGTTAGTCATGGGATCGAAGGGGCACTTACAGGCCACATCCATAGGAAACGTGGTGAATACTGCGAAGGCATCATCTAGTGGTTAATACGATGACAGCGACAACCCCATAACTTACCGCTCTGCCGGCCATTCCTGATATATCATCCATCAGCTCCGAGTAAACAAATCAGGCAATCAAAACGCACCATAGTTTCCAGCTCCAAAGCTTCCTCCGACAATCACAGTGAGCTTGGGAACATCAGCACACGCAACTGCGCGAACCATCTTCGCTCCTGGGAGGTTATAGGTGGTTCAATTAAATCGAAGCCTCCAAAGAGAACGCGCGCAATATTACCATCTTTAGCTATCCCTCCCTTCTCAGCTTTCGAGCCGACCATATAACCTGCACTGTTTTCTCAGCATCATGCAGGCGAGCGACCCGAAGCAACGTCGCGACGGACCGGTGACATTCACAAGGAAAAGCAGAGGTATCTGACGCTGGGAACAGAGCTCGATAAAATGCGTTGCCTTTAGCGCGGAGGGTGAAAAAAGAATTCCATTGTTAGCTACAATCCCGACAGGATAGCCATGTATATGCGCGAAGCCCTGAAAACAGGATGTTATCTTCACTCATTTTCGCGGGAACAGCGAAGGAGAGCACACATACGGTAACCAAGGTTGTTCCATACTCTTTTTTGAATTCCCTGAATCTGCTGCCATCAACAATGCGGGCTATGACATCCCGCATGTCGAATGGTTGGCGTACGTCGGTACCAACGATGCCGTGCAGTTCGCTTGCAGGGTAGAGAGGATTCTCAGGCTTTACCGGAGGCTAAGAATGGGAATAAGACCTTCGATGCACTCGAGAGCAAGGTAAGGCTCGACATACCGGGACTTCTTTGCTTCCGGCATTTCCCAGATCACCTATCACCCCTCTCGCGATAGCAATGGCATGCTCATCGTCCCTCGCCAGATGATCCGTCACCCCACTTTCAGTCGAGTGCATCAGTCCACCGCCGAGCGTTTCCTCGTCTACCTCTTCCCCCGTAGCTGCCTTTACCAGCGGAGGACCAGCAAGAAAAATTCGGCCTTGATTCTGAACAATGATGTTCTCGTCGGCCATAGCAGGCACATAGGCTCCGCCTGTTTGATATGTTCATTCGAACGTTCATGTCATATCGAATCGAGTGACGCACCTGCAACAGATATGCCATGCACAACAGCGATTTGGGGAATGCCTAGAGCGGACATTTGCGCCTAGGAACATTATAGAGATGAGCCGGAGCAACTTTGAAACATGAGCGATCACCATATTGTAGAATATACGCCCAAAGTGTTCTTTGTCGGGGAAAACGTTGGCTTGATGAGGCAGAGCTGCACCACCCGACTCAACTGCACATCGTCATTCGTTGCGAGGTGTGTAACATGACAGTCGGCCACTACGCACCAACATATACGCACGGCAAGCCATGCTCTCGTGCGATTTCCTGTGCGCGAAGGTGTTTCTTGACCTGCACCAGTCCGTTTAGAGCATAGCCGGACGTGACCGTGTCGCCGCACACATACCGTGAGTGGATAGTACGATCCGCCCTTCACAGTCGCGTCATTGACAACCACAACACACTCTCTACCCGATATGCGGCCTATGCCCGTTATTATCCCAGCTCCCGGGATAGGCTCAGGGTACACCTCGTGTGCAGCGAGCGCCGAGAACTCTAGAAACGGCGTCTGTGGGTCCAGGAGCAGAGATAACCTGTGCCATTATCAAGAGTTGTCGACGCGATCGAGCAAACTGGAGAGCGCAGACCTTTCTCGCGGAAGCCTCTTTCCCTTGCTCCGCATGCGTTCCGCTGCCTTTGCGCCACCGCCTAAACGCGCGTTGGCTAGCTTAGCCTCCAGGTCGATGACGAGCTCGTCCATAGACGCGGCTTTCGCCTGGAATTCCGCTGACGTCGTGGACAACAATGAAGGCAGCACCGACGCATGGTATCTCCGCCTTCCTAGAGTCGCTGCAGTCCGGACAGATGTGCAGAGTAGCGAGCGGTGCATGTTGTTATGTCCTGTATATAGGTTAGAACGTTCTGCGTTATGCTCCCGGAGGACTCGTTCATGAAAGTGGGGTTAAACTCCGATCACAACGATCGGCCGGACCATCATGAATTCCAATAGCCGGTCTAAAGTAGAGATAAATTATGACGGAGGCGTTGTTACGGTTGCGTTCATCTTAAATAGATAAATACCGTTCTATGTACAGATATCTAGCTCTCCTCCTAGACGAAAAGCCCCCGGGGAAGTAGCCTAAAAGTCCTTCCAATCATCATCGTCCCAGTTGTCCGTCTTCTTGGCCTTGCCGGCTCGAGAAGTCGTAGAAGACGCAGCTGCACTAAAAGAGGACATCGTCGTCTCCGTAGCCATGGACCGTCCTGTTGGGGAAACACCGGACATATTGCGGCCATGGGTGAATTCGTCGTATACATCCAGGTCCGGGTCATTGTAGAGTGCAGATGCCTCGTTCACATCGCCATGGGTAGGGACCACCCCGTATCCAGAACGTGCTGGGTTTGAAAACCTGTCTCGCACAGAACCCACCACTCCACCCACGCTCTGGGCCACATCTACACCAAATTGATGCCTGGACCACTCGTTCGCTGTCCCACCGACAACTGCCGCCTTTTTCTGTGCTTCTGTCATGTAGCCACGAACGTTGGCATGGAAATTTGTATCAGTGACTTTCTCGACGCCTGGCTGGATGACGTTCTCCGACACTGCTTTCGATGCATTGACGACGGCAGCCGAGAACAAGGACCAGCCTTTGCTCAGAGCCGCCATGGGATTCTCTTGGAGTTCGCTCAACGAAGGGGCAGCTGAGGAAGATGTCCGGTATGGGGATGTTGGCCAGGCGTTGGCGTGTTCCCGAAGCCCTGATACCGCCCACCTTGCGAAGGTGGAAGGTCGGTCGGACGGCTGTCATTTATCTTACCCAAATTCGCGAAGTAAGACTCGTTGGCAGCCTTTTGATCAGAAGGCAGATCAGGTGTCCCTCGGGGCGAACCTCGCAAAGACGACGGAGAAGCAGAATCATGCCTTAGTGAATTGATTGTGGTAGACCGTGTTGAAGCGCGCGACTTTCGGAGTCCTTGAGCTGATGATGGGCGACCAGGCGATGCCGATCGGTCTTTTGTCGTAAAGTTTTCGGGAGGGGGAGATGACGACCAGTCTTTGCCGGCCAGGGCAGCATCGAGCTTATCAAGAAGAGTGAGTAGAGAGACGAGCCATGGTAGCGTGTTTCTGACTTTTTCTCGGTATTGGGTAGCTGCCCAACAGTGATACGTGTCGAAGGCGGACAGTTGGTCACTGTAGCCGCCTTGTACTACGGGCGTATATGAACTCATAAATTCGCGGAAGGGACCATTCCCACCCAGCTGTACGGTGTTTGAGATGAGCTTCCAGTCGTATCGGCTAATCCACATGGACCGACCTGCATGCGCTTGATCTGATCCTCTTGCCAACTGTCCATGGTGATCGACCGCACAAAGCTGGTTAACAAAACATGGATCAGTGCAGGCAGCGGTCGAGAGCATAGTTACGAGCAACCTTATATGTACTCCAAAGCCTCTGTGTGTCCCGGCGCATTGCAAACAAAGAAAGACAGCGAAACTAGACGAAAGACGTTGTTGCCAGCTCACACGTAAAGCACAGCAGGGCGCACCTTAGCGATGCCCATTGCGGGTTCGGATTTCCACAATCATTGCACGTCTTATTTTTCAGATCCTCGCGTCTGGCGAGTTCATTAAGGATTTTCTTTGCAGCCTGTTGGTCTGCCATGAGTTTTCGAGGAAGAACAGGAGTCGGTGGATCAGAGGGCCGGTACACGTGATATGACACGCTCTGTCACGCAGGTAGGGTTGAATATCAGATTAGATGTCAGACGATTGCTGCCTTTTTTTTCGTTTCTCATCAAGCACATCATCTAAAAGTGTCTAGATTGCTTTCAGAGTCGCTGCACGACGGTTATGCGCTCTGAATCGCTGTTGGAGGGTAGGGATGGAGGGCGCTGCGAAGTGTTGCCAGGATGGACGAATTGACATGTCACAAGAATGAACCCAAAGTAATGGACCAACCAAAGGTCTGGTACGGCAGCGATGCATAGCAAATATGTGTCGGTAGCAATAGGGAGAGAGACACATGAGATGGTAGACGAGGTGATTGTGTCGGATGCGTGGAGGAGGAGTGGTGGGCGAGTTGTGGCTGTGCGGGTCTAGGTAGACCGTAGCTTTATTGCGAATGATTCGTATTTCCAGATAACGAACGTTGTCGGCGTCAGCGGAGCCAACCAGCGTGCACGACGAGAGCCCCGTGGAAGACATCGAGAACGGCGCGTAGCTGGCATTTGATTGGCTTCTGATATAACCCTGTGCTCTGGGCCACCCAGTCTCTCGGGTCGTCCATCCTGTTCTTCCTGGCCAGCCCCGTCTCACCCGCAGCGCACTCACCAAGTCTGCTGAACGACGTGAGAATCAAGTTCTCAAGCCCTTTCGACTTCGTCCAATAGTCCTCAGGTCCTTCTCCTCGCTCTTAAGGACCACCGCAAGGCTACCTTTCCGCCCCTCGCACTGTCTCCAGCTCCCTTCTCCCCTGCTTCAACCATGATCCAGCATACAAATTCCCGCACTAGCGGTCCTGCAGCGCCTTTCCGCCAAGACGGCCCAGAACAGTGGGGTCAGTGGTCAGGACGCAAGTCAGTCATCTGCCAGCTGCTATCCATCGTATCCTACCTTGTGCGTCGCTTATTCGGGCAACCTGCAGACATTACTCCCTGGAAGTCGTCCAGCACCCTCTTAGAGCCCGGATGTGCGGGTTTGGCGATAAAGTACGGTTCTGACTCCGCGCAGCTCCTTATCCTTTTTCTGATGCCATGGAGATACGTCTAGGATCGGAGGCCATTAGCGCCTGCTGCAGTGGCCAAGATGACAGTCAGACGAGAGGATAATACTCGGTAGACGTCGAGTAGGTCCATCCTATAAATCGACTACTGTCTGCTTCTCAGGGCCCAATCTTCAGCGATATAGACTGTTCCTTTTTCTTGGTCCTCGTTGATTTATGGTCAGAGGATGGAAAACAAGAACGAAATCTCGTCATGCACCCGTCTTCAGTCGACCGTTATGTACCGCCAAACTCCTCCAGGCCACGACGCCGTACGACGAGTACGTCGGCACCGCATCAGCACCCTTCCGGTCATCAGACTCCCATACCACAACCCCCGTCAACGCCTAGTCATTATCGACCTGCTGACCAGGTAGGCATTACTAACACGCTTTCTTTGTTTCTGCCTGGGCTTATCTTCTACATTCTCAGAGCTCTGGCTATAGCGGCCAAAGTTATTATGCGCCCGTGCCCGACTCCACGAACTTCCCTGCTACGCCATATGCATCCGGTCCTGCCTCCTCTGAACCAACTTGGGGCTACGGTTCTTCCGACCGGAACACATCCTTCCCGCCGCCAGTCCTCCCTTCTATCCACTCTTTCCGAAACCCTTCCGGCCAAGGCGGCGAATCCTGGCAATCCGAAAACGAATCTGAAAGCCTGACATACCGTGGCTGGAATCCTGACGCGAATTACCCTCCTGTCACAGCGTTTTCAAATTCGCAAGTGGACCCAGCCCTTCGGCATAGTGGCCCCGACGCTCGAGATGGCTTGGGGTGGTCTCAGACAGGGAATCCACCGAATCGGTATGGCCATGACGCATATGCACCTGGCGGACCTCCCAACTCTCAGGCGGACGGCTCGATATACGTGCCTACCTCCTATGCGCAGTATGCACAGCCCGGTTCGTATGTGCCTGCACAATACTCCTCCCAGGTGGCACAGCAGCCCCAACAGTCGAATACCTCTTCTGGATCTTCTGCGCCCATTCCGCGGCATACTTACACCCGGACCCTGGTTGGGCCTTTGTCAGCCAACGCATGCCGCCTCTTGGACGAGCACCGCAAGCCAGGCATTTTCTTCCTTTTCCAAGATCTCTCGGTGCGCACCGAAGGTGAATAGTTGATCAGACTCCAAGCGCCACAATCAGTCCCCTTGACTCATCCACAGGCACCTTCCGTTTGAGGATGAGGCTCATGAATGTCGGAGCGTAAGTCTCTTGATATGTTTTCTTTTAATTTCGTATGACCCCCTGTGTGCTTATGAATGCCAATCCATCAGTCATCCTGCACCTGAAGCAGGGGCCGTCCGGGTCCACAATGATGTCTCCCCCGTCCTCGCTCAGGTCTTTACAGAACCCTTCACGGTCTTCTCGGCCAAGCGTTTCCCTGGCGTACCAGGTACATCTCTATCGGAATGAATGGCAGATAAAGATCTCGTCTTGCTGAACCTGTGGCTCTATCTAGATACCACCGCTCTTTCCATCGCTTTCGGAAACCAAGGACAGAAACTGCCTTTGGTAAGGATGATCATGCATTTCCAATTTCTTCAAGGCCATACTCAAAGAGACTTGATTCCGATTTCAGCGCAACCGTCACGGCAACAAGCGCCAGCGGCGGGATGATTCTGGTTCCGATGATGATACAGACGAAGCTTAGACTGACCGACTTGCAAAACTGCCTTGTTTGGATGGAATACAGCCGGGCATGCAGATGTCTGGTGATTGTTATGCTATGAAACTTGAGTGTGGAGGTGGAATTATGTGTTGTGATTGGTTATCCTATTAATCTGTCCTGTGTGCAGTGCGGCCCATGTCATTACTTTCTTAACTCTGTATTATCCCGTCTCTGGTCTCAAGTGATCATAGTGATAGTACTCCTCCTGCGCTCTACGCATGAACTCACGCACCGTCGCCACCGTCCTCGGGCATTTTGTGAAGATGTTCTGCAGGCTGCTGTGAGCTGCAGCCGGGTCGGACTTTGTTTCCTCGGACAACGAGTCGGGCCCAATGGGCATGAGCACATACCCTTGCTCCAGATTTTGCAGAGCCAAGGCAAGGACTTTGAGAACGTATTTGTGAAAGTCCCAAGGATTCCACGCTGGCGAGATGTCAAGCAAAAGGAGAGGGTTTGTGAGGTCGCCTGGGGGCTCTGGAGTCGCCGCGAGTTCCGTGTTCTGCATGTTCAAATCCGACGCCAGTGTTCTCAAGGGGTTGCGGCGCAGAGGCATGCCTGCAGAGACCATCGTCTTGAGCTGCTTGGGTGGCGGCGTACGTCGTCTGTCTCGTGACGGCACAATAACTTTCTCGCCGACCTCGAACGCGCGCTCCGACTCGCCGGCGCGGATGAGCGCTGCGATGAGGTAGTTCCAATTATGCGCGTCAAACGAGAAGCCGTGTGCTTGCATCGCCCGCCACGCCTCAACGACGTTCTCGTGCAGGCCCGCGGTGGACACCGCGTCGATGTAATACGAGAACGGCAGACAAAGGATATTGCTCTCAAGCCGGGCGCGCGTCTCGTCTGGCGGGAAGGGCTTCAGGATCAAATCCCGATTTCGCGCGTAGTCGAGACCAAGCTCGAAGACCTGCGGCCAGAGCTCGAGCACACCCCCAATGTTCTTCTGCAGACGGTACGCGTTGAGCAGCGTCGTCAGTGTGCCCAAAGATGGCACGCCTCCCGCGCTGACCATTGCCTGGAACGTTTGCTCGACACGCTCAGGCTGCTTCGACGTCGCATATGCCTTGAGCAACGGCCCATAGATGTATTCCAGAGCAGAGCTGTGGCGGGGCGGCACGTCCGGGAAGTTCGGGGCCTTGGTGACAAGGTCGTCCTTGACGAGATTTGCGACCCATCTCTCCGCGATCCGCAGGCTCTGCTCGGTCGCCTCGTCCGCAAATGCCTTGACATACGCGGCCCAAGTGACGATGTTGTGCGTCAGCCCGCGGCGGGATATCTCCCTCCAGATGGCTCTGGCTTTGCGGTACTTGCCACAGCGCAGAAATCCAGCGAGGATGATGGTGAGGATGTAGATGTCGACGGTGGGTTGCGAGCGGTCGTGCTGCGCGAGCGTGTCCATGCGGCTGAATATGCGCATCGCGACGTCCATCTGTTGTGCGTCGCACGCAGACTGGATGAGCAGCGCATAACTGTGTGTGCTCGGCTTGAGCTTGAGCTCCGGCAGCTTCTGAAATAGGCGCCGGACGATGGGGAACGGCGCACCGATGAGGACATACGCCTTGAGCAAGATGTTGAACGTATGGATGTTGGGCGGCGTGAGGTGTCCAGGCGTTGGCTGCCGCGACTCAAACATGCCCACGACTTTGCGCCATTCGCCGGCCTCCGCGAATGCGTTCATCAGCGCCGCGCTCATGATGCGGTCCGGCACTATGCCCTCTTCAAGTGCACGCTTGTACGCGGCGTCCGCGGCCACTGCGTCGCCGCGATCAGCGAAATACGAGATCAGGGTGGTATATAGGACATGGTTCAGCTTCACTCCAGTACCCCGCATCTGGTTCACGAGCCCCGTCATGGCATCGAGATCGCCACGGACGGCATAGCACTTGAGGATGGAGCCATAGATGGGTATATCGGGTGTGAGACCGGCTTGAAAAAGCTTGTCTAGCCACAGGCTGATACTTTCCTGGTCCCCGAGGAGAGAGTACCCATGCATGACGATACCAAAGTGTGTCCTGGTCGGCTTGCTCTTTGTCTTTTCGTCAGGCTCACTCTGGTCTTCAGGAAAGAAATCCGCGAAGCGCTTGACGAGCGCATCCATTTGCCCGGCGGTGGCATACGCGTAAAACAGCATCGCGAGCTCGTTCTCGTCCGCCCAACCGTTTTGCAACAGGATCTGGAACCGCCGCTCGGCGGTCTCTACTTCGGCTCGATACGCGGCGACATAAAGACCCGTCGAGACCTGATACTTGAACCGGACGGTGCGAGGTCGGTTGTCGTAGAGCAGCTGTGCAGCTTCGAGCATGCCTTCCCGCGCTAGCGCGCGAACGACGGTGAGGATGATGGCGGTGGGGCAAGACACCTTCTGCCGGCCCATCTCCTCGTACACATTCAAAGCGATCGCGCCGAGGTTGTTGCTGCAGAGCGCGTCCATGAGGAGGACAGCGAGGACCCGCTTGTGTTCTCTCGACATGTCCTCTCTCTCCACCATGAACTGAACCGGGTCTTCGATCTGAGAGATCATGCGATACGTGATCTCGCGGAGCGACTGCCCGTGCTTGTCGAGCTCTGCGCCGACACCGAGGCGCGCATGCAGGACGCGTATGTGCTGCGCTACAAAGTCGAGCACCTTGGCGGCGCCAGAGCAGTTCTGGACCGACAGCACTAGCGACTTGACGGCATCGGGCAGCTTCGTGATGTTGGTCATGCCGAGGCCGTCGGTGCGACTCTCAAGCGAGAGCCACTGCTGCGTGGCGGTGTCGATGTCGCCCATCAGCGCAAGGGCGCGGACGGTGAGGCATGATCCCCAAATGTCGTTTGAGCCCAACGCATGCAGGTCCGCGGCATCGAGGACGGTCTGGATGCGCTGTCCCCATTCGTGCATGCTCTCGAGTGGCTCACCGGCAACCCTGTACTGCTCCTCAACAGCATCCGCGAGCTTCTCCGCAAAGACGAGCATCTCCGGCACAGACAGAGACTCGAGCGCAGAGCAGGCCTGGGCAGTCAGATAGGCATCCCATGCAGGCTCGGGCTGGAAGCGGCGCAGAGGGAGGGAATTGATAAGCTGGAAGTGCTGGATAGCGACAGACTTTGAGTCAAGGGTCATGTGGGAGCTGGACGCGGACGACGAGTCGTCGTACGAATCGGGCTTGAGAGGCTCTGGGGGACAGGAGGCATAGCGGCGTTGGCTCACGTAGGCACTTGGGCTCAGCAAACTTGAACGCGGGGCTTGGCGACGCGTGGCATACCGGCGGGACGACGAAGCATGGGTGAGCGCGGTTTCTTCGAGCATGATGCGGCGTGCTTTATCTGACGAACGAATGGGCATTTGGTATTCGAGAGCAGAAGAAAAAGACGGCAGGGAGGAGCTCACCAGGGCACCACGGAGAATGACTGTGACTGCAGACAGACCATTCCTGACACTGTGAGAGGTGAAGCACGGAGTCAAGGCTATCCACAGCCTTTTCTTTGCCCTTTGTCTGCCTCGGGCGGGGGGTGAAGAAGTCGGGAGAAACATGGGAACGCGGGGTGGCTACCACGGCTCTGGCAACAGAGTGCAACGAAGGGGTACATCTCATCAGGGAGCATCCGGATACAATAGAGTTGAAAACGGCCGTCGCGAGGGGTTCTACCATGAGAAGTCCCGTTTTCCTCGCCAACGAGTACCCAACGGTACTGATCGACGCACGGGGGCAGAATCAGCTGCGACGTTCAGACAACGACCAGAATCAAACTCACCTATCAGGAATAGCGAGTCAGCCAGAACGAGAATGCAACACGTCGTGGCTGGAATTTTAAAGGAAAAAAAAAGAGGGCGTTCCGGACTCGAATTTTTTTTCGATGAGTGCAACAGCTCACCAACATTTTCAGAAATGACCGCTTATGACTAAGCTATACACGTGACAATGCCTAGAATGGTTCCACAACTCCCAATTGTAGGATGTAACCTCGCCTATGGACTCGACGCAGGCGCCGGCGCACGAGATTGTGATTGCCAGCACGCAGGAAGAAAGAGAGCAATGCTACGATGTGGTAACCATTCTGCTGAAGCTCACCACTGCGCTCGTACCTAGGTTTCTTTTACAGAGAATCAAAGTCTTTCATTTCGAACAGAAGTTCCCACTCGAAACAGAGATAGACGAGTCCGCATACGCGTCCTAACGCGGCATCTCGAACTAATGACCTGATGCCGTCTTTCTATTTTTTTTTTTTATCTTTCCTCTCCTTTCATTTTCCAGATGGGAAGACGTCGGGACGCATTTCCTGCTGCGACTGACACCATCAAAGGCGCCGATCGGAACGATCCGCGGATTCAAAGTCGCGGGAAAGCCGTACTACAAGCTCAGCAGGCTGGCGGTGTTGAAAGAATACCGCAAGTTCAAGTTTGGGCGCGAACTCGTGTTGGTGCTGCATGAGTGGGTGAAACGCGACGCCGAGGCGGGCACGGAACACGTCGACATCATTGTGCACTCGCAGATACCGGTCAAAGGGTTCTATGCCAGGTGAGTGGCTTGCACGGACTGAAAAGGGCGTAGATTGACGAGATTTACGGTCAGATTCGGATACGAATCAGAAGTGCGTGTTTTTAATTATTATTGTTATTATTCTCTGTATCGCAGATCTGACATGAGGCTGCAGGGAGCGGAATTTGACGAAGATGGAGATCCTCATCAAAAGATGGTGGTCCGTCTGCCATTAACGCGATGACGTCGTCGTACACGCAGTATGTAGATGATTATGGACAAAAGAAGATAACTAGGTCGGATAGATAGTATATTCATACGGTACAGGTCCTACGTAACAAGGTATCAAGCAATAAATAATCGGGGTGAGGAATAGTTCCGATGAAGGGGTGAGTATATGCTCCATAAAATAAGACGTCAGGTCATCGCAGGGGTCGTGAGCAGTAAACAAGCATGGAATAATAGATTAGCCACGGAATCACGAGCGGCGGACGAGGCGGTCAGTGGTGTCCTCGACCATGGAGTCCTCATTCTCGCTGCTGGATTCCAGTCGCATGACAGGGAAGCTCGGACTCCCGGGAAGGATGCTAAAATTGATGTTGGAGGAGCCGTACGCGTGGGCACCTTCCTCGTAAAGTCTTCTTGCTGCCTCGTACTCCATCTTTTCCTGTTCGGCCTGTGCGAGGAAGGGCTGCCAAACGGCGCATGGGTGGCGCAGAATAAAGTGAAGTCAGACAAGCTCACCTGTCGCTCCGCATCTGTCATGGAGCGCCACTTTGCGGCGGCGAGGACGCTTTGCTTGGTAGTCTCTGTCTCTTCGCCAAAGACCTCCTTGACAAGGTAAGGGTTGGAGCGGATTCGCTGGAGGAACATAAAGTAAGCGCTGAGGGGCTTCTTTGGAGCGTTCGGATCCTTGATGTTGCTCTTGCGCGACTTGCCTGCCTTGCGCTGAGCTGTTCGGAAGGCGTTCTCGCGTTTGATGTCGTCCGGCGTGAGAGACTTCATGTAAGCAGCCAGCTCTCGTTCACGAGCTTCCTTTGCTGCTTGAGATCGTCGTTTGTAGGGCTGGGTGGTTGCGTCATCAGCGAGGAGGGAGATGAAGCAGGCAATGACGTCACATTACCTCCTTCTCTTCCTGTGACAAAGAGGCGTATTCTTGGCCCGCTTCTTTTGCTGCTTGTGCCACGTTCAACTTTCGTGCTCCAGAGGCTTGTTGTCGCTGGATCCAGTCGGTAAAGTACAGTTGCCATGCAGACGGTGCCAGTTTCGGCGGTCGCAGCACAGATTTCAGCGCTGCAAATTAACAACTCGTGTCGATATAAGCAGAACAATGTTACCCGAAATACACTCACGTGTCATCCCAGGTGCTGCGGTTGTCGCCCCGTCTTCCGCAGGCGGACTTCGTTTCTTGCGTCGCACGGTGGCGTCACGGTCCTCACTGACGCTCTCCGACTCTGCCCGGCGGCTGTAAGACCGAGTCATGCTCGGTGCGCGCGGCTCCGAAGACGTAGGGGCGCTTGACGACTGAAAAATCTGCGCAGACGACATCGGGCCCCGCTGCGACGTGACACGTAGTCGTACCGTGGCATCGCTCAGCGGCGAAGGACGCGCGGCGGGACGCGACGCCGAATGCACGCGCAGACGCGTAGGTCTGTCCCACAGCTGCGAGGCCCACGCCGGTGTCGCCAGTGACGTTTCCTGCGGCGAGACAGAGTCCACACCTTCCCGTAGCTCACGTTGCTGTCCTTCGTATGACGAGGACGGAGAGATCGAGCGCGGCAGCGGCTGCATCGCCGCAAACTCGGTCGGCGAAAACAACCCTTCCTTGGGAAAGTGGCTGCGGTCCGTAAACGGCACAAAGCTGCTCATGGGTTGCACTGACGAAGCGGGGATCGGGATCGGCGACGACGGCCCCGGCCCCAGCGTAAAGTCGGGGTCGTTGATCCAATTCGAGATCGACAGGTGGCTGTCCATCGGCGGCGAGTTCGGCGACAGTTTCATGTCGAACGGCCCGCCAGAGTCAAAGTAACCGCTGTCGGTCGGTGACGGCTGAGGAAGATCGCACTCGTACGACGGCGAGAGCGACGAGGAAGCAGGAAAATTGTAAAAAGGCTTGATATCAGTATCGACCTCGCTGAACGGATCCCACGAGAGCGTCGGCGGGGCAGTGGAGGAGTATTCTTCGAAATCGAGGGGCCCGAAGAGCATCTGGTCGCCGTCGGAGGGCATGTATTGCGTTGCGGCGTCGTCAAAGGTGAGGAGCGGCGACGAGTGCTGGACGGAGGAGGCGTAGTGAGATCGATGAAAAGAGGGCATGGTGAAGCGGAGGTAAAGGCGACGAGAGAGAAAGTTGGAGAGTATATAAGGGAACGGCATGACGGGGCTGATAGCAAGAGTCATCGACCACTTGCGAGTCCAGAAAGGGGTTGCTTAGCCTCCAAATGAGGACTTAACCGCAAAAGGTGACTATGGCCCACCACAGCGGGATGCTTTTTATTTGTCACTCTTTGGCAAACCCATCTGGAGTCTTCGACGACGCGGACATGGTTCATATGGCTATTGTAATGGAAGATCTCTGCCTAGTCACACAATGTCACAGGATAACTATCTCGGGAGACCGGTATCTTGAACTATTGTATACGCTCTTACCAACCTTGATCGCAGTCAGCAGTGTCCAATCAATCGCCGGATGTAAAACACGCTCACCTCCCAATCCTTGACGTCTTTCATAATCTCCCGCTCACGCGCCAAGGCAGCCTGTTGGCGTCGGTACGCATCCCGATCACCCTCTGCCATCAGCAGCGGCACAAGGTGGATGCGCGACCACATTTTCTCTCGCTGCAATTCCCTGTGAAAGTCAATTCATCAGTTGGCATCATTTCCCGATCCAGCACAGCAAAAAGGTAAGAGAAAATATCCTCCCAAACTGCGGTCCGGACCAGGCCAAGTGACAGATAAGAGCAAGCCAGCGTGCCACATGCGGCCGGATCCTGGGCCACCGTGCCACGTTTAGTGACGAGCGGGACGTAGATTCAACACGTTCGACGTCCAGCTGACAGTGCCCATGACGAGTTTGTCCGATGAATATTCTTGGAGCACTGACCTTCTCTCGAGATTGCCCTGTCCGAGTCGATAGAAGCCATACGCGCAAATGCCGGTCACTCCGCCGAGAATGACCAAGGACCCTGGTCCTCGGAGGGGCAGATTGCGCTTGTACTTGACGGCTTCGAATCCCCCCGGTGGGGGCATGTCCCTGTGCAAACCGAGCTCGAGTCGTCCGCTCCATGCTGAATAACAGTCCGCACGTACTGTCTGTAGGGCGCCGACACTGCGTAACCAACGCAGAATTAGTCATAAAACGTGTTGTACTAGTGCATTCCATCGGCACGCTAAAAAGAAACGCACTGGCAATGAGTCCTTTTGGAGAGAGATGTGAAGTATGAGAGCTGTTCTATGCGGGTGTAAACGCCAACGATGAGGTCGGGGGTGCATCACGTGCTGGCAAGCATCGTGGGAAACGTGACCTCCTCCTGATCGAGTGGCGAAGACGCCCAGGGCGACTCGTGAGCGAGCTGTGAGCGTTGAATCCGAGCTGGGCGAGCAATGGAACGAGACCGATGGAACGCTGCGGGCCCGCAAAGGGTCGAGGGTCGCTGGTTAGTACGGACATATGTCCATGGCGGGCAATATAAAACCGGACTCCACCAACACCACCACCACCACCATCAACGGGCGGCCAGGGAACAAGGTACATTTCATTGGGACAGAGCGGAACTTTACTGCTTTCGAGGAGAAGGCCCTGGCAGTGAATAAGAGCACCCGATTGTTGCGGGGGCAAGAGGGTCCTTTGGATATGTTGTGACCCAGAAAGGCAAGACATGGAACTCAACGCCAGAAATAATAATCCCGATATACTCATACACCCTGCCAGCTGTCTTGGCTTCCTCCATCATGTCCACACAGCCTTCCCCAGGCCCTTCCACTCAACCTCCCCCTCCCCAGCAACCCAAGCAAAAGCAGCAAAAGCCCATCACCATAGGCATCGCCGCAGGTGCAGAAGACGCAAAGTACCAGGCAAAATACAAGGATCTGAAAAGGAAAGTCAAGGAAATCGAAGTCGTCAGTCTCACACTCCCCTCTGCTCGCCGCTCTAGCTCACCCCCAACAGGACAATGACAAGCTCACATACAAGGTCTTGCAGGCGAAGCGCAGCGTCCAGCGCATGAAGCTCGAAAGAGCGTCAGTCGTGTTTCCGCTCTTTGCTTTGCCGCTTTGTTGAAACACAAAAAAAAAAAAAACTTTTTTTTCTTTCTTTTACAGCATTCTCTACGAGCGCTTATCTGCACCGTCGACGCCCCCTAGCGCGCACGACTCCAATCCCTACCCCGTCGTTCGCGCGGGACCTGGCGTCCCGCCTAACTATCCTCCCGCCACTCATCCTCCTCCCCAAGAAGGCTACCACTATCCCGACACGCAATATGAGCCGCCAGGGAACGACTACCCGCGTACAGTCAAATATTCCCGTCCTCCTGAATCCCGCTCTGTGCCGCCCATGCCCACAATAGGACCCGGTGTGGCGCCACCTTCCCATATCCCGCCTCTCCATTCCCCAAGGCGTTCGTCATCTGGTGGTCTCAGCCACGACCCCATGCGTTCTGTACCGCATCTTCAACAGCTGCCACCGCCCGGCCACGTAGACGAACCACGAAATCATAATCACAACCACAACCACGCGCTCCCTAGCTCACCCGTTCACCACAACAACGCTCATCCGGCGCGTTCGCGCTCTCACCAGGACAACGGCGCGCCCTACCACCACCCTTCTCACCCGCCGCAGTACCCGGATAATTTCCCGTCTGTGCCTCAGGTCATGCACAGTCCGCCGCTCTCCGACCGCGAGCGCGCACGGCGCCATGAGATGCATGAGATGTCGATGGTGCACTCGCATGGCCCTCAGCCCACCTTGTCTCACATTTCGCCGCAAATGCACCCAGCCGAGGCACGTTCGTCCGCTCGCATCCACCACCACCAGCGCATAGGTCCAGGCGCCTACATCAACCGGGAGGACAGCTACGAGCGCCAGCGCGAGTACGACCGCGAGCGTGAACACGAATGGGAGCGCGAGAGGGAGCGCGAGCGTGATCACGAGCGAGGGCGCGAACCGGGTCGCGAGCTTGGCCGCAGCCGTGAGATCGGTTCGACTCTCTCACCCCCATCGGGTCACCGTTCACGCCCGCCTCCGCCACCTCCACCTCCCGCGATGGAAAGAGGCGACTATGCGGACCATCACGCAACATCCCGAATGCGTGAAGATCAGCCGTACTATCATGATCCCCCGGCTCCGGCCAGTTATGCTCTGCTCTCCCGTTCAGGAACCCCAGGATCTGGTTCGGGCTCCGGCACAGGTCCCGTCGAAGCGCCTTCTCGTCCCGATTCACGCACCCAGTTTTACGAACCTGAACATTCGCGGTCTTACAGGCTGCGACCCGTCAGTCAGCTCAACGAGGATATAGACTTTGTCCGTGAGGATGGCCGATCCGTGTCTCTCGATCGAGGAGGCAGTGGCAATTATCCCTCACCAGAGCAAAATCGATCGTCTTTGGATTCACGGAAGAGAAACCGGAACGACATGGATGTGGATAGTGAGAATGATGTTGTCGATGACGGGCCAACCGGACCAGGTGCCCAGCACTCTTACACCAGTGGGAGGGCGTCAGAAGATAGGGGCTCAAAACGCTATCATCGAGAACACCGCCGGAGTGTCGATATCCAAGAGGACAGCCGGATGGGCCCACCATGAACTTTGACATATCATATATGGCAAAGCTTGTAATCCTTTCCGGCTCCTTAATTCCTTTTTGATCACACCTTCCTTTTTCTTTTTGTCTTCTCCACTCGTTTTTTTTCTTACATCCCTTCTTCATTGAAAAACGTGCTTGTTTATGTATTGCGCTGTGACGTCCGAAGCTGCTATGATAAGTAACTACCAGCTATTTGTTCCCCTTGCCCATCTTGAGAAACTTTGCCTTGGTTGGCCGAACCCATCCCGAACGGGGAAAAATCTCCTGTGAGTCTGCTGACCTCCGTTTGTCTTTCGGAACCAATTATTTTTAATCCTGTAGCTGTTTATATCCTTGAGAAACCGGAAACATACCAGTCTTTGCTCCTGTCTAGATCGGGCGCCTTCCTTGGAAAACACAATCACGATCCTCGGAATGAGCCATGTCAACAACAGCTGTTCGCAGATCCTGTGGGCGTTTTCCTAAACAATCTCGACGAATCATTTAGCTGGAGAAAGCAAAAGCATTATGGAAGCAAGCCGTTCTATGCCGTAAGGAGCAATAATGTGACGAGCCATCTATGTGCAAAGGCAAAACTTTGCGATAAACACAAGACAGCCCCACCGCTCCGGGGATGGAACTGGTGACTTTGTCAGAAGCGTCCGACTTGTTAAGAATGAAACGAATTCAATTACCTCAAACGCGGAATGTGCGGAAGAAGCCATGACGTGGCAAACGAAAGGGATCGAAAGTGGGTTATCAAGGGGACCCTAGGACATTCACCAGAACCACATGGACCGTACCCTTCCCAAGAGTTCGCTGAATCGGTCCAATACATTTGGTGAGAGACGCCGCGCATCGTGACGCGTTCTTCGGCAGCGCTTCGTGAATTGCCCCATCTGCTGGTTAAAATACTGAGCGGCGGTGCGCGGTGCTCATTGAGCGGACAGGAGATCCTTGACCATGCGTTTCACAAATTGGCCAACGGTCTTGGCGTTTTGTTCCTACACAAAAAGAAAAAGCATCGATCGACTGCCTCGGGGACTCAGGGACTCGGGAACGCACCTGAGGAATGGAGATTCTACGATGTATTTGGTGTCTGTCCAACCTCTCTGAGGATTCACAGCAATCAAGTGCAGGAACATCCCGAGAGTCGGTGACGAGGCAACATCCGCATAGGCTCCATGAAGGTACGCAGTCAGATTCATGCACAGGCGCCTGTTTGTTGATTCATATGACGTTCTCTGCTGTTGAGCGGAACAGATGGCTGGCAATGTCTGAATGGCCGAAAGCACGCGCAGCCTTCGCTTTCACCAAATGATAGGGGCTTCATAAAAGATGGCACGTATCATCGGATTGTTTCCCCGGTGTGGGTGATCCTGGGATGGATAGACCACTCACAGCGTCCTTGGTCCAGAACGGGTTTCAAGGCGACAGGACGATGATCGAGGATTGCGTCTGTCATGAGAACGACTTTCACTGAAATCACAATCAGTGTTCTAGAAGATCTAGCCGAGCCCGCGGCAGAGCGATAACGCGCAGCACCGCTTGAATAACGTATGGTTAAGCGGGTATCCTATTTATTCATCAAAGGAAGGCATAGCTGTGCCGTATACCTGGGCAAAATGGAACGCGACTGTGATTCCAGATGAAACTTGCGGAGGCCGGCGATGAAAGGTGTCGACTGTTGGTTTCCGTCGCTTAACCAGGCGCATCTACCATCGCAATAGTGTCGTAACCACCGTCAATTAAATATTTTCTATGTTGGGAATGAGGACGCACCGCCGGTGATTGGAAACTATCGCAGATGCGTAGACAATTTTCAAACACCATATCGGTACGGGGTAAAGCCGCGGCGTTTCCCAAAGTGTCCGTGCTCTCGGTCGGATGTCATATGGATGCAACAAAGGGCTGGTGTGAAAACTGGGGAAACCGAGTCAGATTACGTTGTGACTTTACAGAAATTGAAAACCATACCTATCTTGACACAATGATGTGACATCCTGTGTTTTACCGAAGATCCTTCCAAAATAGCTGCGACACGACAGCCAAGTCAGTTGCAATCCAACTGCACTCATAGTTGCGGATGGATAAATCCTCTTCTCCTCGGAGAATCGGTGTCAACAAACTGTCACGCATCTGAATGAGAAGGGACACAGCACTTAGGCCTGGGAGGTAAGAATTGGACGAATGTGCAAAACAATGGATTTCTGAGATAGCTTCCCAAGCATCATTAGACATCCATATTTGAGCAGTTGTATGGGTGGAATTTGCGATCGGGATCCCGGATTTGTAGGCGCCTCAAAAAAAAAACTTGTTCAGAGTCACAGATGATAGAGGATGGTGAGAAATGTATGGAATTAATCTATATCTCATACATATACTCCTTTGTCCGTTCTCCCGGCTGGCTCATAAAACAGTTTACCGATAAACATGGTCGGCTGTAAAAGAAGGCTCAATTGTCATCCAGAACGGTACCAATGTCGAAAAGACTTGCCGTGTAAATTTGCAGCAATTTCCGCCTCTGCTCTGTCCCCATTTGCGAGCAACTTTTCCTTATTATAAAGCAGTTCTTCTCTCGTCTCGGTGGAGAATTCCTGATTTTGGGCTGGGGAGGAGTTGTCAAATCGCCTTCGATATGGATAGATGGAAACGTGAGACGAACTTTCCACGACGGCGTCAACAGGACAAGCTTCCTGGCAAAAGCCGCAATAGATGCACTTCGTCATGTCGATGTCTATATTCGTGAATGGCAGCTCAGCACGGCGTCATCAAACCGAAATTTACCATATTTCGTGGTTCTCCGCGACCCGTCCATCCGCGCCTCACTTTCGATAGTGATGGCTTGCGCGGGACAGATTGCTTCGCAAAGTTTGCAAGCTTACAAGACATTGGAAATTGACATACGTTCTAATGAATGGCGACAGACGTACCAATGCAACGCTCCTCTCCACTGGGGTAACGGCGCAAAGCATGTTCCCCGCGGAAGCGCGGTGAGAGTGGACCCTTCTCATAAGGATACATAATGGTATATGGCGGTCGGAAGAAATTCTCAAGCACAATCCACATTCCTGGATACGCGTCTCGAGACATGCAGCAAGGCTAAGAAGACCAGGACACACCTCGAATAATCTCGGTAAAGAAGAACAGATGCACTGCCTTGTCAATGGCACTCGGTCCATCCTTGTACGGGTCTATCTCGTTTCCCTGTGCATCGTAGAGTGGCTTGGAAGCTTCATATCGGTGCTGTATATGGCTGCTCAAATCACTGGTGAGTTGGTGGTGATGGTCGTCTGCATGTTGGGCACGAATGGTGTTGGAAGTGGATATAAGCCTGAAGAAAACACGCCCGGAATTTGACTTTGAGTGCGTAAGTACCCATGGCCGCAGGCCCAGGACCATACGAGGCCGGGCAAAAGACATGCTGAACACAGTCGACGATGCCAGCGACGGCGAAAGAGTTGACCTCCGAGTTTGCGTGACACGGGTGATGAAGGGTCACGCCCGTCACGCCGCTCCGCCAATCACAACATTTGCAACTCAAAGCGGCGCTGCCAGTATCGTTACTCGACCAGCTCAACGCCTCCGCCATGTCTGAGCCCGCGGGGAAGGCAAAGGGGAAGACCCAAACTATTTCAACGCAGGGTAAACGAGCCGCAATGTCCCCAGAAATAAATATCTGATTCGAATTAGCCAGAGATCCAACAAACATATGTTCGCATTCAAAATGACTTGCAAGCGCTAGCTTCGAAGATAGGGGAACTGGAACAAGAAGCAGACGAGCATACGTGGGTTACATGCATTCTACTCTGACTTTCTTTCGGTGACTCTTTTTGCCGGGTCTAGTCTGGTCCTTACAACTTTAAATGAAGCCCTCGAGGAGGACCCAGATCGCAAGTGTTTCCGTTTAATTGGAGGGATTCTGGTGGAGAGAACGGTAAAGGACGTTGTGCCTGCTCTGCAAACAAATCGCGATGGAGTGAGTGCATTTCCATACACCCCACTCTCTTGTACTGATCTTCCTTCGTTCAAGATACGGAAAGTGATTACAACATTGGCAGAACAATACAAAGGCAAAGAACAAGAACTGGACTCTTTCAAACATGAATATAACATACGGCCCGTCTGAATGCCATACGCGAGCTAGCGTTTTCAACAGGCTTGCGATTGCGCATCTATCTTAATGACTGGCCTTGAATTCCTTTTACGTCCCAGTTTCTGACCTGTATCAGTCCAATCATATGCTTCGGGCTCGTTTGACGACAGGCCGACAGATGATGATGATCCCCTCTCAGTCTCATCACCGCGGTTTGATCTTTAAAAACATATCGCCGTTACGTAAGAAAAAGACAGTTCAACTTGACTCCAAGCCCTCCGTGATATTTGACTTTTTTTAGGATCTATCATGGGCGTAATTGGCAGAGGCGATAGCCCCAGATAACACCTCCATTCATCGTCATTTCTTTCTGCATTGCTTCTCAAATTTTGAAAGGAAAGTCCACATGACTCGCCGATTTATCGCCACTTGGAAAAACTATTCTTAGTTGTCAAGGCTACCCATACTGAATGAGCAGAAAAAAAAAGTTCCATTCGCATGCCTTGATGGCCTTGTGAACGAGTTGTTCCGCACCGTCCTTTTCCTTGTACCATCAACTAGGCTTGCCTTGCTGGCCTCCCTCCCGCTCCCTCACCGCATAAAAAGTAAATATGCTGCCCTTCATTGTCTTGATTTCTTTTTTGGGATTGTTTCTCGACTTGGCCGCCGGTGCATCGCTCCTCGGAACCGATTCCGGCTTCAGCACCGAGGCCCAGGTTTCTGCCTACCTCCACGCGCACAACATCGTCCGGGCTGCGCACAATGCGGCCGCGTTACGCTGGTCCGCAGATCTAGCAGCCAAAGCTGAAAGCTGGGTAGCCAGATGCATGTTTGAGCACACAGGTGGCAGCCTGAGTGACACGCGTTATGGGGAGCACCATGTCGCCGCGACAGGTTTCTTTCCGATTGCGACTGCCGTAGGCCTGTTTTCGCAAGATAAAGGTGCACCTATCAGGCATTTGTAAATGCCGATCCTGTCGGTTTAACTGATCGTAACTCCAGATCAGTATAATCCGGCTCATCCCACCTATAACCATTTTACGCAAGTTGTGTGGAAGTCGACCACAGAAGTTGGCTGTGCACAGGCGTCATGCGATGGTATACTCGGTCGCAGATCGGGAAGGGCGACGTATCACCTGTGCCTGTATAACCCGGCTGGTAACATCATTGGAGAAGCGCCGTGAGCAGCCCTTGCTTCAGTCATTTGAAACTTGCTGAAGAGACTGTCTTAGTGCCAACGTGCAACTCTAACGCTCTGCCATCATGGATGGGCCATTTCTATCATCCTACGGATACCCTCTTATCGTTTCGCAGCTATCAGTGTACAGCGTCGGCCTGCTGGTAACAGAACGTTCGCATTACCCGATATGGGCAGTCAGGACGTCCAATCATCTGGAGGATTAATCGTTTGTGTTGTTTTCGGCCATGACACGGCAGAGCTGTGATATTTCATTTATAGTTGTACAATGGTGTACATCGTGGTACAAATCTATCGCTTGAGAATTGGGAGATCCGGAAAACTTGACGCTCGGAAGAAAGAGGTTGCAAGGACGAAAGTTACGCAGGTAACGCTTCAGAGCTCTCACTCCAGGGAATATTATAGTTCTAGTGGTCAATTTCTTGTTGTCTGTTGAGCGCATTGGAAGATGTCGGACGTGGCATCATACTGTTTCTCCAAGGACCGCCGTCTGCTTTTGACGCTCTTCGAAAATTATTCTGAAGGAATGCATCAGGTGCACTGGCAAATAACACATTCTGGGACGGCCTGCGTCTCAAGCCGGAATTTCTCCAACGGCCCTCATACTTTTGATCAGGTACTGTAGTGGGGGCACAGACACCTGCACTGTACGTTCCATGATTCGATTGAAAGGCGGGACTAGAAGTCTGGGACTGGTTGGTTTGCTCGGCAAGGGAGGATTTCATTTTGGAAGACGTTCCTTTGAGTAGACCGGTGGTCTCAGGTTTCAAGTCCTTTTCTGGTGCTGACAGCGGCTGGTCGACCAAATTGTCGAAAATGGGAAGAATTTGGTTCGGAACTGTTTCGAAGAAGTTAGCAAATGTTCCATATCATGAAAGGTACGAATCACTGGTTCTTCGTAATCTATCTTCCTCGGATTCGGTGGTACTCCGTCCTCTGGTCGAAATTTGCTGTTTGCGGTCCACTGTAGATTCGCACTTTGCAGACATGACAGGTTTGTCGCCCAGAGATTGCGACTCCATAGAGGATGCATTTTCAGCATCTTTATCGCCTAAGTACTTTCGCGCCGCGATGCCGATGCTTAATACCTGTTGTCGACAAGTATCTCGACTTGACTTTTCCACAGCAATGAGATCGTCCTTTGGGGCATCTCGATCACTCGCACACGCACACGATACATCTTGTGTAGACGTTTTGGTACATGAAAGGAGCGACCTCTCATTACTGGTTAGCTTGGCTTGGTACGTATCTGTCAGGAGCCGCTCTAGCTTTGGAGGTATCAGATGTTCATTTAAACGCTGCGCGATATGAGCATCTAATAGACTAGATACGGCAAAGCTTACTTTGGCTGATTTATCTCCGAAACAAATTGTCAGATCTGTATTGCCATTCGATCCACCTAAGACCTTAGCGTCTTCTTGTTTGTCTGTCGTGGCGGGGTGAAATGGAAGACGGGTAATACGTTCCTCCTTAGACCTGCGAGGACGTGCTTGTGAGGAGCCCTCTTGATTAGGGGATCGCTGACCAGTTTGGCCTTGTCGAGGTTTGCGTGGGGGTTTGCGAGCTTTTGTCTTATGAGGAGTTAAAGGACGATTCTGCTGTAAACTATTATTTTGGAGCGACGAAGCCCCGTGAGATGTAGAAACTGGCTTTGAAGGTGTCAAGAGAGGGCGGCTAAGCAGTTCCTCCGCCAATTCTGGATATTGAACAGCAAGCTAGAAAACTACACTTAAGTCTGCGGTTTCGGGCGGTCAATCGGATTCTTACGTTGGTCGCGTCCGCATATGTAGTCGCCGATGGAATCTCGTGTTTCTCCTTAATGTTTTCAGATCTACGTTTTGTCCCGCCTGAGCGGTTTGGACTTCTCGCACCATTGGCCTATTTGTTGGCCATAGGTGATATGCGAGTGAAAATATGCGAAGAAAGTTACCACAGTTATTGTTCTGCTAGTGTCCGATTCCGTTTTGTTCGCCGCGATATCTAAAGCCTGTTGACACCACGAGGGTTTAGAATTGGCGGGGAAAACTTACTAGCGGATAAATCCGATCTATTCGACGCGGGGAAATTCGTGTTTTCTGTTGAAGATACAGGAACTCCGCTAGCAGATCCTTGTGAGAAGAAATCGCCTGATCCATCTAGGACAGACGCGTTTTCTCTGCCTGTCGACCGAACTGAGACTAGGGGATCCAGCTGAAGTACGGCCTTGTTTCAGAAGCGTCAATGATATCAGACGTTCATATATGCGCACATTTCCCGCATCTTTTTGATTGAAAGATATTGTGTAAGATGCGCGCCGGGATTCTGTGGTTACTTCAAACGTTTCCGGAAGGGCGGAGTCTGCTATGGGGAAAGAGAGATCGTCAGGTAACGCGATAGACTTCTTTTTCTTTTCCTGATAGACAATCGCCGACGTTAGCTAGGCATACGACACGCGAGAATCTCGGAACGTACGGCAGCGCCTACAGCGAGCGTTCTGTTATTTCTATGGGACTCGCTGGAGAGAACGCCTTCAGTTCTGTCTCGAAGATGTCCTGTAATGAGCGTCTGGGGGATGGTTTATTGGAGTCAGGCTGCAGTCGCATTTACCAACACGTTACCTGAGGATCAACGAACTAGATGACAAGTCAGAAAGATGGCGGGCCGCACATGGAACAAAGCCGACCTGGGCAACATCTTCGCCTGGCTGGTCGATATCGGCTGCGTTGTTATCGCTTCGGTCATTAACGTTGCCCATGTTGAGACTTTGGGGTGGGTGGGGGGACAGAGCACGCCAATGTTCAAATATGTGAAGCGGCTAAATCACATGAGCTCTGATACTCATTCGTCCAAGTAGTATCCAGCAAGGGTATCGGCATACTCATCTCCTCCTCTTCAAAGGCAATGCGCCGATTCCTCTGGTGGTCAGTCGTCAACAAATGGTCCGTAACCCCATATGGCAGTCACATCATTGTCGCAATCATCGGCGGCAGTGACACGTCCTCACAACGGGAGCTGAGCTCTATATTCCAGGAATCCTGATACAAGTCATTATGGACCAGCGTTTGGGCGATGGCTCTTTGGTATTTGACAATTTCGATGTTGACTTGGTCGTGAAGGTGCTGGCACACACGGCTTTCAGTGAGATTCAGCTTTGTTCTTGGTGATTACTTCTGACTGATTCTGTAGGTCCATTCTTCATCTTCTTCATTCCCGTTTTCCTCGTCTTCCAAGGAGCAAAGTTTACCGATCCACTCGTTGTCAACTTTTTGATATATTATTCAATAATATCCTTGTTTTGTACGTCGCGCTTCGATCATCTTTGGAATTTCGTCTCACGTGTCTAGGGTTCATAAAATGGTGCTCAAGGTTGTACAGGAACCAGGGAAGCTTTCTCTTTAGCCCAGAACGGTTTGAGTGGGGCGAGCAGATCGTCGTTATCACCGGCGGTGAACTGTTACAGTCCGTTACAACTTTTACCCGTACTGATTTCGACGAAGGTTCTTCGGGAATTGGGGAGCTGCTTGCAAACACTCTTGCAGTTCGCAATATTAGCGTCGTTGTATTGGACGTGAAGCCAATCGTCACTGAAAATTGTGTGCACCTCGAGCCGACATCTTACAATGAGCGTCACTTAAATATTCCTCCAGATAACATAACATACTACAAATGTGATGTGTCGAAGTGGGAGGAAGTCGAAGCGGTCTCTAAGAAAATCGTCGAAGAGGTAAGCTTGATCTCTCTTTGAGGCTGGGCAACGTCCGACACTGCATTAGATTGGTTACCCTACAGTGTTGGTCAACAACGCGGGAATCGTCCAAGGAAAGCTATTTCTCGATTTGTCTCCGGAGGACGTTTCTAGGTAAGCAGGTCGCATAAAGATGAAGAACGTGCTCAAAGTTGTAGGACCTTTAATGTCAACACGTTGGCCCATTTCTGGACTTTGAAGGCCTTTTTGCCTGAGATGATCAAGAACAAGTCAGGCCACATAGTATGCTCACCTTGCCGGCATTTCTACGTCATCAATCTTATGTCTCTACCAAAAAGGTTACCGTCGCATCCGTTATGGGTCTAGTGGGCAGTGCGCAGATGGGTAAGGCTGTTGCAACACACTTGAAGTGGGACTCACCCTCGAACCGCTCAGTCGACTACAATGCATCAAAGGCGGCTGTCATCTCTTTGCATGAATCGTTGCGATACGAACTTGACCACAGGTGCTATATCGTCGTACGTTTTGAAGCCTTATGATCTGAGTTGACGTATTGCAGGTACGGGTGCCCACAAATCCGAACTTCACTGGTGATCCCCGGTTACGTCCTTACTCCGATGTTTGCCAATGTCAAGTTTCCGTCGTTTCCGCTGTTCAACTTCTTCTTCCCCCAAGTCCCTCCTATCGCTGTTGTGAAGCGGATCATAGCCGCACTGGATGATCAGCATTCTCAAACGATCATGTTGCCATTCTACGTACATTTCGTGCCTTATCTTAAACATCTGCCTAGTTTCTGGCGAGACCTTGCTCAATGGGTAAGCCGGGAATGACTTCTTTAGGTTGAGGTACGACGGTCTTTTTCAGGTTTCTGGCGCGGATTACGCCATGATGGATTTTGGCAGAGGTTCAAGTGGAGAAAAAGAACAGTGAAGACCGGCGGATCGAGGTATCCTGGACACTTTGTGATTAGCCTCAGAGTGCTCAGTTTTACTGCACATCTAGGGCTAAAACCATAATGATGTACTTATTCGCAACTCATGCTTCCACTGTGGGGGCGTGTCCTTACCTGAATGGGATGTTCACTTTCGGTGTTACTGTCATCCACAATGTGGCCCACTCGTTGCCAAAAATAGAAATGTTAGAACGCGCCCACCCGCACCCACCTGCCCCAAGACAAAGCACAAAGGTTGTTGGCCAACCACATAAAGGCTGCTCATTTTAACCTCTTTCTCTGTCTAACCTCTTAATTAACTGTCACTGCAGCATCTTGCCAGTGAAACATTCTATCTAGCTATGGCGGCTTCCACGTGCCGGTCGCCAGCTCGCGCCACATTGAAACGGAGCGACGCTCGCTTAGGTCTCCCAGCGGTGGCATGCGAAGGAATGACGAGCATCCGAGACTTAGGGTCTGGAGTAAATGTGGATACAAATGGTGCTGGTGAGTCGTTACGCTTTCATCTACTATACAACCATCTCATTATTTCCGCTTAAACGAAGCAGAAATGGCGGCTGAACACGACCAATCTTCTTCATCGCATGCCTGGACGGATGCCAGCCAACTCGAAAGTTTGGAACATGGAACATCGGCACCCGATCCCAAATTTGACAATGTAAGCCAATAATAGATTCTAAGAAGCTCGATGGATTTATCCGAGACGCGAAGGATATCCTGCGGCCATATTATTCTGACCGGAGAAATCTCGTTCTTGACTCGGCATGTCCATACATTGCGCCTCACATCGTGATCACCCCGCCCGCGGACGACTGGGACGACTATTTCATATCATGGCAGAACCGGGTCGACACACAGTGGATGGGATGCCTCACCATTCCTCCAGTGGATGTTACTATGAAAGCCCGACACCCTCTGCCTCTTTCAAGAATTCCAACCCCTCGAAAATGGCGAAGTGGTCTCGTAAGCTTTTGTCATTTGAACGTGTAGCATTTTCCAACGCATCTTACCTGTCAGAGGCGCCGCGTCAAGTCTAAATTGGTTCAAGCACAAACTGTGAGCTGGTCTTTTTCTTGCTTTGTGTTTTGAGCAACTGACTTGAAACCGGTGCCAAAGTTCTATGATGCGGCGAACGCAGAGTCCTCATTCTCTAGCGATATTGACGTATGTCAGCTCCTCTGTGACTCGTCCCTGACGATTGACAATCCTCTAGGCTCTGCCACCAATGAATTTGCCGGGGACCCTGGTCATCGAATCTTCCAATCCATCCGTTGCGCCTCATATCGTTATCACTATTGCTCCGCCAGATGACCCGTGGGTCGCATACAACAATGCAACGAACAATCCACAGGACGCTTCCTTCGGGCATCAACTAGTCGTTCCTAGCCCATCAATCGAAGTCCTCAACGCGCCCACGCAGGGTTGGATGTACTCCATGCAGGGACTCGCTTCTTGCTCCTCGTTATTCGACTCGGATTTCGACAGCGTAGACCTCCCTGAGACCCCGGTCGATTCGCGTCCCGGTTCGCCGCCGCCCGAGACCCCTGTGCGTGACGAAGATGCGCGAGACCTAGACATCTTTCTTATGCGACATGGAGATGATGTGGAGAGCGAATTCTGCGAATATATTCCGGCTGCTGATCTGCCTGTCATTGCCAAGGACAGCTCGCCGCTTTATCATATTTCCGGGCCGCGGGATCCTATATACGCGATTGAGGAGGACGACGAGGATCTCCCTCCGCTGGATGAATGGTATCAGCGATGGATGTGAGTGTGTTCTGGCTCTGGGAGCGCTTGTATATATATGCCTGTATTCATTGGATGCCATCTCTATTCGCACGGTACACTACTGTACAAAAATAGTTGATCATTGCAACACTTCGCTTTTTCGGTCACGTACGATCGGAAGAAAAAAAAATAAGCGCTATCGCGTTCCATGATAGATTTCATCATTCTCGTCCTTATCATATACAACGAAATGGAGCATGAGTATAGGGTCATCTGGGGTACGGGCTATGAATATGCGTGACATGTGATACAAAGGCAATAGATAGCCAGGTCAATCAGAATTGAGCGAGGGTGACAGGGTGAATGAGATAAGCTACAAGCGAGAATGATGATACAAGTAGATTCTGTGATAGGATGTTGAATGACTTCGGGTTTGCGTGTCCAAATGGTGATGATGATCGTTTTGGTCGTGATCGGTCGTCATAGAGGTTTAACATGCACGGAGGAGCGCCTCGGCGCGTGCGGCTTGCTTTTTGTCAACCTAAATCGAGGGAATGATTCTCAACAAATAACGGCATTTGAACATGACCAAGGCCATCGTACCAGCAAATTAGCTGTTTTAAAGGTGGAGCTGTACATATGATTGACTCCATTTTCTTCCAGAACACGCGAAAAACGGTTAACCAGACCATACTTGTCTAAGATGGCGAAGCTAATGAGACGCGAAGGAGAATCGCCGACAATCAATGAAAGGTTACCTAGTCCGAAACGGCGCAGATCGATCTGGAGACACTTCAATAAACTTCCTTGGAGATAGGACGAGTCTTCGTCCTCGTCGGCGTTGTGGCTCTCGTCCGAGGAAGCAGACCTGCCTGACAAGCGGTCATCTGCTGCGTCCAATTCGCCGCTGCAGATGACCATATGCCGCTCGCTAGGTGGGAAGAGAGCCGCAAGGACATATACGTCAGCCGTCAGGGAGGATCCCTCAGACGTTTTTGTGTAGGTGAAGAATGGCACCTTGGGAGGCACGTCCTTCTTCGGCACGCAACGGCAAGGGCCGCTGACCCCTGTGTCAATGTGGGGAAGGGATATGAAAGAGGTCAAGGGGTGCTTGGAGGATGAACGCGGGGAGGTAGGTGGTTTAGAGAGATCCAAAGACGAGCGAGCGGTTTTTGGCTTTAGAGGAAGGTGCCGCATTGGAGGCGAGTGAGAAAAGTACCCGTCATCCGTGCTGGAAGAATCAGACGAGTTTGACTTTGGCGAATTCTGGGATGCAGGTTCCGTAGCCAGTGGCGAAAAATCGAAGAGCGGAGTGCTGGGAGATGGGTATAACGAAGCAAAGGTGATAGAAGATTGTGAATCCTTAGAGGAAGGAGAGATCAAGTCCGGAAAGGCAACCAGTTTGACGATTTTGAGACCCCAATGGTCGACTCCAAACTCGTCCGACAGACCTACACATGCAAGGTCTGAGGAGAGGAGACAGACCTCGGCGTCTGTCGGCGAATAGCATGCACTTCCAGTTGATGCAGAGGAGGCATGGGATTCGATAGACTGTTGTTCGAATAACGACGACGATGGAGTAGCGTCGTTGATTCATCGGTCGCCGAATTCTCTTCTTGAATAGGCGAGGGATCGTTGTGCTGCGAGTCGGATGACAAGGCGGACTGGGACTGGGATGCTGATAGATCGGAATCTGATGTGTACACGTCAAAACCCGCGGCTGCGAACAAAGCCATGGCTTCTGGCAGCCTTGATTCTCGACCTGGGAGGGGGAAATAAGAATTTGATCTCGGCTAGAGACATGGGAGTGATGACATACGAATATAAAGTCGCTCATATAAGACGACTGGTAGAGTATGGATATCCCTGCTGCAGCTAGAAGAGCAGAAAGCTCGTTGACTCGAGCACCTGAATTGTCTGGATGTACAAAGCAACGGTAACTCAGTTAAAAAAAAGGGGGGGAACGGAGAAAAATAAAATAAAATGAAGGAGGCGCACCCAATTGGTCATTGTGGGAGTCTATCTGAAGTACACTCCATTTCTCGTAGGATACTTCAACAGGCTCGACAGAGTTCTTCGAAAAACGGTTGGCCCGGCTGGACGTAGAGCCAGAGCGAGAACGCTGCCTGCGTCTGTCGCGACGGCAATAGGCTCAAAATCGGAAAGCAGGGACTCATCACCAATGAGACTGAGCTCGAGCTGGTTACAGGTTATGCTGAGAAATACAGGGTTCGGATGTAGGATCTGCTTGAGGACCGGATGAGATAGTTGAGGAAGTCGAGAGCGGGGTATATGAACGAGAGAAAGGGAGACGGGGAGGAGAGAGATGGTGACTTGCATATCGACCATGACGGACAGGACGGAAAGCCGTTTGGGGATTATCTGAGCATTTATCGACCGAGACCAGGAGCCATTCGAATTTGAATGAAATTGAGCTCGATCATTATCCTTTTTTGGATCAATGCCGCCATCAGTCACCTGACCGCTATCTCTAATAAATATTGTGCACGTTCAAAAGTTATCCTCCTGCCCTGATCCTGCACCTCGCTTCCGAAGCATCTTTGCATTCGATGAGCTTGTCGTCTTCGTTCTCCCATGCCGTGATGTAGACCCTCCACTGCGACTATGCCCAATACGCCGTCCACGTAATGGTGGCTTGGGGGTAAATGAAGATGCTTGCGTAGGCTTGCGCGTCCGGAGATGGTATCGTCGTGTTGGTTTAGAAGAATTTGCGTTTTTCGGCGATGAATGCCGAGAAGAAGAAGGAGATGGTTTCGAGGGAGTGGAACGCCGTGCTGGCGACTCCCTGCTGGAAAAAGGCGAAGCGCGCGAACCATCGATGGGTGATGGAGGGGACAGATCTGCCTTCCTGGACATCCCTTCGTTTGCTAGCAAGTGTGTTTGGGAAAGGGACAGGGGTTCTGGTGTCGAGGCACTGCCGTTTCCTTGAGCCCACCTCAATGATCCATTTGGTGTTACCGCTGGCGTGGCTATGTACGGCTCTGACTGCTGAGACTCCCCATAATCATACAGGAGGGGAGGCTGCGATGACCAGTCGCTTTGCTGCGATTGGGGATGAGTTGCTGAGAGTTGGCGTGCTCAGCGTAATCAGCCAGATCAGTGAATCCCCGAGCACGCATAGGGCGGCCTGATGCGTTCGGTATCACGGGTTCCGTGGGCTCGCGCACTAGCTTGGATTTCTTCCAGGTGTCTGCCGAGGTATCAAGTTGTGAAAGTTCGTCTTCGTCATCGACATCGCCTTTCCAAAGGCGCTTCAGTGGCTGTCGCCGCGGATCAGGTTGTATCTGTCTGGGTAAGATTCGGACAGGTGCGACTGGCGGCAAAGTGTTTTCATATGCAAAATCTCTGACTTTGATCCCATAGCTGGCCAGCAGCTCTGCGTTGCGCTGTTGAAAGTCTTGCTCCTGTTCCTGTTCCTGCGGGGGTGGCGCTTGCTCAGCCGGACTGGCGATGGGTTCAAGACTTGGATTTGCGTTTGACGAGGACTTGGCATGATATTAATGGATGGATGCTTGAGGAAAGGAAACACACTTGTAACATCACTTGTGTCGAACTCACACTTTGAGAATGGATGAGCTCTTGTGAAGCCATGATTCTTGAATCTCTTGAGGCAATCACACGGCACTGACAGTGCTTTCCAGCGTTGCTGACGCGGGAGCTACAACCAGACTCGAGCTCCCCGAGGAGCGACAGGCACGAAGGCGTGTCTTTTTAAAAGAAAAAAAAAAAAGACGGGCTTAATTCAACTCCGAGTGTTGCGCTCAATCCCATCGAATCACGTGCACTCGATAGTCACTGCACACTTGCACATCAGAGGCGCCCTTGGAATCCGCAAAGAAACCTCCGCAGTCCTTTCTCTCGCACGCTGGCATGTTGCGAAAGGCTGGAAACCAATTGCAACCGCTGTCGTCGTCGGCGGACCTGCCTATCTGTATTACCGCACCAGAACCGAACACCAGGCCTTCGACATAGCAGTGCGCATCAAGGGCGCTGACGGAAAGCCGGAGATGTCGACAAAGAGAATACCGCTTTTATCTATGAAGGAGCTCGAGCCCCGACTCATTGAGAATGCGATCTCGCGCCACCATACCAGCCCTTCAGGGCCCACCTGGAACTACACCACCGCGTCCTTGGCGTCCAACAACCCGATAGAGGATGCAAACTCCAACCAGGTCGTACAGCGGGACGAGACAGATCCTGCCGCACCAGGAGACTACCTCTTCTTCTCCGTGATGGACGGCCATGGCGGGCACCATACGTCACAGCTACTTTCCCGCGTCCTCATCAATGCCGTCGCCCTCGAGCTCTCGTCTCTTATCACCGACCCTCGGTCGACGACCAAGCCAGGCATCTTCGACAGCGTGAAGAACTTACTCTGGTCCTCGCCTTCGCAGAACACCGAAGCTGTACTGGATTCGAATCCTCAAAGAGTCGCGCGCGCAATAGAGGATGCGTTTTCCAAGCTCGACCACGAGCTTCTGCACGCGCCCTTGCGCATCCTCGCGAACAACATGGACCACGAATCCATGAAGCACAAGGTCATCCCGGATCTTAGCCAACATCCTATGGCTCTGACCACCATGCTTCCTGCCATCTCTGGTAACGCAGACTCTGTCCCCCCGCCTAGTGAATGCGTGCTGACTCTTCTTCCTCCGCGTCAGGCAGCTGCGCTCTGATGGCTGTTTTCGATACGTCGCATAAGGACCTTTATGTCGCTTGCACAGGAGATAGCCGTGCTGTCGCAGGTGTTCTGGAGAAGAATCCTAACGGATCGGACTGCTGGCGTGTGGAAGTCTTGAGCGAAGATCAGACTGGAAGGAACCCCAACGAATTGAAACGGTAAGAGAGCCCTTTGCAGCAGCGCCGCATCTCATAATCAATCTAAAGCATGCAATCTGAGCACCCTAAAGACGAATCGGAATATGTTATTCATGAGGGGCGCATATTGGGTGGTCTAGAGCCCACGCGCGCATTCGGAGACGCGAGATACAAATGGCCTCGTGCTGTTCAAGAGACGTAAGTCCTTGTACGATTCCAAGAAACATGCTTTGGAGAGGGGTCTACACGTTTTCTTTGCTTCTTTTTAAAGGTTGAGCCAGGCCTTCCTCGTTGGCAACGGAAGGCCCATGAGGCCGCCACCTTCCTCGTTCAAGACTCCCCCCTATGTCATTGCACGACCGGTCGTAACACACAGGAAATTCTCTCTCGAATCTACTGGCGAGAATCCTCCCGCAAAAGGTTTACGGTTTGTCGTTCTTGCAACGGACGGCCTCTGGGACCAACTGAGGTAGGCTGCCATGAACGTGACACTCATGACACCGATCGCTGATATCGAAATGCAGCTCAGAAGAAGTCGTTAGCCTTGTCGGCGGCCATTTAGCGGGCTTGAAAGGCAACATCGATAAAGCTAAGCTTCCCTCTCTAGTCTCGACATCCGCTGGATCGGGCACGGTAGAAGGGAAGAATAAGAAAGCAAAATCGACGTCAGGCATGTGGACATTCGTGGACGATAATATTAGCGCGCATTTAATCCGCAATGCGTTCGGCGGAGGCGACGAAACGACGTTCCGAAAGCTCCTTAGCATACCAGCCCCGTACTCACGTAGATTCAGAGATGATGTCACCGTCACTGTCGTCTGGTGGGAGGAAGGCAACGAGAACGGGGCAAAAATCACGACCAACACGGACAACATCAAGTCCAAGCTGTAAACTACATTTTGGGGGACAGTCTGGGAATCATTTTTGCTTGGTGCATCATCCACATAATATAACGTTAACATTACAGCAAGGCAGTACTGAAAACCATCCAGATCAGTGTCATTTTCAAGTCACAGGCCCCTTGGTCTACGCGCAAACTTCTTTGAAGACATGCGGTTGTATGGATTGAGTGAATGCCCATACTTCCGGCGATATTCCATTATACTAGAACCCTGCGGTCGTGAATCGGATGTGTTCCATGACTTCTTGCCAGGACTGACATAGAACCTGTCCGGCGGAACGGTCGCAGGTGAGGAGGAAGGCGGCAAAGTTGGAGATGAGGATAATGGCGGTGCTTCGCTAGAAGGTGCAATCTCCTTTTCTTCATCTTTCTTGTCCCTTCCTCTGCATTCGTCACTGTCCGAAGTGTATTCGTTGAGGGTGCTCAGGGCGGCTTGCAACCGAGGCGTTGTCGACGGAGGCTTGCCTTTCGTAGTGGTGCGAGAGCTCGGCTCATCTGTCCGTTGCTTTTTGGAGGGCGACTCGGGCGTTTCTGTTGGCAGCAGAGGGCCGATGAAGGGTTTAGACATCTTGACACCGACGTCCTCCGTGCTGTCTTCCGTCGCGTCTTCCCGCTCTTTCCGCTTCTTCATCCCCGCGACCAAGCCCAGCTTGGAGGACGCTGTTGGCGTCGTCGGTGCTGCGTTGACAGCGGCTTCTATAGCTTGTCCCTTGTTCCTCATGTAGAACAGCATGTATGCGTTCTTTTTCCCAACGGGAGGTGAGGCAATCCTGCTGACCGACTCGTCATTCATCTCCCACCAATGACCGTCCTTGCTCTTCACAAATGCATAGTAGTGCCCTGAGTTTGGGCCAGAACCAGCGTGGCATATGACCCCATAAAGCGAGTACATTGGTCCGAATCGTCCGTCGCTCATGTAGGGCTGCAGTGAAAGTTCATCGTCATAGAAAACGTAATGACCGATTTTCCTGCCCATCGGAGAAAATCGTTTCAGGTGTACAGTCAAAACCAATGGAGCTTCGTGCAGAGTAAAGTTCTTCTGAGCATTGACGTGCTTTTTGCACCTTCGACGAATAGATTAACATGGTGGATGTAGATTTCAACCGGCCCACTCACTTTTCGCATTTGTACTTGTCCGCGCCCTTCAGGTAATCGACGGCGACGAATTTGCGCAGTGCATCCTTCAGCGTTTCTGCTCTGTGTATATCTACACTGAGATCGAGTATTCGGTCAAAGGTGTCGCTGTTATGGCCACAGCTATGGCAAGTCACACGCGAACGTAACCGTCCGCCGAAAATTTTGTGAACCCAAGTCGTCTCAGCCACCTTGGGATCGAGTTTGCTGAAGAAGGCATGCATAAGTCTGAGCATACAACAAAATCATTTATGGAACACACGGGGGGTATCCTGCTAAACATGACCTTTGCAAAGCGTCTATTGCATAACGAAGAAACTCATGGGAGTCTTCTTGTCTCCCGTGCCTCATGTGTTTGGCGATGACTGTCCGATGGTGAACACAAACGCATATAGACAAGACGTTGGAGAAGCACGCACAGTGTAACTTGGCTGTGATAGCCGTGGGCGAAAATGCTGATCTCTGCCGGTACGACTCTTGCATGACCAACCGAAGGCTGCAGACCATGCAAAAACCTTTCTCAATGCGACCTAAAATTCAAATTACATGCATCAATTTGTGTGATTTAAAGGAATATGGGCATGGCGAAAACAAACATGAGTCCCTAGAATGGAGGATTAACATCCGAAGCAGAGGAGGCGTGTGCAGCAAGCATTGCAACGCGCTATTCAAGAAACACGTGTTGCCGCTGTTGTATAGGCCGGAGCCCCGATTACATTTCTCGGGCCATGAAGCGTCGATTCCACCAGGGAAGAGCGAAGCACTGTTGTTCAAGGAAGATGCTTGCGCACTGACCGACTTGGCAGAGACTGAGGATGAGGGCTTGCTGATATCATTGCGCTGGACGCGTAGATGAGCTACAGGGGGTATAATCAGTGAAAGAACGAGCATACATCGGTTCTGCCTGGCTTTGGGGACTCGTTGATCGGCTCATACTTTCCAAGGGGCACGGCGAGTGCCCCTGTGGAGGAGCCCTCAACGAATTCGATCGGTGGAGGGAGAAGAGTCTTGAATTCGTCAATGTTTTTCGCCGGCCTGTATTGGACGCTATCGTCGCTCGAATGCTGAGTGGAAAATGTGGACGCTTGCGTAGGCAAAAGCGGCGATGCAAGCATCATTATCGACGAGGTCCGAGAGCGGGAAAATTTGAGCGCGAGGAAAGCTGATATGGCAGTATGGCGATAAAGAGGGACAATGAGGACGCGACAAAAAATTTTGCGAGTGGCGCAGAGACGAAATAAATTAAAAGAAGGTTACAACGACGCCATCAACGACATGGACGTTGATTGCAAATTGCAGACCACACTCGTTGTTTGTCCAAGTTTGTCCACTGGCACCTAACCGTCCATTAGATTTCGAGGCTACATTACAAGTATTGTCCGATACAACATAGCATTATACAGGATACAATAGCGTCCATAGAACCATTGTTCGTCAAAGGTATATACGAAGTTCAGAAGTTAATCCCTTGAAAGGGCGTCGTCCAGTAAAGCGAGTCCCAATCCCATTGCTGCACTTTCTCCCCAGGAACAAACTGGCCAGTGAAAGGAGAGGACGGGACAGGCATCTTGGAGAGCGGCGCGATGTGAACATTCTTAAAATTCCTCTGGTCAGATGGGTTTGTCGTCGCCGGACGATCCTCGTCAAGCACAGAAGGCGAAAAAGAATACTCAAGGTGAGAAAGGGGCCTGGGTGTTGCAGGGAGAGTATACAGGGGAACATCGGGCAGCTGAGGAGGCTGTGTTGCGCCTGATGGGTATGCGAACAAGGGTGCTTGATAAAGCGTCTCATTAGCGAAGTTCATGAGGAGATCGAGAGAGGTATCCGAAGTTCGTGAAGAATGACCTAGTCGCACGGAAATTGTCAACGACGAAAGGAGCCAGAAAGAGAACAGCTCGACTGACTGAAAGTAGAGACTTTATCGGAATCGTTGTCAGGAGAGACACTCGTAAACTGCCCAAAGTTAACCGGATTCCTGTCTGTGGTCCGCTCTGCAGGCCGCTCCATCGGGAGGTTAGGCCGTATTACCGTCGGTCCGATGGCGTCGATATCAATTTGATCTGCGTCGAGCTGATGTTTCCGCCCCAGGTGAGCGACGAAAGCCGAGCGACGTTTAATCCTGTTCAAAGGTGAGGATATGAGTTCACGGCCCGACACCTTGGCGTGCGCCATCATACCTGGATTTACAGTTTGGAGCTGGACATTTATAAGCGCCAATCATGCAGTGGGTTTCTTTACGGTGTCGTGCGCAGGACGATGGGTCTCCAAAGGCGGCTTTGCAGTCAAGTATCCCGCACTTGAATGGCTTGGCCTTGGTGCTGAGAGGTATGAATGAGTTAGGTGTCGTCGGCTGACGTTGGTAGAAAAGGTCTTACTGCACGTTAAGGTGAGTCTTTAGCCCAGAGTGCTGAGAAAAACGTTTGCCGCAGTCAGGGCAACTATGAGGTCTAAAGCGATCTAAGTAACGTTCCCTTTCAAGAGGCGAGGAAGCCCTCACTTGTAGCCAGTATGTAGGTTCTGGTGACGAATAAAATCTGCTTTCCTCGAAAAAATTTTAGAACAAGTCGGGCATGTCCACTTGACCCCCATGCATGAGCGCGATATTTGGCGAAGGCGAACCGCACTCACTGAAGCCGGCATTATGAATTAAAAAAAAAAAAAAAAAGAAAATGGATTTAAAGGAGCGGATAGGCCAGATAAATGTGAAGGCAGCGTATGACCTGCAACAGCTGCGGAACCCAAACGATTCAGTGGAGAGAGGAAGGAAAGATGAAAAGAGACAGTACAGACGGTGGCACGGCCATCCGCTCTTTAAATTTCGGATGTCTGTCATGTGGTTCACCGTAGGGCACAAAGAAAACGAGGTTATCAAATTTGACTTCCTATTGTCTTTAACGCTGGTTGTAAGATGGGATTGTCAAAGACCGTAAAAGGAAAACGAGTACGAGTGATGGCGGCTACTTTGTTCGTAAATCAACAAAGGCACGACATGACGCAGCTACCGATCTTGTTTTCAAGTCCGTATAGCTCCGCGAAACGTGTCACCTGTTAAAGATATCCCGCCAAAAATCAACATACGAAGCATTAGCAAAAAAAAAAATTTAAGTAAAAGACAGACAAAAGCAATGGCAAAGCGGTGCGAAAAACCAGCTGAAGAAAGGGCACTAACTTCATAGCAAATGACTAGTTTCCCAAGCCTGCACCTTGAATTTTCTTCGTGACTCTCTCTTCCATCCAAGGAGCGACAGCCCACAAGTCACTCCAGCTGAAGGAGGCATACTGCTGCCTCCCGACACCTGTCACTAGGTCCAGATCTTGTAAAGCTGAACCTTCGCTACCCTGATCACGTAGTCGAGGTACTATAAGTTGGGCCGCAATCCTTTTTTGATCTCAACCGGAGGGCATTCTAGGGTCGAAAACGGAAATATCCAACTCACATTAATCCTCCTACCCAGTGAAGACCACCTTCTTCAAGTTCTCCAGAACCCAGCCAACGTTTATCACTGCCGCCAGGTGTGTAAAAAGGATAATTTCGATGGCACGGCGCCGGTGTCGGATACTGTAGACTTGTGTAACTCGACGCAGCCCTCTGCACGGCTTTGGCACAATGAGAAACAGGGTACCAGGATCAAAGAAGAAATATTACGATCTAATGAAGGTCGCGATATTTTCCGCATGGGATAGACGCCATGATCGTCGACAAGGTCACAGAATCTGATCTTGGGAGTAGCTTTGGTATCAACTTCGATGCCAGGAGGGTGCAGGAATAGACACGCGTTGGTGTTTGTTGTTAGACTATCTGGCTTATTCAAGATGCCGAAGGCCAGAATGCGGACATCTGCGAGCTCCAAGACAAGCTGCCAAACGCATCAATATTGCGATGGCTGAGATTATCCAACGACTGACTCTGACGCGTGTCTCAAGATGGGAAAGATTACTCTGATGCCTTTAGGAGGCCCAGTCAGAAAACTCTTCAGGTATGAGGGAAAACAGCACGAACTTCATCTCATTGAAGATGGCGAGAGGGTTGAAAGTGCGAGACGTAATCTCATGTTCGTTGGCAGAACCATTCCGGTTCAGAACAATGTACCTTCACTAGTCAATCGAAGCAGGCTTTCGGAAATCGAAAGACGGACTTAGTCCAGGCTTCATCTGTAGTGCATGTGGATGTGCTCCTGTGCCAGACTCGATGCAGCAACCTGAAAGTAAAGGGCAGGTGAGACTGACGACAATCAAACAAGCGGCAGATGTACGACTTTATAAAAGCTTCTTTCCACGTCCCATCTTTCTTCCACCTGCGCCATCCCGGAAGAAAGCGCCTCTTGAAACATTCCTCCCATTCAGCCGTAGTTAAGTTTGGTAGCGTCGCCTCAAAGAGAAGGAATCGTGGGGGAGCGGAGCTCAAGATGTCAATCCAGTTGTGACGTGGCACGACTGAACGAACACTGAGGTGCTTCATGGAGTTCTCCCACCGAAGGGACTGTATGTTACGAAGGATTGGACCTCTCCATGGATTCAACGCGGGGTCAGACACAATATTCCGGATTCTCTTTGACAGGCTGGATGCTGTGATGAGGGAATCGAGGTCAAGTTCTGCGAGGATATCGGCGATGATTTCCACAGGGAGACATTCGAGAGTCGTCGTCATGAAATGGGAGATATCGAGTCAGATAGGAGAAGCAGGTCATTGCGGGCCCGGCATTCTGACAAATCCCCGGAGACGTTCTACACCACCGGACTGCTTTACTCGCTAGTGGCTCCCTCTTCTGGCCAGCTTTGGACCGCCGCAGAACTTAAGCTCAACCGACGCGTACTGCCAACCGAAAACGATCTC
Organism: Macrocybe gigantea; assembly: GCA_011319805.1. Taxonomy (NCBI): domain Eukaryota; kingdom Fungi; phylum Basidiomycota; class Agaricomycetes; order Agaricales; family Callistosporiaceae; genus Macrocybe; species Macrocybe gigantea. The sequence goes on from SJRY01000263.1 coordinate 244,617, forward strand.
GCAAGGCGTTTCATTAGCTGTCTGTCGAACTATCTATCTGCGCGTTCGCAACGGCTGGCTTGCTGTGTGGCGCGGAATTGGCATAATCTCGTTGATGCGGCCTTCGTATCGCCGTTTTAAAGTTGATATTACTCTCAACCTTGGGGGTCCTCAATGCTTCGTCGCTTCTCCATGGCGATTCCCTTCGCCTTTCTTTTACATAACCTCGTTCACCCGTCCTTCCCACCTTTATGCCTGCTGCCCATAACCCTCACCTCTAGGCAATATGCACAGCGCCTCCTCAACGCCGAACCTCAGTCTGCTTCACAGCTCGTCCTCTCTTGGGCGGCTCTATAGGGATAGCAGGGTGCGTCGACGACGTCGTTCTTTCGTTGAACTATCGTCTGACATTTCCGTGTAGACTGGCGCTGATTCCCCATATTCTGCAGGTGGTTCAAGGCTCAGCACACTGAGCGATAAGGTATTGAATACATAGTGCTTAATCCTCTCGATCCGAAATCACAATTGCAATGACTTTCCAGTATTCCCTCTCTCCAGACCCGCGAGACTGGGGTGCAGATTTGTCGCCCGACCTTGTCGAACCAGACGATGCCCTGCACAATCCTGACGTGAAATATGAAGGGCCAGAAGACATCAACCGAGTCGCATTTTCGAGACGAGGCGTCGCAAACGTTGGATGTCTGACTGTTCTTTCCGTCGGATTTCTTGTGCTCTTGTATAACGCAGTTCTCCATCTGTCTTTGTAGCCTATCTCTGAAGCACTTCGTACAGCATCGGATACCCCATCCTTACCTACATGAACATGAGCTGGCCAACAGACGATTCATTCAACTTGGGCGGTGACACTAATCTGACAGACGTGTGTTTTCTTCAACGTCACCGCGACGCCAAATTTGATTTTTTTTTATTTTTTTATTTTTATTTTTTTCAGATTCCTCCAATAGCCCATCTTGGACCCATCGATGAAGACACGCCAAAAGATGCTTATTTTAGGACATCGTACAGGGATGGGTCAACGATGAAGCTTGTCTTCTCTGACGAGTTCAACACCGATGGTCGAACATTCTATCCTGGCGAGGATCCGTATTGGGAAGCGGTTGATCTTCATTATTGGGTGAGTTTCGTTGATTGCTGGTGAGTGGTTTCCGAGGACCCATCTCCCTGTTGCAGGCCACCAACAATCTTGAGTGGTACGATCCGGCTGCCGTGACCACAGAAAATGGGTCGCTAGTGATCACGTTCTCCGAGAAGTTTACCCATGATCTTGATTATGAAGGAGGTATGCGGTGTGCCTTTCATCTCTCATTACCTGGCTACAGCATTGCTAGGTCTTATTTCATCATGGTAGGAAATACATGTTCATCGGTCCTGGGGATGTATTCATTTTGTCTAGGAATAAGTTTTGCTTCACTGGTGGGTATATTGAAGCGTCAGTTCAGTTGCCGGGCTTGAACAACGTTGTGGGAATGTGGCCGGCTATTTGGACTATGGGTAACCTTGGGAGGGCCGGCTACGGTGCAAGTCTTGAGGGAATGGTACGAAATGCACGTAGTCATTCCGCCCAAATCTCCGAAGCTCACCCTCGACTGTTTCAGTGGCCCTACACTTACGATTCTTGCGATGTTGGAACTACCCCAAATCAAACTTTTCATGGTCTTCCGTATGCCGCCACCGTGGGTGGAGATCGCAGTTATAACGATGCTCTTTCTGTTTTGCCTGGACAAAGACTATCGAGATGCACGTGCAACGGGGAGAGTCATCCAGGCCCCAAGCATCCTGATGGTACATATGTGGGCCGCTCTGCTCCCGAGATCGACGTGTTTGAAGCTCAGGTAATCAACACTTTCGTATCTGATGTGCAACTTCGACGCCTGAACTTGCTATGTACGTAGGTAACCAGCAATCCCGCACGAGGCCAAGTGTCTCAATCCGGGCAATGGGCGGTAAGTGAAAAAGTCTAGCCAGATTTGCTCTATCTTACGTCTAATCGTACTGGTAGCCTTTCAATCGCGCATGGATGTGGGACAACTCTTCGGCCAATTTGATCATCGGAGACCCGACGATTTCAACTCTCAACCATTTCGTGGGAAGTGCTACCCAGCAAGCAACATCAGTCGTAACAGACACTAATCAGCGATGTTACGAGCTCAATGAAGGCTGTTTTTCTGTATATGGGTTTGAGGTATGTTCCAGCCGAATAGGCAGCGATCAGGAACTCAACTGGTTTGCTGCAGTACAAGTCAGGCAAGCCATCTTCTTTCAGCCTTATCGTTGTCGTCTCATTCAACGAGGATACTCAAGGCTACGATGATGCGGTAAACGATTCTAGCCATTTACGTGCCTTCTCAGCTGAGTTAAGCTTCGTCGTAGTACATTTCTTGGTTCTCCGAAGGAAAACATACATGGACCATCAACGCAGCTGGTATGGGACCAGACCCTGCTGTCGAGATTTCTGCGCGTCCCGTGCCCCAAGAACCCATGGTCTGTACATCCCCATGGCTCAAAGAATTCGTTGTCCAACTCCATTTCAAAGTACATAATCGTCAATCTTGGAATGTCAAGAAACTTTGGGGACATCGATTTCCAGCATCTGACATTTCCGAACCACATGCGTGTCGACTATATCCGCGTCTATCAACCAGAAAATGGGATCAATGTTGGTTGCGATCCACCTAGTTTTCCAACAGAAGCTTATATCAACAGGTATGTGAGTCCTCTGGGCACCTGGGATCTAGGTGCCCAATGAAAATTTTTCTTTCACTTTTAGATACATAGAGGCATATATGAACCCAAATCTGACCACGTGGCTGGCGGATTACGGTCAAACATTTCCCAGAAACTCTTTTCTGGAGTCATGTTGAAAGATCTATCATCTTATAGACAACAAAACCTGATCTATTCCATGACATAGCGTCGGCGCTAACAGCTCTGGATCCAGGGATCCAGCTCGTGTATAACAATTCTTGGGTGGACACTGCATCGTGTAACTAAGGGGCATTCTTTCAAAAACATCTAACATACAGACATTATTGTCCATGCCCGCATAGGTTGCACATACACGCACTAATACACGGTCTAACCCTGTGTCTAAATTACAGAGGCTTGATCCAACCTTTCTTTGCTGCATACTCGACGACTTCTCCAGCACAAGCTGGAGCAAGGGGGACCTGTTCCTTGGGTATAGGAAACGCTTGGGTTCTTGCCGCTTTTTTCTTGCGAGCGTTTGGAACCTTGATGAGTTCAATTCGCCTTCTCAGCCAGTTCTCGATGTCGAGGAGGCAGTCATAACAATCCTTTTCCGTGAAAGCAATTTTGTCAGAGGCAACTGGTGCTTGGACGCTTTTGCCCTTTCGGGGCGCGGTTGGGGGTTTCAGACGCTTGGACTGGAGAAGCTTAAGCGCAAGGTAGTGAAGCCACTATCATAGGGATGATAAGTTAGCTGCAGTTCGATGCATTTGCAGGCATAAACTCCCCATAACGTTGGTCAATGGTTTGAAGTCTCTCCATGCCCCGTCGATGTACGCGCCCATTATCCGGTACACGTCAAATTGGTAGTCCCCTGAGAGCCCATGCTTGTAAGAATGGAACAAGGCCAAGACGAACATCATCTTCACCTTCTCCCATGAAAACCTCATCGTCGAACGGTGACCAGTGCACGTTTGGGCCACCATTGCCATCCCCAGCGTCCATTCTCGAAAGACCGAGATCGATCAGGGTTGCTTGTACTCCATGAGCCAGATCATCCATCCACAGGCGCGTCGCCCTTTTTGGTCTTTGGTCACGATTGACCGGTTTGAGCGCGGTCGTTTCCTGTAGGGCAAGGTCCTTGACAAGGATTTGGCCCCAGTGCAGATCACGATGCTAATATGCTATTAAGCATGATATAACGCAAGCATATCTGAAAGGATCTTACCTCAAAAGATACCAAGCGCTCGGCATGCGCGAGGGACTTGGCGACTTGCCAGAATAGGCTGCATGCTTGTTTCCAGCCCGACTTGCTCGCGTTCTTGAACTTGTAAGCCTCGAGATCTTGACCACCATTAGGTAAGACTATAATAGCATATACTTGAGATACGAGAAAAGTGTCTGCAACAGAAGGTAAGCTTTTAAGAAAAAGAGAACATTATGATCTTTCTACTAACCTGGACGTATGCTTTCTGATCCCTTTTACGATAATAGTCGTCCCATAACTTGAGGAGGACTTCGGGGTATCGGCCGCGTACGACGTAGGCCTTTAAAAGTTTGACGAATCCGTTGTTAACCTCACCCATAGCGCGGGTAACGATAATCTCCTTGCGCACGTCCTTCGCGTCGCTGGGAGGGGGCCCTCTTCATGGATACTCATGTTGGAGTGCAGCGATGTCGGACACGAACTTGCTTGCGTTTCGTCTCTAATCGGAATGACCTTCAGTACAACATCGCCAATCCCGAATACCTCGGAATAACTGGCTTCGCCAACTTTTTGGAAACAGAGGTCATAAAGAAAACGAGAATTGGAGTGAACGACAGCATCGAATGGAAAGGTTTCAATGAATGAAGAGAACTCGATGGGGCCACAAGTCTCCTGGTGGCATTCCTCCAACAGAGGAAGCAAGTATTCGGGGTAATCAGCCACGGTTTGACCTGCCAAACATGGGTCTGAGGCTGAAGCAATGTCGAGCTGTTCCATTTCGAATGATAAATCGATCTCCGTCTCTGCCAATGAGACTGGTCCAGGTGAAGAGCGGGGTATATTGTACATGAGTCTATTAAAAGCATTCCGTATCGGGGTGAGGGGCCGGCCTTTTGCTGCTGGCGATAATATATGCTGAGGAAGAGCTAATGAGTTCCGCAATGCAGGCTGTTCCTCTATCGTGAGACGCGGATTGCTTGACAGTCTCGGTTCTGTGGGTATCCGTGAACACACAATATATGAGAGTGGGGGAACATCAACATAGACTGTTGATTTTCTAGTTTCGCGGCCGGGAGAATGATATAAACTCGAGGTGGACGGTGTAGTGCGTGGGGGCAACTTTGAAAGGGTTGTATCATCGTCGGAGTCATCAGAATAAATAGTGATGACGTTGCGTTTTACAGACTTGTGAGGTCGCTTGAAAGCCTTCGGGCTGCCTTCATCTTCATCAGGTCGGATTGGTTCAGGTGGAAATGTTTGATCCCGATGAAGACTGTTTATCGGATTCGTTTGTATGTCAGTTCGAGACACCCTTCGTTCCTGCTTCAACTTCTTTCCGCTTTCGTCCACAACGATGATATCGACATCGATAAACGGCGTGAAAGTCTGACCCAATTTCAGCGGTGTTGCCCTAGAAGAACAGAGCCGCGAAGGACGCGACACTGTTGAAAACGAGGGAGAGTCTGATGTATTCACAGGACACGAAGAAAGTGGTCTCCTCGGCGATGGTGCTTCGCTGCTCAAAGGCGTCGACTTTGAGCCCGACAACCTGACTTTCGTCTTGTCAACGGCCTTTTGTGATTCGGCTTCAATCAGCTGCACGACTCGACCCCTTTTCTTTGGCTTCAGAACCGGAGATAAGCGTTTCTTCCTGGATGCATACGAGACTTTGGGCGATGGTGATTTAGAGATGGCGTTTTCGCGCTTCTTCATGCGGGACACAATCGGTCCACGCTCGGAGGGTTGTATGTCGTCGAAAAGGCCAGCGAAGTCCTGCTTAAAGCGCTCCTCTGAGACGTTAACGATGCGCTGGTTGCGGCGTCCATACGCTACGACCTGCTTAGTTCGGCTGGTCAACATTGGAATTCGGAGAGGCTGAACATCTATTTTCGGAACTCAACCACGGACGCGACAGATCACCTGACTGAAAAGCCGCTGACACACATGACCAAATAAAGTCGAACGCGTCTTTAATGATTTGAACGCGACGCACAACAACCGCGTCCGACATCATGGCCCTCCCTCAATCCCTCCGTGTATCGATGACCCCACCAGAGCTCGAACTGATTGCGTCGCAGCAGTTGGTTGAAATAATCCCCCTCATATCTATGGAGCGAACCGTCTTCATCTCTGTAAAGCATCCTTTGGTTTTCCGGTGCTTCTTTGCGTTTAATGCTTGCCCAGGGCGTGTACGGTCCCCTACGGCCTCCGCATAAAGCACATGTACCACTTTGGATTGCATCTAACTTGAAGTTGAAGAAGAAATGCCACATTGTACCGCCCCCGTGGCTCAATGTCGGTTCGTCCGCATGCCGATCCCGTTTCTGACAGTGAGCTAAAATTGAGGTGCTGTAAGAATACCTGCAAGAGCGTCTGAACTTAGAAACAACACAACCTGGCTTCAGTGACTTGCCCTTCCGCTTTGTAGAAGTATCAAAGGTCCTTCTAGATATGCACGTATTCCATCCGTTTAGTGATGTCTATCTGCCTTAATCCATCTTGTCTAGAGCTCCGGATGACTTAGAAAATCCAGATAGAATCCGGTTGCTTTTAAAAGACCTTCGTGAAGCGAGACAGGCAAAAAGTAGGGAAGGTCTCAAACACTCGACCACAGCGAACTCAGTGTATGTTAAGCTAGTCTGACGATGACTTGATCTCTCATATGCCTTCTCCAGCTACCTCATCTTTCTTCTATGGAAATAAACGAGATTCGACCCTTCTTCGTGCGCTCCATGTACATTCTATCTCAACTCGCATATCAGTCCTCTCAGCAGAGTGTCTTTGAGTAGAATGTGGGTCTCCTGTATGATTAACGTATTCTTACTATCCACATTCCCACCTAGTATGTATTTTCGAATGTACAGTACAGTAATATACAAGGAGCCCGATGTAACGAAATCTCTTCCAAAGTTCGTATTAACAAGACATAGAAATGTCTTGTATCGTATGCCAGCCCGTTCTCACACTGAGGACCGCGCGTCCAATTTGTTATTGATAGCATCGAGTTTCAGTTTGAGCTCTTGAATTCCTGCTAGGATGGTTGCTTCGCTTGACTGAAGTGCATCTGAGCAGTGGACAACCAAACCAGAAAATTAAACAGACCTGCTCCATATCAGGAAAACGTTTGACCAATTCGTCAAATGGAACTTTGCTGATCTTCATACCCCTTCCCTCTTCGTCGCCAACGTCTGGATCCCTCACTACGCGATAGTCAGCGCCTCCTTCATCGTCACTTTTCAGCCACTTTTTGAACCAGGTATGTTTGTCCGTTTCAAAGCTCGTCTCGAACATGGCAATCAACATCAGAGGTATGAAAAAGACGACGATCATGACGTAGCGATTAAGCTTGAGTCAAAACGAGGTGAGCAATGACATAGTCTAAGATACGTATAGACGCACCTTTGCGTATGTTGCCGGACTCAGACGCAATGCCGGAAAGAACCTGAAGTTGTTGAGGTCAAAGAACGACGGTGAGTGATATTTTCCTTTCCTTACTCGAATGGGGCGATGAACACGGTTTCGAGTATGTTAAAAGGGGCCGGATAGACGTATGAATCCGGAGCACGTATCATCCCTATCGTCTTACCAGCGAAGAATGCAAGATATTGAGCTTCCGCATTATCAACCACCTTCAACCAAATCATTACGGCGGAAAATACGCAAGCCAAAGTGCGGCCTACCTCCGAATACGCCGTAGAAAACAATGAAATAAGGACATTGAGGAGGATAAGCGCCGTCGCAGCATTCCAACTTCAAGAAACTCAGAAAGCGGTGCACCCTCTCAAGTCACCAACACCTACAAGTAGTACAAGAGCAATCCAAAGGGACTGATATTTGTTACTCCGTCAGCATGACGCTCCGATATCAAAACGCAGTTCGCGTTACCTTCCCGAGTATTTGCTATAATCTGGCGATCTGAAGGAATTATGGTGAGACGCCTTCGTCACGTATGAAAGTCACTCACTGTAACAAGGCTTGTACTAGCACATTGATTACCTGCCGTGAACACGAGTTAGTTCATAATTTCAATCATTCATGAACCGTCCAACCGTCGATGGATCTTCAATTGTGCCATCTGCAGCGTCAAGAGCATATAAGCCTTGCGCAAAACCAATGGCCAGCACAGACGACAGCTAACACAGCGTCAACGAACGTCTAAGGACGAGAAAGGGGCCGTTACCGCAAAAAAAATTCCGGATTCTTTTAACATTCTTGCGACACAGATTTGCAAAGTACCGATATATCTGAGCAGAATTCAGCAAGCCAGAACAGATGACCGTCAAGTAAAATCTTACTTGAAACCGTCAAAAATCGTAAGTAGCTCTTACAAAAGACTCAGCGGCGTATAGATGAAGTGATTAGGTGTCTTACTCATCCTTTAACATTACAATATCAGGATTGAAAGAGAGGTTAATACCGTTCATGTAGCAAGGCGGAAACGCCGTACCATATGAAAGGAGAGACAAAGCTTAGGACTTGAAAGCTGCGAACGCGGAATGCATTGCCTTGTTCACGTGTGCTGAGAACTCGTAGAATGAAGGCGGATAGGAGAAGAGAATCCGTAATGAACGCGACGACATTCCAGAACGAGAACGCCCGCCAAGTCACAAAACGGAGCAAGGAATAGAACTACCGGAAATGTATGAACGATGCTTCCATGCTTTTAATTGGAGGAAAGGACTCTTGCCTTGTGCATATCTAGGCAAAGAACTTCAATGATGCACAAAAACAAAAAAGGAATGATCCGCTTGAGCACTTGCCTTCAATGACAAAAGAAAGTGACATAACATAAAGTATAATCTCCCACCCGTCGAAGGCTTTCTCCGAGCCCCGTAACCGCTCCAAGGGTTGACGAACTGCGCATATCAGTTGAACTCATGAACGGAGAAAAGTCGGGAGCGGAGAAAACGTGGCAGACGACGAACCAGCTTGAGAGTAGACAATCAAGAAGAAAAGCCAAACGACAATCCGAAAGATATTTTGGTACCTATGCAGGACATTCATCGAGATGGGTCTGTCAGACGGCCAAGCCACAGTACCTCGGAACCGAAAGTCTGGAAGGGTCAAGACGTGCCCAAAAGCCACGATCCCGGACTGCATAGTATCGCACATCTGTAGCAGGATCAGACCAGCACTGTTAGTATTGGAAGGGCGAAGCTCACAGTCAATATCGTGATTGGGGTTGTTCCTCTGCACGAGAGATCCGCTCCAAAGGGCGCTGACGACTTGAAAGAATTCAGCCAGCGAAGAGCTTTATGTCCAAGCTCTAATCTTACCTTCTTGAGCTTCGCTAGAAGAAAGAAAAATCGAACTGAAACATTGAAACATTGCAGTCAACTGTCGGAGATTTTACAAAAAAAAATTAAGGGAATTACCAATCTGAGTCGATTGCAACTTCTAGGGCGCTGGCTAGCTCACTTTCGTCTCCGTTGAGCTGGCGATGTCGGTAGCGGGTTGACATGATCTCCATTATTTCATCAGGGCGAGAAAGATGGACTATTCGACGAGCTAAAACTTCGCAAGCAGTGGCTAAAGTGCATGGAGTTGACAAGAAGACACGTGTCGAGATAGTGAGATTAGTCTTACCTCGACCTACGTTTTCACTATAGTCAGCGGGATTATGATTGGCATCCCACATGAACTGCACTCTTGCGCGCAGCAGACAATAGGGGAGCTAATAGGAGCAAGTAAGCGACAAGTGCACACCCTTTCCGAAGTCGAGTACAGACTGCATGAACAAAGTCCCCTGCCGCGTCGCGATAGGCATCAATAACATGGCCCGTAATAACGCGACTTGTGGGTGCAGTGATAATTTCTGGACTGACTTCAATTGGAAGGAGGCGGAGGGTCAACGCTCGCAGACGCTTGATGAGTTCTTCACGAAAGAAAACCGCTATCAGTGAGAGGATACAACCCGAATTGAATTACGCACTGGTTAACACGTCTGGGGATGGCCTCACAGCATGGTCAGACAGCAGGACCGCATCCTCGGTATCATGTACACCGTTCTCGACGACGTCGGCCATGGCAGTCGATCAAAAACGAAAGAGTGAGCAGGATTGACCCTGTCTGTGGTGTCACAGTCGCGTTACCAGACGGACGTCATGTTTAAGGCTGCTGCAATCACATCCAAATAAGCATCCTCTTCCTCTTCATCTATGCCAGTAAGTCGACGAAGAAAGGGGTTCAGCGACAATTGACACGTTCCACAGGCTTATCATTCCTCTTTTAACGAAGAGCCGGATGTCAGGCTCGTAGGCAACATGTCCATCTTGCCCATCAGGACAAGAATCCGGGGGCCAGCGCCAATTGGTGAGTGCTGCGCGTGTCGTGTAGATGTTCATGCTTTCTAGCTAACACCTTTGCTTCCAAAGCCGATCCATCACAGCCAGATATCATCGATGAGACGCTTGATCTCTTCCGTGCAAATTCTCTTTTCCGCAATTTTGAGATCAAAGGCCCAGCGGATCGTTTGCTTATCATCCTTATTTTATACGTCTCCGACTGTCTTGCAAAACTAGGCAGTGCTCGGACTCCTTCATCTCAGATAGAGGCTTCAAAGTCTCTCAACACGCTCTCCGTCGATAATTTCGCTATTCCGGGAGATGCCAACTTTCCTCTGAATGCTCACTATGCACCGCCTGGAAACCGAGCAGACTCAGGTGAGTGCTGCACATTTATCGAAAGACCTTCGAAGCCTTGAATCCGTCCCGTATTCGGTGGCAGAATATCTGCGACAGTATTTGACACAAGTTCGTCAAGAGCTTGCAGCCAGAGTAGTAGAGAAACTTTATGCAGACGGCACCGGAAAGCCAAGTAAATGGTGGATGTCCTTCCAGAAGCGGCGGTTCATGCACAGAAGTTTAGGCTCCTAATCCTTCTCGCTGTAACACCACTATCATACACAATCAAATCATAATCTCTGTCACTTTCGTCGCCGGCGCTCATTGGGGTTCTTTTTGCCATAACCAATAATGGGCATATCGCCATCCATACGCGCATTCCTGACCGTTCTGCCACTTCCCCCCGTGCCCGCGCTCATGATTTCGGGAATCCAGTCAGGATCGGTCCAGCTGCCGTACCCAACAGCACCTTCGGACCCTTTGTCCAAGATGCCTTTCAACATCTTGGCTTCGTATCTCTGCCGTTTCCCGTCCGCATGCTTCTTTGCCCTCATGTACTCGATCTGGTCCTCCCTCAGAACTAGCCCTTCTCCTGTACCTGTCTTTGCAGAACCAGGTTTCGGAGAAGGTATTGAGTACTTGGTTCCTCGAATTCGGTATTGGAAATTGGGTTTCAAATGGACTTGCATGACGGGTGTATCCGATGAAGCGGTGGGAGATGAGATCGTCACTGAGGCTCGTAAGAGGGAGGGATTGCCGCACGATGGGCAGAACTTTTTCGATGAATCTTTGCATATTCTATGAAAATGTACAGATCAATTAGTCCGTTGCGATACAGCACAAAAAGAAAAGTCATACTTGAAGCAAGCGTGGCACCGCAGGACCCACGTTTTCACTTTTTCAATTTTCTTTCCATCAACGCTGATGAGACTAAGGCCCATCCGCAGCAGCACATTCTGCATAGCAAAATCGGCCGTCATGCAACCCGCATAGATGACTTCATCTTGATCTTTACGCCTCGATTTCGCCCCAGCGTCGTCAGGAAGAAGCGACAGCGCGCGAGACTTGTGCAAACCGACATTGGCAGGGGTTATCCACTCCCCTTCCCCGTCATCAGATTGCAAAGGATCGTCGTAGAGTGGCTCCTCGGTTATATGGCGGTCAATACCTTGAATATCCTCGGTGGATGGAGGTGCAGACATGTCATTGTCGAACGGGTGAAGTTCGACATTTAGCGGCTCAAGCTCTTCTTCTATCAGAAGTTCGTCGATGTCCTCGGCTTGACCTGACGAACATTCAGCGGGTTCTTCCAGCGATGCGTCCTTTAATGATTGGGAAATCGTATCCACACTCGACGGGGTATCGGTATCAGGCTTCTGGTCGATCTCATTTTGAACCGTCTACTATCACAGATGATGAGCTGGGATGTAAAATATAGATGGCATGTTAGACTTGCATTGGCAGACTTGCCTTCGTCTTTCGCGACCTTGCCTTGCTCGTGCAACGAATGCGTGAGTGCAAGGACGCACAAATCAGTGTACGATAGGACAGAGTAATCCCCTGTTTTCTTCGCCATCTGAATGACTGAGCGCATCGGAACGAGTAAGTAACAGTGTGAAAGATGATAAAAGGACAGAAACAAACCATCAGATAGACTGGCGGCATCTGGCGTCTTCACTTCGACTTTTACACCAGACATCAAGCCTAGGCGCTCAAAATGTTCGCGAGCACGGCTGTCCTTGAGTTCGGCTAGAACCTGCGGAACTGTGAGATACGTTTCCGCTATCCCACGGAGAGGCGACAGCGACAGCAAAGGGCCTGCATCCAGAACTAAATGCTTGCATCGAGGAGTCGCTTGGGTGGAAGACATTTGGTGAGATGAAAAAAGTCGTCACATGATTTATTGATAACCTTTGACCCATTCCGATCGGCCGAGTCCAATTCGAAATGAAGAGATCCCGACCACGCAAAAAGCCCGTCGTTCCTCACCATCAACCATCAAGAATTATGGCTCCCCGAACGTACGTATTGGCTCCTTTAAACAATATCCCTCACTGTTCTCACCGATCTCCTAGTTTTCGAGTGGTTGTTCTACCTGGAGATGGCATTGGTATTGATCTCACCGAGTTTGGGTTCATCTCACTAACCGGCTTTGCTTACAGGCCCGGAGGTCGTCGAACAAGCTGTGAGGGTACTACAGACGGTCTCCGATGCGTCCTCCGATTTCAAGTTGAACCTTGAATCACATCTCTTTGGAGGTTGCGCTATTGATGCCGTGGGCGAGCCTTTGCCTGCGTCGACTCTCATAGCATGCCAAGAAGCTGATGCCATATTGATGGGTGCGACGAATAACTCAAATTAAGTCTAGCAAACGATGACAAGGGTTATTCCAAACAGGTTCAATTGGTGGCCCGAAATGGGGCGTCAACGCGAAGGTTAGACCGAGCCAGGCCTGCTGACTCTGCGAAAAACGCTCGGCCTCTATGCCAACATCCGGCCAGCCAACCTCGCCTCCGACGCTCTCCTTGAGTACTCCCCTTACGACCTGAAGTCGCAAAGGGCGTCAACCTCATCGTCGTGCGTGAGCTCATTGGCGGCGCCTACTTTGGCAAGCGCAAGGAGCAGGGTGTCGAGCCGGACGTCGACACCGCGTGGGACACAATGATCTATAGCGTCGAAGAGGTACGGCGAATCACGCGCGTTGCAGCCCAGATTGCGATGACGGTCGACCCGCCCCTCGAGATTCACTCCATCGACAAAGCCAATGTTCTCGCCAGCTCGCGCCTGTGGAGAAAGGTTGTGACGGAGACGCTGGAGAAGGAATACCCTCAGATCAAGCTGCACCACCAGCTTGTCGATTCTGCCGCCATGTTTATAACGTCAAACCCCAAAAAACTCAACGGTATCATCTTGACCGAAAACTTGTTCGGCGACATGTAAGTCCGAGATGCCTATGTTAACCTCAACCAGTCTGACCGTTTTAAACAGCCTGTCCGATCAATCGAGTGTCATTCCGGGTTCCCTCGGTCTCCTGCCATCCGCTTCCCTCGCCGGTGCCCCTTCTACACCGTCCTCTCCCGACTTCAAACCAACTCTCGGCATCTACGAACCTATACATGGCTCTGCTCCAGATATCGCAGGCCAAGGTATCGCAAATCCAATCGGCACGATTCTGAGCGCTGCTATGCTGCTCCGCTATTCTTTGGGCTTGGAGAAACCGGCAAGAGCAGTGGAGGAAGCGATTCGCAAAGTCCTTGATTTGCCCGAATCCGCAGGCCTGGGTCTAAGGACAAAAGATCTAGGTGGCCAGGTTGGAACAAAAGAGCTTGGGGATCGTGTTGTCGATGTATTAAAAGGTTTGCTGTGACACTTAGAATACTAGATCTAGGCTTGTACATAGAAATCATAAAGTCTTGACTCTAAAGACGAATTTTGACAATGACAGTGCCTTACAAAAAGGTAGCTGGAGCAATCAACAAGGAGGTATATCTCCAAAGACAACCGAACAACGATCAGGAGTATAGAAAGCCCTTCAATTACGCTTATTCTGTATTTTACTTTGCTAGAACGATGCAGGTTCGAGACGGAATATAAACCTACAAATAGGCATGTTGAGAAAGAGCAGACCAGTGACGAGACACAAACAAGCCCACCTGCAGCCAGTTCTTTCGGTTGTTCCACTCCATCGGTGTCGTGTGAAACTCGGTGTTGGGATTTATGTTCTCAAATCCGCCAAATTCCTTACTGTCGCTGTTGAGAACAATCTTGTAAACTCCAGCCTCTTCAGCACCGACACGATAATCGGTGAAGCTCTTCGTGGGATGGAAGTTGAAGATGAAGAGCAGACCGGCGCGCTCGTACACTATCACCTTGTCGACTTCGTGTTTCAGCGAAACGTAGGCCTGCAGATGAAGAGAATTCAAACCATTGTCAGCAGAAAGACGCTTGTTGAATGTACCTGCGGAGCTTCAAGCCACTCATACTTTGCGGCAAGGTGGTTCATCGCCTTGTCAAAGTTATTCAAGTATTTGTATCTCAACAGATGATCATCGACAATATTCCACTGGCGACGAGCATAATGGAACGAGTTATTATTTCCTTCGCGAGGAAAGTCGAGCCACTAAAGAAAGCATAATCGAGAATTCAATCAAGGACCAGAAAACAACGTGCCTCAGGATGACCAAACTCGTTTCCTTCAAAGTTCAGATAACCTTCCCCACCAAGCGACTGAGTTAAAAGGCTGGAAACACAAATTACTTTTAGTTCGATAAGTTTGCCTCATTACTCACCGAATCATCTTGTGAAGCGCTATTCCTCGTGCAATAATAGGCGTCATTGGTGTCAGATCAGACATATGCGTATCTATTGTGCATGTCAGTTGCACCACGACTGACGGAACACAATGCACTGACACATTTCCTTGTCCATCAACCAGAAAGCCAAGGTCTTGTCTCCGACGAGAGCCTGGTCATGACTTTCGCAGTACGCAATGCTCTTCTCTCCATGGCGCCTGTTCGTCAGCGTAAAGACGATTTTTGCCATATCCCATTCATCGTCGGACTTGTGCTTCAGAACCTTTATCCACATATCTGGGATCGCCATGGATAGCCGATAGTCAAAACTGACGCCTCCTTCGTCGATGGGGGCGCCCAATAGAGGCATCCCAGACACGTCTTCTGCGATCGTGATGGTGGAGGGATACAGCGTATGCAATGCATCGTTCGCCTTTACCATTGTTCAAAGCGTGCTAAAAGATGAATGCGAGAAAGTCACATACCAACATGAGATAAGCGATTGCCTCCTCGTCAGCGGCGTCGCCAAAATACTCATGATACCCTCCAGAAAAACCTGTGCCGATGCCATGATGTTTATACATCATGCTGGTGACTCCGTCGAATCGGAAACCATCAAATTGGTATTCCTCCATATAAAAGCGCAGGTTGCTCATCAGGAAACGGAGGACCTCGTGATTGCTGTAATTGAACAACCTGCTATCCCACAATTCATGCCGACCTCTTGGACCTGCGTGGAAGTAGAGATGGTCGGTCCCATCGAACTCATTGAGGCCGTCAAGGACATTTTTGCTGGCATGAGAGTGGACGATGTCTAGGAGAACCGTCAAACCCATCCCATGAGCGGTGTCGACGAGTTCTTTGAGATCTTCGGGGCTTCCATACCGCGAACTCGCCGCGAAAAAATTGGTGACCTGATAGCCAAATGCTAGACGGAAAATTCGATGAGGAGACGGTTCCGAGATGGCGAGATTAGCGCGTACAAGCGTAATATGCATGTTCCATGATCGCCATGAGCTGGATGACATTGTAGCCGAGATCCTTGATTCTTTGGAGGATATTTTGGGTAAATTCTTTGTATGTTCCTACACGCGGTTCCGACGTCGATATTCCTACATGGGCTTCATAGATCCTGACATTCCTAGCTTTCGGAGGTCGCTGATTGACGAATTTGTACTTCTCAACCGCAGGTGGATTCCAGAATCGAGCATCGTAGATAGGAGAGACCTCTAGGTCTTGAGTGACGCGTCTAATCCATGCCGGCAGACGCTCTATCCGCTCTCTGGATGGAAGGACCATGGATATCTGTCAAGCGTGTCATGATCGATCGTGTCTTGCCGGGCGATAAGGACACAACAGACCTTGACTTTAGTATCATGGGGGATGGCGCATTTGCCAGAGGGTAAGGGTGGAACAGTAATTTCCCACACTCCAAAATTGTTCTTTTTCATGGGATGGGACGCCCTGTTCCATTCGTCTAAAAAAGAGAAGATATGAGCTGAGTGGTCAAAGAATGCGAAGCTGTAAAAATGTACTGAAGTCTCCAATCAAGTTTGCCTCCACAGCATTGGGTGCCCACTCTCTGTACACAACATGGTTATCTTCCGTGACATTGAAACCGAACTTGAGATATCCTTTGGTGAAAGGATCGTAACCTCCCTCGTGGTCGTCAATGACATCTTTCCATTTCCTAAACAGGTCATGCCTGTGAACAATAGCAGACACGTTGGGCTCGAGCCAAGCGTCGCGCTGGAGGACAGTCTTGGATCTAGAGGCTTGGTGGGCATCGTCAAGAACGAAGGGCAAGATTCAAGCCTGGTTGGCTTGGTTTGGGTATGATGTAATGCCATTACATTCCCAACCACGTGATAAAATACATCTAAGTACATATCTAAATCACTTGCGGCGTCATGAATGACCGTCTGTACTGACAATTAAGCATAGGCAATTCAGTATCAGCTGAACAAGCCTCACCGGTTCAGGACTAGTCCTTTCATTGCCCTCACTTCTCTCTTAAACTCTTCTTCCGCAGGAGATAAGGTGTTATTGATGCCGCCAAAAGTCATAGAGTTGCCAGAACCTCGAAAAGGAAGATAAACCTGCGCACTCAGGTAGCCTGTAAATTCCGACAATGCTTGCAGAGTGTGCTGGTAGCGCTTTGCTCAGCTCTCTTCTCGGGGAAGGATGAAGATAGGTTGATTAAATATCGCATCAAATGCGACGGTTCCGGTGGCGTCGGCGCCTTGTAGTTCCACCGCGTCGGCTCTAAACTGGACGTTGGTCCCAATTCCGTAGACAACGGGGGGTTTGCGATGAACAGTGGGCAGGTCGTTAATGAATCCCACAGTTTCCGCTAATTTGCGTTAAACATTTTCGGTGCTGTGAAAGCAAGAAAGCACATACTTCGTATGCCAGTCCGTCTTCCGATAACAGCCAAGGGATACAGCTCTCCAAATGTCGGAACAGCTCTTCCGTCGTTGGTTCTGAATCAACGCCTTGATCTGCTTTCTGCCGCAACTCCTCTATTCCGCATCTAAGCACCGTCACAGGATTAACTGTGTGTATCGAGCTGGCATCTTCACCAACAAGATCAACAGCATGGGCTACGGAATGACACGTTGCAAACATTTCGTCCTCTTTGTAAGGCTGAGGACGGGGAAGCACGCTGTACGATTCAGTCTGCGACTTCTTGAGCGTGGTCAAGGAATAGTGCAGTCTTTTCATAAGAGCAAGATGGTGCATTCTAAGAGAATGTCGAGCGGCGGACGTCTGGATGATGCGAGGGAGAAGGAAACGCTATGCGGCCTAGTTCAGAACGACCACTCGTAAAAGGCAGGACAAGGCGTACGTGATAGAAAAATACGAGAGCTGCAGAACCTCCAAGCAGCCAAGAAAAAAGGCGTGTCAGACCCAATAGTAGAGTGGGTAAGTTGGACGGTGGAGGTTGAGGATAGGTTGGCGGCGGGATCGGTGGTCTCTGCACAGGCTGGTGAAATGGGGTTATACGGTCTGGAGAGCGATACGACAGTGGATCCGAACGAACTGATTCGCGCAGAAGCTCCTCTATTTCTGCATTGTTGAGACCTTTCTCCATAAGAAATTGCCGCTTTGCAGACGCGTCATGTTGTGCGACCTGGGGAGAATGAAGAAAAGCACGAGCACGCGCCACGAGTTCAGCTCGGTCAGCAGTTGAAGGACCGCCAGCCGGCTCCTCAGCAGCCTGAGGTTGTACAATCGACTGCTGTTCGGCGCTGCTTGAAGGAGCTTGGTCCTGAAGGTTCTTGTCCTCCATGTCGCTCAGACAGAGTGCCGGGTTGTGTCAATTTACGCTGTTCCTCCAATCACATGCCAAATAGAGCATGACCTCCTTCGACCAGCTCCGTGGAAATGCAGGACCCGTTCATCGCTATGCTCTCACGAGGCCTTCTTTCATGGTTTTATATCTAATTATCTTAGCTGTTGCGTTGGTCGGCGCCCAGCTTCACCCAGATCGCCCTGCAATATATGTACGGCTGCCATCTCTGCGAGAACGAGCCAAGATTCAGGACGAATGGACGAGTCAACGGATGGCTCACATACCAGCCCTGTTGGAGAAATACAAAGCCGATGCATGGCTCGTATGTTAAGTTCTCTTGCTTCAGTCGAAACAGCATGATATATCGAGGCTTTTTAGATGACGCAACGCGAGCACGCAGAGATACCATCTGGTGGTCGATCAAGAACGCGACCGACTACGGAGCACACCGTCGAACAGTCGTTTTGTTCACAAAAATGCCAGCACCCTATAGTGTGGGTGGACAACACCGGGGCAGTCTGGCCCGAACTTAGGCACGCCCTTGAACGCAATGCGCCCGAGAAGATCGTGCTGAACACCGATCGTGATATCGCTTTCGCCGGCGGCCTTCATGTCGGAGAACTGCAGGTCCTCCACAAAGAGCTCGGTGAGCGCTGGATGTCTAAGATAGTCAATATCCCCATGCTCGCGGTGGAATATGTCGCGACTAGGGTGCCGGACAGTTGGCTTACTATCGCAAGTTGCAAGAGATTGTGTGGGCCATGATAGAGGAGGGATTTTCTGATAAGGTCGTTGTCTCAGGAAAGACCACTACGGAGGTAGCATCGTATTCTAGCCTTCAGCTCAGCCATATCTGACGTGATTCAAGGATTTGGAATGGTGGTTTATCGAAAAAATGCAAGTATTGAATGTCACGACGTGGAACCATCCCAGAGTTTCTGTCATTGTCGAGAGTTCGTTCCCAGGCTGGCGCGGTACCAAAGATGTCATCCAGGAGGGAGATATTTTGCATATTGACTTTGGCATAACGGCCATGGGCTTGAATACGGATACACAGCACATGGCTTATGTGCTTCGCACAAGTCTACTTGAAACGGATGCACCAGAGAGCCTCAAAGAAGGGATGAGAAAGGGCAATCGCATGCAAGACATCCTTCTGGCCAATATGCGACCCGGCCTAACAGGGAATATGGTTTTACGGCAGTCTCTCGCACAAATGAAAGCTGATGGTATAGAAGGGCAAATATACTCGCATCCTATCGGCGATTGGGGCCATGACGCAGGGGCCGTGATGGGTAAGGAGATGTGTTCATTCGCTCATTCTGCTTTCGTGGTCACGTCAAACGCAGGTTTCACCAACCTCCCCGAATACGTCCCCGTCCTTGGAGAGTTGCCTATCCTTGCAAATACTTACTATAGCATCGAACTCTATGCGTATCACTTTGTGCCGGAGCGGAACGAGACATTGAGATTTCGATTGGAAGAGAACGCCTATTGGTCAGAGCAGACGCAGACTTGGCAGTTTGTGCGAGGAAGACAAGAAAGATATCACTTGATCGGCAGAGGAAAAAATGTTTTCGTTGTTCAAAATTGACATGCCATTCTCGAAAGAAACAATGATATTATAGCCATTGATAGCTTATATCACAACGTCAATGAAGATCCATATCATCGAACGGCCTGAAGAAGTGGTATATGTATGCTAAACATTTTGGTGATGGAGCAAGGAATGCGTGTATCAAAACATGTTTGCAAGTTTGCTGGCAGCTTCTCGTGGATCTAATCGCTGGCGCGTTGGCTGTACGCGAACGGAGGCTGACATCTGCGTTGGCTTGATATGACCCAGAGGATCAAAGGTGTTGTTCGCTTGGCCGTTCATTGGCCGGCTCGAGCCATCATGCACAGCAGGAATAGAGGGGCGACGAAGGGGGTCCATTTGATCGGCAGCGTCCGCAGAGGGAGGTTTCTCAGAACCTTGTATGATTGTGGAAGACGAGGAAGCAGGAATGGGCAGCACATGAGGGGACTGCGTGGGTTCGATAATCATGGATCGTGTACCATCCACCAAGCGACCACCAAGAGGCGGTTCGTTGCTAACCGGCCGTGGTGTCGACGGCCCGGCGCCAGGACTCTGTGGAGGCAGAAACGAATAACCCGGACGGGATACAACAGATTGCGTTGAGGGCTCATGTCGCTGGGTGGAAGATGACAATGGATCCCGGGCCAGGCTTGCAGTGGTTGGCAAGTAGGGCTGCGGCGAGCTTGACGTCGATGGTGGGGAAGTGTGTGGAGGAGTTGGTAAAGGTGCAGACGGACGTTGGAAGCCGTTGGTCGCTGGCGCTGAGGGAGGAGGACCGGTGTTTGGGTATTCATGATATTCCTCAAGCGGTGGTATTACCGTAGGTTTCGGAACGGCGCTGGTGGCTTCCACCTTTTTGGCAGCATTGCTAACGTCGACCCGCAAAGCCTCCAGCTCCTTGAGAAGCTGCCTCTCGTACATGATGGATGACCGTGCATGCTCGATCAATGCTGTTGTGATATCATCGTTGGCATAACGGTTGTGAGTGTCGAGCGCCCGATGGAGGTTTTGTGATATTCCCTCGGCACGTTTTGCGAGCACTCGTTCGTACTTGTTCGCCTGAGGGTTCACATGCTTAGGTAGAGAACACGAGATCAGGGGTGGCGGAGACACACCTCTTCCATTTCTTCAAGCGCCTCATCCACGCGATCTGGTCTAATATTCGAGCTTGCCTTAAGTCGTTCAATTTGTCGTCTCTTGGAAATGGTCGTTTTAACAGCAGCCTGATATTCCTCCAACACCCCAGTGCGCATCAATAGCGTCTCTTTCGCAGATCTAGCATTCATGCCTTGATAGCCCAACGAGTCGCCAAGAACCACACATTCGCTAATGGCTTGTGCTTGATCAAGGTCGGCCAAGCTATGCCAGGCCCGTCCGATCTTGCGAAACGCATTTGCAAGATGAGGATGCGTCTCGGTGGAAGCAACGTTGACGAGCTTGTTTCCCATCTCAACATGGGCAGCAGCCAGGGCTGGGTTTCTCGGCGTCAATGGAGTACCGGTTGACGATGCTTAAAGGTAGACTTACTTTTCCTCGCAATAGCAAGCTTATCAACAGCCTTGGCTGTCTCAAAAAATTGGCCTTCGAGCTTGGTGAGTTCGAATCGCGCTCTTTGAAGTCCCTCGTCCTCATCAGGTACGCCGCGTCTGATAAGACTGAACCCGGTGGAAGCCTTCCGTCTAAATCGCGGTGTCGGCTGGTAGCCGAAATCGCTCTCAATGAACGATCGGAGGTCCTCGTCATAAATCAATATCGGGTCTTCGCACACTCTCGTGATCCACCTCTGAAGCATGATCTTGACCAGCCTATCATCTTCCTCATCCGTTGGTGCAGACGTCTGCGCCAAGGGAAGAGCGGGAATAATGGTCTGCGGATTGCTGTGGATGATAGAATCATAAAACTGTTGAAATTCCGAGTAAGAGCGTGACACGTTTCGGTATGTTGTACCTGTAAAATTCGACAAGTTGGTCTGAAGGGGGAATCTCATGAGAGACAGTAAAAATCATCAAACGACTGAGCACCAGATACCTGCGCGTCCAACTTGATCAATATGTCTCTTCGGTTTCGATCAAGCCCCGTAATCCTAACTCTGAGGTAGGGCTCCGCTGGCTCGTAACTGACTCCGTTGGATCCGACAGTTTGCCTCGGTGATATTAATCCAGGTTCTGGCTGGCCATAAATTTTGGGCTCTTTTCCGTACAAGCCTGGTGCCGGACCTTTGTCTGGCGTAGGGGGGGTGGGTGAGGACGCCCGTTTCAGGTTAGGGATCGGAGAGTGTGGTGGATGGGGAGTGGTCGGCCACGGTGGTGATGCATCGTCCGCTGCGAAGATGGACGCGGTAGAGCTCAACGGGTCAAACATGAAAGTCCACGAGCAGGAGGTTTTCCAATGATTGTAGACGTCGAGAACGGAGATGGCTCAGGTGGGACAAGAGCCTACACTTACGTAATCATCAGCATTTGACGGAAGCCAGATTAGGAAGTCCAGAATAAGGCGTGTTCCTATGAGAAAAAGAAAAAATATGGTATATCCAAGTCCAACTCTACTACGTATGATATTCAAGATATAGGACAATTGGGTATCTGGATGTTCTTGAGTACGCGGCTGGAACGAGGGTTATCACCGTCTAATTAAGACATGAAAAAATCATTCTTACTCGGCTGTGAAAAGGCCCCACCAGCCCTGTCAAGGCGATCATTGGTGAATGCACTTTTATGAAGTGCAATGCAGTACACACCTCAACACCACCAAAGGCAATGTCCTTTGGGCAGGGAGCAAGGTCAGCAAAACAGCAAGTCCTGATGGTGGCCAGCTATCAAACATACCTTCCACTTCTCGTCAAAGAACTGAAACAGATATTCATCAGGATGACACCGTTAGATGCAGGAAAACTGCTCACCTCAAAGAAGAAGTATCCAATGCCATTTGAGTTAGCCTGGCAGACAAATGTGTCGAGAAAGATCTGAAGACTAGCTTCAGATGCATCTGATCCTCCATTGTTTGCATTGCCGGCATCGGAAGATTTCTGGGATGCGAATTGACGTTATTCAGACTGTTATCACAAATTGATGATACTGACGGTGGGCCAGCCAGTTTCCGCAATGTACATGTTAGGCTAAACTCATGTCAGTCAGTTACTTCGTTGGTTTGCTTGGATATTTCGGACCTTGTTCGGGAGTTCCGAGGCAGGCTTCAAGTTTGTCTCTTCAAAGAATTTATTGACCCAAGCCGCGGCGTCGCTTGCAGTTGTGTTGGCGAACCAAGCATGAACGTTGGACATCTGAAACAACATTCCTTCTTATGTCGAAACGGAAAAAAAAATCTAGCACTCACACCATAGTCAACGATGCTCAGGACTTCCTGACTGAAGAAACTTCCGGCGTCCGAGTTGCCGATGGGTATGTTTTTCTTCAAGTTCATGGCAGTGAGCATGTCCTTCGTGTCTTGAACGTAGCTCTTGAGAATAGCGGAACCTTTGCCAGTATGTGCATTGAGTTTACAATTTGAGGTAGGAAGGCGCATATATACCCCGCACCTTGCTTCCCCACGTCGCTGTTGGGATCCTTGGCGTTATGTTCAGTGAGATAGCTGGACCATTTGAGTCGCGGGCCTTGGACAGGTAGCTGTCACACGTACTTGAGCATAAATTCATTTCCAACGGTGATGCCTGCAATGTTATCGACCCCATAGGTTTGAATAGCGTCTTTTATGGTATCGCGTTGCCGGGTGTAAGGCGTGGTATCGGTCGCGACAACATAATTTCCAAGGAAGACTTGCATGTCAACCTTCGTTCGCTTGATGGCTTCAAGCTAAGCATAACGTTAGGCATGTCCAGATGCTCGAATCGACGACGCCGTGTTTTACATACCACTAGAGCTGTTTGATTACAGTCGGAACCGTAAAGGCGGATCTTGTTCGTCAGCTGTGACATGAGCTGGAATTGGGGTCAGCGGGGGTGCGGTAAAAGAGACGGTCATCCGCACCTGAACATCCTTTATGACGTTCTCTGCAGGATATGTGCGATGGTTATAAGGAGATTCGAGAGTAGAGTGGGGTCATCTCACCCAAAGAATTGCCACAGTCCGGTAACATCGATCCTTCAGGGGTGTACGCCAGACCATAGAAAGAGCGGTGTAGTTTTGGGTCCTTCTCAAAATTGCTCGGGTCATCCTTACTGAGGGCTTTGCCGTTGTTAGAGGAGGAACCGGCCGATCCGGACGACTGGTTTTGCGAACGGTTGTGCAGGATGATCCCAGCTGCCACTCCGCCGCCAATGAGCAGCAAAAGCCCTAACAAGGCACTCATGACCTACACGATGCAGAGTGTATAAGCGGAAGACCGAGGAAAGTACCATGTCAGGTATTTACAAGGCATTTGGAACGCCTTTTCTGGGAATTGACCAGCTTCTCCGTAGAGTATGATCCAAGCGTTTGATAATTTGACTGAGGATGCATCCGCAACAAGTTGTAAACGAGCGACAGACAGTTGGAAACGGCGGGAAGGAACGATGGTGAGTGGTGGTACAAATGACGGGCAAATCAGGTGCATAAATCAAGCCAGTTGATTTGTCTTAGCATCGCGACCCTGAAACTATATTTATGCCTGCAAAAGAAAGAGGACCAGGTCAGTCGAGCTCATACGCGCTTTTCTTTTTTTCTTCTTCAGAACGCACTTGCAATATTGCATCGGCTCGTATCCTCTGTCATGCCGCAGAGCAGATGAATCCACTTGAGCCTCTCCGTCCAAGACCACTTGGCACTCTTGAAGCGACCGTCGAATTTTGTGGCCCAAACGCCGTTTATTCCCTCGTTCTGGGCATCAGAAGAAAGGGAACGACTACAGACTTCGTCGAATGAACCTGCTTCGCCGCTGCATAGCCACCGACAAATTTAGTACAATCAAGTCCATGTACAACATGAGACTAAATAGCAATAAAAATGATTAAAAGAGGACCAAAGACCAAGGTATATCACTCTCAACTCTCCATCTCCATCCAGAGTGGCAGCATATGACCCATCTTGAGTACTTTTGTCCGTAAATATTTGTCAAGGTCTTCACCGTACACCGCATTTCCACCGATTAACGTGGCCCCACTCACTTTCTCGGACTGCTCTTGAACGATCATCGTATCCGATTCCAGCTCTTTTGCGAATTTGATAGCAGAATGCTGCTGATGGCGATTCTGCCAACTCCGAGGGATCATTGGCACACGCTCTGCAATTTGGATGCCCTCCTTCTCCAGCGCTTTGACTTTGTCAGGATTGTTAGTGAGGACGCGAACACCTTCAGAGTTCTCTTTGCTGTCATTCCCGAGGCCGAGGTCGCGCAATATTGCTCCCGCAATTTCGTAGCCACGCTCATCAGCTTGGTGACCAAGCATCAAGTTGGCTGTGACGGTGTCGTGACCAAGATCTTGGAGGTTGTAAGCCCGTATTTTGGACAGAAGTCCGATCCCGCGTCCCTCCTGTCGCAGGTAGATGACAGCGCCTCTGCCTGGAATAGTTGTCGGTGCCGCAAGCGGTGTATCCGCAGCAATAGTTATGGGTTGCGAGATTATTCTAATCGCCTCATCCAACTGTTCACCGCAGTCGCATCGCATGCTACCGACGGTCTCGCCAGTGAAGCATTCCGAATGAATACGAATGATAGGGGGAGGGATGTGTGCGGTCACAGTGATGTCAGTTGCAACGGAAAACCTCGGATCGAAGGCATGCTGATGGTTGGGCAAAAGACGGCCGACGTAGGCGCCGCGGATGATGCGATCCATTTCCGTTTCGCCGTCTTCCCACACCGCGTCTAAAGAACGTGAACGAATAGGAGGCGCGGATACGCATCGACGAGATTCGTCTAGTTGAGCGGAATCAACAACGATTGCGAGATGCTCCTTGCTGTCCCGATTATTGTGGTATAGGTGCAGGAAGACAGGACCATGTGGGGTGGGTATGCGAGTCCGAGCCATGCATTTTACTTCTAGAGGATGAGTGGACGGCGATGAAGGGTCGTTGGGTACGGCCGATGATTTGATCGATTCTTCGTGAACAGGAGACGAAATAACGGACTGTCTGCGTTTCTTTGATGCATGGGGCAAGTTGTCGGCCGGCTTGAGCGGATCCGCGGCAGGCGGGACGGGGTTGTTCTCTTTGCTGTCGGAGGACAGTGTCTCCTGCAACCGTTGTCTTCGGGGTGCCTGTCGGCTGACATAGGTCAGCCTCCTGCGCTCCTGCTTTGCGTTGGCATTGTCGCCAGTCCATCTCGTCCAGTCCCAGGCACCTTCGGACTGAGGCAGCATGACGCCTGGGAAGAAATCATGATGGTAATGATTTCTGGTGACGTTCGGTCCTGACGCAGCAGCAGCTGCGATCATGAGGGGATCCAAAGCTGCATCACGACGAGCGAAAGTGGCCTTTGAGGGAGGAGCCGGAGCGGTAAGGAGCTCGAGAAGGGCAGCGTCGGCGTCGCTATCCAGGGGTCCATACCGGTTCTCGGCGGATACCATAGGCATTGGGACGTTTGTGAGTGGGATTCGGGGGCAACGACGATGCACAACCCCGAGTGTGGAGGGAAAGCTTTAATAGCCGCGGCCGAGAGGAGGTGATTGGGCCGACCCATTACCCAAAAGAGGCAGATTTTCACGTGCAGTGAACTCGATTAGTCATGCAAATCTCCATCCAATGCGTACCACGTGATGATTTCTGCGCCTTCGCAGTGATGAGCGCAACGCCTGCGCTGTCACCCAATTCCAAGCCGTCTCTCCCCGTCGCGCTCTCGACGTTCGTTCCTGAACGCCAGCGAGCGAGCCCCTTCATTCATTATCTCACCCGACGCACCATGAAATAGCACGCTAGCACGTTCCCCTTGTCCTGATCTTTAAAACATGCACCTCCGAGTGACAATGCGACTGACGTCGTGCGCTCTGATTTTCTTGCTTCATTTTCTCACACCGTAAGTCAGGGTTTCCCCTGTTATATTGCATTCTACTTCCTCTCTTTTTCCAGAGTGCATTGTGCTATCACGTCTGCTTCAAGTTTCACTCCCTCTGACCCTGATAGCGATCCGTCTACATCTACACCTACATCCCACACTCTCTTCACGCACCAGCACTCTACGGGAACTATAGACCGCCCCGTTACTACAACGCCACACTCTCTCCAAATTTTCCCTCCGCATCCTCCACATGAATTCCCGACCCACTCGTCGTTTTTCCCTTACGAGCCACCAAATCCCACACGCACTCATCCACCTGACCACCAGCGGAACGATCATCCCATGAACTCGCAGAAACCGATAGTCATCTTTTTCGAAGTCTTCTGCGGCATTTTGGCCATCGCTTTGCTCTATGGCCTCTTTCGGTGCTTCTACAGTTACCAGAGGACCCCGAACAGGGATCGGATAATGATTGCCATAAATAGGTACCATCTCCAGAGAGAGATGGACGAAATTGCCCAGCGCCAGGTCGCCGCGGATCGGCCTTCCTATGATCCAGTACCTCCATACTATCCCAAGCCTCCTTCCTACGTCGAGCGCCCTTTGCCAACCCCGATCTCTCGCGACAATAATTACATCGAGGCCATGGACGGCAGTTCACCTGGCTCGCCGGCCTTTAGAATTCCACGTAATGCGGCTGAGCAACCTGATCAAATTTCCATCCCTCAACGGCCGAACGGATGATGTGCATGCTGGTTCATGTTTTTCCCTACCCATCAACACTCTTCTCTTTCCTCTGCGAAATGCAGGACCATGTGTGCAATAAGCGCCGCGCTAGCTGTTTATTCCCCTCCATCTCCGCTATTTGTGATTTTTTTCCAAGGGACAGAAATGTAGTATTACGCCAGGATAGTACATACCCAAGTAATTTAGCTTGTCATATACAAGTCTCGCAATCGTGCCTTCTTCCGATATTTCAGTACTGCAGGGAGATTTCTCGCATAAACAACGGTGACAAATGGAGGAGCTGTTTTACGTTGTGTACTTGGTGCAGAGCCGAATGCAATACAAGGCGAGTCGATCTCGCATGGCGTCCGCCTGCCACCATCATGACTGGGATCCTGCCAACGTTCGTGTCCGATGCCGTTCTGAACGTCCTCCTTCTCAGCTCTCTCCCTCTTTCATTGATCCTGTTGGCCTATGAACGCGTGTTGACGCCTCTCTATGGGTCCGTCCCGACCATGCTTCACCTCTACGACGTCGGCCTTGGAGCTGCATGTCTAGCCGCCATCCATCCTCCACGCTTGACTCTGGCTCGCCGTCTTTTTGTTAAAGGTGTCCTGTTGTCGATAGCTCCAAGTGCGACATACTGGATGGCTGTCTGGACCTCGAGGAGACAAGATCCCATATGGGGCCCAGTTTGCACCCATCTCGTGGTCCTCGCTCCGACGACAGTGTGCTTCATGAAGTCTGCCACAGAGTTCCACGTCAGTCCAGTTTTGACTCGTTGAAATTCGAGCTGACGATTTGCATACACATCTAGAGTCAATCCGGCTCCACATTACTACATCGTCTCGCCTTTGCCATCGTTTCTACATCTCCGCAGTGTCAATGTACAAGTACTTATGGCGCAACCAACGGTATCTGTATAGTGTGTCAGACAACCAAATAGTGCGTCTAGGTCACGCTTTTACGCCATGAACGCAGAGAACTAATGAGAATAGTATCTCGGTCTGGCGGGTTCCGCATTCGCGTTCTGGATTCTGTGCAGTCCTGTGACAGCTATGTCCTCCAAGCGTACCAAAAAATCACGCTTGTCCCCCGCTCAGCTTAGGATGGCACTCATGTCCATCTTCCTCTCTTTTTGGTTATCACTCTCACCCCTTCTGTCGTCTCCCGTCCTCCCTCATCCTCTGAAAGAGACATACACTCACCCAACCCTGCCTTTGCAAGTGCATTACGCCGTGCAGTCTGTAACAGGACTGATCATTGTGGCTGAGGCCCTCCCTCCGCCTGGGCACAATGGAGAATTTGACCAAGACATGCATTCTGTGCGATACTTGCGCGCGTCACACTCAATCCTTGGAGGTGCATGGACAAAAAGCAAAGTCCATGTCATAGACGATGCAAAGCCGCTTACTGATTCCTATGGCACCGAATTGGGAGACTCTATCTATGCCACCTTCGTGCTCCAGGAGGCTGTGCGTCTCGTGAACAGCACCGATATCGGAAGAACAGAATCATGGTCCAATGCACTTGTCATGTACGAACTCATTTTCGTCTGGATTTTGCAGTACTGACTCTGGCAGCAGAGGCCTTGGAACAGGTGTTTCAACCACCGCATTCATGCGTCACAATATATCAACCACCATTGTTGAGATTGACCCTGCCGTGTACGAAGCTGCGCGGCGCTTTTTTGGATTACCTGATTCCGGGTCTGTTTTCGTTCAAGACGCGCGGAAGTGGGTGTCTGATCGGGCCACCCAGTCAGAGGCCGCGAACAAGTCCTATGACATCGTTGTGCATGACTGTTTCTCCGGAGGGGGGTTCCTGAACACATCTTCACCTTGGAGTTTTGGGAAGATCTGAAAAAGGTGTTGCTCCCGGAAGGAATTGTGGTTGTGGTAAGTGCCTTTGAATGATGTTCAGTGGACTTGTTATTCAGCTCGGCTATGCAGAACTTTGCCGGGGTTCCGAAGTCAGAATCATCAAAAATGATACTTCATACCCTCGAAAAGAGTATCGGCCAGTGCCGCGCATTCCATGATATGGTTAATGATCTTCGGGAAGAAAACTACGATGTGGCATTTATTAACATAGTCGGTGTTCCGAGTCCATTTCGTAGCCCATTGTCGCTGACAGTGCCCACTTCAGGTCTTTTTCTGCACACAATCATCTAGACCTCTAACCTTCCGCACAGCTCGAGACTCAGACTACCTCGGTTCACCTTTGCGGCGCCACATTCTCAATTCACTCTCAGAGAGAGAAGTGAATCTCGACATCATGAGGGCTCAAAATAATGATGACCTAGAGAAATACATATTGACCGATGAGCATAATCCTTTTGGCAAATTGCAAGATGCACAAGCCATTGAACATTGGAAATGTGTGTTCAGTTCATCTTGTCGGAGTTCCATGCTGACTCGGAAGACCTTCAGTAATGAGAGAAGTCTTGCCCAATGGACACTGGGAGACATTCTGAGGTACACAACATATCTATATTTTCGCTGAAAATCCTCAATGTGCAAAGAGTTATCCTGTATTACCTGTAATTTATCTCTGGCTTGTGTGTAACCCGCAATTAAAATGCATGACAACTACTTATCATGGTAGCAACCGTTGATCGAGGAACTTTGTGCGTTACGCCATTGCTATGTCGGAGACAATGCGATCAACCTGAATGCATGTTCATACCGTTCTTTCATTTACAGAGCCGATGTCGACCACTTAGGAAGGATTTCTTCGCCTGTTTCTTCTTCCCCAAGCCGTTCAACGACGATTGCAAGGCCAGCGTGGCCTTGGCAGCCGTCTTCCTCGCGTTCCTCGATGAGTGGCTCAAGCCCATTGTCAGGGTCTTCGGAGCACAGGTCCTCGTTGTCCACATCGCGAAGTACCCCAAATCCCAGTACTCCACGCAACCAGCCAGATTCGAGCTCAACCATGCGCCAACAGTCATTGCTGGCCGCCGGCAAGTATCTTCGTCTTCTATGAACACTGCCGCGCGCTGCAGGAAGAGACGACGCGTCAGTGGACCTTTATGGTACGTCCTGGCATCTCCTAACCCCGAATGTTTTCATGACTCCGATGTTCGATTGAATAGGGATTTGAATGGATCGTTCGGGATATCCAGAAGTGAAAGACTTTGTCGAAGACGAAGTGGAAGTCGATGCATCTAACCAAGACTTTGAAATTTTGAAGCAATCTCCCGTCCTGGGAGACAACAAATTCAAGCTTGAAATTGGTACGTCCAGGATTTATTCAATCGCAACCGGCGCTCATTATATCCACTTGTTAGTGTGCACACAGCCCACCGATGCGGCCACCGATGCGGTCACCGATGCGCCCGTCAAACCGTATCTTTCCCTTTATATCACTTCCCTGATGGTAGATTTTGCCCATCCTGACTATGAACAGTCTGCTTCGATGATGGCAGCCATCAAGTGTCAAGCTGATCGGAGTGGCGAGCGGGGTGCCCCTCCTGAATGGGTCTGGGAATACTGGCAGACGGACTGGGTTTTCCGACAGGAAAACGAAGTTTGGGGTACCTCCGTTTACGATGCTTCGAGGAAATGCAAATCTGACTTGTTGATATAGCCTGCCCTTTGCCACTCTTGTCGGTCTTACTAGAGAACAACCGCATTCGCGACACCGATTCTTTCGTGATCTCCGTCCAGATACACTGTCCCTATGGTCCTTCATTCCCTCAACAACCTTCCGTATACCCGGTTCCGAAGGACTTGCTCGACGGTCTTGAAGCTTCTTTAGACAATCCAAGCAAGTTATTCTTCCATGTGATATCTATGTAGAACTGATAAAATTTGCACAGACACTGGAGACGTCCGATTCATCTGCCTAGAGAAGATGGTGGCCGATAGCCAACCATCCCCGATGCTTAATCCTTCAGATGTGACGTCTCCTATGACTGCTAGGTCTTCCTCGTCAGCTTCGTCGTATTCACCCTTTAGCACGCGAATGACTGCACGCAAACGGATCATTTATGCTCATTCGGACATACTTATGAAGCGGTCCGAATACTTTGCCACCATGCTTTCCTCATCCTTCTCTGAAAATCCAGTATTGACGAAGGGCGAGCGGAAAGTCTACACGATAGTTGTCGAGGAGGCCGACTTCGAGACTATGTATTGGTTGCTGAAGTATTGTTACACCAATTGGCTACTCTTCAAAGAGACGGATGATCCTCGCCTAGCCGTTGACGGTGTCGGTGCTGGTTGGAGCGCGAAGTGGCTACATTCTCGAGGTGGAGAGTGGGATTGGAAGACTTTCACCAAAGGCGGAAACGAAGACAGCAATACTATCGACACGAAAAGCGCTGCAAGTGGAGACAACGTACTTTCTACCGCGGAGACACGTCGGCCGCCAGAAACCCCTCAGGCCTCAGGAACAAACCCTTCGGCACCTGCACCAGGACCACCGTCCAGCTCCAGATCGATACCGAACAATAAACTGCATCCAAGCCCTTCGACCTCCCAGCGGCAATTAACGGCAATCCCTCGCGCCGCTCGGGACCAACTGCCCCTCCAAATGCATTAGCTATCAGCATAGGTAGTCCATCGTCCATTGGTAGGAATAAGGCTATTCCCGTACCGGTTACAGCTCCCAACTATAGCCCTGCTACGCACAGCGGATATCCCGTATCCCCTCGAACAGCCAGGCCACCATCTTTGAACCCAGGTTCTGCTCCTGATCCACATCCACATCCGACTCCTCCTCCGAAGCCTGCTTCCGCCCTTTCCATGTACCAGGTCGCCCATCGCTATGCTATGCCAAATCTCGCTAGTCTTGCCTTGGATCATATGATGTCGACCATCACGCCTCAGTCTAGCTTTGCCTTGCTGCTTGCGACGTCAGTCTGGGACGAATTGCACTCATTAGTGGAGGTTCGTATGGCGTCCATTGATTATGATTTAGACATTAATCTTCGAGGACAGGATTACGTTGTCGAGAAATGGGATGAAGTCTCAGCCTCAGATGAATTCGAAAGATGTTGTCAAGAGGTGGCGGCCGGAGAGTAAGTCGAACGCATTTAATTTTGATAAGAGCACGCAATTGAATGCCTTACTTCCAGATGGGGTCCTGATGGTGGTAAGACTTTGATGAGCATTTTTCGTCGCCTTCGGTCGCCACAGCCGTCTGGTTTTTCACGCTAGCGCGAGCCCACTCTTTAGATTCGTGATCTAGTTTGTACCTGTACAGTACCAGTGGCATCCATATGCGCACGCCATTGTCAGTGCTTTCGCGATAAGTAGATAAATGTTCAGGAAAGCGAATGACCATGTGGTTCTCGAATATTTGAATGGCTATGATCAAAGATATGCCTCCCACAACATGCGTGCGACTTTCAAAGATCTCAATAGGACCCTTATCCTGAGGTGCTCTCCTTCCTCCTTTCATTATGCCGCACTTTGGGCCAAGGACTGTTGCACTGTTGAACTTGGCGCGCCCGCTGGTGCAGCGACAGCGACATTCTCACGACGATCATGCATTCCACATACCCATCGTTGACTTCTCCAAGTTCCGAGAGACGGATGTGCCGGCCGAAAAGAAACGGACGTCGGACAATATTGTGTCTGCTTTCAAGCAGAGCGGTTTCGTTTATCTGTCTGGACATGGCATTCCAAGTGGTGAGTCTCTGTATCGCTCGGCGTTTACCGAACGGCGAGATAACACTTCTTGAATACTAGCAACTATTCAGGGTGCTTTCGATAAGGTATGTCCTTCTCAAACTTTTGTTCTTATCTCCTCTTGCTAACATGGCAGCCTTTGGCCGGTAGAGCGCAGAATTCTTCCGCTTACCATTGGACAAGAAGGTTTGATACCGGGCTCACTAGACGAACAGTATGCCCATTGACACGTCTGGAAGGCCGAACTCGCCTGGGAGGATCCTCGCTCAAACCGTGGCTACCTGAAAATAGGGCGAGAGCGCGTCACACAGTCCGCTGATCCTAATGAAATAGAATCCTTGAGAGTGAAAGCACCCGATTACAAGGAGACTATGGAAATCGGTAGAGACTGGGATTCGGAGTGGAAGAATCTTTGGCCTCGCGAGCAGGACATTCCACGTTTCAAGCAGACGATGTTAAGTTTCTTCCAGGTTAGGTGGTCAAAGCCTTTCCATTAGTCTCTCTCACCTCTTTCCTAGACTTGCCACAACCTACATGTAGATGTCATGCGTTCTATTGCTCTTGGGCTTGGCCTGGAGGAAACTTTCTTTGACGACAAAATACACGAGCAATGTCATAATCTTCGGCTCTTGTCCTATCCAGCCGTTAAGCGTGCCTTCTTGCATGGCAACGGTCAGGCACGTGCCGGTGCCCACAGTGGTTTGTATCCTATGTTTTCTTCACGACCAGAAATTTATGCCATCCTTCCAGATTACGGAACATGACTCTACTTTTCCAAGACTCCGTGAGTGTCACCTTTTTAGCCCATAAAGTTATCTGATCTCAACCAACCGT
Organism: Macrocybe gigantea; assembly: GCA_011319805.1. Lineage (NCBI taxonomy): Eukaryota > Fungi > Basidiomycota > Agaricomycetes > Agaricales > Callistosporiaceae > Macrocybe > Macrocybe gigantea. The sequence continues at coordinate 278,418 of SJRY01000263.1, forward strand.
GCATTAGGTTGGTGGCCTGGAGGTCCAAAACCCTCACACAGGCGATTTCGAACCAGCTCATCCCATTGTGAGTAGGCCTTAAAGCATCCATCCATTCCTGACTTCCGTGCATCAGCCGGGAACGGTTGTGGTCAATGCTGGCGATCTACTAGCCCGATGGAGCAACGATACCTTCCGGTCTACCCTTCATCGCGTGGTCGCACCCTCGCTGTCGAACCTCGCAGACGCCGAATCAATGACTCCAGCAAGGAAGTCCATCGCTTTCTTTTGCAACCCGAATTTTAGTGCTGAGGTTGCCTGCCTCCCGAACTGCGGGTTGGTCGCTAAGTACAAACCTATTAATACCGGCGACTACATCGTTGGCCGCCTGTCGGCCACTGTTGCATGATTTACATCAATTATGACTTTTTTTTACCCTCTTGACAAACAGGAAATGAATTATAGGTAAAACGATAAATGGTGATTCTAGTCATTGTCATTTAACTGGATTCGGAGCTGTCGAACTCGAACTCCCGTTTCTGCGTGGCTGTCCATTTGCTGATATCCCAAGACTTGGGACCCGCACCGGGACAGAGGGCACAGATTTTAAATATGCCCTGTATTCCTTCCAGACGCGGGCCAGGTTGAAGTTGGAGTCCTTGCTCGATTCATCCTTGTCCTCGTTCCCAACGTACCAGGGCGCCCCGTCATCGTCGTCGTTGTCTTCGTCGTCGCTATCACCTTTGCCGCCCTTTGTATTTGTCTGACTTTCACTTGATCGGATTTGCTAAGACCACTGATCCATTCTTCCACGCGTGCCTTTTCCAAAGCAAGAGCGTCGACTGATTTGTTTGCAAACAAGCGGCGACCGATGGTTTTGCAGACTAGGTGGTAGTCTGAATCGCAAGCCGGCATGGCGTCACCCCATTCGGCAACGTTCTTTAGAAATACTTCCAAGTTCGCGAAATTGTCCGTGTTGAGGCGGCCTTCCGACTTCAGAGTGCGAAACAAATTGACGACTAGGGCACCGTATATCTTGTCGGTCAGTATAACACGCTTGCCATCATCACAAGCTTTGAACGGCGAATACATAATGATCAGCTATGTATCGAGCTGTTCAGGGGGCCAGAGGACTTACTTGGCCAGGATGACTCCAGGTCATTAAAAACAGTCAATGCTTCCAAGATGCAATACACTTCGTCGATCTCTTTCTTCACAAATTTTGTATGCGCGGTTGACAGCGTCTTGTCTACAAGGTCGAGGACAGCATAGGAATAGAAGTCTAGTCACAACCACAAGAGCCACTGAGTTGCGTGTCGACAAGAGAGATCTTAACAAGGTTATACCATTATAGATGTACATGTCGAACGCATCGGGATTACGCTTGGCCGCCTTTTTGAGCAAATCTTCCACAAGGTCTTTGCCTTTGCAGGTCATGAAAGTTTCGAGGTTCAAGAAAACATAACCTGGCGGAATGGCTGATTTCTGTGGATCGGCTCGTGAGCAAGGGTGGACGAATCAAGGGTAACAACTGACCGCCTTTGATGCCATTCTGGCGTTCTGGGCGTGAACGGTTGAGGGGAGGAGGAAAGTAGGGGATGGGTGAAGTTTTCCTTTTTACATTTCTAAGGAGATTTTATATAAACAAGTTGTTCCTTTGAGTTCTTTGTGCTGTCGCTCCAGAACGTGGATAAAGGCACTAATTAGATCATTCTATTCCCTAATGACTCTTAGCCGACCCTTAACGGCGAGCACGCGCTCCTTCGATAAGGTTCGGCAATTGAATTGGACAGGAAACACAAGCTGGTCCGCAAATACATGCTATTCGAACAACGGCATCAAAGAAAGAAAATAAAACAGATGAAGAATACGATATTAGGTGTAAAGCAATGCACGTGTTTCGGAAGTCCATGAGGAGCGGTCGTCTACGATTTTTTTCTGAAGAGGCCTAACGTGTGTTGCCCGCCACAGGACACATCAATGGTGGTCCAAGATCCGCCCTCTTTTCGGACGATCATGCGCGGCGTCTTTACCTCTTCATCGGGAACGCCGAGTTCACCCTGAATGCCTTGACCCCAACAGTACAAGGCTCCACCATGGGTGACTGCCATATTATTATGCGAGCCCACCGAGATGCGAACGACGGGGTCAGAGGGGTCCGGGAACGTCACAAGGACAGGTTCGGGGAGGAATTCAGGGTATTCGCGATCCTTGAAGGCCTCATCACCGTCCGCCAGCCCGAGCTGGCTGGCGTTCGATCGACCACAGGCATAGACTTTGCCTCCAGACGTCAAGAATAGCGTGTGATGGTTTCCACCTGCAATCTGAACGATTGTCTGGCCGCCCAGCTCTTTCCGGCTCAATCTTTCCACCTTTCGAGGCAGCTGGATGGTCTCGTCTTCCTCTGAAGCGTATCCAGTACCGGTCTGACCCATGCTGTTGAGGCCCCAACTCCAGACATCGCCTGCTTCGTCGACGGCGAAGGAATGATACGCCCCAGCGCCGATTTTCACGGCTTTGCGCGACCGGCTGCCAAGAGTTATCTTTTCGGGGACTGTCCCATGTATTTTACGGCGTTCGAGGACTTTGCGACCAAGCTGGGCTTGTTCACCAGCCCCCCAAGTGTAGATGTTGCCGCGCGTCGTCAAAACAATGATGTGATTGCATCCAGCTGCGATGGAAGACACCTTTTCAGTAACGCCGGCCTTTTCTTTGAAGTCCAAAATCGGCACAGGCGTGAACTGGTGCCGCAGGCCACTTGAAAAACCCAACGAACCCTCGTTCACCTGTATGCAGTTGTTAGCAGATGCCGGTGGGAGAAGTGCAGCTCGGGAACCTACACGAAAAGAGCCCCAAACACGCAGCTCTCCTTCGGCGCTAACAGCTGCGCAAATGCTGTCTCCAGATGCCAGCTGCACGGCACGGAAGCCTTCGTCGACAAGTGATTTCAACGGATGAGGGTAACTTGTGAGTTCGTCGATGTCCAGAAATTCATCAGGCTTCTCGGGATTGGGTACATTTTGGGTAACCCTACCCAACGCAGCATCGTCGTTAACTCCACACGACCAGACCTAAGTATGACAAGTAGTTCGAGCTGTGTTAAGGGCAGAGCAGTTCGTGGAGGCTACTTACGGTTCCTTTTTCATCGATGAAGAGTGTGTGGAGGCCGCCGGCACATATTGATTCGAGGCCGGCGCCTTCTTCGCCGAACGTACCAGCTTGCATTTGTTCTTCGACCCAGGCGCTCTTCTTCGGTTTATCTATTTCACCCAGAACGTCGGGACCCATCCCAAACTGACCAAAGTTGCCGGTGCCCCAGACCCAGAGGTGAAGGCCAGGCCGTGATTTAGGCGGCGGAGTGGGCAATGGGTTCAATGGTGGAACTATGGATCTCGAAACTGGTGAGCGTTTCGATCGAGGCTTGGCGGCGTCGACGGCGCCATTTATCTTTTTAGGCGCAAGGGCTTTGGGGGTCGCCTTACGTGCCGCAGATCGCGTTGGCACCCCCTTCTCTTGTTTTTTGGCAGATACCGTTGTGCGCGAACGTTTGGGTGGTGGAGAAGCCGCTCTCTGAGGGGAAGCGGCGCGTTTTTTCGGGGGTTGGCTCTTCGATTTGGTTGGCTTTTCAGCGGATTTCGTAGGCTTATCTTCGGCAGGTTTAGCGGAAGCCGCCCTAGCAGAGCGTCGGAGAGGCATAGCTAGATCAGATAGCCTTCCTAGAGGCAAATGAACCGGTGAGATGTAAGGGAGGGAAGACAAAAAGCGAAGGAAGGAAGGAAGGAAGAAGGATATGGACCCACAGATGCACGGCCTCAAAAAACGAGTCAACGGAAAACAAGCACGTGACCGGCGTGATAGACGCGTTGTTTGTCCGATATACAGCAGCTGGGCTTGATGTCGTCGATCATGAGTAGAGTATGCCCGCCTTCTACAATGCTTCTTCTCGCTGAGTTCCTGCAAGAGGAGTCTATACAGATCTCTCTACGGGCCTTCTCCATGGCCACTATCATCAGCCGCTGGTCGTCCATCCAGCATGTCTTTAAATGCAGAGCAGTGAGTGGCCTTCAGTCTCATCTGCATAGGTTCCACATTGTCGACAGGTTCGAGGTCCACAATCCCGCTACAGGAGAGACCCTCTGCAAGTCAGTGCTATCCGTTTGACCGGTCTCAACGGTTGCTGAACGGCTTGAAGAGTAACTTGCACCTCTTCGGCAGTCGTAAACGAGGCAATCGCTCATGCCCACTCGGTCTTCCAATCTGGCGTATGGTCGAAAGCTTCAGCTCTGCACCGGTCAAAAGTCCTATCTGGGCTGGCACGGAGTTTGGAGCAGCGGATCTCTGACTTTGCACAGCTAGAAAGCTTGCAGACAGGACGAACCATCCGGAGATGAATGCCCAACTGAGTCGTCTCCCGGAGTGGTTGTGAGCAGTAATGCGTTTTCATGACGACGGCTTCTGTGTTGACGTCTTTGGCTCTGGCCTTCAGGGACTATTTTGCCGCGTTGCTGCGAACTCATCAAGGATTTGTTGCTCCTACACAAGGAAAGCTGTTGAATATGTGAACAGGGTACCCCTGGGTGTTGTCGCTCAGATCACCGTCAGTCACATGAATGTTGATTGATCTCCGCGTATATCCGTGACGTTCAATTTGTTGACAGCCATTTAACCATCCCCTGCTCATCGCGCTAAAGAAGATTGCACCTGCTCTTGCTGCCGGTAACAGCGTCATAGTTAAACCTTCAGAAGTATATACTCCGGCATCATACGGCGTTCACTGACAGTTATCTACCACTTTTTTTGCAGCTTGCGCCCATCACAGTTCTGGAATTCGCAGACTTAGCTCAAGAAGCGGGAGGTAAAGATAGATCTGCCAATGACATGGGACTTGTTCTGATGCATGACTTCAGTGCCAAATGGGGTCTTGACGGTTCTTCCCGGCTATGGGCCTGGCACGGGAAAGGCAATCGTCACAAACCCCCTTGTCCGCAAAGTCGATATCACGGTGAGCCCCAATCATCTCACGAAACCCTGATTCTATATGTCTTACGCTCTCCGATAGGCTGGTACACAAACCGGAAGGGCTCTTGGCGGCATTGTCGGCAGCAACCTTGCAGCATACACTGCTGAGCTTGGTGGCAAAGCGCGTGCATCATCATATATATATCCCTGTTCTTATTTTGGCTGTAGGCTCCTATACTCGTCTTCAACGATGCCGACATGGTATCCGCAGTGAACGGGGCTGCCTTTGCTTCTTTCGTCGCTTCTGGTCAGACCTGCGTATCCGGAACCCGTTTGATCATCCAGAGCGAGATCTATGATGACTTTTTGGAACGTTTCCTGAGAAAAGTCGAAAGTATCCGACGACGAATGGGAGACCGTGGGCAACCCTACCGTCATTCCAGGCCAGTGTCTGTGAGGCTAACCTGAACTGTCTAGCATTAAACCCAAAGTCATCCATGGGTACAGTGATCTCGCAACACCATCTCAAGCGCATCGACGCTATGGTCAAACAATCAACCGGGAAAATCCTCGCAGGCGGTCAAATCCTGCAAGGAAAGTCTGAATTGGACGGTTTCAACTTCTCAGAAGGATCCTTCTATCCCCCCACCGTTATCGGCGAAGTCAACTCGGAAGATGAACTATGGAAAGAAGAAATATTCGGACCGGTCGTCGTTATCCGAAAGTTTGCCGTCAGTGACCTCCCGCTTTTGACTGTGAACAATCATTCATTTGTTCTTTGCAGAATGAGCAAGAGGGGATTGCGATGGCTAATGATTCAAAGTATGGACTCGGAGCGGGCATCTGGACCTCAAACCTTTCTCGAGCACACCGAGTAGCGGCGGAGATTGAGACTGGCCTGTGTTGGGTTAACACTCACCACAGAAACGACCCTAGTTCACCTTGGTCAGTGGTTTTAGAATATTCTCGGTCAGCGGTGCATTTAACAAGACTTTAGGGGTGGAATGAAAGAAAGCGGAATTGGGAGAGAAAATGGCTTGGAGGCGCTACAAGCTTGTGAGTTTTGAAAAAAAAAAATGGCGAAAAATGGCCGATAGCTCATGTGAAACAAGATTCTCAAAGCAAGTCTGTCATTGTCAACATCGCTTCTGCAGAAGAAACTAGGCAATCGGATGATTGGTTTTCTGATGATTTGGGTGATCGTAGATATGGTTGAGCTTCACGTACATGCATGTATTGTTCGTGTGTGATATTAATACTCGTTACAATGGCATGAGCTATCATACAGCAGTCCCTCCATCCAATCCGTCGGTTCCATGCAGGACGGCACGAATATCACGCTGTCTGTTTCACAGCTTCATGCCTTGCAGGCGTCTTGTCAAACGGCATCATCAGTGCCAAGAAAACTAAGAGGCGGGGGGATTGCAGCAGAGCACTAACCTCTCCAATCTCCACTGGCGGTTCGTCCACGAAATCAGGGACTTTGTTAAGGTCCGCGAGATAAGACCCGCCCTCCTCCTCTTCAAGTTGCAGAGCCTCCAGTTCTAGAGTCGTCTTTCATCAGCAGGCATTCCCGAATGCACACCATTCTACATACCAGCCTCTAGATCTGCTTCGTCCAGCTCGTCCGGAACCGCATAAGACCGACCTAGCGATTCCTGTATCTCGTTTGCTTGCTCTAGCAAGTCCTCCATGTCATAATGAACGCTCTATGAAAGGCAGGCTTGATGATCTTGCGTTGACGCACTAAAAGGACGTGGGCACACCTCTATCTTGTCGACATCGATCTTTCCATACTGCCTGCGCAACTCTTTATTCGCCATTTGCATCGCATCCACAGTCGCCAGCGTGTTGCGGAGGTTCTCGGTCGCAAGAGCCGCAGACTCCATGTTCATGGTCTGTTGCGTGAGCTGCGACATTTGCTCTTCGTACATGCGTTTCTGCTTCAGCGTTCGAAGCGCTCGTTGTTGAATCGCCGTCTAGCATGCGCAGGGAATTAACTGATCATTGAGCATTCTTCGTATGTAGACGCCAAGACCAGGACAGCGGGTGCATACTTTTCCAGGTCCGTTGCGCATCTTGCTCATCTGTTCTTTGTAGCGCGCCAGCTCGCCGTCGAGCTTACGGACTTTGACTTGGATGGAGTCTACCCGTGCATCCGTCTAGGTTTGATTACGATTGGACTGTTTAGCAGTCGAAATGTTAGGGTTCTAACGAACCGACGCGATAGCATCCTGCAGCGAGGGCTTGGGTTTGCGACTTGCAGACGTGCCAAATATGCGATTCATGGGTAGTTGGAGAATAAATGTATAGATGCTACAAGACTGCGGCGTAGAAAACGAAAACAACAATCTACAATAAACGCCTAAGATAGAAATCCCCTAATCGCTCCTCCAACATTCAGTACGTCGATGCTAGTCGGTGTAAAAAGATCAATTGCAGCATATGAGACCGGAAAGCAACTTACAGGAACGTATCATGGCCCCAGACGCCTCCCAGCTCATAATAACTGACTTGATGGTTTCCGCCCATTCTCAACGCGTCTGCAACTTCCCTCTGCTGTTCCACAGTAAAAAGAATATCGCTTTGGACGCCCAGCACCAGCGTTGGTATATTGGCTAGCGGTCGAAGGCCTTCCACTAGGGCTGGCAGGTGCGGGGGCAGATTCAAGGGAGGCGATGAGATTTTGAATGAGATGTTCTACGAGGGTATGATTCCGAGACCGAAGGCGAATTTTGGGATGAATTTGGTGCGTCAGGGAGATGAGGAGAGAGTTTGAGGCCTCCAACGCCGGGCCTGTCATGTCAAATAGGTCCATGGCCTTCGAAATGTATATTAGCGAGTTGGCATCGTATTTGAGGCAAAATTGTTCGCCCTAGCACCCGATTCCTGCTTCAGAAAAATTCATCGCAAAGGATGATTAGCGGAGGAATTCACCTGGTAATCGAGGTATGTTTCGATGAGAAAGTCAGGACAAAGGGCCGGAACACGAATATCGGACGGCTTTTCAGACTCTGGGACATTGCGCAACTCTCGTCCAAAACGTCGGTCCCATTCGGGACCAGAGCGATAAGTGATTGTGGCAATTTCTTCATAGAATGAGAACACGATACGACAGATAGAGTTCGAAGATACTCACGCCTCGCTAATTTCATGCCTGTGTGTGGAGGGATGCCATCGTAATAAAATCCGTTGTTCCAATTTGGATCAGCCATAAGGACTGCCGCAAACTCAGTAAGGGCTGTTCCGGAACTGCCTTATTCTCTTACCGCTTCGTTGCGCATAGCGCATGGCAATGCTGGACGGACTACTCCGTGCAGTTCCGCTGATGCTGACAACTTTACCAACACGATAAGGATTGAGCCACGCCGCTGCAAGACTTTGCATGGCACCCATAGAGCAGCCGACGCTTGCATATAGCTTGTCTATTTTAAGATGGTCCAAAAGACAAAATTGAGCTCTGACCATATCAAAGATGGAAATGACAGGGAAGGTGGTCGCGTAAGGTTTTCCGGTCGACGGATCGACTGAAGAAGGGCCAGTGGAACCATAACAGCCGCCAAGCACGTTGGTGCAGATGATAAAAAACTGGTTCGTATCCAATGCTTTTCCCGGACCAATAAACTTTTCCCACCAACCGTCGGCGGGATTAATAGACGTAGATGCTGCATGCGACGAGGCACTCAGGCCTGTGTGGAGAAGGATTGCATTGTCCCGTGCTGGGGAGAGTGTGCCCCATGTTTCATAGGCAATATTGAAGACGGCAAGGGGATGGGAGAATACGTCAGGGCTAGCGGACCTTTGTGGTGGTATGTGTGGTACGTCGCAGGATTTGGCCAAGCATATGCGGGCTCTGGGCCAGAACCTCGTTGGGCATCATTCGACGAGAAGCCAGGAGATGCTTTCAATCGCGATTCCCGAGCTGCATGGGCATCGACACAGGGGAACGTGGGTGAATAGGACGAGGACGAATGCAAGAAGCGGTATGAACGATATCTTGTTGCGCGACTGAGCAATGAGGGTCCTATTAATTTGATCTGGCCAACTGACATGATGGAGAGAAAGGACGTACTACTGCTCTATTACGAAGACGACGACGACGGTGTTGCTTAGGATGGCGTGCTTAGACCCGTTGGGCAAACCCTAACCCTAGATTCAGTCCCGCGGCAGTTGGACAAACTCGAAGCCGCGAAATGGATGTGTGCCAAGGCTTCGTTCACGTCGTCAGCCACTCTACTCCAGTAGGACGTCGTTTGCTCGTCAGGTTCTCGCATGCATTCAGATGACGACCGCTACAGACTCCTTCTATGGCCAATCGCTCGAACGTTTGCAGACCGAGTCTTCAAGTCAACTATTCGAGCAACCAGTGGAAGAAGGCACCCTTTCTAGGCAGGACTCGGCCGCAACATCAAACAGCAATGCAAAAGGCCGGTCCAATCACGCCCCTCGGCGCAGTTTGAGTGTTCTCAACAATCTCCCCAAGGAGGTCAGCCTTGTCACTTGACGGTTCTGTTGCGAGTGCCTAACACGTGTTGGCCTCAAAAGATTTCTGCCTTAATTCGTTCACACAGCAATTCCCGTCGAAATTATCCCACCCACGAGGTGTGTTCATTTCGTCGTGCTTTATGGAGCATACCTTACTCTCTCTGCCCACTGCAGCGCAATCCAAGCATCGATGGTGAATCTGATGACATGCTTGGCGACGACGATCGACCTTCTCGAAGATCAAAATTCGAAAACAGAGCAAGTACTGTACATTAACTTCTGTGTCTCTGATACTTAGACGACTTGTAACATGATAGATATACAATTTCTTGACCCGGTCAAGGTCTCGCTCACGATCAAAAGCCGAGGCTTTTGTCGCACAAGAAGACGAACCAGTACCCGAACTACCTACCAAAGACTTGTTTCTTGAAAGCGGCACTGATCATTCCACACGCTCCAGGCCTCCAACGCGCCTGCCATCACGACCTCTTTCATCCACGACCACCGCAACGAACACCACTGTTACGCCAAACACTCCTCGCCCGAAACACCATATCCCAGCACCCGTTTCATTGGATCAGAGATCCCAGTATGTCGAGAATAGGACAACAGCAATTGGTGGCTCATTGTCGCGGCCTTCCACCCCTAAGGCTTCTGGAGCACGAAAGAAAATTCAGAATCTCTTCGGCATAGCGTTAGCCAGTCCAAAAAAATCATCATTTGCTTCTTCACGACATAGCAGTCGAACACCCTCCCTGGATGTCCCATCTCCTCCCGTTGCTGGTCCTGGGACTGAGATTGACCATTTAGAAGACCCCGACCCAACACCTAAACCGCAAAGAATAGTTTCTCCTCGTCCTTCTCGCGAAGCAAGTCCGACGCCGGGCTCACGCACAAAATTGATAGTCGTCAATACCAACGCCAGTACACATTCGGCGTCGTCTGCGACGTCAAAACTACAGAGACTATTTTCCGGGAACAAAGCAGCCTCTGTCCCTTCTCCCGAAGATGTATCTGGACCCATCAAACATTCCCATCAACGCCGCAATAGTAGCCTCTCTCAGAGACTTCCATCGCCCGAGCCGACTCTCCTTCGTGCCGCCACAATGGGACCGCCACCCCGCGGATTACTCACACACCAGCAACTCCATTACGTCAGGAAGCAGCGACTAAGCTAGGAGTGACCGCAAATAATTCCCGCTCGCGGCGCCGGAGGGATTCTGCCGAAAACTCAGCCGAATCTGCAAGCCGTGAAACCTCTTCGGGACGTGGAAAAGGCAAAGAGAGAGAGGTTGGGACCCGTACAGGAAACGTTTCTACAGGCGCAAGGACCACGTATGTCCGGGGCCATAGCATTCGAGACACAAGACACGGGAGCTTTGACTTTGAGAAACCTGGTTGGAGCGCAGGTGGGGTGATGCAACGAACCGCCAGCGGTGGGACCACCGGAACGGGCACAAGTAGTACCAGCGGACGGAATCCTCACCGTGACGGGTTTCTCAATGGCATCAGAGAAAGTGCAATGGGCCCTGGCATGGCTGGCATCGGGACATTACAACGTGATGCTTCGCTGAAGAGGTCAAAGGAGCGGGAAGAGATGATTGCTCGTGTTCGCGAGGAGGAACGGAGAAAGAAAGCGGAGCGATCTGGGGAAATCGAAAAGAACGCTAGTCGTCGAGCGGCTCTCAAAGAGCAACACCACAAGTCCTTGCAACCACCTCCACGCCCATCAGTGATTGCAGAACAAGACAATGTTACTGGCAGGTCTTCAAGTTGGGGTAAAGCATCAGGGAAGCAGAGTGGCTTGCACAGATCTGGAAGTAATGCCGGTCGCGCTAGGATTATTCCGATAGGGATAAGTCATGGTCCCTTTTCGTTTGAACCACCTGTCCCATCACCGACATTGAGCACAGGCAGTGGTGCTGCCGAGCAACTGAAGACCGTGACTTGGGCAGAGACGAAGGTTGGAAAGAGCGAATTGGAGAGCGAGGGAGCTAGGCAGGAGATGGCGAAGGAAAAAAGAAAGGAAAAAGAACGCCGCTCGGGGTCGTATCGAACAACCGATCGTGCGCCTGTTCCTGTTCCCACCCCCGCGCCTGGTTTTGGTCACAGATCTGCGACCAAAGGGCGTTCACTGGATCTTGGCCTAGGACTTGCGTGGGCACCATCGACCATGAAAGAGGAAGCGTTACTGCCGTCCTCTACATTCTTCATTAGGTCAGTCAGTGGTGGCTCTTCGCAAAGCGGTCGGTCGACTCCCAAGTCGCAAGCAGATAACTCTGGGAAAACTAGCAAGGAAATCCATGATGAACGGTCCAAGGTCGGCCGAGAAGTCGCCGAAGTGTTCAAGAATGCTCTTGATGATGAAGGTTATGAACGATTCAAGAGATGTAAGCTGTTCGCATTTATATTTCGTCCTAGCCGATACCCTGGGCGTCTGTCAGATGACTTGCGCCAAGTCGGTTGATTAACATTTAACATTTACGCCGACTCACCGCATCTTCTTCCTTCCAGATATCCATCGATTCGACGCTCATGATATACCCTTTGACGGTCCCAAAGGTATAGTTGCTCGCGTAGAAGCGCTTCTCATGTCTGCTCCAACTCTCAGTGAAGAGGGCAAGCGTCGTTTGTTGGACAACTTTGTCCGAGTCGTGTTGCAAAACGCTTAACGCCTGTCCCGATCATGCCTTCCCTTTTCAGTCGTATTGTGCCGGCCTTCATTAATGCTTCATTGGTTATACCTCCTCTTAACGACGGTCCGGAAAACATCACCCACGTTTCATATCCATATTCACGATTTCATATATTTCTTTTGGGGCGTCTGGTACTTCTAATCATTTTACCTCCCTCCACTTACGCAGCGGTCTGTGCGTTCCTTTACACAGCATACATGCACCTTTTTTTCGTTCCAGAATAGATCCTGCGCATGTCCTTTTCAGTATCTGTCGTTTTACAGTTTAATTTGCTATTTTCCGATGGTTCCTCCGACTATGTCTTTTTACACATCTGATTGATACAGTACCATATTACTGACCTCCAAGCTGTACAATGTCCCTTGATTTGACATTTGTATTTCACGATCCACGACTATATTTACGATATATAACGACCGTACATTGATGCAGGTCATGAAGGCGACGGTCTCCACCCAATGATATAACTCTACAACTGAAGGCATAAAATATACAACAATACTACCAGGCGCGGTAAGTGGCCGAGTGCAAGCCAGATCATGTCGCAGGTCGAAGAGCCCGTAGCCGTTCGGCAAGTTTGGCATCCTCTTCACCAATCTTCTCCCGAGGACTCAAATCAGAAACGGCGGACAAGTCTTTTGCGGATAAGTCATGAGCGAGTTCAATATTAGCCTCTTCTGCCGCTTGACGCATAAGCTGATCAATCTGGTCTTGCGGTGTCGACACTGCTGTTGTAGATGACATTGCATCTTCCATGTATGACGTCTGGACATCCATATCAGCAAACTGTGCCTCGAATTTGTCCATGACCATTGATATCTAAAAACGAAGCAGCATCAACATAAATGTATGAGGAATCAAAGATAAGCCGTCAGACGAACCCGTTCCAGGTTCATGCTCTCCATCGCTTTATCCATTCCCCTTACGACAGATGTCATGTTGCCCGTGACTTGCCTCATCGTCACGGCAGTCTCAACTCTGCTTGCAACAGCATCGATGCGGCTTGATAGCCTGAGAAGATTGAGAGATTCCGTCTTCTTGCGGATAGCGTTGGAGGCATATATACGAGCTCCTTCGTTGTTACCCTGTTGGAGCGCCTTGTTGAATGTAGTTTTAGATCCGTCAATGAGTTATGACAACGAACGACGAAGTCTACCTTCTTTAGCCGAGTCTTCTCCAAGTTCTCATCTTTCTGGGCCTTCTTTGCTTGACGATTCAGAGTCTTGGCTGTGAACTTTACGACAGACAGATTGAGTGGATGGGATCCCAGTGGTCCAAGAATGACAGCTGACCTTGAGCTGAAAAAGAGTTTCTGTAAATGGTAAGTTGCGAACTCGTGCATCGTCGGTGAACCTCACTCTCGAGATTGCTCATGATTGGATGATCGTCGTAGACGATGAAGGCTGTTGTTGGTGTATTGCAGGCTGCGCCAAGTTTGGCCAAAGGAAGTCACGTGCAACTGCCACGCCCACGACGCGACTGACGTCGACCTCGGCTCTAAACCATCTACGACCGTCACGAAGCAGTCCCGCCAAAGGCCGTGTCCCATGGGCCTCTTGTACTACATAAGGTATGCTCGACAAACACATCTAACAATCCAGGTGCTGATCCATGATTGTTAGCTATTTTGCTGCACTGGCTGCGTTCGCCTTTGTCACCCTCTCTCTTGGTCAGTAGTATCCAAGTTATATGGTTTTTTTGTTGTTGCTCACGCATCAGTTTCTCTCTAGCGAGCGGTTTGTTGTATGTATCAGAGCTTATTGAAGAACATTCGCGTTTGGCGAAAACAGTTGGCCAGCGAGGCATTTATGTATGTTTTCTCTCTTCATGATCCATGACAGGTACTGCAATCAATGGCTGTAGGCAATAATACTCCTCCATATCATTCTATTCTTCTCAGACTCCTTGCCCTTCCCTCAAATGGCCTTTTCCGTCGTCTGTCATATCGTCTATCTGCAAAACTTCTCATCTTCTTGGCCTGTGATTTCCCTTACTTCATTGTCCTTCATTGCATCTTGTCTGCTTGTCATTGCGGATCATTTCTTGTGGTTTTTCCACTTCTCCCGCATCACGCATGAAGCGCGACATGTGAGAACATATCGAGGTCCCACTCCAAATGTCCCAGGATTCACGGAAATCGCGTCGTTTTTTGGGCTCTGTGTTTGGCTAGCCCGTTATTCCTGTTTCTCAGCCTCAGTGCTAATGATAATGCTCTACCTGTCTCTGCTGGTAAGAATATTCTCCTTGAGCCGTTGCGGGAAATGAATACTTCTTTGTCCAAAGCCGAGCCAGGTTCGCCATCTGGAAAATCATCGATGCAAGCCCAAGCGCGAGTGTCGTTATTCAGATCCCTATTTTCTTTTGAAAGTCACTTCAGAATGCGGCCAAGGTCCTCGCGTAAAGACTCCACGGAAGGATTGCTTGCTCCCCACTCCCCTAATCCATCCCGGGCTTCTATCCCTCCGCCCTCGCCATCCGTCGCAGCTCGATATGAGCTCACGTCTCCACCCCGTTCCCCGGGATTTCGGCGTCAAGAGTCGGATTGCCAGCCGTCACCCACTGCAGCTAATTTTAGGCTTGGCACTCCCAGAAGACCTACTCCCACACGAAGATCAACATCCACTCAGCATCAAGCCGGTAGTGATAGCTCGCGTTTAGGACTTAGACGGACGTCTAGCTCAGTTTTATTGGATGATGATAGCATGGCGCGTCGTTTGTAGTGTAGAGTTTACAGGGTTCATAGTTTATGGTTCGCCAAATATAACTGATTGACTGCGTCCGCTCCTTCAACCGAATACAATTGCATGAGGTCTCATGCACCTCTATCTCGGGAATAATCCCCGTATCTTGTATCTCGTCACCGGCTCGCATGACGACAGACTTGGAAGGCCACCTCGAGCTCTTAGATTCCGTGCAGGAACAACAAATGGCGCCCAGGCCATCGTCGAATTCTTACATAGGGATGATATTGACCTCAGCAACATCGTCCGGTTGACGAATAGAGTCGTGAAAGGTTGCCTTGGACTCATCTCCATCGAAAACGGTGTGTACCATTCTGTCATCCTGTCCGGTAAGTCTGAAAGCAGCATTGGCTACAGATGTATTCCTCGCCCTTGTCACAAGCGCCACAGAGATCGGCAATACCAGGCCGTCAACAACCATACCAGAGGTCGTCGCCAGAATACACGAAGTCTCTTTCTATAGCTTAACGTCATCCTTATGGGACGATCTCTCCGTAACAGTCAACGATGTTATGGGCAACCCCGAAGCACTGGACAACCCTCTCAATAGGGATCTTTTCGGCCAATCCGTCAACACACCATCTGTTTTTGAACATCCTTGCGTGCCTCTCACGAAAATACTGTCCTCAGGCTCTTTTTATTATGCTTCCGGTTCCCGATGGGACGTTTCTTCTAGATTGGCTGTTCGCTTGGCGAGGGAACCTCGTGTCGCGCACAGCACAGCCATCTACGATGACAGATTCGTCTGGAATGAGTACATTGTCAAATGTCTGCTCGACTTTCGTGACCGACTCGATGTAGAAGAACGCGAGGAACTAGACAAATGCCAATTCATAGTATGTCCCTTTGCGCGCGCTTTTCCAACGCCTAAAGTCTCCGGTCAGGTTTTAGCAATACAGGGCTACGTCGGAGTGTTCAATATGGCGCTTCCGGCCCCGCCTACAAATGGTTCTCCGACAGTTGTGACACTTTCTCTAATATCTAGACTTGGTTGGAAACGAGCCGGAACTCGCTTCAATACACGAGGCGTTGATGATGATGGGAACACTGCTAATTTCGTCGAGGTAAACCTTTCTACCCTGAGAAGTAGCTTATGTCTCACATCTTCAAAGACGGAAATCATATTCAGTACCGACCAGCATTGCGTCAGTTATGTTCAAGTTCGTGGGAGCGTACCACGTTCGTTGCTTCCTCTCTACCGTTTGCCGCCTCAGATTCATTGGTGTCTCCAGTGTTCTGGGAACAGCAGGGTTTACAAACCTTTGGCCAACGCATCCAAATCACTCGTCCACACGCATCGCAACCTGCATTCGAACGTCATTTTATTCAACTCATGGATGAATACGGATCTATTCATGCCATAAATCTACTTGGAACAAAGGAAAATGAGGTTTCCCTGGCTACCGCCTATGATCGTCACTCCAAACTACTCAAGCCGCCATCGGCGATAATTTGAGTATTACCCACTATGACTTCCATAATGCCGTGAAATTAGGTGGCCATGACAGCGTCACCAGGGATCTAAGGCACGTGAATACGCTATAAAATCACCGTTGTTTTTGAAAAACTGTGTTTTAGACGAATTGAAGATATAACGGACCATGTTGACAAATTCGGCTTTTGTCTCAGTGATGCTGGCTCCGGTGAACTCATCACTGAGCAAAAAGGCGTATTTAGAACGAATTGTCTTGATTGGTCTGCATTTTGCTTCTCTATGAACTCGTTTCTCATTAAATTGCTTTAGCTTGGATCGCACAAATTTCGTGCAGGATATTCTTTCTAGGACAGCATTGGAACAATATCTTCTCCTTGTTCATCGCGAGTGGCTCCAATCCAACACTTTGTGGTCCTATCACCGGGAGTTATGGGCCGAAAATGGCGATGCCCTGTCTAGGATTTACGCGGGTACTGGTGCTCTGAACACGAGCTTTACTAGAAGTGGCAAAAGGACTTTAGCGGGTACTATCTATCATAATTTTCTTCTCTTGTTTTTTCTTTAATAACTCTTTCCAGGCGTCCTCTCCGACGCGACCAAGAGCGTTTCAAGAGCATATATTAACAACTTCCAGGATAAGGGAAAGCAAGTCGCCATTGATATGTTTCTGGTGGGTTAATTTGTAACCTCCCTTCGTTTCTTATTCCAACCGTGTCTTTGGATAGGGTAACCTGAGCCATCAACGTCCTGTTACCATCTTCGATCCTATACATGACTCCATCCGCGCCGCTTTGGAACAACGGTGGGGCTGTTCATACTCGTTCTCGTGGTTGCTTATGTCCTCTTCCAATGCAGCAAATCGGACTATTCCACGACGAAACATTGCACGATTTTCACAGGAACATGGAACCTCAACGGCCGTGTAAGTAAAACGCTTTCCGGTGTCATTGCTTGTCCTTAGTGTTGCACTCTTCAAGCTTCCTTCTGAGTCGTTACTGCCATGGCTCTTTCCTAGAGACTGTACGTCCCCCAACCCCTTGAAGTCGCTTTTGCTCAGAGCGGCCCTAGACACGCAAGAGTGCGTACAAGTCGCCCAGTAGCATTGACGGTTCCTCATCGTTTCAGGCCCGATATTTTTGTTGTTGGCTTCCAAGAAATTGTACCACTAACTGCCCAGCAAATCGTTCAAACAGACACGGAGAAACTGTGCGCATCAACTTATCTTCCTATCAATGATTTCCACCTCATGTTTCTAGGCGAATATGGGAATCCTACATCCTTGAAACGCTCGAACGACGACCAAAGAAGCGATGCACTTATGTTCTTCTGAGAAGTGAACAGGTAAACCCAGTTCTTCCATACAGAAAGCGATGTGAAACAATGATATTACAGCTCGTTGGGACTGCTTTGTTAGTCCTCGTTAAGACGGAGTTAGCCGCTATCATAAGGAATGTCGAAGCGACATCACGTAAAGTACGCAGGGCCACTTCTCAGCCACTTCCCGATCTTCTTTTTTGCTTTTCCCATTCTCACTGTGAGCGTCCCAGACCGGCCTCCGAGGAATGTCCGGTAATAAAGGCGCCGTAGGAATTCGTTTGGAGTATCACGACACAAGTTTCTGCTTCTTGACAGCGCATCTTGCTGCTGGCCATTCAAACGTCGAGGAACGGAACGCAGATTATCGTACCATCGCGCATGGACTGCATTTCCAAAAAGGCAAAACAATCTCCAGCCACGAGTAAATCACATTCTTGGTTTGTCTCTTGATCTGTTCTTACGCCTTTGAATTAGCGTCGTAATATGGCTTGCGGATACCAATTATCGTCTAGACCTTGACAATAGCATGGTTAGGGCGTTGGCAGAGAAGGGTGATCTTGATTCTCTGATTGTAGTTGATCAGGTCTGTGATTTCGCGTGATGATCTGTACTCCATTTTGACAGTCACCGTCAAGCTGAAACGAGCTATCGACGTCGGCGCAGCTTTTGAAGGGTACGCCGAAGGCCCCATACTCTTTCGACCTACTTACCGCTATGATGTGGGTACTGACGACTACGACACGAGCGAAAAGATGCGGATACCCGCGTGGACAGGTGAGCTAATGCAGTACACCTTTACTTCGTCCGTTAACCCGCGGGTGATCCCCAGACCGAATATTGTATCGTGGCGACCAGCTTGATCTACAAGTATACTCGCGTGCAGAATTGAAAGGCTCCGACCACAGACCAGGTATATGGTCTCCGTTTTGCTGTTCCATCTTGTGTGACACTGATTCACCATGTTGTCGAGTCTTCGCAATTTTCCGAGGAGACATTTGCATAGTTGACGCCATGAAACGAGCGGCCTTATCGCAGCTCCTTCTAGAGAGTGTGACACTAACAGGGCCCGGCGAAAACCTTGACGAAAAGCTCGCCGCTTTGGTGATCCCTCTTGAGTTGGACAGTCGTGAGTACATGCCTCGCAGTTTACTGTTATGCAACACTAATTCTGATGATTTAGTCCCGCCACCGAGTTCCGACGACGCAGCGTGGTGGGATGGACCAGGTGAGCATCATTGATGCATTTTCTTGGCACTCTATCGACTTGGTTCTCAGGTTGTCCCAGTGGCGTCATCCCCATTCATGAATTCCAGTTACTGGATGAGAAGAAGGGCAATCCCTTTGATTCGCCGGTTGAATCACCTTTGTCTTCATCCCCGGCGTCGTCAGATGAAGAGCTTTACACTAATGCCATGGCGTTACAGACCCCTATGACTCCAACCCAAGCCACGAAACAGCCGCCACCTCCACCACCTCGCTTAACCAAACCCGATATAATTCGGTGATCATATGTGGATGGTCGATTCGAAAGTATGAAATTATTGTATGCATTACACGAAAAGTAGAGCAGGATTGCATGAATATTCGCTTACATCAAATCAAACCTTGCTTCTTGAGGTCTTCATATGTCTTGCGGTTATAAACATTTCCTTCATCGTCTTCTAATTCCTCCATCGTCTCCTGCTCAAAAATTTCGTGGCGGCCTTCCTGTTTGAGTTTTTCCGCAACTGTCGCCGTAACGTCAGACAATGTGGCGTGGCAGTCGAAGGAGAAGAAAAACACACGTGCTAGAGCATCTTCTATGCGTGTAATTTCGTGGAAGTGCTTCGTATTCGGCAAACCCAAAGCTCGCATCCCAAAGGCATGTCTTGACTCCTATATCAATTATTCAGAACAGTAACGCAACTTGGATGCAAAAGTCCGATGCTCACTTGGAAATGCCGATCGAAGTTTTTCCTAGACAGAGCAGTTCGATCTACGTTAACTTGGATAAAATCGCATCAGAATACGGAGACGGACCTTCCCATATACACATGGTCAGAGCATATTTCACATCGATATTCGACACCAAGACCATGGAGCTTGTAGAGCCAGTAGGGGATCGGCTTCCCATCCCACCCTAGAGGAAGTTTGAGAGGGTTATATATGCGTTCTTCTTCTTCTTCTTCCTCTCCTTCCGCTTTGGTATTCGGTGCAGGAGGCGGTTTGGATTGCTCCAACAGTTCTTGTTCGCGTTCGCGGGCTGTCAAAGAGAATCTGCGCTCGACATTTGATTTTGTTTCGTTCAGCGTGGGAGCAAGGATGATAAGAAGAGCTGTGCTCAAATGAGTGAGCAGAGCGGCATTCCGTAGCCTGGAACTGGCCGTAGATCTTTGCAGATTCCCATTAACAGCGGTAGGGGTGCCGTTAGGATTTGCCGGGGGTGTTCCGTTGGCTTCCTGTTTTGCGGCTGCTTTGACGTGCCGCTTTGAAGTGAGATGGGCATCGTACACAGTTTGTTTTGCATAGAGCTTCTGACCTGGAGAACAAGAAGTCAAACGCGCCCTAGTGCTACGAGGTGAGGATACTTACAAGCAGCACACCAGATACCCTCCGGACATTCGCCGTTTGCCCTTTTCTCTGAATCATCTTCCCATTCAGGTATTTCATGGGCCTCCCACTTTTTGTTGAACTCCGCCTCTGCTTCCTGTTGCTGAGTGTCGATGTCCTCGAGAGGTTGAGTGCGCTTGGCGAACGAAAGAAGGTATGTGTGAAGATTTTTGATGTAACTGACGTAGGACATCAAACTCCTGATTCGCAAAGAAAGAAGCGGGACACGCACGTTTCATAATCTTTACTAGACCGTGTTTCCTGCGGCAAATCCGAGTGCACTAATCCCTTTTGAGCGTTCAAGAGCTGGTCTAGGTATTGGAGATACCCAGGCCGCTTTCCAATGTTCTTCAGGTTGCAATATGCAATGTGGTTGGCGTATAAGTCAAGATACTTCCCATAGCCTTCCTCTCCCGAGAATAGCAAGGATATGGCTAATGGGAGAAATAATTAGCAATCAACAGAGACGAGGAGAAAACTAGGCACGAACGGTCCTCCTCGTCAGAATCCTCCTCCTCTTGATTTGGTTCGTCCAGGAAAGCGGCGATCTCGAGGTCAAAGCCAACTGGGATAGAATCAGGGTACTTGCTGTGGTGCTCTCGAATTTTCACCAACCGCGAGTAAAATTCCGACAGATCGGTTTGCTGGGCCGGAGCTGAGAGGGAGTCGAGTTCGCGTTTTCTGGCCGACTCGTCGTCGTAGAGGGCATGTAGGACGGAGGCCCTTGCAGACAAGCGATCAAGTATTTGTGATGCCTTGTGCTCGGTCTGAATTCTGGATTCATGGGTTGGCTGGCTGCGGGAGAGCAGCGTGTAGAGTGCGCCGTCGAAGCGCTCGAGCTCCTCGTGTGTCTGACGCTGTATTTCGATGATGGAGTCCATGATTGAGAGTGTTGACGGTCAAACGAGCGCATAAACACCAAATTAAAATCCAAACTCCGCTCTTTCTTTACCACCAACACCTCTTCCTGTTGAAAATGTCTGGCATCAACCCCGGTGACGACGTGCGTCTTTCTCCTTCTCTTTCTGCGCCTTTTATCCAATTTCCCTGCTACAGAAACTTGTTTTCGAGTCCTCAGAAGCCATCTCTGTTGTATCAACCTTCGATGACCTCGGTTTGAAGCCGGATCTGCTCAGAGGCGTCTATGCTTACAGTCCGTTTCTCTCTTCTATCTCTCTTTTTTACGTCCCACAACAGTCATTGTAGATTTCGAAAAGCCATCAGCCATCCAGCAAAGAGCTATTTTGCCCATTATCCAAGGCCGCGATGTAATTGCGCAAGCTCAATCCGGCACCGGTAAAACTGCTACATTTTCCATATCCATACTCCAGTCAATCGACATCAACGTGCGAGAAACACAAGCGCTTGTACTCTCGCCAACTCGCGAGCTTGCGACCCAAATCCAGTCTGTTGTCCTTGCTTTGGGCGACTACATGAACGTGCAGTGTCACGCATGCATCGGTGGAACATCCATAGGCGAAGACATCCGAAAACTTGAGTACGGCCAGCACGTCGTCTCAGGGACACCAGGCCGTGTATTTGACATGATACGGCGGAGGAGTCTGCGCACACGGAATATCAAGATGTTGGTATTGGATGAAGCCGATGAGTTGCTCAACAAGGGCTTCAAGGATCAAATATATGACGTATATCGCTACCTACCTCCTGCAACCCAAGTCGTTTTACTCAGCGCAACTCTCCCCTACGACGTCTTGGAGATGACGACCAAGTTCATGACAGACCCTATCCGTATCCTGGTGAAACGTGATGAGTTGACTCTTGAAGGAATCAAGCAATTTTTCGTTGCAGTGGAGAAGGAGGACTGGAAGTTCGACACGCTTTGCGACCTTTACGACACCCTGACAATAACGCAAGCCGTCATATTCTGCAACACCCGAAGAAAGGTTTGATGCAATTCCTCGGGCCGACAGTTTTTATTACCAACGCCTACTCATTTTTAGGTCGACTGGCTAACAGAAAAGATGCGCGCATCTAACTTTACTGTGTCTTCAATGCATGGCGACATGGTACAGAAAGAGCGGGATGCTATTATGGCGGAATTCCGCAGTGGTACATCGTATGTGACCATCTTTTTTAACCTATATGCGATGTCTGACGGAGCTTCAGGCGTGTGCTGATAACAACTGACGTGTGGGCACGCGGCATAGACGTGCAACAAGTGTCTTTGGTCATCAATTATGACCTTCCTTCGTAAGTTGACATTGCTGCTGTGTTGAACTAGTTTATTGACGTGGTCGTGCTTCAGAAATCGTGAAAACTACATTCATCGCATCGGTCGTTCCGGACGATTCGGCCGCAAGGGTGTGGCTATCAATGTAGGAGAATGGCAGCTATGGAATATTGGGCGATGCTGATTCTAGCCACTTCTTTCAGTTCGTCACAGTGGAAGATGTCCGTATTCTGCGTGACATTGGTTAGTTGATCCTTTCTTCTCAGTTTGTTGACATCCTTCTCACGATGTGATGACCGTCACAGAACAATTCTATAGCACACAGATTGTAGGCATTATCGTCCTTTCTGATTAAATCGGAAATTGATTCTTTTCAGGATGAAATGCCCGTTAATGCTGCCGAGCTCATCTGAGCGTTGCACGCCATAGTTTATACTATGGTAGACATGACACTTGTCAAAAAAACCCTCTAGTTTATTTCTTTCGATGTGTATGTAGATTATAGCTATCTTTACCTCAATCATATTTGCACAGTGATAAGATTTAGTCCCGTGTCAAGACCCTTAGTTCGATCCGATAAAAATGAAGTGTTCGCATTGCGTATCCCGCGCACGAAAATCAGAAGCAAGAATTCTCATTGCCGCTTGATTGTAGGCGCTTGATGATCCCTCAACTCGTTGCCTGTGTCTCCGTGTTCCAGAAAAGACGTAACTTCGCGACAGCAAGGCAAAATGCTACCGAGGAACGGATAGCTTAAACGCATGACGGCAGTTCCATGTCGCGGGGATAACACAACTTCCACTCGATAGCTGCTGTGCAGTGATGACGCTGAGGCGACGTCGGCGGACATCTGCACGCCCGTTCGCACCCCGTATTTGAATAACATTCTCGCGAGGTGATAACGGCGATTACGATGATGTCTAAGCACAGGCAAAATGAGGGTCGCCACAAAAAATCGATGTGTACTTTACCGGACAGCTTGATCGTCGCTAACGTCCACTCGCGCGACACTTTGTATTCCACGATGCTCTCCCGGAAATGAACGAAGCGACAGCCGGACACTTCTCACCGAGCGTTCCAGGTGGCCAATTTTTGAAGCCCAAGGAAACTCTGCACAATCGATAGCATCACGGAGTATTCAACCACTCTTGGTAAGCCAGGCAGATGGCCAAGCGCTCAGAAATAGATTTGGAAGGCGAGAAACAGAGCATCTGCCGAGGCGCAGTGACAGATTCACAGGATTCCCTCGAGGTTTCGCCAGAAGGGTGTTCAATCTCTTGGCCCAGAAGGTCAAAATGGTGAGTGGCATGTGTGTCCAACCCCACCAGGTGCCAAACTCGACAGTGGGATGTACAGAGAAAAAATTTTGTTGCAATCACAGGCACAAGATGATTGGACGATGCTCCGTGACTGCTTCCCGCCGAGATGGCGATGGACCCTCTCGTGCATCTAACACGTCCAGGCAACGTTGCGGCGAGCTGGACTGGCGATGTCAAAAGGGAACAAACGCCAGGCCAAGAAGCGTCACTGCAGCGGCGCAACCCGTACGAATAGTCGAGTAGTCAGTGTGAAGGCAGTGCAGCTTCCAAAGCCGAGGGAATACTCCTATGGAACGCGGATGTGAAGATTCAGGCCAGCCGAATCCTCATGGGACCCTTTATATGTCGAGTTCTTGTGTGAAGGAACTCAACTGTCAGATGATCACAAAGAATCAATCCCTATGGCGAAGACCAGGGAGCCAGCCAGGCCAGGACATGCGAGAATATGCGTGGTTAAAACGCAATCATCGAGAAGACCTCGAATGAGACGAGGAAATTTGTGTCTCGTGATGCGCCGTTCGCGACTGATTTGTCCTCGACAAAACGCTACCAAAGGTATCGCTCATTCCTCTTTTTTTGTGAAGGTGATTGCTGACAAAAATTGGGCGATCCTTCCTTGATCAACAAAGGTTACGTGTCTCACGAGACAAACTAGGTTGCTCCCACTGGAGAGGCGCATCTGCGCCACAGGTTCCAACAATTCTAGGGGTGTACAGCACGATATGCCGGGCAAGTTGGCGGCTTCGTTCCCTTATTTAGGTTCATCGGCAGTAAGAGTTCTTGGAACACGTTGACATCGCGATCCTAGAAAATACGTGGTACTCGCCCGTTTCCGGGAAGCATCAGGCGACACAGGGAAGAGCTATAAAACTCAGATCCGAGACCCACCAGTCTGGCAACAGGTTTTGCTCTAAGCATGTGCTACTGGCGTAGGTGCGCAAAGGCCCTCACCTCGGAACTGGAAAATGTCTGACGCGGCACCATGTGTTCAGAGTACGCAATGTTTACACAAGGTGAACTTGTCCCGCCTTCAGAAATCTCGTTGTCGATGCTTAACAGCACAGGTGCGGCCATGGCGTGACAATGGTAGGTCCAACGAAACGGAGCCTTCGAGTTCATTGACCAAGAATGTCCACTAGCCAGACGAGGAGGTAGGCATACCTTCTGCTTGTGATGTACGCTTCAGTAAAGCAAAGTTCGTCAGATCAAATGCGACTTACCATCATGCAAATTTAGCCCTAATCACCCCCAGACTGTGTACCTCCAGCATGTCATAGGACCTGTTGGCAATAGTGAGTCATCATCTTCATCTTCGGTCGCCTAACCATCCTGGCAGTCGCCAATTTCCCCAGCAGTATTCACCTCATATCGACAAATTTTGTCCGGAGTGCGAGAAAGAAAGAAAACCACGGAACTAAACCAGATGGCACAATCTCCTGTTACAACCTTACCTCTCACAAAACGACGAAATGATAACGCCTGGAGATGTCACTGGTATAGGGAAAATGTAGGGAGAGAAGATTTGATACATACTAAATTATTACATGTTGAATCTGCCTATGTCTCAAGATACCATTCATCACAGACCGCCATATGCCGTTGTTGTACGCTCTCTTGTGCCGCTATCTCCGTGAGTATCCGCATGGAAAGGAAAGGGTGTTCGGTCATGCCCTTAGTCATCTCCAATACCATGTTTCGTTTTCAGCTGAGCAAGTTCTTCTTCCCGTCGAGCTAAATCTGCCTTGGCAGCTGCTGCATCTTGCTTGGCTGGCATGTGATATAGAACTACAATATAACGCTCCTGTAGGTGGAAACCGTTCAGGTGGTCAAGCGCATTCTTTGCCTGGTTTAGCAGAAGATCAGCGAGAATGCGTGCGCAAAGGTCAGAGATAACGCACATCCATGACATCATCAAAGACGACAAAAGCCGTTCCTCTTGTCTTCGGCTCATTTCCTATTCGTATCTGGCGAATGCTTCCGTAGCGACCAAAAAGGTCGTACAAGTCTTCTCCCGTGATTTGGTAGTTCAAATTTTTGACGAACAGAATGCGATTAGCACCTGGTGGAAGTTTCGCCTACATGCTTGGAAGTCAGGAACAAAATGTCTACGCAGATATCGAGGACACTACCGTCGGTCTTGCCAGAGACATAGCGTCTGTCCAAGAAGGGTGCTGAGGTTGAAATCAAATGGCACTTGTTTGTTTCTCATGCTTCAAGCAAATGATGACATAATCACACAGCCACCAGGTAAATTCCATATCGACAGAACCAGGTGATACATATATTTGAAGGCATAATTCACAAGATCATCGATAAAAGTAGAGATGTGGTAGCTGTCGCCAGAACTCGAAGGACGTCATATGTGCCGCGTATGGTGCCAGACGTTCCAGTTTGAGTAGGGGAAGGGGCACCAGAGGACGAGGTCGTGTTACTTGGGCCTACAAGAAAGAAATTCCCTGCAACGGGATCTCCGAGACCCGCTCTCGAAGCAAATACCGTGAGATTGAAATTCTGTCTCGGAGTCGAGGCATTCACAAAGGAGCCGACGGTGCTGTTGAAGTTCGCTGGCTGATTATATACAGCCAAGATGTACCTGTGTTAAGGTTCAGCATTTCGTAGGAAGATGCGAGCATTCCATGCTCACCGATGAGGCGGGGAACCTGCTGGTGGTGTCGGTGGGAAGAATTCCATCACAGCAGCACTCGAATTTGAGAGCACTGTCCCATTGACATGAAAGTCCGACCCGAGAAGATGGAGGAATTGAGAGATAGAAGTGTTTTGGGGTGTTGGCGCATCAGGATCAACGATAGCTAGCACAAAAGGCTGGTTGGCGATGGCTGCCGAGTTATTGGAAATTAGGAAAAATGTTGGTTCTGTAGCAGTCTCTGAAACTCAAGTCAGTGAATTGGACCTGCCTCGCGAGATAGGGGGAACACTTACGCGCCATGGTCAGGAGAGCGCCAGGAGTGACATTAGTGGACTGCATGGTGCTCGGGTCCACAAAGGTCATATTGGCAAGTGCCGTTGGGCGGAATGATGTGAGCACGTCGGGAACGACGGCGGATTTGTTGAAGGCTTGGGTGACATTAGAGAGTTGCGAGGAGAACTGAGCCGCTACGAGAGGTAGCAGGGAGACAAAACCGAGCATATGCATCATTTCTCCCTGTAAGCAATCCCTTCGAGGGAATATATAAGCCTCGCTGGGCGTGCGCTGGGAGATTTATTCCATAGTCATTCCGTGTGGTGTCAGTACATCGTTCTGGTTCCCATTACAACCTGTGACCGACGGTGGGGAACAGCGGTGAGAGAAGTTCCAGCACCTCGTCAGGTGGTTTAAAAAAATGACACACTGCTATGCAAGGCAGGTGAGTGACATTCTGAACAATGCCCCGACATCGCAATGAGACGTAAAATGGGTGAGTTCCAACTTCGAAGAGATGATAGTTGCAGGTATTGCACAGCCTCCAACTCGTTGATCAGTTCTGAAATTCAAATGTTAAGTTTCATATTGGTGATCATCTCCAAGATACTGTCGCGGCCCCTTGTGCACTGAAACTGAACCGCTTATATACCTTGGCTGCGCGTTTGCCTCCGGTTTTTCTTTCTCAGTGCAGCGTGCTGGTCACCATCCACTAAAGTCGCCCGTCGCGCAGTGCTGGTCGCTGAGGCGCGGTCCAATCAATTCGTCCCTCGCTATGCAGTTGGCCAAGGTGCCGATTCCAACCTCATTTCTACAATATCGCCCTCCGATACCGATTCCCAGGAGTCTCTTTCTCTTCTCATGCGCCTCTTTGCTCGGGTCGTTCCTGCTTTTGCCCATTTCCATGCTTGACCTTGGGTATCTGTCAATGTGGTTGAATCCTTCCGCGTCGATCTTCACGATCGTATACCACGCCGGCGTCTTCCTCATCGCGCGCAGGAAACGCAAACCGGACTCGCCGTCATATTTCTCCACCGTCGTATTCTCCGCCTATCTCCTTTCTATTCTGTGGCTTGTCGCATTCATCCTCACCATTGTCATGTTCGCGCCGCCTCCAAATTTACAAGAATACAGTCTGACAAAGTTGAGGAAGGGCGGGCTTCCGGCAAACGTCCATACTCAGAAACTACAGGCGTTCTTGGCATTTTTCGAGATGTGCATAATTTTGGGCATGGCAATAAAAGGACATGCGATTGTTGGAAAGGAAGGACCTGACCCCCCGGATTGGAGGCATTTCGAGGTGACGATTGTATTTTTCAGTGAACAACAGCGCAGACTGACAAAAGTCATTCCACACAGGACAATGAGGCTGGAACCGGAATAAGATTCTGATGTACGGACCTGCGTCATTCGATTCCTACAGTATGCCAACTCGTCGGGCATCGTTCTGAAAACCGTGGCGAAAGTGCTGAGATAAACTATCGTCGGGAAGAGATTACAGGAGCAAAGATACATCCGTTATCTGTTTCACGAGCAGGAGAATAAGGTGAACTTTGTATTATTAGATGTGGATTCCAGGCAATCCACGAACCTATGAGAACAATCCGTCCGAGCCTCGGCATTGGCCATCAGGCCGTTATTTAGATTTCGACCAGCGCTTCATGAGCCGTTCTACGTCTTTGCATTCATTCTTCCCTCTTACGCAGATGATAGTAGCTTCACCCGTGTCCGTGTCTGGGATCGTGCACTTAATATCGTGTATGTCTGCACATGGGCAGTCAACAGGACTTTCAACACAATCCAGCGTGCCAGGGCAGAGATATCTGGCGCACACAGCTTTCGAAATAAACCGTGAATATACATAGACACCCTACGCGGCATTTATGGCCTCACCATTCTCAACCTGAGCTGCCCACTGGGCAGCACCTGACTGGCGTTGGCCATGACGCTGGTCATCGCCTTGCTGATGCTGGTGCCCCCACATGTTGCCAAAGAAATCGAATTGGGCAGAAACCAGTCCAAAAACGAGAAACAATATGAGGACTATTAGGCGGGACATGCTGGCGAGTTTAGGTCTTGAGTCCAACATGTGAAGAAGGCGACGTGTCAAAACGATCACACGTGACTTTTGCAGGTACACGATTTACAACTACACACCGCTGTGAATGACAACAGATCTACTGTTCCGACAGAGCGATCTACCAAAGAGGTCGGAAATGAGCGAGGCTAGATACAAAGAGATATACAAGGAACGCGTCGTGACGTCGTACGAGCTAGATGGTTAAGATACTAATAGAGATAAGAAGAAATTAGTAGATACGTGGGAGTTTCTTCTCTTTCCTGCATAGATGATGGATATGAAATTTCAAGGAAGGCGGCCAAGGTCGAGGCATTCGGGAATGTCACATATCATCGTCGTAAAGAGCATCGCCATTCGTTTCATCCTTCAACGCCTGCTTCATCTCTTGCGATGGTGTGAAGACTAGAGAGAGACCGCTTTCACGTCGCGAATTCGCGCCAACGACATCGGACTTAGTGGTCCCCGATTCAATACTCATCCCCAGAGCGAACGGTGTCGATTTGCTGCGTGATGCTCTCCCCGCCTCCCGTTTCTTTGCGTCTGGCGATAGCAGCTGGGACACACCACCGCCAGCCGGCGCCGTGGCTGCTTTATGTGTTTTACGGCGAGGTGGGATGTTCTCCTTCAGGCCATCCTTGTCTTTGGCGGCGGAAAGCATGGCTGGGACATCGATCACGGGAGCAATGACGATATGTGGGTCACAGTAGACAACGAAACCAGGATAATGCATGGATTGAGGATCTGGGGGAACGGGGATCTCACGAAGAATTATAGTCGGTGTCGGAGGCTGTTGCTGATGTTGAAGGATTGGAGCCAGAATGAAGTAGTCTTCAGCATCCTCTGCGGGTCGCGGCGATGAGGGCTGAGATTTGGATGATAGTTCTGGGGATGACGCAAGTGAGGCATTGGATGTTGATCGGCGACTTGAGAGAGGACCCTTGGGGGTCGACGGAGTGTGAAAACGCGTGGAAGAGGAACCTGTGGACCCTGCAACACTAAAGTCGAGTCTTTTGGCTGGGCTCGAAGGACTATAGAGAACATCGGAGAAGCGACTGTGAGCGGCGCCATTTCGGGCAGAGACAGGACTTTTTATGGTCTTCTCTGGGGAGAAGATGCCTTCCTGTGCAAGGATGCGGCGTTTGGCTGGGCTGAACAGGCTTGGGCCACCGGGAGATAGCGGTCGCTTGTTTGAACGTAACTTGATGGGAACGTTAGGATCAGGTGGCAGGAAGCGTTCAAGCGGGAGGTCCCGCAGAGGACCTGGACGATGCATGGCAGGACGACGCGCAGAGAAGGACGTAAAATACGAGGACGCGAGGCGGGGGTGGTGCTGGCCGAGAACAAAAATGCAGAAAACAGGCGACCACGCGCTTTCCGCATGTCACGAATGTGCCTCGTGATGTCACGCGTACCGTCACATTCATACGCTAAATATGGAAATACTGACATAATATATATATTTTATGCCGGGATCGGCATCACAACATCGAATACGCCCGTCCCCGTCAAGCTCGGTCGACCCAGCACGATGTTTCCAGATGGCGTGCTCAGATCGTCAAAGTCTCCATACAAGGTTGCATCGGACAGGAACGCCGCTGTCGTCTCGTACGATGCCTTCAGCAGCGGCGACGGATTTGTGGCTATCCCCTTTCGATTGAAAGGCTTGTATCCACCCTCAAACGTCTGCACTTTCCGTGAGCTCTCTTAAGATTCACCAAAAAAATCATTGCGATTCTTACCATGTAGTCCGAGATGAGCTCCAGATGACGTCTATCCACCTGGATATTATATGCACCAAAGACGCCGCTCATTTCGCGCAGGATTGCTGCCCTAGCCATCTCAACTCCATACGTCTGTAGTGTCGCGTATATGTCGTTGGAGTAGAGCTCATCAAACTCTATGGCACTCTCAGCGCTTGACGCCGCAAATTCCCAAATGCCCCGGAAGTTGGACCCATTCGTTGTCAACTGCATATAATTAAACGAAATGGTTTTATTCTTATGAATGATCGCATACCTTAACTTCAGGTTGACCTCCTTTATTGTCTGATTTGACTAGGAAGCATTCCGTGATTCCAGGAATTTCTCGCACGATCGTTCCTCTGCATGTCCTCTCCACAATTCCAACAAAGAGTAGCTTAGGCATTTCAGAACTGAACTAGACTCGATGATTCAGCGTCATATGAATAAGTGGAAAGACAGAGGCAAGTCCTACCTTGAGCTGGAACACGCATCCGTTTTCAGTGAACTCAAATTTAGTCGCTTGAGGCAAATGGTTCATGAACAAGTCGGATACCCGCTTCACTTCGGATTCGAAGCTAGTCGCTTTCTTGGCTCCGGCGTTCTGCTCCTCATCGTCGCCAGCTTGGCTAGCGTATTCCGCTTCAATGGCCGCATCATCATACTCTCCGACTTCGTCGCTGCTGTCGTCGCTTTCGTACGTGGCCATCTGCTTCTTCTGATTTTCCCGCTTCTCATCGTCTGCATCGCCGTCGCCGATCTCGCTTCCCTCATCATTACTCTTCTTCCCGCCTTCCTCGTTCCCTTCTTCTTCTTCGTCATCACCGTCGCCACGTGTCTTCTCTCCTTTACCTAGTTCAACTATCTGACTTTTCAGATCCGCGTCCAGTCTTTTGAGCTCGTTCTGTATTTCCTTCTTCAGCGTTAGCGGGAACCTCGTGGCGAATACGGCCAGGATCTCGGACGGCTCGATGTCATACTCAGCGCCGTACTCCTCCTTGGGGAAGAAACGAATGTCGACCGTGAATTGTCTTCGACGTATATCTCCGTCTACCAGCAGTTTCTCCTTGACAATTACATTTTCGACGACCTGTGAAAGTTTGACTCGGCTAGCCCGTTTACAGAATAGGTCCAAATCTTCTTGTGAGACTCCGCATCGGACCTTCATTGTCATCGAGGGGGTTTTGGGTTTTTGTGATGCTGTCATGACGATTTCCCGAAGCCGAGGAATACCCAACGTTACGTTCGCGGCACCGTGTCCTTCAGTACAAAGCTTCAAGCAAAATGATCGAATGAAAAGCTAGAAAGGTCACTTACCAGCAAAATGGAACGTGTTCAATGTCATTTGCGTCGATGGTTCCCCAACACTGGATGAAGTTTAAGGGCTTAAGGCCAAGCAAGAATCATGGGATCGACTCACCCTTGCGACGCCAACAGCCCTACCGCTTCACCGGGTTCTGTCAAACTACGCATGTACTTGACATTCATGAGCAAACGGAAGTTGTATGCGGATATGCGTTTTTCCCGGCTCTTCATGACGTCTTTGGGACTATTCTTCGACTTGATAAGATTGTGAGGATTTTTCTTGATGTATTCATCGACCGCTATTGCAAATTGTTCCGACGTACTGCCTAGGTAGCGATTCGGGGGGTATAACGACAAGGCTGGCTCGTACTTGTCACGTTTTGACGGTTTTGTTTTGTCAGGTCGCTCGGTTGACCTCTTCAAGACCTTTTTCATATAGGATGGCGCTGTTACTTCTTCTACGTGGCCCATAACTTCCACGGGTCGTAGGACGGTGAGGAACGAATTTTCGTTCTGAGCGATGAAATCAAATTGATAAAGATGCTTCTGCTTCGTCACGTCCAATGCATCGCCACCATACAAGAACTGATAGATGGAGTTGTCGCTACCTCTGACGGTGTTGTCATAATGAATGCGAATCCCTTCCAGGTGTTTGATGAGACACCGTTGCAAGTAACCTGAACGGGACGTCTTGACGGCTGTGTCTATCAGACCTTCACGGCCTGCCATGCAATGGAAGTAGAACTCCTGCGGTTTGATGCCGGTCAGAAAGCGGCTGGCAACGTAGCCACCCGCAATGGCTTTTGTCTCAAATGGACGAAACGAAGGCAGCGTCTTGCCGCTGACCATCACTGGCACACGACGACCTTCGAGTTCCTGTTGTCCGAGGGCGCACGATATCTGCCTTGCATTGACAGCACTGCCTTTAGCGCCGGAAAGCGTCATGGTCTGCATGTTATTGTGAGGGAATTTGCGATATAGGCGATGGGGTATGCAAGCGTCGGCGATAGAAGAAGTGAGCTTGGACAATTTCGTTTTGACAGTCACGTCGAGACCGGCCATCTTGTTATCATCACGAAGTACCTCCTCCAACAGCGCCTCCAGAGCTTGAGAAATGTCCTCTTTGGCAATGTTGGTCAACGACGGGAAATTCTCGATGGCCCCCACTGTGCCGAGATCCTTTCCGTCTTCTAGAAGTTGAGCTCGTTTGGCATCCCCATCCGATGTAAGTATCAGATCGTCCATGCGACAAGAGAAGGCGCGGTGTTGCAGAAACTTGGTGAAGAGACGGCTGAGAATACCAAGTAGCTTGCCAGCAATGTCCGCACCGTAGAGCTCATAGACCGAATGGACCAGGCCGTAGTCTGTAGCACCAAAGGCAGCTTTGTCCAAGACACCACAAAGAAGTTCACCGTCCATGAAGATGACTTTATCTTCTCTGGAATCAGCCCCCCAAAGATAACCAGGGACTTTCGTCTTGGTATTGAGATTCAGACCCGGGACATTGGATGGTGTGATGTTCTTCATTATCGTGGATATCTGATTCGACGTTCTGTTCAAGAGTTGTCTCTAGTAAAAACAGACGAAGGAGACTACTTACAATCTGTTTCCCAGTCCAGAGGGGTTTAGGTTTCCATATTGTCGGAGGAAGCGTTATCAGACGACTACTTTGGAAAACATCGTCTTCCAGGCGTAGTGCACCATAAAGCAGCTGAAAGTACTCTTCGCGCGTGAAGAACGAGTCTTGAGTCGTCATCCACACACCTGCGACGACGTGGTCCTGAATCAAACCTCGAAGTGGATTGCCGGATGTCGGTACTAGATATTGGTTATCTGTGTTGGCGATCATCATAGCTTCAGCTCGAGCGACTTGGTTTTCTATGAAGGAATTGAAGATTGGGTTGGGACTAATAATCGCGGTATTAGGGTGACTTACGAGGAAAATGGATATTCATCTCTGAGGAATCGAAACTGAGTCTTCTTATCAGCCAAGGAGATGTGAAACTCACCGTCTCCATCGAAATCAGCTGAGGAGTGTCAGCCTCTGGTTTTATTCTGACGCAAGGAGCAACTTACCATTATATGAATTACTATGGACGGCGTTTACGGGAGGTCAGTAATCGTACGTCAAAGGCGTATTTCCACCAACCAATTTGCGTAATGCATCCGGATTGTCTTTTCTCCGTGAAGAACACGAGCTTTGTGGGCCATCATACTAGGTTTGTGCAATGTGGGTTGTCGGTTGAGGATAAGAATGTCGCCATCTTGAAGGTGTCGATATACTTTTTTGTTTATAGCTGGCGTCCTGGTATACAGCCCTCGCCTGCCCATCGCACCTCGATCTCCATCTTGGGGTGTCAAAAGTTGGTTCGCGATGGCCGTTCGTTGCTCTATCGTCAATTTATCCTTATGGAAAAGCGTTAGAAAATCATCAAAGATGCATAGATCTCTTACTAATGACTGTTGACGACCATCTTCATACTCGACCATGGTTGCACCTGGATAACTATGAGGACCTGCAACGACTCTCTGCCGCATCTCGTGGAAATTTGCAGCTGTCACGGGTTCGGGGAACGTAAGCTTCCGCGCGAAAACTGGCGGTACACCAATTTCGTTCGGCTCGATGTTGACGTCCGGTGAGATAACAGAACGGGCGGCATAATTGACACGTTTACCCTAGAACCAACGAGACTAAAATCAGAAAAAAAAAAACAGATCTTGCAAGGCAAGAGACAGCACCATCATATGTTTCCGGAATAAGCCTTCCTTCTTCTCAAGACCTTGCTTGACCCCAGCAGGAGGAAGCTTGCCTTGCCGCATCGGTGCCGGGTTCTTGCTACTGTCCATGAAGCTGTTGACATCGACTTGCAGTTGTATGAGACGTTCCAAGAGAGCCCCCATGATTCGCTTACGCGCGTGCTCGTCAAAGTCTGGCGTTTTTTGGGAGGCGGCACGAAGCTCGATGTTGAGATCACGCAATCGGTAGGATGTGCTGAGCACTTTGGCAAGAAGCTCATTTTGCGGATGCTCGAACAAAGTTTCGTTCATTTTGGCAGGTGGGCGGAAACGCGTTGGAGACACGGGTATGACCTCTAGGAAAAATATGTCTGCGGAGGCATATGAAAGTCCTTCGCGAGAGATAGGAGCAAAGGGACCATGTCGTCCGTAAAGCAGCGAACACATGAAGGCCTCATTCCTGAACAAACGTCGCAAGTGAGCGCGACATTCTTCAGGTGCGACAACGCGCTCATTTCGGCCGCGTTTCGTCTTGACCCTGCCGTTGGCGGCTCTTGGCAAAGCTTCTTCATCAATGATTGTAGCGTTGTTCTGCGCGTCGACTTCTTCTCCTTCTTCCTCTTCCTCTTCTATCTCTTCTTCCTCGTCCTCTTCACTGGCCTCGGATCCAGACATGCCGATGTCTTCTGGGGGTTTCTTGCTTTGCTGAACAGATCGAAGAAGGTAAGCTTTTTCGGCAAGTAGAACGTCCGGTCGTCGCTTTCCTAGCAACTGTTTCTTCTGCTTCGAAGAGAGGTCGTACTCCACAATCTTGGTATAGCCTTCCTTTCGAAACGTATAGGCAGGGCTGGGGGTAAATAATTGTCACCGAATTTGATATATGAAGATAGAGACACGAAAATACCAAGAACAATCAGAATTGTGGCATTTGTTTGAGAGCGTTGCCTTGAGAAACTCGTTAATCAGGTCCTTCCTTGCTTGGTAGACGAGAGAATCCTTGTAGTTATCTCGCTTGCTCCCTGAAGCCCGGCTTAGATGGACCGCAACGTATAAATTTATTCTCATCATAAATTCCTGAGCTGTTTCATCCGGCACCGCTGGTTCGCTTTTGCCCTTCTCCATGTCCTCATCTTCATCCTCTAGCTGCGATGCATCGCTCTTATCTTTCTTCATGTTCGGTTGACACGTAGGTGAAGATCGTCGATGCCTTGTGCCGCGTCCAAGAGGCCGTGTTCTAGTAATCTGAATTTGGCGATGTATTTGCACAGCTGAAGCGTGCTGGTGAATCTCGCGATTCAGCGGTATGAAGATGATATGACGTACGACCGTCCTGCTCAGCTTAAAGCGATGACAGAAGAGGCATGTTGCACGCAACAGATTGTACATGTGGGTCATGAAGAGAGGATGGAATACAGGAGCAGGGAGCTCGATATGGCCAAAATGTCCCGGGCAGGTGAAATACGTCAACTTGCATGTTGCACAACTAAAGAATAAAATGAGAAATATGTCGAGGAATGATTTCACATACTCACATGTCGGATCGGTCGCTGGGTCCCAGAGCAGGATCGTACAAGCCGCCGATGTTTGGTCTGTTGAGGTCATCGAGGAGGATGGGATTGATGATCTGCTTGACGATATGCGCGGACATCCTGGCTTGTGAGGAATGAGAATGAGATGCCTGTGACGGTAGATGGCAGCGAGTGGGCGATGTTCATGGTCCTGGCTCTCCCCCACTGTCTGGCTTCGCTCTTGCTGCTAAGGTTTTTTTTAAGAGTCACGTGCTATGACCAAGTCGAACGCTCTATTTGCCAAATATAGAAATACATGTCAGGTGCTACATCATCCCGCTGCCCCTCCGCAAGCTGCCCGACGATCGAAGTTTGCCTGACTTTAGCTTTTGCGCTTCCCCGACAAGTTCCGCAATAAGACCATTATACGTCTCACTATCCTGCTGTAGCGTATCTCTCATCTGCAGTAAATATGTCAATAGAGATGATGT
Source organism: Macrocybe gigantea (assembly GCA_011319805.1). Taxonomy (NCBI): domain Eukaryota; kingdom Fungi; phylum Basidiomycota; class Agaricomycetes; order Agaricales; family Callistosporiaceae; genus Macrocybe; species Macrocybe gigantea. Next base: position 314,908 of record SJRY01000263.1, read on the forward strand.
CTGCGCTATCTGCGAGCCTATCTCCGTCAGATGTTCCTCAAGTTTCGATACGGGAAGTATCGTCAGTTGCTCTGCTCGGGGAAAAAAATTATACAAAATAGACATCGTTGGAATCAAGGCGATCGCACCTGGATCTAGCCGAAGCAGTTCGTCGATCTTTTCCATGTTCAGTGTCGGCTTGAGTCCAAATTGTGATTTAGGTGTCGGTTGTCGGCTAGGTTGTGGTGTTCCATTTCGTGAGCGGCTGCCGGCCGCCGTAGAGTTGTTTGTGGGAAACCCATTTCGTGGACCTGGGGGGGCCGACATAGGCCGTGTCGTTATTTCTAATGGAGGCAGTGGTTTGCTGGTTGCGCGTGGCAGCATTTCATCAAGATTGACGGGAATGCCCAGTGCAATGAGATGCTGTCGTCGAATCTTTGAATGCGTCCAATTTGGTGGCTTGGCAGGGGGCGAAGATTGCACCAACGTTCTATACAGCTCTCGGCTATGGAATACCTTTACATCAAACGAAGCAGCAATGTTCCCAAAAGATTTGACATACCTCTCTGGCGTTACCAAAATCTGTCCAACCCCTTCTACTTCCCTTATCTGTTCGTTCGTCACGACGTCCGAAAGGTCACCGTATCCCCAGATCGGCTCGAGAATATCATTCACTTCATCCTTCAGCTCTCGACGCGACGGCATTGGATCCAAGCGCAGTGCGTGCCATTGTTTTGAAGACTGATCTAGCTGCCTAGTGTCGTTCATAAAGCCGGCGTCATCAAATCCTGCCGAGCTATCCACCACCGCTTCTCCAAAGTCACCAAAATCCCCAAACTCATCGTCCTCATCCGTTCCTGGAGGTATTGACGCCGGGGCATTGTGAAAGTCCTCGAAAGCGTCGTCTTCGTTGTCAAATTTAGGGCCAGAAGGCGATGTAGTGAATGACGATGATCCCATGTGCGGCTTGGGGCCAACTTCGTCGTTCGTGCCCCATACTGAGGCGCCAAACGTAATATCATCGTCCATTGTCGAAGATATGAGTACGACGTCGAAGCAGTAATCTTTCTGTATCCATGATCGAGCCTGAGCGAACCGCGACGACTTGGATTTGGCGTTGTTTACGGTCGCCTAAATTCGCTTGTGCTCGCTATGAGCAACGACGACGACCGGTTTTTGTTCGATTCTCTGCCAGGCAAAAAGAAGCTCACGACGCGAAAAGTTCACATCAAACGTCTTTACGACATCATGCAACTCTGCATTCATCGTAATGACATGGAACGCGCTACGCGGGCTTGGAGCATACTCGCACGATGCAAAGAGACACATTGGATGTCGATGTGGAAGACTGGCCTGCTTATCCTCAACAAAGGTTTAGCACAACATACAGATAGCTCAAGGAATTTGGAGTATCTGCGAATGATGATGTTACGCTATTCCGAAGAAGTAAGGCGGCCTAAGTAGTATGCATCCTCCTCCATCGCTTATGAATGCTCTGCACCAGCGCGAAAACATACTGAAAGAATTGACTATCCAATTGATCTCGGCAGGCCGACATGAAGAGGCACTGGATGAACTTGATCTGTTGTATTCCACTCGGTCCGGTTCTTTCAACCCAACTAACAACTCTACAGATATCTGCCTTCCTTCCCTACCAAGATAATCCGAGCCTACATACTTACGCCGGGCTGATTCGGTTGTATCTTGCACAACCGACTGGCAAGTCCGGTAGGACATCCAGCCCGCGCGGCCCTTTCAGAATTTTGATTCCAAATTATAGGAAGTCAATCGACTTTCGATACTAAGCACCTTCAGGAAGCTCAAAAACACCTCACGCGTGCAAAGCTGCTGGAACCAAGTAACGTCATTGCGCAAGCTTTTCTTGAGAAGGTACCGAATACGGACCTATCGTTCATAAATGAAGCTGAGAGATATGACTATCGCACTAAAGGTACAGTACTTTTTAGACAACCCCGAAGCCCCTGGACAGACTATCGCGGAATCATCCGAAGATGAGGGATCCATGGACCTCGAATCTTAGGAACAACAAGGATATCGTCAATCCTGTCAGAATCTGAATCGAGGTTGATGGAAGGCATCTCTTCATCCTCGTCTTCCACAGGCTCGGATGTTATCCTGGGAACTTCTTGCGTGATGCGCTTCGATGTCGCGCTGCTAGAATCCGCCGTTGAACTCTGGCTCGTGCTTTGCGATACCGCTGGTGCATATCTGTTCTGTGCACTGCCAGCGTCCGCATTTGATGAGCCTGCAAGTGGCCTGCAAGTGGCTGGATCCGGGTCGGAAGCGTTTCTCCACGCGACATTGTAGACGTATCAGGAGACATGACTACTGCCCGATCGTTTGTTGGTCGAACAACGTTGGAGACAGTGTGTTGGAGATTTGGGAGACTGGATTGATCATCTGCCACCATAACTTCCTTTTCCAGAGGCGCCTCAGTCGTAGTCGTGTCCAAAGTCCGCACATGAAGATCACGTATGACATCGGTCTCTTCTTGCGACTGTTCTGCACGAAAGAACGACAGCGATTCCACGTGCGGCAGCGATCGAATTAATGGCGGGACCCGTGGATGCAGCAAAATGTCAAGGTCGTGGTATGTTTGCTAGAATATATATATGTCAGAATGAATTTGCTCTTAAGGATTCGCGAAGACTCACATCGTCAGAGAGATGAGTAGGATAACCGTATGACAGGGCCTAGCGTTTTGCTCATGACATTTGTAGTACCTGAGCCCAACTCTACGCAGGTCTCAAAGACCAGTCGAAGCAGTGTCTTGTGTAATTGCTCGTCCGTGGACAGCAGCGTAGGCGGCATGTGTGTGAGAGCCAAGAGAGTCGACAGCAAGACACGTGTTGATATTGAATGTGTTGAAGACGAAATATTGGGGTTTCGCAGCAAGATACGTAGCACTGCTTAGGAAATTAATATTCAAATCAAAGCTATTTAGCTTTGAAATACCTTGAACAGAGTTCATCATGACCTCGCCGTCTTCGATCTGAGGACAGATGGTCTGCCTGGAAACGTTGAAGATTTCTTCACCATCGTAACTCCGCGCACGCTTTTTTCCTTTTTTCGTTTTCGTGGCAGGCATTACATCCAACACATCTGATGCTTTTGGCATTAACCTTGATATCGAAGGCAGTAGCGCTCTTGTCACACGGCTGATTGTCATGGAAGAGTCGAGTGGTTGGCAATTGTAGAGCAAAACTTGAAAAACGGCCAAAAACGATGAACGCTCCTTCCTAAGTATCTGGTTTAGCATATTTGTCCAGAAGGCCCAATCTAGGACCTACGAGCTGAGTTGCTGTTCCAGACGGAAAGCAAGATAGCTGATTAAGCGACAAAGATGAGGCGAAAGGTGATGACGAGCACTACAAAGATATATTCATCTACACAGGCGCGCAAAATCGTTTGGCATAGACATACCATTTTGCAAGGCATGTAAGGAGTTCACAACCCAAAATCCATATTTTGGACGTCACAGCGTCTTCTAGAGAACGGGCTACCTGGTCAATATGTCCATCCTCCTAGCCAATCACGCATAAGCGCATGGAACCTCGCCGTATGAGCTAGCACTGAACCTTTTCATTTCTCTCGCATGTTAACATTGCGGTGATGAACTTCACTAAAGATCCTACAGGAACAGATACGGCTCGAAGGGATGACGAGCTAACGCGCTGAGTTTTGCTGTTCCGCAGAGAGATGAGTGATAGAAATACCTCAGGAGTTCACAAATGACGGCTGCACAGCATCGAAGGCGGTCAATGTTGAGAGGAACATCAACGTCTGGGGAATTAAAGTGTGAAGACGTTTGTTTCGCTGCTGCATAACCATGTGAGGATGAGCGAGGAAGTGGCACGCTGAGTCCATTCACCCGTATTGAACGTTGTCCGCAACGTTGACAATGCATTCCAGCCAAATTCCAAGGTCTCTTCTAGGGATTTTCTCCATAGGTTCGCAGCCCCGATTTTTCCTCCAGTACGATGGAGAGCGACATACAGTCGTGATGCAGCTTTGAGCCTTTCTTCTCTTATGGGTTGCGGTGCATTGCCGTTCAGAGACTTCAAAGCCAACGTGGACAAACCTTGATGGATTGGCCGACATAAAGTGGGATAAAGGACGACAATCTGCGACAGGACATGCAACACCAATATCTGTGAGAGATGTTAGATGTGTTCCTTTGCCAAGGTCAAAAATAATTCAACAATCAAATCTTCACTATCCCTCTCAGCCAATCCATTCAAGAGATTTGCGAACTTTGGTATGTTGGGAGTGACAATTCGGCGTTGAAACTCAGACACTTCCGTAGCGGTGGTGAAAATCGTAGCTAAGAGCCGGATTGCACCCTTCAGAACTGGAATAGCTTCTGGCCTCTTCGCGAAAATGATGAGTTCGATGATAAATTGTGGATAGTGACATGTAGTGTACAGACAGATATTATTGTTAAGCCATCCGTCACCCAGCCCTGGGCGCACTCCATCATAACGGCCTTGGAGAGCCCGGATGTCCTCTGAGCCAATACTAGCCCAGCCCACCTAGCTCCAGAATCCTTAGAATGAATGAGCGAGTTGAGCCTTGCAGTCCACTTCGGTAAATGAGGAGAAGGAGAGAAACTCTCGGCACAAAGGAAAGTGAGCGCAAAAGGTAGATTCGACACTGCCGACGAATCAGACGCTAGATGAACGAGTAAAAGGCTCCTCAGGAGCTCAGAACTGGCGGCCATCGTCGAAGTCGATATGATGGGGAAAAAAAGCTGAGCAAATAATCAACTAACAGAACGCAACAGCCTCCGAGATCAACATAGATAAATAATCTGGATTGTGACGACACAATTACATTGCTTCAGTGTGCCCTTACTATGTCAACGCCGTATGCGCGATAGACCCCAGTGTAGATGAGCGGTTACGCTTATCTGAATTCAAGGTCAATTACGGGTTGTGATCCTTGTGGGATGATTATTGATTGCAAATGCAATTTCGCAACAAACAGGGCAAATTCGACGTTACTGAATTTATTGGCGTTGTTTCGGAAAAGCTTATAGCGCAATCGAAAGTAGACAACGGCGTGAGTAGAGTGGACCTGCCTTAGTGTACTTGAGACTTACTCTTTGTCGTAGCATTTGACCCCAAACCTTTCATCCGAACATTCGAAGCGGCGGTGGACAAGCTGATCGCTCTCCGCAAAGATGTTCAAGCGAAAACCGAACAGATGCAGAAGAGCGTCAGAGTCGCAGAACGCGAGTACTCCAAAAAGATGGCGGACTTGAACCGCGGATTTGAAGTCAGTTATTCTCCGGCCTAAGGACACCTTCCATTGACCGATACACTGTAGGCGGTTGGAAACACCTTTTTCGGCATGGAAGGTCGTTTGAATGAAGTCAGTAGCACGGCAGTGCGCATTGGTGAGTCGCCACACGCTCTTTTTTTTTTTTTTGTTGTTGTTGCTTATCTGCTCCCCAGGCGAACAGCTCGAAACTGTGCATCTTGAGCGCCAGCGAGCTCAAGCTGCTTACGAATTAATTGACTTCTATAATCAGTTCAGTAAAGGTGACACCGCGCGTTTAGATACGATGCGGAAAGAGGGAAGGGCCGGCAGACGCCAGGTTGCAATAATATTGCGTCGTTTGCTTACCGTGGCCAAAGAAGTGGATCTTCCAAACGCTGACAAGGTGCATTGTATCTTGGTGTCACTCTATACATATTCTCATGTCCATAACAGACTCGGGAAAATATCGAGAAATACTGTGAGAAATTCGAGAAGGAAATGCTTAATCTGTTCGATAGGTGTTATCGCAAGGGCGACCCGAAAATGATGCATGTTCGTGATTTCTTCTTGTGAAGTTGAAATATGCTGACTGTTTTATGACGGGCAGCACTGCGCACAAACATTGCTGGAATTCAACGGAGGTGCTTCTTGTGTGCAAGTATACGTTAATCAGCACGATTTCTTTATCAACAATGTGCGCGAAAATCAAGCTGTGGATGATACGACTTTGTATGCATTCGAAAAGTGTCGTGGAACGATTATCGTTGAAATGTCGCTCTTAGGTGGAATTTGGTACCAGATCCTGATGCAAACCCCCCTAAGAGTGAACTGGGGCTGAAGGAACTATTCGTCGAGATACGATCTACGGTCGAAACAGAGGCCCAGATAGTCAAAGCAGTATTTCCCAACCCTCCTGTTGTCATGCAAGTCTTCCTACAACGCGTGTTTGCTCAATCTGTAGGCTGGCATTCATATTTCATCTTCGCACCTTCTCATCATCACCATAGATTCAACAACATATGGAGCAGCTGCTTCACAGGGGTTCAGCGATCTCTGACCTTGCTTATCTACGCATTCTTCAACTGGTGCATGTTCAAGCCTCAAATCTTGTCGAAGATCTAAAGGCATACGAGCTTCCCCACGTCTCTCCGCGGACGCCATACGAAGCAACTGAATTCCGACGGTCCTTGACTGGGACCACGTCGAACCCTCCCCCCGGTACTTCTGCTGCCGTCAGCACTATGTTAGAAACGGCTATGGAAGAACTGTTTGTTCCATATATCGAAGGCCAGCGTTACCTCGAACACGAGAGCCGCAGCCTGGGGGCATTGTATTCCGGCCTATTGGCAAATTTCACTCGGTACCATGTGCGCATATCTGGTTCCTTATACGTGTCTATCAATTCACAGACATTTCTGCAATAGGAACGCGCGCAAAAAGGCAAAGGATCCGTGTTTGATCGTGTCGTAAACCAACTCAGCGCTGCTGCCGCAACTACGACAGCAGGAGGCGGCTCGACGACGTCAGCCCAGGCTGCCGCTGCGTTGATGAGGCTGGGAGGACTCAATCCGACGAACCAAGACAAGCCTGGCGAGGAACCTGTTCGCGAAGAGGACGGACTTCTTTCCGTGGACGTCGCTGAGAAAACGTTAAAGTGGCATGCAGAAGCCATTGGTCGATGCATTGAGTTGAGTCCTGCCAATGACGTGTATGTGACACTTGATATCCATTACAGTTCAAAACATAACTCTTTTGTGAAGGGCAAAGAATGCTTTTTCCCTACTTCGCGTGCTCGGAGAAGCCATAGGAAATGCTTACGTTGGTGCAGCCATTGAAACGTGAGTACTAACGTTTAACGTCATCCTTTCTACATTATCTTGATCTAACCAACTTCAGTGCTCAAGTTCGCCTTGAAACGACCGATAGCAAATCAGAGCCTTTCCTTCAACCTCTTGCTGTTGTGAAAGTGATCGACTTGATCTGCCATCTTTGGCAGCAGTATGTTAATACAGCTATCTTGCCTCTCGCTAGTTCATCGGTTACAGTCCGCCGAGAGATGGTTGCCTTCAATAATCAGTCGATAAACAGACTGGAAGCTGGCGTCAATCAGCTTCTGCAACGCATAACTGACTGTGAGTGACTCAAGCTATCCCAAACTTTCTTTACCATCTAACGGTAATCTGCCATAGCCGTCATTTCATCGTTGTCGTTTCAACTCACCAAGCAGAGGCGCAACGATTTCAACCCACGAGACGATGATCTCTCTTTCGCTCGTGTCAACACCGAACCCTGCGTTGCTTGCTGTGATATTCTGGAACGAGTGCTTGAAATGGCGAAGCAAAATCTGAGTGGGAAGAACCTGGAGGTGTTTCTTACGGAAATAGGTGTTGCATTCCATGGGTACGTACTTAAATCTCCGCGGAACTCAGCGAAAGCTTCATGTTACTTGTCTTTCCTCTTTCCAGGGCGTTGTTGGAGCATCTTCGGAAGTTCCCTGTCAGTGCGACAGGTGGTCTCATGCTGGCTAAGTATGTCGCTCATGACTCGTCCTGGATAGGTTTTTAATGCTCGATTTCTGTTTCAGAGACATCAAATCATACAAGACTCCATAAATGGCTTCGGGATCTCATCACTCAACGAACGCTTTGAGTTTATTCGCCAACTTGGGAACATATTCCTCGTCAGGCCGGAAATATTAAAGTCCTACATCACAGAGAACTATTTGGGCCGTATCGAGCCGTCTTTATTGAAACCTTATCTTCAACTCAGAAGCGACTGGACGCAGTTCAGCAAAATGTTCAATGATTCACAAGACGGACAGGATGAAGGAGCTAGTGGAACGGAAGGAAGGAGCTTGAAGGACCGCATCGGTCGTTTGAGTGTCATGATGAAGGAATTGGAAGGACTCCGACTGAGCGAAGGGCTTTCTATTCCGACGCTTCCCACAGGTTTGCCAGCAGTTTCACGATTTCGACCAAGCCATTCTGATATTTAATACCCGAGCCCATATACTCAGACGCAGTGGTATTTATTCACCTCTGAACACAGGATTACGTTTCTCTTTAAAAGCTTGTAAAGCCTCCATTCTGTCGTGGGTGGACAACAGCGTCTCGTAGGATGCTCGCTCAAAGTCCAGACCTGCATTTATGTGTGAAAGCCTTGCATACTCGCAGCAATAAGGTTCTAACCCGTTTCGAGAGCAAGATCTTCTGATCTAGATACAGCCTGTTTGGCGGCACGAAGCGCAAGGGAGCTGAGAGCAATATCAAACATGAAGGCACGCAAAGGCGATAGGGGTAACCATACCATTCTTTGCGATTGTCTCCGCAAGAGAAAGAGCACGGTCGAACCCCGATGTTTCGGCACTTGAAATGTAGTCCATTAATCCTGTAGGAGGCGTCGCATGAAACAATTGACCATTCCGAAGCGTCATTACATACCCCATGCGTGCGCCTCTTGTGCATTCAACATCCTCGCAGTGAAGATGAGGTCCTTCGCTTTCGCAGGACCCAGCAATCTGGCAGCCCTTTGCGTTCCTCCAGCTCCAGGTATTATGCCCAAGCTTGTTTCGGGCAGACCAATCTTTGATACGTCATGGCCTACAAGACGCGTAACACGTTAGAATTGCAAGACAGTACGCCAAATGAAAGCGACACCTGCAACCCTCAGATCACATGCAAGACTTAGCTCGAGACCTCCTCCAAGAGCTGGCCCGTCTATCGCTGCGATAGTGGGCATTGGCAAGTTTTCAAGCTTTCCGAGCGCGTCTCGCAAATCTGCCAGGAATTTAGCCACCTGTAGCTGCGTCATAGTCCGTCTTTCCACGAGATCGGCTCCAGCGCAAAAGGAACCAATGGTTGTAGATCGGAGGATTAGTACCCGGATGCTGGGAGTTTTCCAATCAACAATGAACTCTCATTTCAACGTTATATGAAGCGGGTTCAACCTCTTGTCGAAGTGCGCTGTCTCCAGACACTCTCTTAATTGCTGCGCACGATAGAAGAGTCAATCTTGGTAATATCATGTCCGTACATTCTATGCACCTGAAGCAATGCGATGGAAATAGCATTTCTGCTTTGCGGCCGGTTAAGAGAAAGACAAGTGATGCCAGGATGTGTTTCAATGGGTTCCAGGAACGCTTGCCTAGGTATCTGCGAAAGACATCGGCGAAATATCAGGGCATGTCTCAAGAGCGGAGGTCTGACGAGGGATAACATAGGAAAGACCAGCAAATGCGGGGAAACAAGAGATGTTGCATGTTGTGTGGGACGAGTCAAGCGATCGGATCATAAATTACTGGAATGACATAAACAGATTGTAAGAACATGCGAGTTATTGGGCTACAGTCCACCATAGAACGAGTCTATCGACAACGGCACCGAGCCGCGCTGTCGCCCAGCTGCTCTCCGCACCGTCTCCTGCGGTGGGGATATGAAAGCGCCTCCGTCGATCGTCGGAGAGCCATATATCCTGCTGGTGGCTAAGGCATCTGCACGGAAAGGATCCAAAGGCGTCTGATGCTGGAGATCTAGCATGCTTGGACTAGGCGAGCCGGTCGATCCTGCAGTGGCAGCGGAATTCCCTGAAGCACGCTTTTCTGTGTATTCTTTTGCATCGTACCACGACGGGAGACTAGTAGTAACTCTCTTCGCGAGGCGCTTCTTCATCATCAAGATGAAAAATATTATAAGGCAAAGAATAACGAAGGCCACTACAACGAACGTTCCGATTACGAGCGGTTTCTTGCTCCAGAACCTAGATTCAAAAAAAAAAAAGTCATCAATATCTGACTGTTCACAAGATCGAACGCGCTTATCGTACCTTACACGGGTTGCTTCTACGGGTCGGAGTGCAGCCGATGGGTCAGGGGATGGCTGTCCTGTGGGTGTCGTTATTCTGGTGATGAGAGTCGTGATAGTCGATGCAGAGGATATCGCAGGAGGAATGACTGAAGAGGAGCTGCTCGCCAAAGCGCGATGGCTGGTAAGGGTGCTAAATCCGGTTATTAGAAGAACGGGACTCCGGTTATCCATTTTTGAGCTCTCACCTTGTCGACTGATCATGTGTGGGAGTAGGCGTTGCCTTCGATATGGAGTGGCTTCGGCCGGAGGTTGATGTACGAACAATTTGCGAGCTTTCCGCCAGCGAACTTGTAGAAATGAGACCAGATGTGTCGGACGTTGTGGAACTGCTGCTATTTGAGACCGGGGAAGCAGCAAATGTTGCGCTAGAAACTGAAACCGCAGCTACTGAGGAGCTGATGGTGGCCGATGGGAGAATGTCACGATCGAGGGCTCCTTATTATCGGACGAGGTCGTCAAAATCGCAGATGATTCTGCACGGCGAAAAGCGACAGGATGAAATCGCAGCACGTTACGGTGGTTGTGCGTGTCCAAGAAGAAAGATCAGGATGCTGCATCGCTCCAGGCATGAAGCTGTAAGGGAAAGTGGCCGAATATTACTCCAGTGGATACAATCGAAGACGAAGAGGCGGCAAGGTTGGAGGACCCGCAGTCCTACAAGTGCCCAGCGACTGTGTGGAGCTGAGGGTTTCTGAACATGAATGCCAATAGTAGACCAGTTGCCTCAAGTAACGGCCGACGATTCCATGTTTGATGTGAATTTGATGGTTCCGTTGCCCGTCGCGAATTTTCACAACCACGGCTGATCCCCGTATAACATCTATATGATTGACATGAAACACTTCTTGAGATAGACACAGCGTATTGTGCCGCCTATTCGCACCTTCCAACCTGTCATCATGTCCTAATGAAGCAGAAGCCCAGTACTCACGGGTGTCATAAGTAGAGGCTCGGACGGCAGGTACCACAGAGTACGTCTGTTGTCTTCATTGTGAGCATCAGCTCCGCTTGATATGAAATATTTATGCATGTTGCTTGAAGTTGTTCGCCACAGTTCCACGCAACAAAATGTTACCCTGATACCAGTTACAGAGAGACGATGAACCAGACAAAATAACCATCAGTATCTAAGCCCGTAAGCAGCCTCATCAGTCAGATCAGGCCTCTTGACCGATGTGGCGCAACATCAAGTACAGAAGACAACGTACAATACTGAGGATTCACATTCAAGTTTTGTAAGCGTGGCTTGAAACTTGAAGTATATCTCACCTATACAGGCTTCTCCATAATAAGAGTGATGGTGGAGGCTTGGGCTGCAGGATTCCCAGAAAGCACCGGCAAGGACATAGATGATCGTCCCCTCTGACAATGCTTGTACATCATTGAGAAGATGTTTGTCGTCGAGGGGTGTAGCCCATCCTTCTCGCAAACATTTTCGCTTGGTCGTCATGCCCAGCGCTGGAAATCTCCACACAGAACTGTCGCAACTGACGCTTTTTCAACATGTCCTCAATTTCGCCGACATCGTATTGTCCATTACACCTTTCTCTCAACTTGCCCACAAGTCGTTGTTTTGACTAGGGGCAATGATGAAAAGCTACACTGCAAGAGGTAGACAAACTGAACGGACTTTCTCACCAAAAGTTAACCAGACCTGCCATAAGTCGACAATTTTCCAAGTGTGGGCACCGACGTAATACCAATTTTTCTATACAAAGGCGAAGGTAAACCATCAAGCCAGGATGGAACCTCACATACCAGTTTGACAGGATAAACAAAGGTGTGGAAGGTCGCGCTGTCTCCACGGCCTCTTTAATGTAGTCAGAAACTTGCTGATTTACAGATTTTGGTGCCCAGTCAAGGATATGTGTTGATTGCGGCCCTTCCAAGAATATGGGATCATGTAAGAAAGCAACGTCGTCAATAATTTGCAGAGCGAGGCCAAAGTCCGAGGGATGCTGCAAACTGTTTTTGTGCTCCAGTCTCAACGTGTGCGTTTGCAATAAGATATTCGCAACGAACTTTGACAGGGACTCGGCCTGCGGCATGGATGGATGAGCCATGATTAGACAGGTAAATATGACAAGATCGTCACCTCTTCATCTGCTACAATTGCCTTGTCTATCAGTCTTGACAACGAAATCGGGCCGCAACTAATCCTGGTGGTTGCGGGTGGCTTGGAGTAATGTATTTTCCAAACCTCATCCTCTTCCGCATTTATGCTTACAGAAGCATGACGAGAACCGCCCGACCCAGCCGTTGGCACTGCGGCTACTGGAGGGCTAAGAGACTTCTTTTCCTTGTCTTGCGTCTCGACGGCATTGACTACGCTGGATTCGCGTGCGTTTGATGGACCCGCTCTTGGTGTTGTCAGCAGAGAGACCGCCTGATCGCTGTCTGAACTATTCCTTCTCGGTTGCAGTGCCTCTTTTATGGCCTTCCTGAGATCACCCTCCTGGTATGTTTGGCCAGGACTGTGAGATGTGACCTGTGATTTCCCTTCATGTAAGCTTGCTTTCTGCTAGACTGAATCAAACTATACCCTTTCGTTCACGAGATCTCGAATGACGATGCGAGCATGGCGCAACTTGCGAAAGGCGTCGTTTCGAGCCTCGATGGCCTTGTCAAGGTCTGGCTTTCCTTGGGACAGCTGTCGCGTCAGCTCAGCATTCTGTTCATTCAACCTCGTTTCCCTCTTGGCGAATTCAGCGTGATGGGCTTCGAGCTCGGCCGCCTGTGTCTGCCACCTCTGTCCCTCCTCGTCTGTCAGGCGCTGTACATTGGACAGCCGGTTCTGAATACGAGAAACAGTTCCTGTGATATTCAGAAGCTATCAGATGGGTTGCAGTCAAACCAAGTCTGTGCGGGGAAAGACGAGTGAACGTATATCACCTCGTCCTGTATAGATCGTAGCTCGACGTGAAGCGGTGAAGTGTAGACCATAATAATACAAGACGACTACGAACAACTTGTGAAGATGAACGGAATGGACTTTGCGTCCGAATTTGTTTTTGGCTGATTTGCAACGCCGCGAACATGCGGAGTCAGAGAATGCCGTTAGCCATCCAAGCGATTAGCAGCCTCCCAGCTCATAGTACATTGTTATGGCATCTAGGCTGCTCGTCGACGTCCACACTCACGTATATTTGCCTAGATACGCCGCACTTTTACGCTCCAGAGCCACTGTTCCCCTCATTCGCTCTACGACTGGTCCTGACGGCAAGCCAGACGAAAGGTTTTTGATTTTGGATCATGAACCCAGCGGCGGCAGACCGGTAGGGCCTCAATACTGGGACAGGGGGGAGAAACTGCAGTTCATGGATCGCCATGGCATTGACGTGTCAATAGTGAGGTATGTGCGACGACGATCGTGGAGCCCTCAATTGGTGCTGAACATGCCTCGTCAAGCTCCGCGAATCCTTGGCTGGACTTTCTCCTTCCAGCTGAAGCGCGGACTCTCGCGTCAGAACTGAACCGAGACTTGGAGCAATATTGCTCCTCTCACCCACCCTCAATGATCATTCAATCAAAAGATTATATGGCTTTGGATTGCTGCCACTCGTCTCGAATGCGACTACAGACAGTCTTGTGGAGGCTGTCGAGCAGATCTCGTCCCTGCCACATCTGAAGGGCCTCATCATGGGCACGCGTGGCATTGGAAATGGATTGGACGACGAAGCTCTTGACCCTGTTTGGGGCGCGATCGAAAAGGCAGGATTAGTGGTGTTCATCCACCCGCACTACGGTGTTGATGCCAAAGCGTGGGGCGATAAGGACAACGGCCATGTCCTCCCGCTTGCCCTTGGTTTTCCTTTTGAAACAACAATAGTGAATCAGAACCTTGTTTTCAAGCATGATGGCGAAAGCTGATTATTTTTCTTCGTATCAAGGCAGTTACGCGACTGATCCTCTCTGGCGTTCTCGACCGCTTCCCATCACTGCGCCTGTTGCTTGCCCACTCGGGTGGTGCCTTGCCTCAACTGTCCTCACGTCTCGCCTCTTGTATCGACCATGATCCCATCGTTGTCTCACGTTTGCAACATGATGCACGATATTATATCGGGAAGCTGTATTTGGACGCCGTGGCGTATGGGTCTGAGGAGTTAGGCTTCGTTAGCGATGCCATTGCTCGCGCAGAGAGATATAAAACGGGCAGTTCGAGTGCAGGCATCCTGACGCGCAGTGTCGGAAGCCAACGAATGCTGTTTGGCACCGATCATCCATTCTTTCCGCCACTGAAATCATCGAATAAATGGAGGAGCGTTGTGGAGAATCTTATGCCATCGACAACGTTCAAGGCTGGACGCAAGCGGACAAGGATGGCGTCCGAGGAGGGAACGCACTTTCTCTGTTTAATTTACGGATATAAAATACGTATTTATTGAGAGTCATACCGCCACGCTTGTAGACGCCTGGACGTCCTCGGAAATTTGAATCTTCAGGCTAAAGTCAATGTGCTGGACGGACTGATGCACGACACTCGTGCTCAAAATATCGATTTCTTCGTGCACAGTCAGCTATTCATCGAGGCGAGACGTTCTTTGCTGCTCACCGTTTGTCGCGCGCTCTTGCAAATTTGCTTCCGTTATGTTGCCGCTGGACTCGAACAGGAATTTCCTTTGGCCCTTCCACTTTTGTTTCAAACGTCTTGCAACGTCAACCAATTGGGCGCCCTCCATGTTATCCAGCATGATGATATCAGCCCCAGCAGCGATAGCTTCGTCTGCCTCTACCTCCGTGCGAACCTCGACGTCCAACAGCAAACTGAATCCACCAACAGCCCGGGCTTGCTCAATCGCAGCGGTGATTGAGCCTTGTTTCAAAGGTCCAATTAGAGTTGGAGAGTATGGGAGGGGCGGGGTGGCATTGTTAAAGCTGACCTGAAGACCAGATATGATTGTCCTTTAGCATGATCATGCTCGAAAGGTCATGTCGGTGGGGATCGATGCCGCCAACCAGCATTCCATACTTCTCCACTAGTCTGAAGCCTGAGAGCGGATTTATTTTCGAATGCTCAAAGCAAAAGCAAAGAGGGGCATGCCTGGCGTGGTCTTGCGCGTACCAGCGATGATTCCGTTGTAGCCATAACCCGTGGCCAGATCCCTGATCCTTTTTGATCTAGCCCGAGTTAATGAGAGAGCACGTCAAGAGAGGCAGAAACAGGTATCACTTGGTAGCTATTCCGCTGCATCGAGCCAAAAGATTCAAAGCGACGCGTTCGCCCAAAAGCAGATGCCGCGCCTTGCCTCTGACAGTCGCGACATGTTTGACGGGCTCAAATGTCTCTCCTTCTTTCACATGCCAGTCAACCCTAGCATTGTAAGTGTGAATTTGAACGAAGACGAGATAGCACACACTCGCAGTCCAGCTGAGCAAAAATTTCGGTGAAGAAGGGTGATCCTGCGAGCACGGCTGGGTTTTTTCCCTTGCCAAACAGGAAAGCCTCTCGTTTCGCTTCCCCGACGATGTAACCGCCATAATCAAAAGATGGAGCATCCTCGGCCAGCCATTCCGCAACCTTTGACTTCCAAGAAGGAGGAAGGAGATGCTCAAGTGATTTCGACATGAAAGAGTATGGCACGGTATATTATCGCTTACCATATACAGCAACGATCGCCAGTACTGTGTAGCCCAAGTCCCATGAAATCAACAACGGAACATTCGAACATGGAATAAGCACTAGGTCTAAAATATCAAAAGACACCCAGATCCAGGAAAAGAAAAATGCAGTCCATGAATTCATATAAAAGCCGATCAAGCTACTGGACTCATTTTTAAGCAAAGTAGATGCTCAAAAGCGCGCAAGAGGCAACTACTCCAACACTAATGGTCGTAGAGAGAGCGCCGTTGGTGCCTGGCGGATTAGTATTTCCCGACGATGGTCCAGCAGAGGAGCTCGTGGAAGGAGCAACGACCGGTGCTGTCGTCGTGGGAACGACAAAGGTCGTCCTGTCAGGTTCTGACGGTGAGCCACACGTGCATTTGATCTGAAACAGAAACTAGACTCACGGCAGGGGACTGGACACGGAGGAAGAGACGTTGGGAGCTTTGATGGAGAATTCACCTGTTTGAGCGAGGATGGAGTCGAGATGTTCAGAATCTTGGACAAAGTTGAGACGGAAACCATCGCCCAGAGGCCAGCCCGTGCTAGGTGGGTTGAAAGAGGCTTTTGCAAGTGTTCCATCAACCTGCGCAGCTAGGACCTGGCTATAGCTGTTCGCCTGTAAAATCAGATGAGGGGCTTGGCACACCCAACTTGGAAATCAAGCATCAGTGACCTGATTGACAAGGACGGCAGTGAAGTTCAGGCGGTCAGTTTCGACCCGCTCCCAAGTGGAGCTGGCAAGGTGGTGTCAGGCATAGTTTACTTGCATGGGAATAGGAGAGGACCTACGGTTGCGCGCCAACATTGGTCCATCCCTGGTTCGCGTTGGGTGTGAGAACTCGATAGGCGAATGCAGACGCGACGAAGGCGAGGGACGCAAATATGGCGAGACGCATGGCAGAAAGGAGCGTGTTTGGAAGAAACGAAGGACGGAAGACTGACGGCGGGGGAACAGGCAGGTTTTATAAGTGACACTGGCCTCACATTTTTTGGGTTAAATTCGCTTGTCACGTGTTTACGTAACAAAGGCTCGCACTAATCGACAAGGTTCTTTGATGGTCCTGCAGGTCGATAAAATGAATTGAGCAAGTACCTCGCCGTAGAACCACGCATTGTCCGCCAGGATGCTACATATCCTGCACGCCGTCCACACGCCGCCCGCAACGGTCGTGACGGACTCAGCCACGTCACCTGTCATCACTCTGAAGTCATTCAACGTTCAGCTTTCACGAATTAAGTATGCTAGGTCCTCATCATCCCTTCCAATTTAAACCGAAAGACAAATTGTCATTCAAACCGAGCAAGCTTGAATACTAATACTCACACTAAGAATCCAGGCTGCGTAACATGTCTTCAGCTTCCGTCCAGAGATCCCGTTGGCTCCAGACGCCAACGATCAACGTGATGATCATCCAGCATGACCGCTCACTCATGTCTCCATCATCCGCGGCCCGTTTCATGGCCATAGATGCCGACGTTCGTTCCTGAATGAGCAGTTTCAAAAGCGCCAGGCAAGCTCGTGCCAGATTTCGTAACAAGTTCATATCGTCAGCGGAAACGTGCTCTTCGACTTTAGACAACAGCACAAAAATCCACCGTGCGTGACTTTCAATCGGTCTTGATCCCGGGCTCGGTTCCCTCAGGTAGAGGTTTATCCAATGTGTAAAGTACATGAGAAGATGAAGCGCCATACGCTGTCGGGATTAAGAATAAGACTAAATACGTCTTTAATGACGCAAATTGATGTCGACATACCTCATCTATTCTTCTCAGTAGCGATGGGAACGGCTCTCTCGGTGCGAGTTTAAGCATCTCGGGTTTTAACGTATGAATTGCTTCTGATGGCTGATTATCTAGAGCTAGAAGAGAGGGCGCCGGAGATGCCGCCATTGACTTGGAATCACCAATGCCTGGTTCTGAATGTGAATCCACGACCCAATGGTCTCTGGTCGGCACAGACTCTTGTAATGGGTGCTCATCTGTGGCAAAAGGTATTGCGCGTTCCGTAAATTCGCCAGAAATGTCGCCGGTACGACGTCGCTTTCTCTGCTTGGGCTTCTTCGGAGGGTTCCACTCTGACTCGGGCTTCCCAGACAAGAATGCCCACCATAAGTCTCTTTCCTTCTTATCAGGAATGACTCTTTTCAAGGAGCTCATCGAGCCAAAATCGACGTAGATAGTGGGTTGGCTCAGGTTCTAAGGACGGGGGTCAAATTCAAAGAGTGCCCAGAGTGTAACCCGGCTACTTTACGAAAATTTCGAAATCGAGTTACGAAGAGGTTTCGCCAGTCTTCAGTCGGAACCGTCGTATGACTCGGTAGGGTACGAGCATTTTGTGCTGAGGAGGGCTGGGTTTCTTCATTTCGTAGGGATTTGCTGCGCGTGTAACATGAGGCAGCAACCGCGCATCGCGCCTGAACAATGAGAACGATGAGTATATGTTTCATATCCAGGCAAGGTGACACACCGGACTGTGAATAAGTACTCCATGCCATTGGTGGGCATGCCGCTATAGTCTTCGGGCAGGTTGGCTACAGGAAGTATCTGCCTGCCCAGTGAGGGCTCATCGTCATCTGTGTTGTCCATCTCTTCTATCTTGCGCTTGGATGACAACATGCAAGGCTGCAATGATGAGCAAGAGACAAGACAGTCAGTCTTCTGTTTGTCGACTTGACAAACGATACGAATCAGAATGCAACATGCATGACATGCTTTCACACCACTCATTTTACCAACTCTTCTGTGCATCCTCTATGAAACTGTCATTCTCATAGCACATCGCAACGACCAGAACCGATATACTATCCAAAACACATGGACAACGATGACGAGTTTGACACCGAAGCGCTCCAGGCGCAGATCGACCTATCCATGTCATTCGCCCAGGATCTGGTGTCATCGTGGGTGAAACCTAACCGGAAATTAGCCAACAAGGACAGCGCAGACATCGAGACCGAACTGAAAGAATACATGCGTCGTCCACCTAGGTGAGGATCGACTGCGCCTCCTAACAGATTACCGAAAACTCAGAATTCTTCGTCGGCGCAGACTGGGCGTTGGAGCACCTATTCCCGAACCTCAGACCTTCTATGTGGAGGGCGCACGCCTGAGAGGCAAACTGGTAGGGAAAGGACACAGAAAACAAGCAAAAGACGACGCCTCGACAGAGAAGAAGAAAAATCTGATGATGAGGGAGAGAGCCGCGCAGGTGCGATCAAGAAGAAACGCAGGCTAGGTCCATTCGAAGCGGAAAAACCGAAAAAGAGGAAAAAATCTAAAGCCCTACAGAACGGCGAAGGCACCTCTGTATCGAAGAATGACGATACATCGCAGCTGGAGCGTAGAGTACTCTACGGTCCGCTGAGAAGCCGAATCCGTTTGTTTTGGACAGCTCAGCCGACAGGACGAGGAAAAAGGACGAGGGTCAGCACCACACCCCTCCCCAAAGATTTATGAGACCAGTTGATTCTGTCACCTCTACAAAAGGTCAAAGTGAGCTATGTATGCCAGCCTTGCCACTTCGCATCCTCGCTGACGTGAATCTAGCGGATCTTACTTCTGTCCCTGACACTCCAAAGCCAAGGCCTTTCCCAGTTTACCTCTTCCTTTCCACTCTCGAATCTGAGCGCCTTCCACCTCGTCTTAAACAGCTATCCTCAACCTCAGTCGCCCAATGGAACGGGAAGATGAAGGCAATGAGTCAGATCATCGATCATCATCTCCCACGAAAAAGAAAAGGAAACGCAGAAGGAAGAAGAAGGGCGCGCTGACGGAAGGTGAACACGGAAAAGCTCCATGAATGCGCCATGTTCGGCAGGGGTTGGATATATGGACATCTATGCTTATCCCTATCACGTATCTTTCCTAGGCCGAACGTATTTATTTCAGCGCACAAGATGACTACTGCTGTTAGGATCCGTCGACCAAAAGTTGCGCGGATGGCAAGGCCATGGAGAATGGCCATTTCTGTCGCCAGCAATCAAACTGAAGTTTCAAGCAGTCTTCGTGATTAGGCAGCATGCGGATAGTGTCACCCATGACATGTACACCATGGCATTATGAGATGAAGATCACGACCATAAGGGCGCCAAGCCACAAGTCCACAAGGAGATAGGCGCACAGGGTGAACTTGTGACCAAGCACCACGTCAGTATCGGCTCAACCTTGTCCACTTCAGCGTGAAGAGCCTAGCACGATATACGATTGTCAGCAGAACGGACTGAGCCAGCACTGATTATTGGAGGAATTCAGATGCAATAAGGGACGCGACTAGTGCGCTCGCTGAAGGAACCCATGGTCGGGAGTTGTTGACCGTCATCCCAGGCGAGGACACCACCTTGCCTTATGAGTGGCGGTATTTAACCGCGGATCCCGCTCCCATTCGGAGACTCGATCATGATCTCACTCGCGTGGCTTGAGTAGCAACGGAAGTTTCTGTCAAGATGTCTGATTCGCGATCTGTGCTCAAGACAATGGGTATGGCGGCAGAAACAGAACATATCCACATCCCAAATCTCCGTATTGGTACATATTATACATAGTTTGAAAGACAATGGTCCCATGATAAAAGAGAAATCCCTGCAAGGAGGGACTGACCATAAATAGATAAATAGATCCGCCCAACATGGAGTGAACGAGGCGGAATCAGCGACGGCCACTTCGCCTCGTGCTGGCATGCGGACGGGCCGCCGGTCGCCTGCTGCTGTGTCTTGACGAATGATGCGACTGATGACCCATGGGCTTACGAGTGACTGCAGGTGGCCTTTGAGAAGACCGTACAGCTAGTCTATTTGGCTGCTGCCCTTTCGTTCTCGTCGCGGAATGGGGGAGTCGATGGCTGCGGCCGGTGGTTCCTCGAGAAAGCGTGCGAGATGGCTTATCGCGTGACGAGAAAAATCTAAAAATGCCCCCTTTGCTTTGTTTTCCTCTTTGCTTCTGGTATTCTCGCATGGCCCGAGCTTCTCGCATCTCCCTTATGCCCTTAAGCAGGAATAAGAACGTGAAACGAAGAACTAAGGCGGACGGGCATACTCTGCTTCTGAGCCTTTCGTCGCCGAGCAGTGTTCCTCTCATCTTTGCCAACCAGCCGTGCATAGTGGAGGGCGGAGGCCTCCTCCGAGATCCATCTGAACGGAACTACAGTAGCAGTTGCGTTTATAAGCGATCAAACAGGCAGAATGAATGTAGACTCACCGAAGACGCCCAGTCGATCTTCATGATTTCTATGAATGCTCAAAGTACAGCATAGGTAAATGCTTGTCGTTTATATGTTGACGGAATCAGAAAACAATTGATCATGGTCAAGGGTTATTATGTAAGCAACCTCGTTGTGTCCAGCACTTGCTGGCATGTTCACGCTGCACGGATCTCGCGCGTCGGTAGCGCGTTTTTGGTGCACGGTAGACCATGGAAGCATGATTCAGAGTGATAACCTATGCAAGAGCGCGTATCATGATGAATGTTCATCAGTTGACGGTTCATCGAAAGAACAGAGCAGGACTTGCCGAGAACACGTTTTTTTTCTCGACATGTCCTTGAAATGAAAGTCGCGGAAGGCACTGTCGGCCAAGACAGCACGGACGACGAACAGAAGAAAAAAAAAATTGCAGTATCGGGTTGACAATTATGGGATCGCGCCTAACCGGCTAGTTCAATAGCCAGAGGAGTTGTCAGGATTCTGACAAACCCGTCCCGGACATTGAGAAGATACGCTGTAGATCAATCGAGAGGAGGGCACAGCCATAGGGGTGAGAGGCGTTCCCGAAGGGGCGCTTAGCGGCGGTGTTTTTCAGTATTTGTGCGTATTTTATTTCGACCGTTTAGCGCGACACCATGTGTCATCATTGCCTTCTCTAGGCTAGACGTCACTGAGCCGTTCCTAACACTGCATTCCGACTTTTTACAGTCAAATTTTTTCTGTACAGCTAGACATGTACAGAATTCGGAATGCTAACACAACTCGGACGGAAGAGTCTCTCTTCCGTTCTGCAGGATGCTTCAGGATTCAAATACTCCTCCTGGTTCCGCCATGATTTCCAGAATTCGGTGTCGAGTCACAGACAGAACACAAGATGCCTTGGAGAAGCATCGACGTTGTTATCGAAAACAGGCTCTTTTTGGGCAAGTAAGCGTCCCTGCCGACCCGTCGGATTATCTTTTCATTCAATCCCTTTTTTGTGCAGTCTCGACGCCGCCCGCTCCTCCCGCATCTTGGGTGAGCGCCAGATCACCCATATTCTTTCCGTTTGCACGGACCCTATCCCTGCGGAGCTGCCGCAGTCAGGGTTGCGACACATGCGCATACCCGTCGAAGACGTAGATTATGCAGATCTACTAATATACCTCCCTGCTGCCTGCCAATTCATTGACCAGGCAATCAATGGGGGCGGAAGGGTCCTTGTCCACTGCGTTCAGGGCCTTTCTCGTAGCGCGGCGGTCGTCGCTGCCTACTGTAAGTTCCCGCCTACTACTTTATTCGTAGATCGTTGTTCACCCCTCTTCCTTTGCGAAGTGATGCGTTCGCGTCGAATTTCCGCGACTCGAGCAGTTGATGCTGTCAGAACTGGTAAGATCGTTAATTCTGTGCCAACGGAATTGCCTCCGACGCGCTTTTAGCACGCGACCAGATATGGATTCTTCCTGGATTCCACGAGCAGCTTGTTCTCTTTGAACTCTGCCAGTACGCGCCCTCTCCCACTAACGGCATCTATGCCAATTGGAGAATGCAGCTCGAATACAGATTGAGAGCTGCTGGTTTACGTTGAGTATCATCTACTCTCCTCCAAAATTCCAGTTTTGTATCCGCTACCCATATCTCTCAGTCTTTATCATACTTCTTTTCCCGTTTGCTTATCCTGATATGGCCCATCCTCTTTTTTTTTCCTTCCTTTCTCTTCTCTTTAGACTAGACTGTCGGTGTTTTTCAGTACCTTGTTGTAATCCGTCTTTCTAACTGTTTTTTTCCCTTTATTCATCTTTCTTTGCCTTCATCTTTTCGTTTGCTTCTCGTCAAGAATGAGTCTAATAAACAACAAACAGGGCAACGCGATCGAAACAGACGCTCGGGTTCGACGTATTGCTGACCATCTACACATCGGTAGCAATTATTACTTGCTGTCTGTCGCCAACGTGGCATATCACTCAGGGTGACAGAGGTGACAAACGCTTTTCCGGGCCCGCACTGAGTCAAACGGGACTGGCTCACTGCATTCCTCGTTGAGATGGCATGGACACGTTGCAAGCCTGCACAAAGTTACGTGTACTATGAATCGTAGCTTAGAATAAAATGAGGACGACTGGCGTTGTTTGCCAATTACCCCTTGGCGGAATTCAAATTTACTGTCACACGCATAACCACAGCCAGCAGCCTCTCGACTTGGTCTCTCAGAGTTCTTTACCTTTCCTCATCGTTTCTTGTTCATCACTCCTCAACAATGGGTCTTTCCGTTTCTCGTCTGCTTTCCGGCCTTTTTGGCAAGAAGGAAATGCGTCAGCGGCCCTTCTTTCTCTCACAATCTTCGATGAATCATTGACTTTTCTTCGCGGAACAGGGATATTGATGGTGTCTACATTTTTTCTTTCGTCCGACTTGATGCTAGCTTGGCTAAACTCTTGTCATTAGGTTGGTCTAGATGCAGCCGGCAAGACCACCATCTTGTACAAGTTGAAGCTCGGCGAGATCGTTACGACCATTCCAACAATCGGTGCGTCTAGACGCCACGCCTCCTCACCTGCTATATACTCATATCCGCTCCAGGTTTCAACGTCGAGACCGTAGAGTACAAGAACATTTCGTTCACTGTATGGGATGTCGGAGGACAGGATAAGATCCGCCCTCTCTGGCGGCACTGTTAGTCCAGTCTCGACTACCGGCACTTGCATGCCCCATCGCTGACATGAGCCCAACAGATTTCCAAAACACCCAAGGCATCATCTTCGTCGTGGATTCCAATGATCGTGAACGTGTTTCTGAGGCCCGCGAAGAGCTGCAACGGATGCTCAATGAAGATGAACTCCGGGATGCCCTTCTTCTCGTTTTCGCTAATAAGCAGGACTTACCGAATGCGATGAATGCTGCGGAAATCACTGACAAGCTTGGACTTCATGGTTTGAGACAGAGGACGTGGTATATCCAGGTCTGTCTCTTTCCCCGCGCCTTGACCTATCTTTGTATTGATCGTACGATAGGCTGCATGCGCAACATCTGGAGATGGTCTCTACGAAGGATTGGAATGGTTAAGCGCCAATATTAAACGTCGGGTATAATTGTCGTCTGTCTCCCCTTCCGTACATTATTGGCGTTTCATGATTCGTTATGATGCTGGAAACCGTCATCGCTCTCAATCTCTTTTACGATCATCTGATATCTCTATTTCCTTTTTTTTTTTTTTTTGGCCTTTCACGTTTATTTCCCTTATGAGCCCTAGGTATGAGGGGTTTTGCTTGAATGCTCGATCCTATAGACATCGGAGCGTTTGCTCATAACTACAAAACTTCAACTATTCAGCGTCCTTCCCCTGGATAAAGTCTGCCCACGGAGTCAGCTTCCTTCCTTCTCTTTTCGGCTAGCTCTCGGGTGGCCGGGTCACGTTGAGTAGCACCATATCTGGCCAGCTTCTCTAACAGCGCTTGCAGGCGCTTCGGCTTGACAGCGCTGTATGATGTGTGTCTCACGGCAGGGACAAGGAATTCATGGACGGTGTCGTTTAGCGGTATGGAGGTTGTCTTTTCGTGATGAACGTCAATGTGGATAGGGATATTCAAATAAAGATGGAGGCTCGTACGAGGCGTAGTTCAATGAAAACGGAAGTAAGATGGGATCGCCCGATGCGTTTTAGCTCCTCTTCCAAAAAGTCGACGTCAATCAGGATATTGGATATGGCGTTTTCATTCATTATGTTGATATCACGACCAGTGAGAAGATTCTTGTAGAAGACATTCAGTAAAATAGTGCTATGAAGCAGCCAGGACAGTACCATTAAGGATTCGGCGATATACTCAAGTGCCCCCTTATATGCTTCGTCCTTGTAACCTTCTTTTATTACGAGAGAATCGACCACTGTCGTCAGCCAGTTGACCAGCTCGTAGAGATACATGCTCGGGGCATCTTCACGCGTCTGGGGAGTCCATTCGTATTCCGATAGCTCAAAGAACTGATCCAGTTTGGAATTAATCAATCCCGTGATCCGTGCGAGGGAACGGGTCAAAGTCGTCGAGAATGAGGATGAGGCGGTTAGTTGGATCGTCCCACCGTGTTGGGCGGAGCTAAGCAACGGGCGTTCAGACGGGCCGATGCGGACATGATGCACGACTTAGCTTACCGGAGCTCGTTAAGGAACGTTCAAGCTCAGAACACGCGACCTGGAAATGCTCCAGATTCGTCACGATCTGCGCAATCTGGGACAACGTGGACGTCCCTGCGAGGCGCTGCCCAATCGCTTCGCTCACGTGTTTCGTCAACAAATTGTCAAGTGACTGCCGTAGATAAGCCGGTCAATAGAAAGGCTGTCTAGGAAATGTAACTCACCTTGCTGAGAAGTTCATCAATGTTACGATGATGCTGGGAGACACCTTCGACGAAAGCGTAGAATCGTTGAATGAACGTTCTGATCTAAATGACTATATGAATTTCCGAACAAAGTCAAGAGGGGAGGTGGTCTGACATCTTCGCAACATAGGTAGAAAGTCTGTGACCAAGGAAGTGAGAGTGGCGGATTCGACCTGCAAACTCTGTGAGATGTGCCAACAAAAATGTCGTTTACGAACTGCTTGAGGTCTGCTAGCTCATCCTCTCCGATCCAAACGACATCGAGTACAGCATCGACATCCTGCATCGTTTCTGCTCGCATAGGCTGATGGTCATCTTGGCGTACAATCTGGAGAAGATTTTGAGCATGATTTCCGGATATGCTGAAAAGTACGGTTTACCTTTTCGAACCGTCTACTGAAATTGGCTTCAAGCAGCTTGGCATATTTCTCAAACAATAGCAGAATGAAGGAATGGAGAGAGGCCGTTGAATATGAAAAAGCCTGCAAGAATCAGTCTCGTGCTCGGAACGTTGGAGAGAATTAACCCGTTATCTCACCTCGAGCGTCATGATGAGCCCAATCAAGCACTCTTTGGATCTGAGAAAGACGTCGGGATCCGTTTCCGTGTGCAATGAGTTCGTGACAGCCGTAGAAAGACCAGATACAAGTGATTCCCAGAGCTCTTCTACTTCTCGCTCTGATCGGAAAGTGCCTGTTGTTTCAAGTACATGATTCTCAACAATGAAGAATCCGATATCTCTTGAGTCAGCGAAGGCAGAGATGCCAATGGAAGTGGGTTGGGTAGAATCAGATCAGATTGTGCCTATAGGAGAATCTAATCGAGGGATTTGGTCAAATTGGAAAGGATACACAAACCTTCCTGTCCGCTTGATAGGACTTCTGTAACTCGTCCAGCGAGTCTAGAGTGGTATAGATGTGGATGCATTCAAACAAAGGTTTAAAATCCACGCGAAGGGTATCATTGTCAAACACATTAACTGAATACGCGTCTTCAATAACAACCGAGAACACACATGCGATCGACTCACATTCATTCTTCTCATAAGTTATCGTTTCCACAGCGCTTCCGACCCTGCTGAGTCGTAGCTGAGGGTCTTTCTCTCGACGGGCACGCCACCGTCGTGTTCGGTTTTCCATGATCTCTGTAGCTAGTCTGCCGACATCCGCACTCACATTCCTGATTTCTAATAGCCATTGTTTCATCGACGCGGTTACAGCATCTTTAACCTGGCCTCGCAAGGAAGGCAAAGACGATAGTAGATGCTGGAAGAACGGCGTCTGGGATAATGACGATGCATGCTCTGAATGTCTTCCAAACACTGCACAGAGAAAAATTCACTGCATTGTGAGGCGGGTGATCGACACGACAATTTGGACGACAGACCCTCAACGCGCTCCAGTACTTGCCTTCCTTGACCATTTCGCCGACCCGGTCTACCAGGTCAAGTACCCGGAGGCAGGCCTGCAACGTGTCAATGGCCTCATCGAGATTGGCAGCGGTTTTCTTGGACTGCAATAGATTGCGTTTTTTCTCCACCAGGCCCTGGCCGAGCTGTGAGACACTGGTATCCAAGGACGTAATGCTCTCCTTCATTTTATCGGTGAAGGATTTCACCGTGAACAGCGTGGATACGGAGGAAATAAAGTCTTGATAATTGTCACCGCATATCTTTTCGATCTCTGCATCCTTGGATTCGATGAGACCCTGTATTGTCCGAAGAAATGCTTCCTGTTGGCGGCTGCTGTGTATCTGCTTTATGATAGGGCCGAGCTGTTCGAGATTCTCGGATGAGGAAGAGGGGTCCAGCAGATGAATCTGCTGCAACTGCTGGTTGATGCTTTCCTGAGTATAGTGTGGCCGACGGCGCGGAGGCATAATTGCACCGACACAGAAGCGCGACTGCGTGTTTAAACTCGCCCGCTCAGATCGGCGACATATTTGCTATCGTCTTGCGATCCAAACATCTTTCAGCGGTATTGCTCGGTCCGGCCGCGTCTCTTGTAGTACTTTATACTCGTTGAAGAACAAGGACGCGGACATGTCTGCGAACACTCTGCGCATTGATGCCATGTAATTTTGATTTTTTCGTCTCAGCGTTCGATGTATCTTGACAGGCCGCCGCCTCCAGCTTGTTCGACATGGACGGCACGCTTGTCGACTCGACAGCTGGAGTCGTTGGTGCATGGGAAATATTCAAGCAAACATATCCCACCATTGATGTGACGGACATTTTGAGCTGTGAGATCTTGTTCTGTTTGTTTTAGATCAGGCTGACACTCATACATCTCTGCAGCTGCCCATGGTGTCCGAACTATTGACAACCTCAGAAAGTACTGCGGTGTCCAGGATCCCGATGAATTGCAGGCGAGATGTCAAGGATATTGGAATATTAAGCTGCCATGTTCATGCTATTCCATTAGAAAGAAGCAGAACGCTTTGAACAGGCCATTGTCACTTCCTCCAAGCAAAACGGAAGACGGGGCATCGTTCGTCTGCCCGGTGTCGGCCCTATCATAGACCAAGTTCCTCTTCATTTTGCTTGCCAGTTTAGTGTCATCTGATGGCCGAATGTTAATAGATTGCTGAGTCACGACACCTTCCGCGACCTTTGTGGGCCATTTGCACATCCGCTACTAGACAATACGCCTCATCGGCTCTTTCTATCGCTGAAGTTCCGGTGCCTGACGTGTTTATTACCGCGGATGACGTTCAGAGAGGCAAGCCTTTGTATGCGATTTTGCCTCGTTTCTGCTGCACCGTACGCCCTTACCTCGTGTTTTCCTTGTTCCTAGCCCCGACCCCTACCTGCTCGGCGCTGAAAGGTGTGGCGTAAAGCCGGAAGAGTGTGAGTTTCCGGATGCGTCCGATTCCTTGGGTTGATTTCTAATTAGTTGTACTGTACAGGTGTCGTCATCGAAGATGCGCCAAACGGCATTCGCAGCGGCAAAGCCGCCGGATGTAAGACGATTGCACTGTTGACGACTCATAGTCGGGAACAGCTAGAAGCCGCGCAACCGGATTACGTTGTGAAGGACTTGTCCAGGTAAGTCTTTATTTTCACGGTCTTGGTATATCAATATCATGCTGACATTCGACCCAGTATCAAAGTCCACAAGAGTGACAAGGGTCTGGAAATTACTATCTCAGATCCTTAGACGATGTTTCGACGGATATCCTCAACTGGAACACATAAGATACCCCAAACTACCCAACTTCTTGCCTTTGAATAGACGTCGCTAGATCATACGATAGAATTATTCCGATCTGGTCAAGTATAGGGTGAACTGAAATCGTTCTAGATAAGCATATCGAGAGCAAATATTCGAAGTCAAAAGGTGGGACAGAATGGGTATCTAAGGTTGGTAAGCTATACACATACCCACGTTATGCAATGAAGTCGTCGTACTTCGACATCATGAATCTGAGGTGAATTTAATATTCACCTTCCTCATCACCATCAGCGGAATCGGTGCCGACTTCTTCGTAGTCCTTCTCCAAAGCAGCCAGATCTTCGCGAGCTTCAGAGAATTCGCCCTAGTTCATACACGTCAGCAGAAAGCAGCACGAGAATAACAATTGACGTTTACCTCTTCCATACCTTCACCAACGTACCAATGCACGAAAGCACGCTTGGAGTACATGAGGTCAAATTTATAGTCTATGCCACTATGATTAGGATCAGAACAAAGTAAGATTTACGCTTGTCGCATACCAAGACGACCCCAGGCAGCAGAAATTGCCGTGGTGCTGGACGCAAATCAGTACGAGAGATTAAGTGCGAAAGAGAGGTGTTACTTGGACAGCATGCAGAGGCTGCGAGTTGTCTTGGCCAAATCACCACCCGGGACGCACGCAGACGGTTCATTGCATACACCGAGCTATGATATGTGGTAAGACAGTCAGGACTGAGGAGTTACGGCTGAAGCCGACCTTGAACCCTGTTGGGCACCAATCGACAAATTGGATGGTTCGCTTCGTTTTGATGCTTGCGACAGCTGCTTGAACGTCCTTGGGAACAACGTCGCCGCGGTACAGCAGGCAGCAAGCCACTGCAGAGACGTTAACATTGAAAGGGGCTTTTACTGCGATAACATACTATATTTGCCCTCTCTGGGATCACATTTGACCTGAAAAGTTGGTGAGTAACGCAAAAGTACAGGAACGCATGTTCCTACCATTTGATTGCCTTGTTCAAAGCAAGCAAAGGTCATCTCGGCAACCGAGTTCTGCTCGTGATTTGCTTTTTCCACAGAAAGAAGAGGAGCATATGTGGCTAGAGGGAAATGGATACGAGGGAAGCTAGAAAATGTAGCACTGAGATGCCATTGACAGTGGAGGCCCAAAAGGCACCTACGGAACCAAGTTGGTTTGGAATTCATTAAGGTCAACGTTCAAAGAACCATCAAATCGAAGAGAGGCCGTAACGGAAGAAACGACTTGGGCAATCAATCTGTTCAAGTTCGAGAAGCTTGGAGATACGACGCCGAGCTTCTTCTTGCAAATGTCATAAATAGCCTCGTTGTCGACCTGTATCGAAAGCCATCAACAGTTGAAGCATTGGATATAACGACGAGACCTGACCATGAACGAGCAATCGGAATGTTCCAACGTCGTGTGGGTCGTCAAGACCGAGTTGTACGGTTCAACAACAGAGCTAGAGAGCTGCGGCGCGGGGTAAACGCAGAATTCGAGTTTTGATTTTTTGCCGTAGTCGGTAGAGAGGCGTTCAAGGAGCAGAGCTCCGAAACCCGAACCAGTGCCACCACCGAAGGAGTGGAAGACAAAGAACCCTTGAAGGCCAGAGCAGTTATCTGCAAGGCGACGAAGCTTGTCCATCACTGGGTCAATGAGCTCTTTTCCGACAGTATAATGGCCCCTCGCGTCTGATACCGCCCGATCAGTCGTTGTCACGCAGAAGGTAGCTACATATCACCGCTGCACGTACAGTTGTTTGCAGCGTCTTCCTTGCCAGTAATCATCGTCTCGGGGTGAAAGAGCGATCGGTAGGGTCCAATCTTGACATCATCGACAGCACCTGGCTCTAGATCGATGTACAGGGACCTGGGTACGTGCTTGCCAGCCCCAGTCTCCGAAAAGAATGTGGAGAAGCCACTATCGGTGTGGGACGGAGAGCCCTCGACGAGACGACCATCAGGCTACAAGTGAGAGTTACACAACGCGGCGTGAAGCGATTAAGAACGGGAAAGGTACGTACGCTTAGACCGTGCTCAAGGGTGTAAAGTTCCCCTGTATATGTCAGCGCGTCGGGCGAAACAAAACATGGGCCGGCAACTCACAGCAAGCGTTGCCGATCTGGACACCGGCTTGACCGACGTGAAGAGAGATGACTTCGCGCATTTTAATGTGGTGACTGAGGAGTTGGTGGCAGATAGCTCGGAGCGTCTACTGGGAGAGAGTTGGCTGCGATGTTGACGGTTGCTTGTTTGGTCACGCATCAACTGTATTCACGCTGTTACAAGTGCGTGCAGGTTGTATATCTCCTGCCGCACAGTATAATACACTTCCGACACATTCCCCTCCAGCTCCACCTTTCCCCTCTCTGTCTTTCGTACCGCTACACAGTCGCCCATGTCCCTCCCTCCTGGGTTGATATCGCCCCGCACACGAGCACGCCTTCCCCAATCAGCTCTGCTTGTACTCCAATAGACGCTAATCGAGCCTTCAACGCCGTCAGTTTGAGTTCCCCAATCATTGTCGAATGTGGTATGGAGACGCTCGCCCGTGATCCGAGCGTACGACGTCTGCCAGTCGCAACATTTGCAGACAGATTCATTGCACGGGACGACACTGCCTCTAGCGTAGGGATAGTCGAATTGGCATGAGCCACGACTCTTCCCGTAACGTAGCCAATCTCGTTGTCCTCAAACTAGAAGAGAATCAGTAGCAGTATATTACTAGTCAAGAGTTGACTCACCCGG
This sequence comes from Macrocybe gigantea, assembly GCA_011319805.1. Lineage (NCBI taxonomy): Eukaryota > Fungi > Basidiomycota > Agaricomycetes > Agaricales > Callistosporiaceae > Macrocybe > Macrocybe gigantea. The sequence goes on from SJRY01000263.1 coordinate 346,126, forward strand.
GACATCTTCAATGATTGAAGCAGCTCATCACTGATGGATATCGAGAACGAGTTCGTTTGCTGGCCGATCTGCACCCGCTCGCCGACAACAGGAGTAAAAATGTCCTTTGTCATCGTACGAATGTTGCCGCAGCTTTCGACCAATGCATTGGTTGAATTTTCACCTGCTTGGACGATGATCTGGGAAACGTATGAGAAAATGCTTCTACCATTTTGATTCTCGGATTAGAAACTACCATTTTGCGAGGGTTTATTTGTGGCACGATCGTCTTCACCGCGCGCCCGTCATTTAGACCCTCCATATCAACGAATCGTAGCCTGCATGCCAGCTGTATCTCGACTTCGGAAGAAACGAATTTGAAAGGAGGTTCAAGGGCCTTCTGCCATACTGCGTTAGCACGACGTCTTCACTCGCTTAGTCTAAATCGTACCTTGGCTTCTTCCTCAGCCTGCAGTCTTTTTTGTTCCTTCAAATCGTCGTTTTCTGCATCTTCTTCTAAGACCTTCCCCTTCCTCAACCACATACCAACGTCGACGGTCTCGCCGTACTCGTCTACTCGCCTTTTCTTCTCCACGTAAGGGAACATCCGGAATCTCTGAGTAGGCCCGACAGAGCTCTTGAAGAAAGACGTTCCTTTCGATACATTTCCCTTCAGGTAAATGTCGAAGGACAACAAGGATTTTGTCAATCCTTCATCCGCATCGAGTCCCCAATCGAGATTGTCTATTGCCTTGTCAGCTTTTCTCTTTCTCCTACTTTCATGGTTATCCATGTCGGCATCGACCATATCACCAGCTAATGTCCGCCGAACCTCGTCTTCATCTTCCGCTTCCGAATCTGATTCCGAGTCGCTCTCATCTTCGTCTGCTTCCAACAACCGCTGATTGCGTACAAGAGCTGCCTGATGCGCGGCCTCTCTCTCCTTTGCAGCCTTCTCTCGCTGCTGATACGCCTCCAGCTCCATACCTTGCAACGGAACTTTGTGGTTCATCTTGTAAACGAGAATGTCCATGAACCCTCGACGAGTAGGGAATGACAGAATGACACGCTCACCCTTAATTTCAATGCGCCATCTATCATGACATTACTGCCCACTTTGCCCCTGTCCCACTTGTCTTCTGGTCGTTGCGAGTCATTCCACCTATCGAAAAGCTGTCTCGCGAGAGTGCCTTTCTCACCCCTCTGCGTTAGAAGGACGACATTCCCTGGTACCGTTGCAAAATCACAAAATAAACTCCGCGACGGTCCATGTGATAGAGAGGCAGGCACGGCCAAGATGAGCTTTGGGTGCTTTGAAGAATATCTCTGTAACAAGGCTTGAGGGTTGGGGAAGATTTCCAGATACCTAGAACACATCAATTGAAAAATATCAACTGCAAGCGCATCACGCACTTAAAGCGCAGAGCAAGTGCGCCAAGAGCCTCGTCTTCAACATCTTCATCGCGTTTGCGTTTATTGCCAGGCTCACGGCCTTCGCCTACGTCTTCTTTGCTGATTGTACCGCCGAACCACTCCATCATGCTTCTGACATGCGTCAACATTTCATTTCCAGTTCGACACAAAAGACATATCGGGTATTTCAGCCTGGAATAGTTCCATTGCTGGTCCAATAACACCAGGAGCTCAAGCACCCTAGTGCTGGAATCACAGGGTAGAAGAAGGGATGACCGAGAAGACAATGTCGCCGTAATGGTATCTTTATAATAATTGACTCGCAGACACAAAGGGAAGAAGTGAAAATAAGCTTACCAATGAGTGCAGCATCACGGTCCTTGCGCCGACTTGATATCATTGCAGCCCGGTCGGCGTCCGTTATAAGCAGGTCTGGCCTCGCCAAAGGTTCGAACACACCACCCGCAGACTGTCTCATGAGCACGGTACCATCCAAGTGACGTTCGCGCATGTGATTCATGTTCATGGCATACAGAATCGTCCCTGCTGACGGCGAACGTATCTTCCAGATTGTGCCTCCAAGTGTATGTCCGGCACTAAATGGAGTGATAGTCAGGCCTTGACATTTACCTTTATTTATTAACATGTTTGAGCTGGTTCAGAGATGGAGAAAAATCGGATTTGCATACCTTGGAGATGGGTAGGTTGGGAATATCGCAAAGTGATGATAAACGCAAAAGCATCCTGGACCTCCGAAACAGATGCGACAAATATTTTCTGCTTGTGGGAGTTGTCAATTTGGGAGGGAGTCGAGCTCTTGCGTTCAGAATCCTGGTTCTCTTGGGACTGGTTGTAATCAGCGGAACTTAAAGGGTCCTCAACCTCTTGCTCGTCACGGATACCTTCCACGTCCTCAGTGACTGCTATCCGTCCCATAGTTTGGACAGGAAGGGTGGTGTAAGCTGGGGCCTTGAGACCCCATCTAGCATAGGCATACGGGTATAGACCAGTATGCGCTAAATCGCCGTGTGAGAGCAGGACAAGATCCACCGTTGGTGCATATCTAAGGGTATATGAGCGTACGTGTCACGTTCCATCTAGTTGAGGCAGACGCACTCGCGAAGGCTGTTGCAGTATGTTTCCCAATGATACTGTGAGTCGCCAGCGTCCTCTCCTTCCTTTTCAGACGGTTCTGGCGACCAATCCGGAGAACCGCAATCAAGAAGTATACGAATATCATCGACCTGAAGAAGGTAGCATATTGGGGTTGTCCTGGACGACCGCGCGGCACCAGACAAGGCAGTAAATGTGATCATGAGTCTCACAGCATGAACTTGAGATGCAGAGAATTTCGTTGGTGTTTGTCTGTGGCGATTAGTCCAAACAAGATTGGTAGACTGACGTCAATAGTTTTTATTCCGTCGGTCTATAAACTGAACATGCTTCGCCTGCACATGGTGCCTACATGCCCGTTACCACCACCACCGCTGCCATCCATATCGCCCCGGGTATTCCTCACCTCCGGCTTGTCCATCAGTTTTTTGACTAATATTTTTCTCAACAGTCGTAGTGAGAACCTTTGTCGAGCATGCGCGACGCAAGGCCGCCAAAAAGAGACAGGGCATTACCGTTCAAGACTCCAGAGACGACATATTATATGATCAGTGCGTAGCAACTGTAAACGTCCTGCTCAATCTCCTCATGCGATTCAGGGCATTTCACATTGTTAAAGGTATGTGTATCATAGCCTGTTGACTGGGAAGATAGTAACAGGTGTGTGTAGCGTTCATCCAGCTTGGCACGGACAACACCATAGAATCTCTTCAGGCATTGTGAGCGGTTACATTCTTCAGTGTTCAACCCACTCACTATGAGCACCCATTCCGAAGCACAAACACCCATGTTCCCTCCCCTTCTGGGGCAGCAGTATCGCCCGTCGTCATTCCTTTGTCTTCGTGCAACGAGGCCGCGGATACACTGATTGACTGGTTCGGCCCCGACGAACTGAAGCATGTCGTTGGTGGCGAACGCTGGTGGCAGGTTCGGGGTTTAGATGGCGTAGACGGGGAATGGGTTACGGAAAAGAACTACTTACTGAAATCATATTCGGTAAAATTCAATGGACGCAAATTATCAAACGACGAAAAGAACATTCTACGAATGGAACACCTGGAAATGGTCATGGTGTGGTTCTAACCGTCTAACACTCATTGTCGTCTCTTGACCTCGATGATTTAGTATTACATACACGGAGGTGCGCACAACTGCTCCTGTTTCATTTATCTGCTCAGCCCATCAATACAATGCAGGCGGCTATTTCTGGGGCTCGATCAGTATGCATCTGAATTGCTTTTCCTTGAATATTCGTCCACGTCATTATAGATACACACCGCTACCAGGTTATACGTTATGGTAAGCATTTGAAGTGGACGTATGTTTAACTCCATAATGCCTGCGCTGACTTCTGCAGCTCGTAAAATGAGAGGACGAGCATTTACTGTCAACTACCGGTAATGTGAGGTGTTTCGCAACGTACCTTGTAGTTGATCTCGACGTTCAGGAAGGCTCCGCAATACCCCTGGCCATGCGCCTTGCAAGACGTTCTTGCCGGATGTAAGAGATCTGATATGATTCAAATCTGTGCCTCATTCCTGTAGACCTGTATCTCATTCAGCCACCACCCGAAGCATTGCATAAAGCTATTCCCTCTTCAAAAATTGTATTTGCAGGGGACTCTGCGGGAGGCGGTCTTTCTCTAGCCGTTTTATCGGTGCTGAGAGACTTAAGCCTTCCCTTACCGGGCGGAGCCGTCCTTATCAGTCCGTGGGTCGATCTCACTCATAGTTTTCCGAGTATTATGGAGAACACGCAAACGGTGAGAAAATGTATGCCACCGCTTTATGTCTAGGCGTTGATTTCAATGTTACCAGGACATCATGCCTCCACACGGCTTCTTGGCCAAACCGTCGACTCTATGGCCCATTGATCCGGTGCCAACAGATGGAGGTCGGGCCGCCCCATCGAAATCCGGCGTACCACAAAAGCCTGGACACCCTGGAATCCATAAAGCAACAACCTCACGGCCAACGGCCACAACGGAGAATGTAGACATCACTCCGTGTGGCATAAAAACGGACCCGCAGCAGAATAGATCGGAAGATAGACCTATCCAGGGGGAGCCTCGACAACCTGCTCAAAGTGGCGATGGGAGATTCATAGATGAAGATTCCGATATTTGGGAACCAAGACCACCAGAGGTCTTGATGAACAACTTGGAAGACGTTCCGTTGGTGCTTCGGTCACAAATTCAACTCTATGCGACAACGGAGTAGGCTTCCTTCTCCGTTATCGATATCGGATGTGACCACACTGACTACATGCTCTAGACAACTCATTCATCCGCTCGTTTCGCCTATATTGCAAGGTTCGCTTGGAAACCTCCCTCCACTCTATATTCTCGCAGGGAATGAGGAGATTCTCCGTGATGAAGTCATCTATCTAGCTCATCGTGCTGCTAACCCCGCCCAATATCCCGTCCGGAATGGGATCCTTCGGGAAAGTAGGCGTCAGCTAGAAAACGCCCAGAAATTCACGACGCCCACGAAGGTAAGAAGAATATGTATGCCTCCATGTTTTCAACGAGCACTTCTCCCTTCACCCCACTCTAGGTCCACCTTCAGGTTTATGATGGTAAGCCTGATATAATACAAGAGAATTCTCTTGACCATTTCGCTAGGAATGTGCCACGTCCTGACTGTCTTCGCCTTTACCGACAGTGTCAGTAAGACTGTTTGACTCGATGGACTGTAAATGAAGAGACTTTTACAGGCCAAGTTCGCCTATAGGTCTATAGCCGATTTTGTTAGGCATATTGCCTTGAGTGACAAGGAACACCTTCAATGCAATCCATTTCCACACCCAAGAGCAAATGAACGAGCATCCGCGTGGTTTAAGCTGAAAGAAAAGCATGGCCCAGAACTAGAGGCAGCAGCATCGGAGTTTTCGGACCCGATTACTACATACGCGCAGGGCGAGCGCATGCTAGTGCATGAAATAGGTACACAGTCACAAGAGCTATTATTTCTGCAGTCTCAAAGCCCGGGCGGTGAGTTTTTTCCTTGCCTTCAAGATTACGTTGACTTGTTGAGTTTCTTCTAGAAAGCACCAGTCAGGATCTTCCTAAAATCATGATTAGAGAACGTGTAGATATATCTGGTTCATCCAGAGCGATGGAGCCTGAGGAGGAGATTGAAGCATTGCAGCTTCGACCCTCCCAGATTGGGGTCATCAGGGAGGATCCCGCAAAGCGGTGGTTGGAAGGTCAAAAAGAATGGGACAAGCGATACGCCCGCCGCGCTCGGAGGGTGTTAAAGCACAGGCGGAGAATCGAGAAGAGGGCTCTCAGACTGATGGAGAATGCGCATAACCAGGAACTGGTCCTAACTCGCGAAGCACCGATGAGGGATGACCGTCGAACGTCGTCCACTATAGGTGACAATTCGCCCTGGATGAGAAGGCAGAAAGAGCGTCGCTGGGGTCCGCTGGACTTGGACAAGGAACGGCCTCCACCCTCAGCCATCGCAAAAAGGAGAGATACAGTAAGCAGCATGTATAGGGCTTGACTTGAGTACTTAATCCTGAATTCATTAGCCCGAAGCATTGGCTCTGCTGAAGAAGAGCATCTATGACACCATGTTGGTGACTCAAGGGACAACGCCGACGCTGGCCACATCAGATGCCGTCAGGGCTGCGTTTAGTCTCAAGTGTGACCCTAGAGAGCATCAACACCAGTCAGCATCGGAGGAACAAGTCAAGACACATCTCGTTCTGGTACATGGCCTACGAATGTGGAATAACGTCATCAGGTGAGCAATGTACATTAAACGGCGACTCATGAACATAACATTTGTTTACGGCGCAGATTGTTTGTGAGGAAGACGTCGCAAAAAGCCCTTAAGGGTAAGAAACATGTGCAGAGCACTCGATAACAGATGAGGCGTGTAAATTACGTGCACAGACCATGTTGGCTTATATACGCGTGGGAAGACACGAGCCGGGCTTGATTTTCAGCTTGGTCGGCTCGCGCATCTTCTCTTTGTTCTGTCACCCCAGTGCCCTTCTCTCGTTCTGTAAGTCCTGCTCGACATGTTTGCCATTTGCCACGTCTCAGATATGCCGTCTTTTCCTTCCCAGCTTGCTTGTTCTCCCACAAAATGCGTGAAGTCATTTCTGTGCATGTCGGTCAGGCTGGTGTCCAGATTGGCAATGCCTGCTGTGAGTTTTTCCGTCTTTTGCCTGCATTGTCGAGCAGATTGAGTCCGGCGCGAGATTCTGTCATCGGGACGCGTCGTTTTTCCTCAAATTTTTCAATAATCAAAGTGGCGTGATGCTGATCCGATTATTGTAGGGGAACTCTACACTGTTGAACACGGTCTTAGCGTGGGTCCTTTCATCTCTCAATCGTTTATCGAACACCATCTGAAACGTTTTGCAGCCCGATGGGCGCCTGATCGATGGCTCGCCCTCTCACAATGATGATGGCTTTAGCACATTCTTCTCCGAAACTTCCTCTGGCAAACACGTGCCACGTTCTCTCTACATAGATCTTGAACCCAATGTTGTGGATGAAGTCAGGAACGGACCTTACCGAAGTCTATTCCACCCGGAGACTCTACTCACGGGCAAGGAGGATGCCGCGAGCAACTGTAGGTGCTCTTCGCATACACCCTCTTCTTTGCTAACTGATCCGCTTCAGATGCCCGTGGTCACTATACGATAGGAAAGGAGAAGATCGATCTCGTCATGGACAAGGTCAGGCGCCTAGCCGACAACTGCTCCGGTCTCCAGGGCTTCTTTGTCTTCCACTCTTTTGGTGGTGGAACTGGTTCTGGCCTTGGTGCCCTTATCTTAGAGCGCTTGTCCACGGATTACGGCAAGAAATCGAAGTTGGAATTCAGCGTCTATCCTGCACCGACTCTCGCAAACTCAATCGTCGAGCCATACAACTCGGTGTTGACCACCCATACAACGCTTGAGCATTCAGACTGCTCTTTCATGGTTAGTGGCATCGCTGATAAGCGCTTGTCGTACCCAGTTAACAGCGATTGGCAGGTCGACAACGAAGCCATCTACGACATATGCAAGAAGAACCTGGGGATCACATCCCCCAGCCTTACCAACTTGAACCGATTGATTGCACAGGTTGTCTCGTCGATCACCGCTTCTTTGCGTTTTGATGGCTCTCTTAATGTCGATCTCAACGAATTCCAAACGAACTTAGTCCCGTAAGTGTTTCATCTTCTCGTCGCCAACTAGAAAACTCAACGTCCAACTAGATTCCCTCGTATTCATTTTCCTCTTGCTACATTCGCACCCATCATCTCTGCTGAGAAGGCTCACCATGAGCAGAACTCGGTTGCTGACATGACATTCTCGTGCTTTGAGCCCGGCAACCAAATGGTGAAATGCGATCCTCGGGAGGGCAAATATAGTGGGTGTCCTTTGTAGTCTGCAGTTTACAGTTCTCATTGTCCCTATAGTGGCATGTGCCCTCCTCTACCGTGGTGATGTTGTTCCCAAGGACGTCAACGCGGCCGTTGCAATCATTAAGACGAAGCGAACAATTCAATTCGTCGATTGGTGCCCCACTGGCTTCAAGCTCGGCATCTGCAATGAGCCCCCAGCACATGTGCCTGGTGGTGACCTTGCCAAAGTTACTCGCAGCATGTGCATGTTGTCAAATACGACTGCCATCTCTACCGCCTGGAGCCGCCTGGATCATAAGTTTGACCTTCTATACTCTAAGCGTGCCTTTGTTCACTGGTATGTTGGTGAGGGTATGGAAGAGGGCGAATTTTCCGAGGCGCGTGAAGACCTTGCTGCGCTTGAGAAAGACTATGAAGAAGTTGGCATCGACTCGGCGGATGTAGAGGAAGCTGAATACTAAGATACCTATGACATACCTATTCATCGTTTCGGGGAACTAGTTTACGTTTAATGTTTTCACTCTTCACGTCGTCATGCCTTGTCTCTTCTGAATTCTTTTTTGTCACGAATTACAGCATTTATCCCAGGTACCAGAGTATGTTCGCAGGTGCATGGATGGTAGATTAGAATCTGCCTAAACAACTAAGCCGCTTTTCCAGCGTCTTCCTTGAGACTGACAATCCTATTAAGAATCAAATAGTCACCCTGGCGGCCGCCAGCAGGGACTCCATCACTCTCCTCCAAGCAGGTCACTCGAGCGTCCCTATCCAAGGTGAAATATGCCACACGGAGACCCTGGAAACGCACGCATTCCATTCCGACCAACTGTTCACTAGTCGCATGTGGGGTATCCGCGTGAGATCCGGAATAGTTTGTCTGGTCACTCTTCGCAGCTTTCTCGGTTCGGCTTCTGGCCTCCTTCCGAGCATCTACAAGGGCGCGCTTGGCGAAAGACCAGAAGCCCGATTCAAGCATAGCATCTTTCACGATTTCCAAACTATCAGGCGCGATGTCCGATACGTCTCCAGTTGGACGGTCGCTCCTGAACAGACGATGAAAGATGCGAACCTCGTCGACTTTAACGGGGCTGCCGGACTCTTTATGCTCGCCAACCCACTGAATGAACGTCTTGGGCTTCTTCGTTGAACCCTCGTTCTCCAACCGGCAGACGAGCTCCAACACGTCTCCTGTCGCGGCGTCCATTTTGTGCGAGACGTATGCGATGGGGTATGGTGCTCCAAACAAGCCTACAGATTTCCCGGGAGCCAGGCGAAAATAGTCTTTCGAGCCCTCCACACGGAAGTCATCCCTATCAATATAGAACGTACGTGTGAACGGGACACTCGTCGTGCCAAGCTCTGGAACCTTGGGGTGCAGGGGCTTTTCAACCATAGTCACGTAACCTTCCGGCAGATTTTCTATCGTGACCTTGAGAGGTCGTAGAACCATGAGCAGCCGGGGTGCCGTGCTCTCGAGATACGATCTAACCGACTGCTCGAATCTGCTGATCTCGATGTTGGAAGTGGCGGTAGACACGCCCAGATTCCCAACGAATGAAATGATTGCGCCTGGAGGGACACCGCGTCGCCTTAGAGCAATCAGCGTGTAGAGACGAGGATCATCCCATCCAGATACGTATCCGTTCTCCACTAACGCAAGAATCTTTCGCTTGGACATGATGGTCCCTTCCAGGTTGAGTCGCCCGTACTCGGATTGTCTGGGCTTGTACACCTCCAAGGCATCACAGAGCCATTCATAGGATTGACGCGAAGCGATGAATTCCGTCGTGCAGAGGGAGTGCCTTGTCAGTCAGGTGAGAACGAGAAGGCACCAACACTTTACTGGCAAAACTTACGATATGTTTTCGAAACTATCCACAAGACAATGCGTGAAGTCATATGTTGGATAGATCTTCCACTTGTTGCCTGTGCGGTGATGAGGTGCGTCCAGGACGCGGTACGCAGTCAAATCCCACATCTGTGGATTTGGATCCTGGAGGTCCTCCTTCATCCGCAGGGCAGCTTCTTTTGGCTGATACTTGCCATTCCTCATAGCCTCAAATTCGGCCAGTGACTCCGAGATGGGCCGTGACCGATGGACACACGGCCTTGGCTGACCCCGCTTTTCACCTCTATCGATCTTGATTGCCTCCTCTGTTTGTCGTGTATTCGTCAGAAATTGGCACGCTCCCAACAACACATTGACATACGGCTACAATGGCAGACATAGGCCTTATCACGCTTGATGAGCTCCACGGCTAGCTCGTAGAGCTTGTCAAAGTAGTCGCTGGAATATGTTATCTTCCAGGGCTCAAATCCCAACCAGCGGACCATCTCCAAGATGCTCTCAAAATACCGTGCTTCTTCTTTTTCAGGATTGGTATCGTCATAACGCAAGTAACATTTCCCGCCATGATGTGCAGCGTAGCCGAAGTTCACGAAAATGGCTTTCGAGTGTCCTATGTGGAGATATCCATTTGGTTCGGGAGGAAAACGCGTCCAGACTTGGCCACCAGTCACAGCAAGATGCTCCTCTCGTAGACGAGGATTGACTTGTGGATTTTCTCCAGGTTTATGCAGCTGGCCAAGAAATCCCTCATCAAAGACCGTTTTCCGCGAATCAGGTGCGATTTTCTCGGTGCTCGCTGATTGGGGCGTCGCCTTTGCGTCTTTCTTGGGTTCCTGCACACGACATTGTATGACTACATACCAGAAATTGGTTTTCCTCACCTTAGCCTTCATCTTTGTGTTTTCTTTAGGTCCAAACGATAATCTAAAGCACTCTTCCACTGCATTCTTGACCTCCAGGGGATTCGCCCACCGAAGTTCTGTCGTGTTTTTCAGCGCGCTGATTGTCGGCCCGAGACTTGTCCAACCGGGGACCGCGTTAGTAGCGATAAAATTCTTTACGAGATCCATTAGCTTTTCCGCCGCTATCGTGAACCCTGATCGTTTTGCTTTAGTTAAACGATTGTCAGAACAAGACGCTGCCTGACCAACACCGCATTGCTTATCGAAATCCGCGTCATCTATCGGCAAGGGATGTGTAGCAACGTGTGTAATAGCAGCTTTTTTTTTAGATAGATGAGGCGCTTGAGTAACTTGCAGAAACAAATGAACGAACCAGTGACTTGATCCACAGATTTTAGACGGCCATCCAGAATTCGGGTAACAACGTAGCTTTCTTTGTCCTTTTCCAACGTTCCAGACTTGATAGAAGCCGTTGCAACCGTCGTTAAAAGAGTGGCCTGCTTTTCGTCCAGGGGTCCTCGATCCTCTAGGGAATATTCTTCTATGAGATCCTTCAAGGCTGCTGCAACCTTTGGGGATTTGCAGACTTCTAAGGCCTTCGGCTCTGCTATCCCAACGGACACGAAATGGAAATAGAAGGGTTCCATGGCAGGAATGAGCTTTGGCGGTTTGGACATGATTCGACGGCGAATGTATTATTGGGTTTCCTTGTTATCTTGGTTTCGGCGAGTCATATCGATCATGGCGTACCAAACTGGGATAGATAAGATAACACAGTGTCTATTTACAGTCATTGTAAACTAGGCTGTTCAGTTCAGTCGTCCTGCCTGGGGAGACACACACGATATTGACGCTTCGGGCCTAATTCTCCTTTGAGCGAATCGGTCAGTTGATTCATCATCGCACGGACTCTTGAGCTATATGACATGCCGTCCAAAAGTTTGTAATTGTCGGCATCACTCCTGCGGCCCGGTGGATGACTTTCGTGTCTACCAAGTGTCATTTCAAGTTGCTTCCGAAGCGTCTGGATCTGCTCGTCATAAGATCCATCCGAATTGTTGACGTTTTGCTCTCGGGACCATTCAATATTATCGTTGCACGAATCAGCCAGACTTTTGTCAAGTTGCTTCCGAAGAGTTTGAATTTGACTCTTTATGACGCTAGCAAATGATGATTTCTGTCCTTCGTCAGTAGCCATTAAAACCAGAGAAGCAACGCTGGAAGACAATAAGAGTATGCTCTGGATAGGAGTAAAGGGGCGACTTACAAAGCTTCTTTGAGGTATGCGAAGCTAAAACGATCGGTCAAAGTAGCAATTTCAACAACAAGTTCGTCGGAGAACGATATGTCGTTGTTCTTTGCGAGTTTACGCTGCCAATATTTTGCGTACAATGTGCGCTCCTCTAAATCAGGATCATCAAACTTGCTGCATTAAATGTCAGCTACATTTAGTCATAGACACTAGCTCACTCACTATTTGCGGTCAAACCTACTCGGCCGCGTGCTTAATCCAGGATCTAGACGGTCGAAGTGATTTGTGGTCCCAATAATGAGCAGGCCGTCGTTTCCCTCCAGGCCGTCAACTTGGTTCAGGAAAAATGAACGGGTCGAATCATCGATCAAGGCATCCAAATCTTCCAATATGAGGATGCAAGGAGCGACTTGTCGAGCTTTGCTGAAGACCAGAGCCATGGAGGCTTCCTCGCCCATCCAACCTGAGGCGTGGTAAATAAATCTCACGCGATATCGAGGCGTTCAAACCGTAATTACTTTTGAATGATTTCACATAGAGCGGCATGTATCCTTGCTCGCTACATGTCTTCATGATGGCTTTAATGCTGATAGTCTTTCCGTTACCTTGCAAAGTGATGTCAGGCTCCAACAGGGCTGCCCTGGCTTTGCGAGACGTACCAGGGGACCGTACATAATAAGTCCCCGCTGGATGAACCATTGAGAAAGCTCCTGAGCGGATAAGCGTGATAAACGCACCTTCCATGGTATTGCCAGGTTCTTGTATACTTCTTCAGAGGCGAAGAAGCCAAAGACATCTTTTCGAAGATTGATCTTGAAATTCTCCTTCAAAATGATGTCTTCCCAGTTGGCTTTCTGAATTTGGGACCAAAGGGCATGATTTTGGCCCACATGCCGTCATTGAACACCCAAATCTCGTCGTGGAGCGCTTCTGCCCAAGCACCCGCGAGAAGGAGCAGATGACGAATTTGCTCTTCGGCACCTAGTGTATAATGAGAATAAGATGAGTTGAAGACGAAATTGCCGTACCCTCGTGCAAAATATACATCTGTGTCATTATTGACACACCCAAAGCATACTATGGGTCGTTAAAGCCGAGCGGTGAATATAGATGCGAATGTCTGGTTGTTTCATACCTGAACTGTAAAATGAGAAATTCATGATTCTATATGGAAAATACGTCCAGCTACACACACTAATAAGACAGTATTCATGGACACTGACCTGCCACATTACTCGATACCCTCCAAACTGGGTGCTTTCAACTAAAGCACCAGGTGTGGTGCCGAGCATGCGGGCCAACGGAACAAATAGTAAACTGGTGACGTTGCCCATATCCTCCAATGGCGTTGTCTGCGCCGCGGGATACCTGCTTACATCCAGACGGGAGTCTGTGGTCAGGATGATGGAATGCTTCGGGTACAGGCGTCGCAGGTATCGGCACTGGTCGACAAGTCAGGGAATTTCCAATCAAGGAAGATAGATATCTCTACCCAAAAGAACTGGGTCGCTATGCGGCGCAGATGCTAAACGTTTTATGATATAAGCTAGTGTATGCTCAGCACCTTTGAAAAGCACACCTTCTTAGCCCATTCATCGTGAAAGTTCGTGAGAGTGGCAAGGGCGTCGCGCCCGTTTACGGTATCAAAAGAAACGTGAACATATGCATCGTCCATGTGGTTTGATGGTGAGATGGCAGCCACGAGCATTGGTTTCGGGCAGCAGCATGGTGACCAGGGTCTAAATGCGGCCATTTTGAGTACCATTCAGCGTAATTGATCACGTGAACTGATCACTCGTTTCTCCTTCCATCCACAATCGTAATGGCTGTTTCTGCCGCGGACGTTCGCAGTGTCTTTGCAATCCCAGAGCAAAAGCAGCCTACGCCTGGTCTATCACAGCAAAGGAAAGGCTCGACGTCTTCAGCGCGAAAGCCAGATGGCATCTCTCGGGAACTTTACTCCTTAATTGGCCCATCTGCACCGACTCTAGTGCCCCAACTTGCGAAACCACGTCTGAAGCAGAAGCCTAATCTCGGAGGTGCAAGGCAAAAGATCAAGTGGTGTGTATACTTTGTATATTTCCTTTCGCGACCTCGTGAATTCACACATCCGTTAGGGAGTGGCGGATGTTCAAAAACAGCGCAAGAAGCGATTCACTTCAACTCGGTCATTGGTCTAAAGCTTCGGAAGATCCAGATGCGGGTATGCAAGGATGCCATCTTCCTTCAAAGGACAGAAAGAAAATAATCCGTGGGTTAGACTATCCGTTCGCAAGATACAATGTCAAATCTACATCGTATGAATACTCTCAAGATGAATATACCCGTTTCTTGGACGGTAAGTAATGACTGAGCGTTTAACCATAATTAATCCAAATTTCTGACATTAAATGAAGACAAGGATTGGTCTAAAGAAGAAACAGATTATCTTTTTGAAATCGTCTGGGATTATGACACTCGCTGGTATGTCATAAATGACAGATACGATTTTCCTGGCGGACCCACCCGATCGCTGGAGGTAAATCTGAAAATGCAATTGGAAGCGTCAGCACTCAATTTGCCTGGTCTCTAGGATTTAAAGGACCGGTACTTCAGTGTTTGTAGAAAGCTTATACGGAACAGGCCATGGCCGGGCGACGAGACAAGCAAAGCACAGCTTCTGTCAAGTTTCCAGTTCGACAAAGGCAGGTCGACGACCTTTGGTTATACCTGCCGCAGACTGAGCCATTATCAATAGAACGTGAGGTTACCCGCAAAAAGTACATCAACCATCTGGAGACCCGGACGCCAGAACAAATGGTAGAAGAGGAAGCTTTGATAATAGAAGTCAAAAGATTAGAACAAAATGAGAGAAGATACAAGAAGGAACGCGACAATCTCCTCAGAACTTTAGCTGGCATAGATTCTGGTCTCCCAGACGTGATTGAAGATGAGGGTTTGGTGGCCCTCACCATTGACACGAAGAAGAAGAAAAAGAGCGGCGGCACTGCGTTGGATGCTGACAGTCCTTCGACACCTTCTGCGATATCGGTTGCTACTCCCGTAGCCAAGCGGGTGCCTTCGGCGGCAAACGCGGCCTATGGTGATATGCAACATGCCTATTTGTTGTCCAAAATACTGACTTGAAAGTGTCAACACTAGATTCCGCACATTGCATCTATCGAACTGATCCTGCATCCACCACAAAGGCGGCACACCAGCCAGCTACTCTTCGCTCATACAAATTGCCTGTGCCGAAAGCTGCCATTGCACCGAAAGTCACTGCCGCGCTGGCGGAACTCGGAATCTCTCACACACGTCTTGTCATGCCCACGCGTGACAATGTTGCACAATTAGAATCACTATTGGAAGCGACAACTGCACTCGTGGACACGAAGCGTCTGGTGGACAAGGCCAACTATGACATACAAACGGTAAAAACCCAGCTGGGACTAAGGGAGAGCGAGAGTGTTGACGGTGAAAGGGAATCCTTCGCCGTGATGGAGTTCGATGAAGGCGAGGTCATCGGCCAAAATGGAAGATCACAAAGTGTGGTCAGCACGCGAAGTCGAAAACATGTATGTGGTTCCTGGAATAGCCACCGTCTGATAAGCTAACCATGTCCATGTGACCAGGCTCGAAGGTCAATGTCGATTTCATCAGTCGACACTTCGGCGACAGGATCCACGCGTCCGGGAACGAAACGTCAAAAGCGGAGCTGAGGTCATCATGATAAGTTCGTATATTGTTTGGAGGAGTTGTATATGATAAAGGAGCCTTTGGGACATTCGATCGTAGTGTAAATGTAGATTGACTAGTAATTATACAAACGTGCAAGAAAGACATTTTTTGTGAGGGAATGAAGTATAGTCATGTTCAAGTAAACAGTCACGAAGGAAGGCACTTCACTGCGTAAACCGAAGAACGAAATTGACGATGACAGCGACTGCGAGAAAAGTGAGCCACGGCATGCGAATAACGACGGTCAAGCAACGGTACCTAGAAGTGCAACACAGAGAACGGTCTTGCCGCAGAAAAAGAACGTTCAACTTGCCGTCCAAGGACGTGTTAACAAATCACATACCGGACCAAGCCTATCATCATAGGGTCCTCTTCCTCCTCGACGAATAGACGCTGCTCTCCAGTGATAGGTGTAGAGGGCGTAAACCATAATCGCCATCGCTAATAGTCACAGAACGAAGCATACGTCGACCTGAAAGAACCGTGACAAAAATGGTACCACGTACCAACAACTGAGAACATCGCTGCGCTGATTCTTCCAACCTATCAAGATAAGGGCACAATGGATGCACGAAAATAAATGGGCGCACTTTGTCTCCGAAATTCAGCAACCCCACAGCGAGACCGCCAAGGACCACAGTAAAGTGTAACCATGACAGAAATGTTCTTTCATTAGCGAAGGATACTTTTGGTTCAACGCGGACAGGCAGCGCTATACGCTTGTTGGCGGTGCGCTGGAGGAGTGGTTGGGTGGACATGGTTAAAGTCTCAGAGCAGTTCGATGACGGCTCAATTCAATCCTGTATTACGTAATGAACTCCCTACCCCGAAAGGTTCACGCACGTTCGTCGATTAAGACCAGTAAGACGGTTTCCTGCCAGTTCTCCAGGTCGTGTCTTCCCATGTCCTATTGCTAAAGGGAATGCGGTTGGTTTAAACCGATACAATTGTGTCATGCTTTACAGGTAGACATACGTATACTTAGGTTTCTCATACGCCCGGTTTTACACGTTCCTGGACCGCAGGACGACCAGGATGACCGTAAAGCCGCGGTCAACCTAACGTAAGGCAATGAGATCAGACAAGCGTGCTGCCATACTCACTTTGCGATACGCCAGATCAAGTAGATTGCCCAGGTAATGGTAATAGTACGTCCAGATATAGTATTACCTTCCACTCATCATTCGCAATCTATCCGGATGAATGCTTGGTCCGTTGCTAGCAGGAGGTGGTGCGCTGCCTGCGTCAGGATTGCTTGAAGGATTTTGGGGATTGGTCGCGGGAGTCCAGAGCTACTCGAAGGAATACCAGGCGGGAACCCAGTAGGGGGAGGGCCAGCGTTGGACGGGAAAGGCGGTACGCCGGGGGGTGGAACACCCGGGGCAGTACCGTTGGAAGTACTGGTCATTGGCGGGAAAGGCGGAGTTCCTGGAAAATGTAGGGTGAGAAGTGCGGTTAAAGGAAGCAAAGCAGGGAAAAAAAAAAAGAGAACATAGTTGACTTATGAAATGCAACTTACCGAAAGCACCAGGAGGAGGCATTCCGCCGGGAGGGAATGGCGGGGCTCCAGGGGCTCCCATAGGCGGAAAACCAGGCGGTGGAGGGAATGGTGGGCGGCCTAGAAAATATATTTAGCTTGTGCACCACGAGAGAATTATTCCAAGCTCACCTGCTGGAAAACCTGGTGGCGGAGGTCCGTAACCCATGGGCGGGGCACCAAAGGGAGGAGGTGCGCCAAGATGCTGAGGTCCAAAGCCAAAGCCTCCTGGTGGAGGTCCACCGCTTGATTCGTAGGCAGATGTAATCTGGTCTATGATGCTTTGTGCTTTGTCATGACCGAGGGCTGCAAAGATGAAGGTTAGGTGAAGTTGACAATTGAAGCATAGGAAACATACAGGCATAGTAATCTCGAACATTTGAGAGATGATTTCTGCCGCTGTTGTGTGCCTTGCGCACTGAATAGAATGAACAATGAGTAAGTCAAATAGCGGCACAGGGCAACAAGACCAAACCTGAAGTGGAATCGTGAGTCAAAAATACATCACAGTAGTCGCAGTAATGTTTCTAGTGGAAAGAGGCGGTCAGCAGGAAAGAAATGGAAAGGGCGACGGAGAGGCGCTAACCGGCATGGTGAGGTGGTGGTCAAGAATGAAGGCAAGTTGTGTCGGAGTTTGAATAGCCGATGCAGACTAGAGCAACATTTATCGCAAAGCCCCTGCAATGGATTCTTCATCCTCTGGCATTCAGGAGCCCTTTGATCTCGTCAGATTGTCTCTCAGTGAGCGCGTCTTTGTCAAGCTGAGAGGGGATAGAGAGCTCACCGGAATCCTTCATGTGAGTTTACGTATGTCTGTACTCCTACACTGTACCATTTCGTTTCTAGGCTTACGACGGGCACATGAACCTCATCCTCAGTGATGTTGAGGAGACTATCATGATCGTCGATGTCGAGGGTAGTTCGGGGAGGCCAGGGACAGTCAACGTGCGCCGCAACTGGTCTCCGGCATAATTGCTGTAAACTGATGAATGCAGGTCGCAAAACGAAAAATGGACATGCTATTTGTGCGGGGTGATGGTGTCATTCTGGCGAGTGTTGCTCTTTCGTTCTGCAGCCTTTGACTAATCTTGGGTGATAGGTCTCTCCGCCTTCGCGAACATGACATTTCGACGCGTTTCCAAATGACGACGAATATGCTTTATGTCCTATCCTGGTACCCATTGCCCTGCATCATTGCATACCCATTGCCGAAAACTACAACACTACACCGCCGTACTGTCACCCTTGTAATGTGTTGCGGGTCAAACCGTGTATCATAGCATCGACATTGCTACATTTCCTCTGCATCCCAAGACGTGAACTGCTAGCACCATGAAATGTATGGCTGACTTAATTCGGCGCTGGGATAGGGTCTTGATTCATGTCGTCCGAACTGGGAACAATCGCGCCTGCTGGCCATGTCTCGTCACGTAGCCATGCAGCGTGAATGATTTTGATCTTGTTAGAAACAGTCAGATTCGGCAACAACCAAGATAGAAGGATGGCGTACGACGATTGGCATGGGTAGCCTTCTTTTCAGGTGTCCTCCTTTGCTGAGCCTGAGCCAGATACCTTTGAGTGCATTATCCCATATGAGTTCATTTTCGATCGCAGCAGGAGCGTCGAGCATCTGCCTAAGTTTTTGGAGGGATTCTGAATCATCGAGTTTAAGCGAGGAGCTCGCTTTGTTCGCCGCTGGAGTCAACCATAATTTACGCCTTGCGAAGTAATGATCTGGGCCCGGTGGTGGGAGATCGGCCATCGCCATACGATCATCAAATGTCAGAGGATGGGTATCATGCTTCGTGTTGGATACCATTTTCTTTGTACCCCCGCCTGGTGGCACACCTGAGTGGTGGCCAAGCACGTGACCTTCCCCTCCCACGAGCCTGCAGACCGCCGCCGTTCAACTCGTTGTTCAACTTCATCGACGATCACCATGTACAATCACCCCATATCGTCCACCACCTCCTTCTCCGACGACGACAATGACGATGAAATCCAACATCCAATCTTCTTCTCCAATCCTGCCGCCCTTTCCCCACCTCCGTGGTCATCCAAGTCGCATGCAACGCCTGATTCCAATGCAAAGCTCTCTCCCACGTCTCTTCTTCCCCCGGAAGTCCTCATCCATATCCTGAAACACCTTCATTCCACGAGAGATATCCTGAGTGCCCTTCGGGTCTCGCGAACGTGGTGCGAGTGCTCGGTCGAGCTGCTTTGGCACAAGCCGGCTTTCCCAAACCATGAAACTTTGCAAAAGATGACTAGAGTCATTAATAGCTCCAATCAGACCTTCACATACGCCCGCTTCATCCGTCGCCTCAATCTACTCAACCTCGGCGATCGCATTACTGACGACACCTTTGCCGCATTTGGTCATTGCGATAGGTTGGAACGGCTCACACTCGTGAACTGCGAGCGCCTCTCGCAGGACGTTCTGATTCGCACCCTACCTTTCTTTCCAAACCTGGTGGCGATCGACCTCAGCGCCGTGGTCAACACGACAGATGATGCAATTATAGGTCTAGCTTTAAATGCCAAACGTCTTCAAGGCATCAACCTCGCAGGATGTAGCAAAGTGACGGACAGAGGTGTTATGGTTCTTGCGCAGAACTGCCCTCTTTTACGCAGAGTTAAACTCAGTGGCTTGGAGTCTCTGACAGATGAGCCCGTCTCTGCCCTAGCCAAACTCTGCCCCTTGCTCTTAGAAATAGATCTCAATCACTGCTCTCTCATCACAGACATTTCCATTCGTGATGTGTGGGTTTTCTCCACCCATATGCGCGAAATGCGCTTGTCGCATTGTCCACAACTCACAGATGCTGCCTTCCCTGCTTCGTCGAGGCCGTCAGACCCGATCTCCCACGCGGAAAGTCGTAATCCATTTTCTGTCTCTGTGGCGGATTCGACAGAGCTGCCTCCTCTCATCCTTCGCCGTACACTAGAGCACCTTCGGATGCTTGACCTCACCGCCTGCTCCCTTGTCACCGATGATGCCATTGAGGGCATCGTATCCCACGCCCCCAAGATTCGTAACCTTGTGCTTTCCAAGTGTGGGTTCTTGACCGATAGAGCCGTCGAAACTATATGCAAACTTGGGAGGCATTTGCATTACCTGCATCTTGGTCACGCTGCTAAAATAACAGACCGTTCAGTGCGCACATTGGCCAGGTCCTGCACTCGCCTGCGATACGTCGATTTCGCCAGTGAGTTTCAATCATGATGCCCCTCGATTCAACAATGACGCATTATTCATCATAGATTGTACGCTTTTGACGGACTTGTCGGTATTTGAACTGTCGGCTTTACCTAAACTTCGTCGTGTGGGGCTAGTTAGGGTCAACAACCTGACGGATCAAGCAATATACTCTCTCGCTGAACGCCATGCGTCACTGGAACGCATTCATTTGTCCTATTGTGACCAAATATCTGTCATGGCCGTTCATTTCCTCCTTCAAAAGTTGCATAAATTGACACATCTCAGTCTCACCGGCGTACCTACGTTCCGACAACCCGAACTACAACGGTTCTGCCGTGAACCCCCAAAGGTAAGAAAATGGTCCTTGTCTTTGCCCTGTTCCATTAGGAACTGACGACCATTACCAGAGTTTCAACTCGACTCAGCAACTCGCGTTTTGTGTCTACTCCGGCAAGGGAATATCGCAACTTCGCGCGTTTTTAACAGAACTCTTTGATCATATGACAGAAATGAATGGTACAGATGACACCGAATATGAAGAAGATGACGATGCAGGGGAGGCTTATGTGGAAGAAGACACACCTGATCCTTATCCAGAGGAGGATGACGATGCAGAAAGCTACGTTCCCAGATCTGCATCCGGCAGAGACTCCACAGAACACGCGACGATTCGTAATTCCTATCCAAGTCCACCTCAGGCCACCATTTGGCGCGATATGCTCCCGCCTAGTCATCCAGCGCCATTGACATCTAGCCATGTTGCGAATTCCTCGATTCATGCTTCCACCAGTTACCCAGCTCCCGCTGGTGCTCATATGCACCGGTCCATGGCGGACGCCCTTCCTATCGTTGAGAGGTCGGGGTCTCCATCTCTTAGTGGCACCACCTTGAATCCAAATGTAACGAGTCACCCCGAAATGGTGTCTTGGCCTAGCACTTACCGCCAGGAGGCTCTATCAACCAGCCACCCATCTCAAAACAACGCTATCTCCTCGCCAATGACGCTCAATATGGCTGACAGCGGTCGCGGTCGGTTCGCGCAACGCCTGTCAGACCAAAACAATCATTTCACGACGGATAGTCATCACCGAACTCCAAGGGACCGTCCACAGGTGACCCGACTCCCCCAAGCATTTGCAACTTCCCCTTCCAGGCCCTTCAATGTAATACTCGACACACCTTCGACGACCAGCAGCACTCAGGCACACTCTGTTTCTGTTGACTGGCCCTACAGGGAGTCACCAGAACTTGCTCCGCCAACACAGCCAACTGTCAGGCATCCTCACGAATCCCCCGAGCCGCCGTGGGCGGACGGGCATCGGAGCGTCAAACGCAGCTTACGCAACACACTCAATGTCGCTGAACACTATGCGACTTCCTTACTTTTTGGTAGAGGTCCGAACGGTCAGGACGATGGCCATGGTCCGAACCAAACTTCCGGTGGTGCAAGCACGAATGCAAGTGTGGTGCTTTGAACGACGTGTCACCTTGTGCATAGCATGACTTGGCTTGCGGTGGCCTTGAAATCATCGGTTGTTGCAATAATGCAGTGGTTTTGGCCAGAACACATGGACCTGATTAGTATGTTGCGAGGCGGATGTATGGTTATAGTTACAAACGATGTTGGATACATAACTTAGTATACAATAGATTAGTGTCGTTCGCATTTGCAATCAAAAGAGTGTAGGTTAGATACATAGCCTAAATCCATTTATGGAGCTGACAGGCCAGTAGCCCGAAGAAGATAGTCACAAATACGGTCCCTACAACTGGTTTTCCAGCTCCTGAATGAGGATTGATGTTCTGTACCACATTTACCCCGCTGATAGAGACGACAGCAAGTCCAGGACCTGGCACGTCCACAGAACAACCGTTTGTGCAATTGACCCATTTATTGGCAGGTGCCCAGGACGCGTCTTTGAGTATGCCATTCCCGGTGTTAGCAAGGGATTGTCCGCCCCACGCAATATTCGTTTTTTCCGTCGCGCTTTGTGCTGACAGATACTTTATGGTCAGATTCCGGCTCCCCGCTGAGGCAAATGTGTTGGATGGAAGCGAGAAGGAGGCAGAAGACGTATTGGCGTAATTGAACAAGACCAGCCGTTGGACAACGGCTCCCGATGCGTCGTAAATGGCATATCCAGCGACTGTAGCGTTTACGTCGGATTTGGACTTTGAAATGTCCATGTCTACGACAACGCTTCCATTGGACGACTGCAGGATCTCTGCAGTCGCCAGGAGAGCGTAGTAGGGAGGGTTGGTCACCCAAGCTCCTTGGCTTCCAGTTGGACCATCCGGAGGTGTGAATAGATTGTAAGAGATGCCCCGCTCGCGCGTGTGCAGATAGGCTGCGCTATATCCAACGGACGCCATCTGCAAGGCATAATCAACGGTCCAGAGCGATCCGACGGCGAAAGTGTCGGAAACTGTCGGCACCCCTCCACAAGACGCCGAATTGAACTCGGACATGATTACTTTCAGACTGCTAGTGTTCTGGGCTGAGGAAACCATGCTGACTCCAGGATGCTGCCACGAGGTCAACCGAACAACTAACTGACCATGAGGAGAATCGAACGGGTATTGCGAATAGCGTTTGGCGTACCATTAGCATGCTGCATGTAATAGGGCACACCAAAATCGTAACGACCAAAACAGTTGTTCTGTGGGTAATGCTGCATTCTAGAATGCAAGGTTGGAGGGCTTTTCAGATGGTAAAAAGGATTTCTTACGATATATATTTGAGGATTCCAGAAAACGCGGCCAAATACCCGTCTTGCAAAAGCGCATCCAAATTCTAGAACGAATTAAGAAAAAAGAAAAGAAAAACAGACGGTTAGTCTCATGGCTCTTTTCGCAAAATACACGCACCCAGAAACAACAAATTGTAGGACCGCCAAGGTTTTTCAAATCCAAGATATTGCCTCCAGAGGTGTCAACCAGGCGATTTGACACCATGCGAAATTCCTGGCAATGTAATCAGAACATTGCTTCGTGAAGAACCATGCGGCTTACGTTAATGTAGTCATCAGTAGTGTAATTTTTTAAGTTAGGTCTTTGTTTATGGGTCGTATAAAGATCAGGCTCCTGTCATAAGAATTAAGGCTAACTTAACAGAAACAAAGCCAGATAACAAACATTTCCTAGAAGGAACCCATCAAGGGAATCCGATAGTTCTTTCTGTGCCGCACCTAGTCTATCTTTAATTAGAAAATCCAGGCGTGTGACAGATATCACTCACCCGCTACGATCGGCGTATCAGAATCATCGGGATCGAGCAAAGAAAGGCCTAAAATCAGTGAAAACGATGTCTTAAAAAAATACCCTGAACACTGTGCTTTGCCACTCACCAACGAGGTAGGATGCACCGCCTACGTCGGTTGAAACCTTCTTCAGGACTTGCCATAACATCGGGCCGTAATCGACGGGCTGATTGTTCGCATTTGCATCGGGATCTGTGAGTTGTACCATAGGGCTGGTCCAATTGGTATAGTACTTAGAACTGTCCATGGAATTCCCCCCGACTCTGATGCGAAGGGGAGATGATCCAGTACGACTGCGAATAGCAGTCAAATAATTCATCATTGTAGCGGGAATTGTAGAAGTGTCGTTTCCAACTGGAACTAGATGTTAGAAATTCGTAATGGGGAGAATCGGAGACTTACAATATTCATCCATGAAGCTCAGCTCAAAACTTATACCGAGAAAGTTGGGCTCGACAACATTTCTAACCGAGGGTGTTTGCGGCAAGGACACTTGGATAGGATCGGCGAGAGCTCTAAAAAACATCAGACAGCATAGGATGGTGTATAAACGAGTGAATAGGGGCTGAGCCATGCTTTCGACAGAGGGGGGTTGGTAAATTATGCGGAGGTTTTGCATCACATATCCTGGATAGTTTTTATGCATTTCGGCATGAAGGCGGCGAAAACACCATATTGCCACGAAACTGTTACTAATGAAATCAAGGAGACTGCTTATCGGTTTCATTACTTTCTCAGACTCGGTGTAATCTGGCCGTATAGAGTCGTACAGAAGTTCGGAGACGGCCCAATGGGGGAGAAAACGGAAATTTGGTCAGGCCGATTGTAATAGCAGCGATGGTTCTGAGTCCGCATTTGGAAGACTGAAATTCTGGTATACTTTTGTTCCACGTGGCTCACGCGGTGACAATGCTCCTCCTTCCCGACATCCCAGGTCGTTTTCGAGTGGGCGCAACGACATTCGTGACGCCAGCGCCAGTGGCGCGAGCCTTTGGATCCGCGAAATTCAAGACAGACGGAGGAAGTTTTGAGGCCGCTTTGGTCCTTCGTGAGGTGGCATTCACTGCATATTATCCGAGCGACCCTTCAGCATCGTCCAAGAAAGGTCTGGATTGGCTACCAAGGTGTGTATTTTGAATGAACCATCCCTGCTACTCCTTTCATTCTTATCCAACTCGAAAAATTAGGCCTTGAGACACACTTTGCATGGCTTTTCAAATTTCCTTAGTGAGTCCTCAGTGCGACTGCTTCGAGGTACATACATTTATTTGATCTTCCGTGACCACAGGACTCCCTTCCTGGGTTTTGTGGCCGTTTGTCTATTTTTATGGAAAATTTCTGCGAGTTGGTTAATCTTCTGACTTCGTTTCTGGCCTTTCCTCACTGTCCATAGGCTCCAGTTTATCCAAACGCGCCGCTGCGCAAGCCGCCTGTGAGCGATAAAGATGGAACGGGGCAGTGGCCGCTTGTCATATTCTCTCACGGATTGGGTGGCGGCCGCATGACGTACAGGTATGTGGGAATAAAAAGATTTTTAAGAAATATTAACGCGCCTGTCTAGTCAAATATGTTCGCGCCTTGCTGCATCGGGGAAGGTGGTTCTGGCAATAGAACATCGTGATGGAACAGGCATCGCGTGTACTCCATGCGATTGGAACGAGAACGGAAGGCTGGCATGCCCACCCACAATTTATTACAAGGAAGACGAAGTCATGTAGGCAGTCCTCGTTTCATAACGCGACAGGCGGCTTACGGGCTTGGACGCAGTTTCGATAATGATCAGTTTGAATCTAGAGGACCCCTTCCACTGCGGGCAGATCAACTCGAATTTCGGCGTCACGAAATATACATTGCATATGATGCATTCCAACGGCTGCTTGATGGCGACCGAACATTATGGATGCAGACGATAGACAATGGTGCAGTGGATGAAAGCTGGTCTATCAAAGACGCGGCCTCTGGAAAGCCCTGCGTCTGCGTGACGGAGAACATCGCACTAGCTGGACACTCCTTTGGTGGTTGCACTGTGGTGAGTTTTCCAGTGCTTTTCTCCGCACCATCTGTTCCTGACTATATCTAGTTGTCAGTGCTGTCCACCTGTCCACCTCCGGCCTACCAGCATTTACCTGTGGAAATGGCGTTGATACTGGACCCTTGGCTTGAGCCGTTGCCATTTCCAGGCCCAATACCTGTATCGACCACGAAAGATACGTGCCTTCACGACGACTCCCTGACAGGATCGGTTTCGTTGTTGGGTAGCGGTGGGACAGAGGGCGGTGATATGAAACGTAAACCTCAAATATTGGTCCTTAATTCCGAATCCTTTACTTTATGGAATGATCATTACACACGACTGAAAGAAGTCGTTAAATCATGGGCTCCCGAGGCCGGGCGCATAATAACATTAGGTGAGAGTAATTTACATAAGAATGCTGCATGGTGAAGATTTATTTATTCTTTCAAGTTGGGTCTCAACATTCTTCGTTCTCGGATGCCACCACTCTTCCTTTGGTAGGAAGGAAACGAGAAAAGCTGCTGATGGACACGATCTCTAGTCTCTGTATAGATTTCTTGGATTGCAAGTTGGACGAGGGGCTTTGCGGCCTTCGCGTTCGGGACATGGAATTTCGGATAGTCGGAAAGAGGAAGGATGGGCGACCCAGGAGACGATTGATTGGTTCTATTGGAGAAGTAATTATTGAATAATGCACCATACTGTAAACAAGTTCAAAGCAAGGGCTGCACTCGGCCTCCTTGTAACTGACGGTGCTGGCGGCCTATAGTTCCAGATGAACGTGCGGCCGATACGAGTAGGCATCTATCTGTGTCCGTGTTCATGGAGTGATCTCGAATTTAATTTGCATGTAGGTGGATGATCTCATGGGCATGCAGGCCTGCAACCTGCAGAACCTTCCAGAAAACTACACCATGAAGTATTGTACGTGACCTCTGCATCGCGAAGTCATCATGCACTAATTTCGGTACCCAAGATCTCTACCATGCCATGACCTGGCCGTCACTTTCATTCGTAGCGGAGGACAGCAAGGGCAGAATTGTCGGGTACATCCTTGGAAAGATGTGAGGCTGTTCACATGCGGTTCCTAAGGTACTCATAGCTTTTGGCCATTTAGGGAGGAGGAGACGGCGGAAGGTGAAGAACCTCATGGACACGTAACATCAATATCGGTCTTGCGATCATATAGACGACTGGGACTCGCAAAGAAGTTGATGCTGCAATCGCGTACGTGTGTAGAAACGAATGGGAAGTTTTTGCTGAAATTCACTTCGTCTCTCCGTCCCGGAACAGAGGAGGCAATGGCGACGATCTACCATGCAGCCTATGTCTCTCTGCACGTGCGGAAATCAATCGCGCCGCGCTCAGCCTATACAAGGATACGTTGGGATTCGCAGTAAAAAGTATTGAGAAAAAATATTGTGAGTTCTTTGCTTATCTTCACTGGTTGTTGAAGAAGGCTCAACTCGGCTTGGTAGATGCAGACGGTGAAGATGCCTATGCAATGCAGCTGTCATTGAAGCAATGAAAAAAGGTATGCCCTAGTGGCACAACAGTAATATATATGTATAAGATATAGATGACGTTAATTGGCAGTGGTTTTCTTGTTGGATAAGTGAGCAGGCGATGGTTCAGCACTTTCTACTGTGCCGTAGGCCTCGCGAACACACTCGGTCATCGCGAGACCTAATTGATAGTATCCATCATTCGTTTTCGACCCGAACATTCCTGTATGGGCCTGGATCTCATCTGGTGCCACTCCGTTCGGCGCCTGTTTGAAATGCTTGAAAAGAGCACTCGCCCTTTTCGGGAGTACAATGAAAGTCCTTGCGGGTTGGATAGGAGGTGTAGGTGGGAGATATGTGTAAAAGCTAGGAGCCACGGACTTTGAACTTCAAGTCGCCTTCAAACACGTATGTCACACTCACTTGCGGAATAAGACTCCTTCGTCCTGAAGAGTCAATAAAGCCTCTGTTCGTTTCTTGAGGGCATCCTCATCCCACAGGTTGCCCACATATTTCATGTGATCCATGACCCAAGAATACCCGACGCCCAGTTCCTCGCGCTTGTAATAAGCTCCGCCAGCGGCTGCCCCCGCGAGCATGGCACCTCCCACTGCATACGCCGCCGGCGCAGCCAATTTCGCCCAGGACGACCGGTTGGCCGGCAGTGCCGACTGCGCGGTGGCGTTCTGCACACCAAGGCCCGCGAAAGCACCGAATATAGCAGATCCTACCTTCTGCGCGGTGTTCACGTATTCAGCGGCCTTTGCCATTTGGTTTTTGAACACATGCGGATGCAAACCAAGGTACTGAGAATGTCGTCAGCGAATAAGATAGGAGATAATGAACAAAAGAATGTGTTCTTGCGGGAGTATCGAAAGCAATGCAAGCTATTATCCTAGGCCAGAGGGGAGATGATTTATCCGGACGAGATTTTGAAAACTCGAGTGCGGTGTCCGCGATGAGGAGGCCGCCCATGCTGTGGGACAACGATATAAAGCCAGGTCTGTTGAATCACTCAGGGCGCACCTATGCCCGCAGAGAACTATCTTTGCCTTTCCAGCCCCACCTACAGCGACCTCCTTCTCGACGGTTAATGTCGTGAGCCAGTCTGCAAATCTGATAACAGCTTCATTCTGCGACCTAGTCAGCTCTAGTGAGGTTAAGATTTCCAACGAAAAAAAAAGCACTAGATCGCCCTTGGTCTGTGAGTCGAGGTGGATTTAATCGGATGCGAGTGGAAAAGGGGTGTTCGCCGTACCTCGTATGCGGGGAAGACAATGGATTCTACGTGTGCCTCTGGAATAGATTCGGAAAGAACGTGCTGAATCCTTTGCGGGAATTCGCCAAAGGTCTCATCGGTCCCTTTGAAACCATGAACAAAGACGATCAGCAGGACTTCATTGTTGACCACATCGGCTGGTCTGATTTCAGATATTCCAATAGGTAGAAGGGTATCCGCTGTGGTCATGAAGATAAAGCGATGCTAACTGTATTTCTATTATACAATATGTACTCGAGACTTGGTAGTGTTTGCGATTATGTATCGAATTGGGAAGTAATATCAGAGCTATTGCTATTCTTTGGGAGGGGAGAGCGATGGGGATTACTGGCTGAGGCTGCTTTGACTCTCATATGAGGCTTGCGTTTGCAGTGGTGGATACGGTCCGTACGAACTTTCTTGTGACTGATTTTGGAGGGCAAAAAGACCGTCTTTGTCCAGTACTGGATCTTCTGGTCTTGAACTGATCGGCAGAACCTGTAATGTGCCGGAATGAAAAGCGTTAACTTCCATGGAGCCTTTCTCGAGCTTGTTGGCTTGTTGGTTCGAAGGTGCCGAATGTTTGGGCCGACGGATGACCGGAGTAGCAGGGGTTGTAGACGCTTTTCGCGATTGTCTCCTTCGATGCGGCAATACACTGTACCACGACTGTCGCGTTGCTTGGTGAGATTGAGCTCGGATCAAAGGGTGTAGTGCAGGTTTGTGGAGCAGCACTTCTGAATGCTGGACCGGCGATGTTGATCCGACTCTGTCTCGTGGAGGTGATGTACGGACTGACGTTTGTATCTTCACTGGGGAGAGAAGGGTAGTGCGGTTCTCTCCTTCCTGTATCGGTTCAGGTGCTTCTGTGTGAAACGGGCGGGCGCTCTGAGGCTGATTGAACGCAGATGGCACCGATGCGTCCCCATCTAAGCCTGGAATATCACGATAGAGCTCATCGACGTCCATTGCTTGAGTCAACTGCTGTTCAACGACCTCAATCGATGTAGAAGATGATTGAGAACTTTGTGAATCCAGACAGTGAGTATTCTGTTCTGCCTGAACAGTAGCAGGTTTGCCTGATACAGCATTCTGCACCAATGCATCGAAGGAAGGGCTGGGAGGAATGGCTATCATAGATATCGGATCGTCGGGAGACGACAGAGATTCAAAAGTCGGGCCTTCGTGAGACATGGCTCGTGCAGGTGTCGATGGAGCATCTGGAGGTGGAGGACTCCACTCCACAAGGGAGCCAGAATCAGGAATGGCATCAAGTGGCTGATCACTGAGGAGACTGCTAGCGGAGTCAGAGTTCATCAACTCGTTAAATGAGTCATCTTCCAGCAAGGGAGCAACAGGCGACAACGATGGCTTGCTTGAACAAGGTGGAGAAGGCAGGGACGACGATGGTTCTGCCACGACAACAATAGCGCGAGTGAGTGGCTTGACAGACATGCAGCGTGGAATAATATATACCTTTTCTATCAGACGGTACTTTGCACAACAGATCATGCGTTTTGAGAGGAGCAGGGGAAGAGCACGTCTGCGACTGCCCTTCGGGTTTATGAAATGGCGCAACCTGCTTCCGTTTGACTGGTACAGCTGTGCGAACGTGAAGATGGACGACGTGATGGATGAGATCGGCATTAATCAAGAAGGATTCCCGACATTGGGCCCATCTGCAGCGATAGCTGCGACCGAGCCGCTGGAGGTCTTCTTCGGCCATGGGAGGTCGGTGAGCATGCTCGCGGTACAAAAACAGAAATTTAGTGTATTAGTCAGCAGGGCTCTCTCAATGTCAGGCTTCGACAAATCTCTCGCTCTGGCCTATCTTGGACTTGCTAGTGACTATGAACCAATTCCCGATGTAGAGCCCATCAAGTTCTTGAGCAAACACTTGAGGCAACTGCCACCTCATCTACTGCTTCAGTTCAGTCCCATCACCACTCCAAAACAACGAACAGCGATCCCAACCATCAGAAATAGACGACTCAGATTCGCGAACGACAATCCTCCTGAACTACGCTTTGAAGCGGCGCGGAGCAGGTGGCCTAACTTGTGGCATGGGCGCGAGCGTCTGGGGCTTGAAGAAGCAGCTGATGAGCGAGAGTGGGCTCGGCATGATTTCTTGCCTGGAACGATGCAACACGTCGGCAAGCTGGGTGACCTTCTTGGAGGTTATGAAGAAGAACGGGAAGCTGAGCGCGTCAGAATTTTGCGTAGAGAAAGAGCGGTCATTAGCGACTTCATCGCTGAGGAAGAGGAGGAAGAAAGTTCCGACGAAGACACAAGGCCATATGTCGAGGATGAAGAATCGTTTGAAGAAGCTAGAGCGTGGTTTGAACGGTCAATTCGAGAGCGGTTTATCTATGGCATGCTAGAGGCAAGAGTGCCGTCCTCAGCTGGTGGATTGGACCTTATCGAGTGCTTCATTTACAGCGATTTGACTATGACAAAGTCGACTGGGATGAATCGCTTGACGTGGATGATGACAGAGAGGCGGAAGACCGATGGTTTGCTGAGTCTGATGAGGAGTAGACTGTTTAATATTTGCATGTAGCGAAATCGTGACAGTCGTCACGTTGTGTGACATTTCTCAGCTTGCATTTTGGTCA
This sequence comes from Macrocybe gigantea, assembly GCA_011319805.1. Lineage (NCBI taxonomy): Eukaryota > Fungi > Basidiomycota > Agaricomycetes > Agaricales > Callistosporiaceae > Macrocybe > Macrocybe gigantea. Next base: position 377,117 of record SJRY01000263.1, read on the forward strand.
ACTCCTGCAGCCCACCCTAAATGATCGTCGCGGCACACCCTACAGACGCTGACCAGCCCGTCCATGATCCTATCGACCACAATTTGAAGAAAAAGAAGAAAAAACGACACAGAGAAGAGGACGACCAACCCCGCGAAAAGAAGAAAAAGAAGCACAAGAAACGTCATGGTGATCCAGAACAAGATCTTGAAGCAGTGCTGCAAGCGCAGGACGTGACGGAACCAGAGCAACCAGCACCTCTCGAGTCGCAGAAAAAGAAAAAGAAGAAAAAGGAAAAAAAAGAAAAGGCGATTGCGCAGCCCGCGTCACAGACAGACCCTCTGCCCGCTGAAGATACTAACCCTTCGGCGAACACCCAGTCATCGGCGTCAGCGGCTGCAGCAGCATTCTTTTCGGCCATCGTCGCAGCTGCCACAGGTGCTCCAGATGCCGGTCCTGCAGCCCAGGTGCCTCTTTCTCCCAACCAACCTCCCTTCATACCACATATGTTGTCCCCCCAGCAACAGTTTATGCCGTATCCGTTCTTGCCATATGGTTTTGGCGCGCCTCCCTTCACACCGCAGAGTACGCTCCATCCGATGAATCTTCTCCCTGCTCCTGCTCCTCCCTTTTCCGACCTGCCTTTCGGTTCGAACGAGGATGTGCTTCGTGCGCTGCAATCCCTTGACATATCAAAGATCACAAACGCAATCAAGTCCCTTGGGGATGTCAGTGGTATGCAGTCCGAGGAACATCCTATCGTTCTGCCGATGAACCAAGTTCCCTTGCCACCCAACGTGATAATGAACCATCTGGGGGCAAAGAAATCAACCAACACCAACGGTCATCGTCGTACGATTGATATGAGCCTTCCGGGTCCCGAACAACACGTAGATCCTGATCACGCGCACCTGTTGGCGAACAAATGGCTTAACACAGCAAAGCTGGCTGAGCTGGTGAAAATGGAAGGTATTTACTAGCCTTTTACTGTTGTTGCATCTTGTGCTGATTATCGCGAAGGCCTCGTATACAGGAAGGGCAAATTTTCCGCCATTGAAGAGCAACAACTTCGCTCTGCAATTGAGAGTTACCAACATGTTCGCCCTACTCCACCCTTCGGTCCTTCTCGTGCTCACATGCCCTTCAGTCTAAACAGTTGTCAGACGAGCAAATGTTGGAAGTCATCTTCCCAAAGAATGAAAAGAACAAAGACAATACATTTTGGTCGGAAATTAGTAGGTTCCTTCCCAGGCTCTCTGTTTGCTTTGCCTCACACGCAATGTCTAGCCTCTGCCGTGCCTCAGCGTCCCATTACCGCAGTCTACCACCATGTACGGAGGACATATCATCCAATGAAGCAGCAAGGGAAATGGATGCCCGAAGAGGATGCCTTGCTCAAGCAGTATGTCTCCTACATAGTCAACACAATGGCTGTATTCATTTACACGGGTGCAGAGCAGTGGTCGATCTGGGACAACAATGGGAGAAGGTCAGCGAACGAGTTGGGAGAATGTCGTCGGACTGTCGCGATAGGTATCGTAACCACATAGATAATCGGGACATTCGCGTAACTGGTAAGTGCATCTACTGTCGCATGAACGTATTATATCTGGTTACCTCATCAGGACCCTGGACGAAGGAGGAGGAAGAGCAACTGACGCGAATTGTGACGGAGATGACAGTCAAGCAGGGCAAGGACATCGACAACGATGTGTTCTGGGGCAGAGTCAGTGAGCTCATGGGGGGTAGACGTGGCCGACAGCAGTGCCGCATAAAATGGCGAGTTTCCTTATCCGATGAACGGCCGTATCTTTCCTCATCCATGTAGCAGGACCGACGCTTTGAGCAAAACTATCAAAAATGAAGGCCGAAAGCCAAGATGGAGTCAACAAGACGCATATATTCTTGTCCACAAGTCAGTCTCACATGAATTGTCCCCCATTTGAGGCAGAGCCTGATATGTTGAATAACAGAATAGACTCCTTAAATGTTCGGGACGATACCGAAATTGATTGGAAGACCATTCCCGATTTACAATGGAACCTTTGGAGCGCTCATACTCTGCAGCGTCGGTGGCTGACCATGAAACGCAGCATAAAAGGTCATGAAGACATGACACACCAAGGTACGTCTGCAAATTCTCCTTGGTTTCTGCCTATCAAAACTGAACTACAAATCAATGAACAGAGATCATGGACATCCTCCGAATCAAGAAGGCGCAGTTGCCAGTCCCTCCGCCTGCCCGAAAGCGCAAGGAACGAAGGATTATTAGCGCTGAAAATATCAGTGATGCAGATTGAGGTTTTATTTTAGTGACTACTGCAAATATAATCTCGATGCTTAGAATACGGATAATCGCTACGTCAATCACATCTTGGCTTTCCGATACCGTATCATGAACATGTATGCCTGTAGGGATGCCGTCAAACCAAGATACTGATATTATTGTCGCGATCGAAACTTGGCAAGCGCTGAACCGAACTTTATCTCATTACACAGAAGGTGAGGCATCGCTGATTGAGGTGCAGGCGCACACGCGTTGGCAAATTAAAACAACGACGTTGCGCCTTACATGCTGATGCCAGATGGTTGAAGCATGCCAGGCTAACCCGCAAAAGTCGTGCGTCCTTCGTTCACCGCTCTCATGTTCAAGTCTAGTAGTGCCCACTCCCCAGTGCGCCAGTTTGCGACTAGCGGAAGACTCTTCGAAATGACGACCAGCACGAATGTCGCGGTGTTAGTGACAGTCGTCACCATCCTGGCAACTCTCGTATCATTATCCCTTCCGCGACGTGATTACGCATTCACAACACAAAACATGTCGGTGGATACACAGACAATTCTAGCTCGTTGCGCCTCCCTCAAGAATAGTCCAGGCCCATCTACTGAATTTTATGACAGAAAGCAGTCAGATAGGTATGAGCCAGGCGCCAACGCCACCTGGATCAGACACGCCCTTATTTTTACGGGGGAGAGGAATGGAACGTCCGTGATACACGGTGATCTTTTCCTCGACAAAGGCATCGTCAAGAGCGTTGGCAAAGTGCCTCGTTACCTCATTGACAAGGTCAATGTTACTGTTGTTGACGCCAATGGTGCTTGGGTTACGCCAGGCCTAGGTGAGTAGTTTTCGTCCGGCGATGTCTGCTGTGATTTGTGAGTCGTACAACTAGTGGATCTTCACTCTCATCTCGGAGTGCTCAGCACGCCAATTCTGTCCGGTCAGTCTGCTGCAAACTTTCGTCGGATGATGCTGCTGACAGATCCAAAAGGAGCGTATGAAATAAATTCGAAAAAGGGACCAGTCCTACCGGGACTGCGGAGCATCGATGGCTTCCATACAAATGATGAAGCGCTCCGACTCGCTAGGGCAGGAGGCGTCACCTCCATCCTCGTCCATCCTGGAGGTGCAAACGCTATCGGTACGATTTTGGGCTTTCTTGCCTTCATTACTGTGCTGATTGACTTGCGGCAGGTGGAGAAGCGGTCGTGATGAAAACCAGGAAAACTTCAGAAGGATCGCCATCATCGATGGTCGTAGAGCCCCACAATCTCGGCCAAGGAGTCTTAAAGCCCACTTCTTGGCGTCACTTGGCGTATGTTCCCTTTTTTTTTTCCTTGTCAACAAGGCCGCTCGGCTGAACGAGAGTTTTTGTTCAGCCAGGCTTGTGGAGATGGTCTAAAGCACTACGGCAATCGCATGGACATGGCGTGGGCACTGCGTACCGCGTACAGTCAGGCCCTTAAACGAAGGCAGAGATAGACACATACTGTCTTAAGGCTGAAGCTGGGCTGTGGAATGAAGTCGACAGCCTGTTTTACGATGATCCAAATTCCAATATCCTGGTGGATGTCCTCCGCGGCAAAGTGAAAGTAAGTCATTTTCGTAGAATGAAGGCTTGCGCCTGAACGTGCCGCGAGCAAGATTCACAGCCAATGCTCGGAAATAGTGGACCTAGACAACATGATCAGGGTGAGCGCTTGCGCCCAGTGTGAAGTACGGGAGTCTCAATTATGTGCAGCTCAGTAACGAATTCAAGTTCCCCATTGCCTCCTTCCAACATGCAGCTGATGCTTGGCTGGTTCCACGGCTATTGAATCGGACGTAAGATTTTGATTTTAACGATGTATGGGCTTTGCATACAACTATGAGAAATAGGTGGGGTGGAACACCAGCGGTCGGGATGTTCGCGACGAGATACCGGTACGCTGTTTTCGCACCGCTCCCTCCACCTGCCCTGAACGGATCCGCAGTGATAGGCGAGAAACATACAGAGGGTCTGAGCATGCACCGCGAATCCTAGCGGAAAATGGTATCCCTGTAATAATGAAAGTAAGGTGCCGACTGCCAAGCTCCCATTCAGAATATTAACGGATTGCAAGACTGGTCATCCGACGATTAACTCAAGATATCTTATCCATGAAGCACAACAAGCACATTACTTCAATCTTCCAGCTAATTTGGCGCTTCTCAGCGTTACAGCCACTCCTGCTGAAGCTGCGGGACTTTCTCATCGCATCGGCATTCTTGAGGAAGGGTCGGATGCTGACGTGGTTATCTGGGACTCCCATCCTCTTCAAATAGGCGCAACTCCACTTAATGTGTGGATTGATGGTATTCCACAGTTTCCACTTCCCATATCGACAGATGGCAACGGTAAGGACGACGACAAGTGGCGAAATGTTCCCAATGTGCCCAACTGGAGCAAGGAGAGGAGGGACACGATCCTATGGGATGGTCTGCCGCCGTTACAAGGCAGGAAAAAGGGCGAAAAGGTGGTTTTCGATAACGTTAGGCATCTTTGGCGTCCAACGGAGATGGATTATTGGAAGAAATCTCGTCAGAAGACGGATTGAAACGAGTCGTCATCGAGAAGGGGCGCGTGACGTACACGCGAAGTGCACACAAAACAGCAAACGACGAAGCCGACACCATCGTCGATCTAAAAGGTGGTTCCATTACCCCTGGTTTGATGTCCTTTGGCTCGCAGCTGGGATTGGAGGAAATACCAGCTGAAGGGTCTACTGGAGATGGTTTCCGTTTCAATGCTTTCCAACGTAACGTTCCACGGATACTGGATGACAACGGCGCCGTCCTCAGAGCCATGGACGCACTGGTTTTCGGAACCCGCGATGCACTGTGAGTGGTTTGCAGATTTGGTATGTGGTTTGAAAACCGACCGACAGACTAGAATGGCATTCCGCTCGGGTGTGACATTGGCAACCGCTTCATTGGCTCGAACTAATACAGAAGCCGGTCCTGACGTTATAGGAGGGTTATCAGTAACTTTCAGGACTGGTGCATCCCATGCCATGGAACGGGGAGCGATTGTGCAAGATGTCTCTGCCTTGCATGTCGTTATACGCAAGCCTGATGCCATGACTGAGAAAGGCATCGGTGTCAGCACACAAATTGCTGGATTGCGGAGATTGTTAGGCGGTTGGGAGAACAAGGACAAGGAAACGGGCAAATGGTTCAAAGACGCAGCGGAGGTAAATCAACCCTAGTATTATTCTGCGCATCGTTTCTGACACTCTGCTACACAGGGAGTGGTACCGCTAGTCGTGGAAGTCGAGAGCGCGGACATCATGGCATCATTGCTGATTCTAAAAGCGGAGGTAGAAGATAAAATTGGATCACGGATGAGATTGGTTTTCAGTGGTGCGGCTGAAGCACACATGCTAGCTCAGGAGATAGGTGATAGTTCCTTAACACACGGCACTCGTGTTCTAACAACCATGAAAGCGAACGCTGGAGTAGGTGTTATTCTTCATCCGTCAAGGCCGTTGGCACTGTCCTGGGATCAGCATAGAATGTGAGTCTATTCAGGAAACAGGGCCGAGGAAGTAAAATCTGACAGACACATTTAGGTTGCCTGGACCCCCACTGACAAATGAGACGACGTTGACAGCTCTGCTCAAACATGGGGTGACTGTTGGCATCGGAATAAGAGAGGCCTGGGAAGCTCGAAACACGAGGTTTGACCTCCACTGGGTACGACGCCGGCCCTCGCCCTCGGCTTCCGTATTAACATTCTTCACAGGCAGCGCTTGAGTCCAATGGTCAGATTGACGACCGGCAGGCATATGCGCTAGCTTCAACTAATTTAGAACAATTGCTGGGACTTCGGATCGAACCTGATGCGATTGACATGGTTGCCTATGAAGGAGGGGGACCATTCGATCTGTCGAGCAAAGTGGTAGCCGTGATTTCGCCAAAACAGGAGGTCGTCGAAGTCTTCTGATTGGGAATTGGAACACGTAGATCTCAATTACTGTTTTGCTTCTCGTTTGGAATATACTGTACATTGTTGCATGCCTTTCTCTGAAGAGGCTTTCACACGACGCCAAGAAGGGCCGCGCCGCTTTTGATTCCACGATTTCTAGCAGCTGCTAAGCTGATGGCGACGCAGCTCAGCAGAAAACCAGCAAATCTACAGGTACAATGTGAGTCGCGGTGTGCTTTCGACGAATGCATACCAACCTGAAGAACGCAACACGCGAGATAGACCGTTCTTCATTTGGGGTGCGTGATGACGCGAATATGGAACGAAGGACGGCCGGAGTAACCGGTATTCGACTGGAGCCGTCCGGAGGAGGAGGTTGGGTGATTGTGGTGCTCGTAAGCCGAGTGCGAGTGGAGGACGTGGATGTCGAAGACATGTTTGGCGTCGTTACGGGAGCGCGGTCGCGTGATCTGGAGCATCAAGCGCGATCAACTACGACGGTCTATGTGGCAACTCAGCCAGAAGATCCTTCAGGTTCACTGTATGTCGTTTATTTTCAGTTTCGCTTACCTGTCTGTATAGTTTTACTCACAAACCACAATTTAAAGACCTTTTTGTACAGAAGTGCATAGACACGTTCCTGAGCGATGTTGGATCTGGACGTCGATGATGTGCAGGCGGCTTTTCAAGCAGACATGATCAGCGTTAGGGACAGGCTTCCAACACCAGACGAATATCGTCGCGTCCGCCATCTGATTCTTGAGAAACCGACAGAACCACCCATCACTGATGACCAACTGGCGGAAGTTGTCAAGTCTTCTCCTCATCTCGAGACGGCCGTACTTGCGGGTGTGAAGGACTTGACGGACAGGACGGTAGTTCTTCTGGCTAATACGGCCGTCAATTTAGAAGGCATCAACTTGACAGGTTGTACACACGTCACGGACATCGGTGTCTCGAGCTTACGACCAAGTCACTTCCTCTTCAATGGATACAGCTGAACGGCCTGACGGGGCTAACGGATCCATCGGTATCAGCCATTGCAAAGACGTGCTCACGACTCTTGGAACTGGAGCTTTGTGATCTTCCGCTCCTCACCCCGCTTTCAGTCAGGGATGTATGGTCGTTTTCGAGGTTAGCACGTCGTGGTTACTCAGTCAGTCAATAGCTAAAGTTCAAAAAAAAAATTTCAGGAAGTTGAGGACCCTCAGGTTGTCGAATTGTCCACTGCTGACGGACAAAGCGTTCCCCTCGTCCATGAAGCCTGAGTTATTCGATTTAGGTGATGAGAAACCGCTGCCACCACGTCCGGTTACCTGGATTGATAACCTGCCACCACTAATCCTCCGCCACACCGCCGCAAATCTGCGACTATTAGACTTAACGTCATGTAAACTCGACGATGACGCTATCGACGGCATTGTGAGCCACGCGCCGCAAGTCCAGTCGCTGATACTTTCGAATTGCACCAGCCTGACAGATAGGGCCATGGAATGCATAGCCAATCTGGGTGAACATCTCGATGTGCTCATACTTACTCGGGTTTCCAACATAACCGATGCCGGAATCATGAAGGTTGCCCGCTCATGTTTTAATCTTCGCTCTGTGGATGTATCTTGTGAGTCTGGTTTACAGACATATAACCCTTCATACCATGCAAAATTGACAGAGCAGTCAAGTTTGCCGGAACTTGACGGACATGGCCATTTTTGAGCTCGCCGGACTGAAAGGCCTCCGACGTCTTAGCCTGGTTAGGGTCCAAAAGCTTACTGATATCGCTATTTTCGCCTTGGCGGAGCACGCGACGGCGTTGGAGCGACTCCACTTATCGTATTGTGATCGAATCTCCTTGGAAGCATTGCATCTGCTTTTGAGGAAGCTCGAGACTTACAATACCTAACCGCCCTGGGTGTGCCATCGCTTAGGCGAAAAGGGATCGGTCGCTTCTCGGATTCTCCACCCTTGGTTCGTTGAACTGTTTCATTTTCAATATGAGCTGTGTTTCTGAAAGACGATCATTAGTCTCTTTCCCCCGAGCAGCAGGCGGTGTTTTGGGTCTTTAGTGGGGAGAACATTATCAAGTTACGGAAATTCCTGGACAAAGAGGACAAAAGGCGGCGCGAAGCTGAAGCCAGGAGTATACCCTTTATACCACGTTCTGATGATAACCTTGATCTTTACTAGTCCTTGAAGCAAAGCAGTGCGATGCATTATAGGGATGACGATCTGGCGCGAAGATTGAGGTTATGAACTACTCGATGGGGCTCGATAGACAGCTAGGTTCTTGGAACGTATCATGATGTCTAATATTATCTTTGGAAGCAGGACCGGATTGGTTCGGTCTGGTTGCCAGTGGATCACGACTGTCTGAGACACCTTTAAGCTACAATAAGCAATTCTGTAATCCTGTTTGTCCTAGGAACGATGAAAATTTGCATCTCCCCTGTGGCTCAACGCTGAGTGCCCCCTAGAATCTCCTGTCACGAGCTCGGCGAGGGCACGAATTGGAGCACATAAGTGACATGCAAGACGTTGTTCAAGTCGCGGGGGTAGAGGCCGGGTGTCTAAAGGCGGCTATCAGCGGAAGCGAAATAAGCAAAAAGTTGCGTAAGAAGTGATCAGACCGAACAACGCTCGAATGGTCTGAGATCACTTTATAACTCCTCTCCTTTCTACCTTCTGTGCGGCTGGCCACCCTCCAGCCATTCCTCCCGTTCCCTTCACCCCGCCGGCGCCCATTAACGGGCGCCTGATCCCAGTAATCGAAGCGGTATTTCCAATTTCAACCGCGTTCATCTTGCGCCTCGCGCAAAAAAAATGAGTCTGTCATGTATCTCGCATTCCCTCGAGTCTGCATCCAACTTGAGACTCAGCAACGCCACCCTTGGCCAGCAGGCCTGTACGTGCCAGTTCTCTATTTATTCACAGCCTGCTTTTCTCAAAATTGCCTAGACTCTCCCTCAGCCCCTCTCTGGGAATTGACGCTTCCAACGCCATTCGCGAGAGTGACATCCCCTGCGCGTACGCACGCTTCTGAATCCGATTCTGCCGAAGGCAGCGTGTTTACAGACGAGGATGGTCGCATGATGTCGCAACCTTTGACGATCAAAGCACCCAGCCCCCGCAAACGGGCTGTATGCGGTTTTCTTCCCCTTCCACCCATAACTGCATCGCCCGTTTGTACCCCAACGTCCACCGCCTTTTCAGAGGACGTTCAGCCGGTCGTGGAAGAATCGCCTATCACGAGTGTTTCGCCCTCATCACAATGTGCAGTGGTCGGCGAGATACTATCGCCGCCAACATGGATCGCAACGCCGCCTACGCCCCCAAAGAAGAGCATAAGACGATCTTTCGCCTACCTATCACGTTCACGTTCCTTAATTTCCCCTTCTACTTCCTTGCCCGCCTCGACATCGCCACATGTTGATGTAGACGCCATTTCGGCTGCAGAGCAACGTGCATCTGCGCCTGCAATGCGACGGCGCGCGTCCCTGGGTTCATCCGGCATCGTGGGTCGCTTCCTCAGTGCTTGGAATGACGAGACGTCTGCATCGGCCTTAGCGCGGAACGCCATGCTCATCAGGCCAACGTCAGGACCTTTTCAAGGCACAATCACTGGCGTCGACATTTCAAGGCGACTGACTGAAAGCCCCGAAGCTGCAATCCCCAAAGGCGCATGGAGCGACACCGACACCGACACGAACATCTGGCAATCCAAGAAAGCCAAAGATGACGTTCGTAAACACCATGCCCTTCTTGAGCTGTGGACAACCGAGGTCGGCTATTTGCAAGACTTGCGCGCTCTCGTCATCGTAGGATTTTCTTTCCCAAGACAATTAATACAAATGACGTCATCTCACCCTAGGTTTACTTGCGTATCATTCCTACTTTGGTATGCCGTCCTTCCCCATCTGGCAGTGCTTTCGGCCGCACACCGTCTTCCTTCACGTCGAACGTTTGGGTGACTAGCTCGGCTCTATGTCCGTCCGAGCCTACAGACGCAGCTCATTCACCTGCCAAGGAGTTCAAGTCGGCACCAAAATACCTCTTCTCTGATGCCGAGGTTGAACTTCTGACTCGAAATGCTGAAGACATCCTCCAACTCCATGAAAATTTTGTCAACGACCTCCGAAATCAGCTCAACTCGTTTGGATATCCGGTCGAGCATTTCCATTCTTCGGATGACTCTGAAAAATTACGACAGAGTCAGAGGCTTCAAAACGTCGATGCGATCATCCGTACCGTTTCCACAAAGTTCGCTACAGAGGTCTGTCGATTTCTCGATTTCTCACGCTACCTCAACTCTTACCTATTATAAAGGCTTCACGCTTCAACTCCTACGAGACTTTTTGTGCTGGCCATCCCCAGGCTTTGGATGTCGTCCGCAAAGTTTCCACTCGTTATTCTGCAGAATGGGATGCCTTCGAACAGCGTTGTTCCGCTTTGATTTCGAAAAAAGAATTCCTCACAACGACAATCGATGGTTCTCGTCATCCTTATCTTCAGCCGGACAACGAGAGCACCACAGCAACAGTCCGAAAACGCTCCTCTGCTCCGTCTCTGCATGACTTTTATCGAGCTTCGGCTGGCCAAGCAAACCTCTTCTTGTCCAAGGAACATTCACCTTTGTCTCCGGACAAGTCCAAGGAAAGGTCTTCTCCGCGCCTGACTTTTACGGATTATCTGATCAAGCCGGTGCAACGAATATGCAAATACCCACTCCTGCTCGATCAACTGAAGTCGAGTAAATCGCTGAAAACGTCTCTACGGTATCCGACCTCTGATGTCGACGTCGTCGTCGAGAGCGCCGCGCAAGCTATGAGGCATGTCGCCAGCGCGGTTGATGAAGCTCGTCGTTTACAAGATGCTGCTATTCAATCGGCGCTCATTGCCTCGCGCATAATGGTCCCTTCTTCCTCTTCGGCTATTCAATCTTTGACACCCTCTTTCCTTGCATCTCTCGGAAACTGTCTTCTTGCGGGCTCATTGGACGTGGTACATTCGTATGGCGTCAAAGGCGCAACATGCTCAAACAAGGAGGCCAAATACTTGGGCGCATTCCTGTATCTTGGGGGATATCTCATTCTGGTCAAAGTGCTCAAAAACAAGATATACGAACCGAGACACTGGTTTTCGCTAGCTGAGTTTGACCTTTCGGAGCCGGACGAGGAAGATGGTGACTATCTCCAGTTCGTCGCTATTCTCTTGAATTAATCACAAGTTTAGGCGTGTTACCTTGCTCGTTTCGACTGTCCTCATATGAACATCGCTTTGATCTAGCGGCCGCATGTCAAAAAGAAAAAGACTCGTGGTTGCAATCAATAAGGGACGCCCTCACTCACACTCCGACTTGGACTAATGAGCCTACGCCCAGTCTGTGGTTGGACGGAAAAGGCGAGCTTATCCCATCTTGTCTCGATGATGGACCCTTCGAAGTCATCAACGCCCTCCCAACCATCCAGTCTATTCCCGAAATTTCCGACGCTGAAACCTCACCGGCGTCGACGGAAATCCTTATAGAGTCTGATCCCAAGCAGCAGAAGAAAGCGAAGACGGAGGCACCATTCAAGGCCGATCTTTCTAATCCCCCAAGCCGTAGATCGTCTACGGCTTCTGTCATAGCGATATTTACTCCTTCATCCTCCGAATCGGATACAGTCGTCATACGCCGCTCGTCCCTGGTTGGCCGCTCACGGGTTGACCAAGGATTACAAGACGTCTTCTCCCAGTCGTGCATCACTGCACGTACCTACGCCTACAGCCGGGATGAAGAGTTGTTCCAGACACCGAACTCCAGGCGTGGAGGATTCTCCCGTTCTCAGTCTGGCCTGAGCATAGCCAAAAGTCGGCTTGTCAGGCACGAAAGTGTTCGAGTTTTGCGGCGGAAAAGCCTTCTTGACGCAGATAGCACACCTCATCGGAGGCGGTCATTGAGCGGCAAGACTCTCGCCAGTAGAAGACGAGGTAAAAATCTAACGATAACTTCCGTTAGACCTGAAAACGACGACGCTACGAATTCATCTGGCTTGCCATCTCCATTCTCTCCGACTTCTTCCATCTCCACACCGACAAGATGCTCAGCATCGGATGCCCCTAGTCTCACGTCTAGTCTTAGTCATTCGCTCAATGCGAACGAGGCCCATGAACCAAAATCTCCTAGAACTTCTCGAAGTCTCGTCGATAACGTCAGAAGTCTCTTTCAGCCACGTTGCAGCCCGAATCCGCATGTGCCACCGCATCAGGATGATACAGCGAAAGCGAGTAGCACTATCCATTCGTCTTCCAGTTTGATCAAGCGATTGGTCCACGGTTCGATTCACCGTCGAACCCGCAGCGTCCCCGACGTTGAAGATATCCTTCCTTCTAAGGCAGCGAATGAATTTGGCCTTCAAGTCCAGCAGCTTCCGACAGGCACTCGATCCTCCGAGAGCATTCTCCAACCGCGTCCCTCGCTTAGATTTGCTAGGCCTTCAAGGAGGAAATCTTTTTTGTCTCCTAACAGAACGGCAGATGGAGAATCAGCGACCTCTTTGTCTGATCATTCAGCACTATTCCAGCGTTTCCGAGTCTAAGTGGTACCTTCCTATATTTTTAATCCTTCTATTGTCATTGTATTTCTACCATCATCACGGCCGTATACCCTTCCGACCCGTTTTTTTTTTGTACATACATTGAGCATACAATATCATCTCATTTATTTTGTAGGCACGATTCTATCGACAGCATGGCTTCTATGCACGTCTAAATACAAATACATTACGACGACAGTAAAGATGTAGACGATGCGAGGTACAACCAGTGCATAATAATACTACAGTTGGATTGACATGTTGAACCTGACAAGAGCATGGTCTAGATACATATACAAAAGTGCGATATCATAGCAAAACGACAACAAAATATCACGATATGAGTCCATGAGCACGAAGTAGATTTCCCCACCTTTTATGGAAAGCATCGTCAGACACGTTGCTCGTAAGAATAATACATACATACTCTTCTTGTTGACTTTCTAATTCCGCGATCCGTCTTTTCAATTGTCTGTTGTAAACGGGAAGTGAGTCCATGTTCAAATAGAATAGACGGGTCTATCGTACGAATTTTCTTTTGAAGAGCGTTTCGACTCTCTTTCGCTTTTCGAAGATCTTGCGTCATCGCAACCCACGCCTCATCATCGGGTAAGTTAACGTCGTTGTACATGCAGTCGAGCTCCTCATTGAAGGCCTGCCGAAGCAACTGAGCGAACCTCTCCAAGTCTAGTTTGGACAAATGCCATACCTCGTACATGATTTCCTTTTCTGCAGTCGCATCAGCCAAGAGACTCTTAACGAGTTCGCATTGGCGTTTGACGTTCTGAAGCTCTATTCTGGTCTTCTCCAATTCGGTAAACCCCTAAAATGGAGGTGAGGCGAAATGCCATGCGCAGAAGACTGGATGGACAAACCGCGTTCAGCCCGGTTAGGAGCTGCTGCACCTCCTTCTGCAACTCCTCCTGTTTCGATATCGCACTTGTCAGGTCTTTTTCTGCATCTTTCGCCAGCGATTCGATGAGGCGAGGGGCTTCCGACGAATTGGAACCCGCGGGGCTTTTAAGTGCCGTATCAAACAGAGTATTCCGAATTCGTCGAGGCGTTCCTTCCGCCTGTCTGCGACTGATCATTTGACGCATCTCTTCCATGCGGTCTTGGGCTGCCTTGGTCTGTAGAGATAGGTCAGATGGTTTTTCAGGTCTCGAGAAAAGAGAGGTACCAAGGCAGGGGCCGGTCGCAGGGAAAGCTTGTCGGGGGAGGAAGGTCTGGGGATGTGTTCGTCATCCTTGCCAGGCGTCAATTGCGAGAATTGGAGTCGTCAGTAAGCAGTTTTACTCGTTTGATGGCGCGCCGTGATGATTCGATCTGCAGACAAGAAGGTCAATTTTGACGATTCAATCAAAAGAGCAAACGCGGCCTCTCACATCCTCAAGGGTCTGAGTAGACAAATGCGATATCCTTTCTGCGGTCACCGCCAGCTGAGATGTACCAGCTGCCGCTACAGCTTTACGTTTGCCCAGTTGAGGAGAAACTTTCCGCGACACTGTCCGAGACGGATGCCGAGTTAATGGTGAGTTGCGGACATATGGTTTCCTAGCGGAAGCGGGTGTAGATCCGTTTGGGTGCACCAAAGATTTCTTTTTGATGATCAATGGCTCGACAATGGTCGAAGTTGTCGAGGGGAGTGCAGATGCTTTGGGGGTCGTGTCTGTGTTGCCTGCGGGGAAAAAAGGTTGTCTTTTGCTTCGGGGGATCCCAGAGGTTGACTCCCTCGCCCCGGAGGAGTAACCTGAGTCAAAGGACTAACAAGGCTAGTATTGTCGTCGGCCTGCGTGTCTTCTGGTGGTGGCGGTGACGGTGTAGCCCGAATCGAGGGAAGAGGGGAGGGACAGCGGGGACCTAGTGGTCGTCGGTCTTGGGCATGGAGCGATGAAGATTTGGAATGCCGTGAGGTAGGAGATGTGCTTCTCGCAGCGTTTGGGGAAACAGGCCGAGGTATATTGGATTCTCGTGAAGCGCGAGAAAGCGGACGCGCCGTGGGCGGCGGTTGATCCTCTATGCCTAACAGTCAGAATGCACCACGTAAAGGAGAGACATGAGACCAACCTTCATATATCGTGTCTTGTGTTGGGGCCTCTATAGAAGGCGGTATTCGCAAGCCGGGCTGATTCTGACTATTGCGCCTAGCTAATTCTAGTTGGACTGCAAGATCCCACTCCGAAGAGTCAACAACTCTGCCTTTCGCCATAATAGTTCCATCATCTTCGATATCGCTATAATAAGTATCTTGCTCCACCGCCGGCGATGGAGAACGAGATATCTCGAATGAGCGTGTCTGGCGTCTCGCGGGTGAAGTCTTCTCTGAGTCGAGGCGGAGCCTCCTGGAGATTTCCCTCTCTTCAGCAATTTCCTCGATCGAGAAGACTTGGAAGCAAAGAATGAGGAATCATCATCTATAGTCGAGATGGTGGTGGCAGCCGTAGAATTGGAACGATGAGAAAACTTCATCAAACTGTCACCAGTTGATGTCGACTGCGTGTAGATCGAAGACCGACTTATAGTTGACTTGGTACGTCTATGGCTGTTAACAGACCCTCCGAAAAAGTCACCCATTGACGAACCGGGTCGGGTGTTGAAGAGGTTCCTTGAAATGGCATCTAGACCAAATATGGCGACACGCGATCGCGCAGTAGGAGTCGAAGGGGCTGAGGTCTTCCCCGTCTTGAACTCAAACAAACCAAACTGGTGAACTACGTAAGGTAAGCCATCAAATGTTCGACGAGAACTAACACAGTTGTTAGGGAACTCACTTGTTTGGATAACTCGGCCGGGCACTCGATCAGTTTGGACGATGTCCTCTTCGCCTTCATCTGCAATGCTAGAGTTCACAGAGTATCGACATAGACCGCCGGCCATCGGTTGTAGACGTATTCGGGCAAACGGTGGGCCCCCATCGCCGAACGGAATGGGGTCGGCGGTCCCTAACTGGTCGACGTGAACAACGATCTTTGTCTATGATGGGAACGATTAAGCGTCGGAGCGAGATAGATCTCCACGCCACATTACCTTCTTCGGCTCTTGGAGAAATGCAGTTCGCTGATAGACATTATAATACGCTCGTGCAAAAGTGACCTTGCCGGCCTTGGATTCTACTTCTTGCTCTTCGGCGCGAAGAACAACTGATTGTCCGGCTCTAGCTCTGTACATAGCTTGAGTATGCCAAAAGTTTTCTAAAAATCGGCTCTTTGTCGCTTCGGCCTGTATAGGATCTAAATTGGGAGCGAGGGGAGGAAGAACTACGGAAAGAGAACGAAAAGGCCGGCCTGACCAACGGTCGCTTTGGTCCTGTGGTGGAGTCTCCAAGTACAGATGGAGATCTGTCGACGGTCGCCTTAATGACAAGCCAGGAAATCGAGGCGGACTTACCACAACCACCGACGTCTGTAGCCACCACCTCCGTAACGTCTACGACGCCCTTGCAAGTCATTCCGCTTTTCTTCTTGGATATGGACAACCCGCTCGCTTTGGTAAATTTATCCAATTCGTCCAATCCGGACAATGTTCGAGCTCCTTTTTCCCCGTTGCCCGGTCGTTTCACAATGACCAATTTGTCATCAAAAAGGAAAAGACTACATGGTAAGCCGTTTGG
This sequence comes from Macrocybe gigantea, assembly GCA_011319805.1. NCBI lineage: Eukaryota > Fungi > Basidiomycota > Agaricomycetes > Agaricales > Callistosporiaceae > Macrocybe > Macrocybe gigantea. The sequence continues at coordinate 393,502 of SJRY01000263.1, forward strand.
AGATGCTCCGCTTGTAGAAGAGACGGAAGAAGATGCCACATCAACAGGAACATCAATGACGTCAATGCAGTCAATATATTGCCTAGAGTTCGAAAAAAGATCCGGGGGGAAGCCTTCAATGGAGGCTGTCAGACAGTAGAAGATGGCAGCGCGTTTGGTCTGTTCATCCGCCTCCGCGAGGGCAATCTTGCTCGCTATATCGTCAGCTTCCAGAAGTTTGACGCGTTGAGGATCGTCGGGAGCCAGATTCTTGATCATATTCCGGAATAGCAAGGTGTAACGCGGTATGCGTTGGACAGGCTCCATTAGCAGCTCACGTAGGCCTATCCGGTTTCTTGGATCAGAAGATTGATATTTAATGCGCTGAGAAAAAATGTGAGAATTACCGATGATTGAACATGCATGGTACTTACGTCAATGAAAGATACGAAACGAGCCGATCTTTTGGAGACTTCCCTTTCAAAGATGAGTTGGGCTTCCTCTCTCTTCACATAATACTGCTTATATTGCTCAAATCCCCTAAGCTCCTTAAAATGCTTGAGGGCAACGTCGCCGACGCCACCAACAAGCTGCACACCATTGGAGTCATCATCTTCTCTAGATCGGCTAAGAAGGCTTCGTTTACGGGCAGCAGGTTGTCGATATTGCCGAAGAGTGTCTTGGCTTCGTAGGCTGGAATGATAGCCGTATCTTTGCTTCGAGCAAAGTTCCGCAGAGGGTCAGCATAGTCATTCTTCAATATCTGAAGGCGCTTGACGTATGATCTTTCACTGGTCAGTAGCTCGGTGATGACGGATTGTAGCGTGGAGGGATCTGTGTCGCGAGTTCGATGTGTAGAAGGATCCTGTCAATATGCATGAGCAAGCTAGTAATAGAGAAACAAGCTCGCGTTTAAGACGCGACACTGGCGTAGCAATGAAGACAAAAATAGGGTCTGTAAAGTCCATAGATAGGACATCTTGCGGGAACATACTTACATTAATATCTTCAGACAGATCAGGCGAAGAGAGCAGGTCGTTCGAACCGGTCGATGAAAGGGCGTTCCCAAGCGAAAGGACCAAATCCTGAACGTCTAGAGAAGTATGAGATGGAACTATGTAGCCGGTCATCCGCGGAAGGAACGTACCATCTGGAAGGCGCCTGCCATTCTCTGAACCTTCAACGACAACACCGCAATAGAAAGCGCGCTTGGTGATGGTTGGACATGACGCTGAATCTTTGCGGGGTCGTGAATAGTCGCCAGGGGCGAGTGGGACGACCTTCCTGGGAGAGGCGCTAAGGGTTGATGTCATCGGCAGCGAGACCAAGGTGAGTAGCCCGTTGCCTCCCCAGTGGAGGGCAAGGAGGAGATAGCGGCTTGAAAGAGAATAATTACTATTTCAGACGAGCAGCAAAGTAACTGGGCCACCACTTTCAACCAACTCTAAACGCGGTCACGTGGTGCAATGCATCTTCTCTATAAATAATTTAATTCCGTTATACATAGCAAGTCCCTGTCGATTAGGGGTTAAATCATCTCGTTGTGGTTGTTTCTACTCCGAGAAGCCGGAAGTTCGAATCCTCCCAGGGACATTTTTTTGCCCTCTAAACCCCCCTTTGTTTAACAATTCACAAGGCTGTCCTCGTAATTCTCCATTTCAAATGCAACGTTCTCCTCTAACAACCGTTAATGTTTGCTTTCTTGGTACCGCCTCTGCCCAGCCATCTTCAACAAGGAATCACTCTGCCCTAGCACTGCAGCTCGGCGGGGATGTATGGCTCTTTGACTGTGGAGAAGCCACACAGCACCAGATACAGAAGAGCAACGTAAAGCGGGGAAAATTGAGAAAATCTTCATCACTCATACACACGGTAAGTGACGATCACTATCCCTGGTGCTTGGTTTTCATTCCCTTACTAAGGCGATCACATCTTCGGCATTGTCCCTTGTTGGCCAGTTGTCTTAATGGCGCAGGCGGCACTACAAAGGGCACCCATGATCCGAGAACAGTGGTAGACATCAGCCAAAAAGTGTGATCAATGCTGTTCCACCTATAGAACCGTCGTTGACGTGACCCTAGCCAATTGAGATATATGGGCCTCTAGGAACTCGCGCCTATATCCGCAACTGTATATCCTACACTCATACCCTGCTCGGAAGCCCCTACGTTGTGCATGAACTCAGATTCCCATCGGATCCTCAAACCGGAGATGTCACAACTCTCACGCCTAGCCCGTTCGAGTTGCCTGGTCGCAATATTCCTCAGGTCAACGGCGTCTGGGCTGACATTTACGAGGACAATATCGTATCTGTATCCGCCGCACCAGTCCTGCATTCCGTTCCATGCGTTGGATACGTTGTCATCGAAGCATCGGTGCCAGGAAAAATAGACCCCAAAAAATATATTCCGGATCTAAAACGTACGAACATGCCCATGTCACTTATGCGACGACTCCAACAAGGAGACAGCGTAGAGCTTTCGGATGGGACTATCTTACATGGGCCGCCCCGGCGCAAAGGTCGCAAGATAGTGATTCTCGGCGACACGTATGACCCGTCTCCCATAATCCCGCTGGCAATGAACGCCGATCTGCTGATCCACGAAGCAACGAATGCTCATCTGCCCGGAATAGACCCAAATACCAAAGAATCCGATACCTACGAAAACATAGAAGCCAGAGCTAAAGCCCGCGGGCACTCCACGCCGCAAATGGCAGGCGCCTTTGCGAAACGGATCCAATCACGGCAACTGGTCCTCAATCACTTTTCATCGCGTTATCCGGGTGGAAACAGTCCAGAGACATCTCGAATAATGGGTGCCATCGCGAAATTGGCTGAGGAGCAGTTTGAGAAGGAAGTAATTTGTGCAGATGACTTGATGAGCTTCGATGTAACATTCGAGAACAAGGAGTAATTTTACACGAGTGCGATACTTTGCACGTATCGTTTTCGCGGAGCGAAATGTCAGATGTCGTCAGGTGGGTCTGAAAGTGCACTGCTCGTGTCGCTGGCCTCTCCCTCTTCCAGTTCCTCTCTCAGCTTCTTCTTCCCTCTGCTATTCCTCGGGCTATCCTCTTCGACCTCCCCCATCTCTATATCGTCCTCAACTGCCGGGGTTGCAGCTGCAGGCGCAGAAGACAGTGATTCGGGATCGGTTTGAGGTCGTCCGCGGGGTCCTTTGCATCAGCAGCCTCCGGCGTAATGGTGGGGTTCTCGTCGAGGTCAATTTCCGCCGCTTCGACGCGAGGTTCTTCGGGAGCAGGCGTTGTGTGCGCTGAAGGAGCGACGGACGCCAGATCCTTGTCTTTGCCGATGAAACGCAATGACCCCAAGTCTGCTATAATTGCATCCAATGCCGCCTTTTGGCCGTGTATGATCTTATTCTGCGTTTCGTGTTCGGAGCGTATGGCTGCCATGTCGTTCTCTAGATCACGTATTGTGCTGGAAATAACAAGTGTGACGGCCGTCAGGCGTGTCAGTGGCTCGCCGCAAAGCAAACTCACTGCTCCAGTTCTTCCCGGCTGGGGAGCGTGTTAATCTTTTCTGCAACCAAATCATACTCGATTTTGCGGCGTCGTACGATCTGAGCCTCTTCGAGTGCCGTTTTTAGTTGCTCGATCTGCTCGCGCAACGTTCCATGCTCGTCCTCTGAGTTCCGCCATTAGGTCCCTTAAAAGACCGGATTCGAGCGTTTCCCGAGCTCACCTATCCGTCGGCGTTCCTCTTGTACTCCTCCACCTGTCGAGCTTCCGCTTCACAAATCATGGCACTCTTCTTCAAAGCTAGTTGAAAAGTAGCCAATTCAACTAAGAACGCCTCCCTGGCCTCATCTATAAGTGTCTCGAGCTTGAGGCCGAGACCTCGCCATGCGGAATGATAGGAGTGTACGCCGAGGACGTGTAGTTGTGAAATTTCCTCAGCACGCGCCGGAGCGGCCGTTCATCGTTCGTGATACGGGCGAGAATGATGTGGTCTTGCACGGCAATCAGCATACGTGTTAGTTCTGAATACATACACACACCTTCTTCCTCTGGCGTCAATGATGCGACTGCAGAGGACGTAGCTTGGGTGTTATTTAGAGGAACAGCCATGTTATGGTATGGAGCAAGTCGCCTCGTGTTGTAATGTTTACACTTTCGCGACTCAGAGACACGAGATCTCAAATATACTGTTATAGGATGCCATACAGTACACAAATCTCAAAACCAAAAACACGATTAGCCCCATTCGTCTGCTACAAAGGGTGTGACAAGTTCGTATGTATCTTCATTCCCACCTCTCCTCGACGGTTTCGGGTTTCGTCCAATGACGCGTTTGAACAAGCCACCCATGCTAGTTCTATCAGGATAAGGAGCAAAGACTTCGTCTCTTGGATAGCAAGCGTCGACCATCTTTGCAAGCTTTCGTATGCCACTAGTGTTATCATGCATGTACCGCCTGGAATCTTCAAGGACCGCATGCAAGTATATTGCCAAGTCAGGGAAAGTAATTGGGAGCTTAGGGTACGGAACGGCATCAGTGGCTGGAACAGTGTATGTTTTCGATATCGGCGTATCAGCGGCGTCGCGGAGGAGCGTCGGTATGCTCGACAAGGAATATGAGTATGGCAAATCGTTCACCGACAGTTTTGAAGAGGCCGAGTTCGGCGACAGATAGTCGATTGTGAAATAGAGAATCGTACGCCAGTCCGAAGATGCATGGTGAGGCTTAGGATGTGTCGAAAGTTAGGCTAGGCTCAAACCTTTCACATAGGATGTGAGCATACCTTGATGAACTGGATTACTGTCCGCAGCTTGAAGTCGGTCTTGGATATTGCCATTGCTTCGACGGTCGCCTGCATCCGCGTCACGCTGAGCCTTGCCATCAGTTTTAATAGATGCCGCCACGATGGTGCGTGGATGTGCAAGGGAGGGCATCGGCCATGAGGTAAGGAAATAATGTTTGGCATAACCTCGCGCATTGGTACCAGCTGCGGTGAAACGGTAGGGGTGTTGAAGCCAATGGCTGACAAGATTGAAATTATGATACGCAATTGCCAATAAAGAAAGAAAGAGACTTACAAACCCCCGTGAGCAGCTCTTGATCTACGTACTGATTGAGATTCACGGCGCTCGAATTGACTGTGGATCCGGGGTGAGGACTTAATTCTGGGCTGGGAAGGAGATCAACTTCGCGATCTACAGAGAGAGAAGACGAAGATAGAATTCTGGGCAGTGTGCGTGATGCGGTCAGAACAGAACGACTAGATTGTTCAACTGCCTGGCAGCCAATCTACCAAAATCAGCACGGATTGATAATTATTTTCAGAACTAAGCTACTTACTGTGATAGTCAATGAATTGCGATCCGTGTCAGCGGAAGAAGAAGAGGAAGAAGAGACATTCTGCTCTTGAGGAGGCTCGTCAGTGACGTAAGGAGGCAGACTCGACACGCGTGCAGATGTAGGTCGGCGGTGTGCAATACCGGGGGAATCCAGGGTGTGTCCGTTTATTGAAGAAGGTTGCGAGCTGTTAGATAGAGATGGCGAGTGTGTATTGCCGTCGTGAGGCATTGGACCGTTGACCGCAGTCGATGTGGAAGCTTCAGCTTCGTAGACATCACGCGGCTTGTACTCTGGCAAGACAGCAAGGTCTTGCTCAGGACTCCCATGAGGCACAAGGTGTTCGTCGGGAAGACGATCGTTCCGAGAACCTGAATCGTTAGGATAAAGGTTTGAATCAACGGTGACTGATTTATATTTTAGTTTGAGCGACGGCCCGTTCTCCGCAGAGGACGGCCGGGACAGACTCTTCATGCTCGGCGAGATCGACCTTTCCTGTGAAGTAACGGCAGATAGAAATCTCTCTTCCTCTTCTAGCCGACGTGCCTGCTCTTCATCGCCAAAAATATCTGCAGCAGAAGACCGAGGTCCGTATGATGATCTTTTTTGAGTGGAAGCAACAGAAGACGACGCGATGGCCAGTGGCAGATCGCTGATCATCCGTGACTCTTCAAGCGCACGAGCTAATTGCTCTTCTTCTTCCTTTTCAGTTCCCTGCGGAGTGACTCCTCATCTTGGACTCTGATTGTGATAGGGCGAGCGCTAACGCTAGCTCGTCAGTCTCATCAGGGGGTGCAGGTGCCGTTCCTTGTACATCTTGGCCGCTTGCAACGGCTCCTGAATCGGCTCGAGGAATTGCACTTTGGCTTGTTTGAGGATATGAACTTGAAGGCTTTGGGGGTATGGAGGGGGGATGTAGACGATCGAACCCTGCTGCTGAGTGGAGAGCGGGGCAACGGTGGCAGAGGGGGAGGGGAATTGGACGACCTGAGCGCGGGCGGCAGAGGGGGTACTGGTGGTGGAAGCGGCGGTTGGGTGTTTGGGGAAAAAGGTTGCCCTAAAGTGGCATGGAAGACTGTTGGAGGCGCCTGGAACCCGGATTGATAGTCGTACTGACGAGCGCCCAGGAAGTAAAGGTTGGGTCGATCTATCACGGCGGGCATATGGCCTGGCAAGAGCGAATGAGGATGAGAAGGTAGGCTGAAATTGGAGCTGTGGACGCTCTGTGCATGCGTCTGTGCGCGTCTGGCGTCTGGCCAGCACTACCGGCGTAAGGATGGGCCCATGATCCTGATTAAACCAAGATAAGTAAGAAGACGAACGGTGTATGGAGTTGGGAGAAAATACCGTTCATGTGGGACAGCGCAGAAGATGGCGACACGAAGGACTGCAGGAATGCGTTGAACGCAAGGACAGGGGTGTACTGAACATAACCGCTAATGTATAAAGGACCGAGACGGGCGCTCAATCGGACTGATAAACGTGACACCAACACTCAATTAACGCGAACCGACACCGTATCTGACAAGGGGTACAAAATGCAAGTGGGACCATAAACAGATGCTAGAGAGTAGTAGTATATGCTATAATGGATGCTCATGATAGAAATGCGTCGAAGCAACGATGGTGAGTGAATGAGAACCGTGACCAAAAATTGAAATACATTAAACACGCCCAAAGTGAAGAAAGCAACAGTAACGTCGTCATGATGTTGAACGGGTCGCGGTGACCTTGGCGGCTCCAGGTCCGCCTTGCATTGTCGTGGTTTTGAATCCGAGTTGTCGCATGACAGCTGCGGCACCACGGTCAATCGCTAATCATGTCCGTGGATGCTGTTCCAAAACTTACCTAGTAAGTCGGCCTTTTGGACTGGTTTCGCCAGGGAAGCATTGAAGACACTGTTGGTCTCGCTGCCTAGATCTGTTCCACCGTACGCACTCACAGCAATGATCGGGGTATTCGTGTTTTTGCTGTTCGTGCTCCGTATATACCGGGCAGCGCCCTCTCCGTCAACTGAGCGAAAGAAAGCATCTAAGGTGCACAGAATCAGGCCATGAAAGGGAATGATACTCACGGACGGGCATATGCAGATCCATCAATATGCAATCGAATTCTAATCGTCTAGATCAGCATAAGCTCCACGTCGGGGTATAAGCACGCATACTTATGTCACCCATTGCAACACTAATCGCCTCAGAACCATCCGCCACAACAACGCAACGGCAGCCCAGACGAATAAGCAGCGTTTCGATGATTTTTGCCGTGATGGGGTTATCTTCAGCCAGAAGGCATGTGACGGCGCGATCGCTTGGATCGGGACCTTTCTTGAGATCGATGGAGTGCACAGACGACGGAGGCGTGCTGATCTCTGGCTGCCCAGTCGAAGAATACCAGGCGTCCGACCCAGAACCCTCGCCTCCACTTGACACGGACGCGGTTCGTAGACGACTAGGCATGGAATTCCGGCGATCGATACCCTCCATGTGATTGATTTTGAAGCGCTCGACAGCGCCATACTCGGAAGGTTTGCGGTTATGGGTCGCGACCCCGCCCGGAGTAGAGGGAGGGAGACTGGTTCGCGAAGGAGAGGACGCTATCGAGGACGATGAAGTCGCGGGTGATGGCGGGTTGGTGGTCATAATCTTTGCGTCTACGTTGGTTACAACGTTCGGCGGTTTCCTGATACGCTGTGACACACTACGCTTCCGTTGATGAACTCCCATGGAAGGTTCGGACAGTGCCTGCGTAAGCGGTGCCATCTGGTCGGTTTTGAGTTTACGTATCACATCATCATTGGCTTGCTTCAAGACAGGCAAATTCTTGAAGCTGAATGATCCAAAGTCGTCAGTCGGCGCAGAAACGCTTTCCCTAGGAGGAGCTGGCACAGGAACAAAGGATGTAGGAGGTGCAGCGGCCCTCGTTGCAGGGCTATCCGAGGCGGACTGACCTGCTATGGCGATCGCGTCATCGTCTTGGAAAAGCTGTGGAATAGCTCCTCTGGGGTCAAAGTAATCCGTAGACTCCGGATCTGTGACCTGAGGTATGAAAGCAGCCTCAGTAGTCGTAACTTTGTCCCAATCGATGCTTGCGAGAAACGGATGCGCCTTCACTTCGTCCGCTCCATTGGCCCCAAGGCGTTTAGCCGGGTCGAGCGTCAGCAGGGCTTTGACAAAATCCTTCGCCTCCTCAGAGAAGTCGACCCAATCTTCATGCCACTCTATGTGGCCTGACAAGATATTCTCAAAAACTTTCTCCGGCGTTTCAGCATGGAATGGAGGGATGCCGTAAAGGAACTCATAAGTGATAACGCCCAATGCCCACTGTAAAAGGTGTCAACTGTCAACGAACGTCCTGTCAAAAATGAATATGTACGGACCCAATCAACCGCAGCATCATCGCCGGTGAGACCCAAGATAGTCTCAGGCGCTAGGTAGTCTGGTGTGCCAACAAACTTTTGCTCGCCAGGAGGGGTACCAGTGCCACCAGAGTTTGAGTGCGATCGAAGATCGGTTGTTAGTTCCGTAGCGAATGATTGTAATGGGCTGTCATTCAACTTGACACTTCGCCGAGCATGGAGACCCGAAAACGATTCTGAACCACTCGATTCGCTAACGTCATCTGTAGAAGCGTTAAAAGGAATTCCTACTATTCGGGGAGCCGATTGCGTCCGCTGTGCAAAATACGAACCTCCAGCGGACAAATCGTTGTTGATCAAAGGTGACGCTAGATAAGCCGAGTCCATGGACGGGGGGCGGGAACGCGAATGGTATCTCGTCAGGAGTCGTCCGGTTTGCCCTTCCCGGGTTTGGCGTCCTAATAAGCCAATTCTGCTGAGTCCGAAGTCCGTAAGCTTCAGATGTCCATGCTGATCAATCAGCAGGTTATCCGGCTTGAGATCCCTGCAAAAAATATTAGCTTGAGGGGTGAGCTTAATTGAACATACACACCGATGAACGACTCCTCGCTGATGCAAGTACTCTAGACCAAGAACAACTTCGGCGACATAATTTCGCGTCCATTCTTCTGGCAAAGATCCTAAGGATTTGATAAGCGCCGCGCAGTCACCGCCATTGAGGTATTCCATGACAAGGTACAAGTTATCCTTGCTCTGGAATGTGAAGTAGAGTTTCGCAACGAAAGGAGATTCGGCTTGTTTCATCAAGATCATGCGCTCCGCCTTCACGTTCGTGACCTGATTTTTGGAAATCATATCAGCTTTCTTTAGTACTTTGATGGCGTAATAATCGCCAGTAGTTTTCTTCTTGGCGAGGAATACTGATCCGAACGCGCCCTTGCTGATAGGTTTAATGACTTCAAAATCTTTGATCGACGTCGGGGTGCTGCGAGAAAGGGGAGCCGAGGCGGCTTGGCGAGGTGAGAGAGGTCCAGAGGGACTCAGAATGGGATTAATGGTTGACTGTCGTCGATGTCCGCGTCTAGTTGAAGGTTCGCGTCCAAGGGTAGGGCCGTCGCGAGGCGCAAATTGCGGAGAAGCAGGAGGAGTGATAACAAATTTAGGTTCAAGGAGAGATTGGGTAGATTTACGAGGCCTGACTTGTACGGCAGGGCTTTCGTCGAGGGTCATGGGGGGTGGAGTCTCGTCAGGGGAAGGAGCGACGATCGGGGCTGCCAGCGCGAGCGGAGAGGAAATAGAAGAAGGGGTGGAAGACCGCGTGTGGAAGGATTGACGCGCACCGTATATCGGGATAGGTGCAGGTGGTGGATTGGAAAGCAGTTTCTCGGAAGGCGTCGGTGTCGGTGCTGGGGAAGATGAAGCCATGGGCGTCGGGCCAGACGATATGTCGCGGCCAAAGGCGTATTCCGACCTGGTACTCGAATGATCGTCATCTTCAGTACCGTCTCGGGTTTTCGCCATATCGTTTTCATCCTCATCGGAGCTGCCAGAGCCGTCGCTAGATTCTTCCACGGTGGCCAGTGCAGCGCCGACCCTCTCCTCCCACTCATGCCAGATCTTCTCGGCATATCGTATCGTATTTTGCATGCGAACGACGTTGTCGATCTTCTGTCGCATCACGCGTTCGGCGTCCTGGAGAAGCTGGCTCAAGGCCGGGTCTTCCGTGGCGGGCTTTGACCAGTTGCGTATCTGGGATATCTTTCTCTCGGAGCTAGGAGAAAGCAATCGTTGGCGTTCTATCGGTTCCTTCGCTTCTTCGTCCTTCAAAGAGGGGATGGATATCTCAGCGGCGACCTGGAGAACGTCTTCCAGTTGATCCAGGAGGCGTCTCTGCATCTTCTTGATCCCGAATCTCTGCATCTTATTGGCACGAAATAGTTGCAGAGGCGAGGAGACTATCGGCGATGCCGAAGGCATCAAGATGGGTATACCACGGTACTCTGGGACATTAGCAGGCGACGAGCGATCCATGGCAGCGCCAAGATCTCGAATTGTATTCCTCAACTCGGCGACGGACTCGTTGCATTCGATTATCTCTGCCTCCAAGCGATGGGTCTCCACGCATGTTTCGCTGTGCTTCTCAAAATACCACTGAGGGATTTGGCACTCGCAGATGCGACAAAGAATGGGATCCACCATGATCGGGTAACCAGACGGGAAGGGCGTCGCGGGTTCCTTACGATCGCGATCACCGAAAGTTGCTTCAATGGTGAAGCTGGCTCTGGTGCAAGATCGTCCTCCGGAAGGTTGATGGTAATCGGGTCATGCTCATAACGAGGCGGTGCGATGGGCTTGACGACCCACATCGTGTGCGATGGCTGACCGTCTTCACGATCAATCATCAGCATACCTTTACCCTCCATGAGCTGGTAAAGCACGCCATATGACGGGTCGCGTTCTACGTTGGGCTCAATTTGCAGTCGGAATCGGACTTCTACTGTGTGCGAGTCGTCCTGCTGCAGACGCTGTGTCGCTTCTTGAAAGACGCGCCAGTCACTTGGAGCCAGTAGATTGGAGATCCGTGTTCCAGGCAGTTCATCGGGCTCAGTTCTATTTAACGGCAACCCACCAAAAAAAAAATGGTGAGGCTCGAGGAAATTTGAGGACAGGGGGAGTGCGCACCCAACAACCGTTCTCCATGCACGATTCACCCAAATGAAGTGGTCTCCGTCAAGACTGATTTCCATGACGATGTTCTGGTTATGAGCTGTTTCGGCCTGAAGCCGCAACCGTTCGGTAGCCAACACGCGAGCAGATTCGGACGCCTCCGTCGAAGGGCCTCGATGCAGAGTTTCCTTTGCAGCTGGTGAAGGCGTAGATACGAGGCCCTTTGGATGCTCTTCCTTTGGTTTGAGATGCTTGGGAAGTCCAGAATGCTTATCGTCATCTAGCTTGAAGCTCTCCAGCTCAGCGTCTTGTTTATTGGCAAAAGACATGGGCACGTCTTCGTCGGCGGGTTTGGTGACGAACATTAGGGGCTCGTCTTGCTCATCGTCATTGTCATCGAAGTTCCAAAATTGTTTCTCCGCCTCCCACCACTCCACGACTCGGCTCAGGCTGGCAACGCAAGAAGGACCTGGACATACCAGTTCCTTCCGTGCCAGTCGGGGTGATCATCCCAGGCTTTGCCGATGTTCTGGATCCTTTGGACAATATGCTCGCAGATTTTGGGCTGGGCAGTGAGCTGCGCAACGGACATATCAATGACTTCCGTTGCCACGCTAATAAGATCATATAGTGCGGTCATGATAGGATCTACTGGATCATCAACGAGAATTCGGGACGACCGTCTGTTAGCGGATGACGTAGTTCCCATCCCGAATTCCGCAAAGCTAGAGTGCGTGGCAATCGGCGGGAGCGGCGACCTAGAACGGGAATTTGAACGGGAACTTTGGCCAGACCGGGTCGGGTGAGCAGGGATGTGAATCGTGCGAGACAGTCTACGGGCAGAAACGCCAGTTCCCCAAGTTGAACCAGAGTTTGTATGCTTCCTAGTTAAAGGAGCATCGGGTAACACAATGTTAGAAGAGGAGGGACTGGAGGTGATGGCGCTCGACGAGACGGAGGAGCTGAGGGGGCGTTCCCATGGCGCCGTGTTTTGGCGACGTAGGGAGCCCGGGCTGGCCTGAGATCCGGAAGAAGAAGCTGTGTGGAGGCCAGGTGAAGAAGAGGAATGTGTCAGAGGGGGGTTAGATTAAGTTGTTCCTCATCTGGATACGCACGCTGTCGGCCGTGGTGTCCGTACTCGACCTCGGCTTCATAACCACCATCTGAGCTGTTGTCGTCGGTCTGCAAGTCTGCGGTATGGAACACAAAGGGTTCGCGAAGGGGCTCAAAGTCGCCAGCCAGAGAGTCGCGGTCGCGGCCCCTGCCTCGTTCGCGGTCTCGAAGCTCCCGTTCGGTCTCGTGGTCCCCCTCCCTCAATCGCTCTTCGAAGAAAGCGGTAATGTTGTTGGTGACCCGTTGCAGCTCCCTGTCGCACTCTGCCTTGGCGCTCTTGAGACGACGAGTGACGTGCCGGCGGACGAACGGCATGGACACGGTATTTGAGCCAGACCCATGGGTGCCAGAATGGGAATGAACTGGGGGAGAGAGGACGGTCTCTGGGGAGAACACGAGAGGGCTGGGCGGTTGTCGACGTTGGCCAACGGTGTCGGACATGAGGAGACTGATGAATGATTAGCGGGATTGAGCCGTGATGCCTGCACAGACAGCGCTGCTACAAGAAGACAGAAGCGAGAAAGAGAGGATATGTGAAAAGAAAAAGGTGATTGGTATGAGAGATACAGAAAATGGCTAGGACGACATGGAGAGGATGATGAGGGATGAATTGATTAGAGAGCCAATGAGTGAGTGAGTGCACCCGTGAGCTTTAACATGCGTAACGCCCGTAACGCGTCACCAATACCGTATCTGCCGCAGACATTATCCCCGTTCCTCCTTCTCCTTCCCCAAATTCCATTCGATGCTTGTCTATCAGCAACAGCACCTGCTCGCCGTTGACTAGCGTCTTCGAACCATATCCTGGAACAAGTTGGGCAGGCGCCCTGTCACAGGGTTTTCCGGGTCCTCAATCTCTTTCGGTCATCTCCGCCAACTTTTCTTGTATTATGTAAATTCAATATTTTCTTCTTGCACATTCATGTTCACGCCTGTCCGCACACGCTCTTTGCTCTCCTTGCCTCCCATCGCTAGGTACTCGACCCAGACGTTATGGGGCTCCGTCTCCGCAGTCATCAGAGAGCAAGGCCACCAATCGCCCGCCACCCAAATGACCCAGCGTACGCACGTTCTGCTCTTCTTAGCGTTCAGCAACTCACTCTTCGCAGAACAGCATGGCCGCCCCGTGAAAAAGTGGAGAAATTTTGATATATACAGAGTAGGCGCCATATCCACAGTTCTCGCGCTCGGTGCTCTCACTAGCGCTGCAGGTTGTCAAGCCCCGGGATTTCACTTACGAAGAGCGCCTTCCAACACACCGACAGACCCGTCCCTCGCGTAGTCCTCCTAGCAGTGCTATGGCCCGCTATAACGATGTCTTTTACCAACTCGATATCAATCCCCTATCCCAAGCCACTAACCCTGCCCTTCTCGGCGAGTTCGTCACTGAGATGGGCATGATCAGGAGCCGAGCATCCACAGGTCTAACAACCAAGACCCAGCGAAAGCTCGGCAAGGCCATACGTCGAGCACGTATGATGGGTGTAATTCCAATACTCAGCAAGCCGCCGCAGTCCCTCTCAACGATTTAATCAGCCTTGCATATGTACAATACAAACTCCACTAAATTTGACGAAATTAATACCGCCAGAATCACACAACTTCTCAGGCCACGTTGTCCTATGCTAAGCCGTTCATGACACGGAGCTTGGCTTCTTGTAGGAGACAAGCTCTCTCGTTCCCAGTGGCTCACGATCATTAACGTTTCACTCCTGGTCAAGTCAATCACGTTGGTTGTCTTGTGATCGTGGCCGAGGTCACAAGACAATGGTCCCCCACTCGGTACCTTTACCGTGATATGAACATACCTCGAAACTTTGATGCTGGAAAATGGACTATCATTACACCATACTTTTATTAGCGTATGCGTTGCACCATCTCCATCATAGCTCCGCTAGGAGCATCGTCCCTAAATTCTGAACAACTTGATCGCCCATTGCCTTCTCGACAGCTTCCTCCAGGTGTCGTTTTGGGTCTTGTTTTCCGACATGCCGAGTCTTAAGCTGTTCGGGGGTCAAGGTGGACTCTTCTTGCACAGATTTGTTGTACGCCTCTGACAGTGTGAGCATCGACTGCACGTTTTCGGTCAGCATACCGCACAACTGAGTAAGAACCTATAGTACGCTACCTTTATCGCCTTCTCATTGGTCTCTTTGTGTAGATGGAAATCTCGCAACTTCAACCCTTCTGTCCAATTCCGCTTATGCAGATTCATGAGCATCGACTGCTCGAGTTCGGTCTTACGATAGTTGACGGCGATGGAATAATAATGTCGATTGAGCCCATGAATTAGAGCCTGTATTGAGGGCTTATTGATGTGCCCTATGTTGGATGTCGTCTGCCGCGGTTCGCGACCAGTAGCCACGGCCGCCGGATTGATAAGCCGGAAGGCGTCTATGACGACTTTTCCCTTGACAGACTGTATAGGGTCAATCACTACGGCGACGGAGCGTGAGGTCAGAGATTCAAAAGACTAAAGAGGAAGAATTTTTCAGCCGACTAAACATCATTAGGAAAACAAAAAAGATAAGCTACCTGTTGAGTGTTGATGTCGACGCTGGATAGCCAACAGCCAAATCCTGGATGGGAATGGTACCACCCCACCACCATTTCCGGCCTGTCGCATGAAGAACATGGTAAGCGGCATCCAATGCACCCTTGCGAATCGGACGTACCGGCCGGTTTGTTTCAGCATGTCGACCATTTTCGTCTGGAAGACGTGGTCAACTGACTCGACAGTGACAGTGGTGCCGGATTGGGGCATGGCAAAGACATCAATGACTTGGATAGTATATTCGTCCACGAACTCGCCGAGCATGAGACCCATGACCTCCATGGGTACTCCCGCGCGGCCGTGTTTGAGCATCTGAAGTGGTCTACAGCTTGAACACAGGATGTTCAGATTAAAAAGGGTTTTATCTGACCTTCAGAAGGGCTAATGATGATATGTGAATGACCTCTCCACTGTAACGCAGATCAGCAGACAGTTCAACAAAGAAGGAAACGGATCGACTTGTCTGGAACAGTCAAATCGCCCCTCGGGCCCTGTCCGCCCTGTCGTGCTTGTGCTGCAGCAATAAGTCGTTCAAAGTCCGGGTCCATATCGTTAAAGACAGAGAGATGACGCGTTCTGGCGTTGTTTGGCCACAAGATGTGTTATTTGTGCATGATTCCTGGTCACACTTGGACTGTGGTCGCCATGCCCTCCAGCGAGCTTTCTAACGCCTTGAATCCGTTCATACACCTCTCAGCTCAACGGCATCCCGACCAATCCTACGATGTACTGCTCCAGCCAGTCGTGCAGCCGCCTCAGCGGCATGTTCCTCACCGAAGCGAACTCGAGTTGGCGATCTCTGAGCCGCCTCCGCCTCCTCCGTAAGCCATGGTTCTGGCAGATGGAAGAAGACTTTATAATGTACGTTGCAGAGCCACCGTCACTGCAAAAACGCGACAACCCACTCCTGCAAATGTACAGGCAGTACATGGTCTGCTTCGCATGGTGGCGGCGACGCGGGAAGCACAGGAGAATGAGCGGAAGAGAAGATTACAATGGGAACAAGAGCAAGAAATGAAGTTCGGCCAGAAGCAGGCGGAGATGGAGTCGTACATTCAAGAGTTGCGTCAAGAGATATTGGCTCTCGGGCGCTGATTCCCCAGCAACCTTCCGAACTGTCAAATATCCAGCAAGCTGCATCATCTTCACTGCCGACAGTAGCAACACAGCTAGCTTCTCCAGTCTCCCCTGTCGACAATTCGCCATATTATTCCTACCCCGAATTTCAAGAGGGATCTTCCCCTGTGCAAATCCCGTCGTCGAACGTACCGTTTCAGACGTTTGACGATGAGCCGCCTAGGCGGCCTCAAATGCCGTATGATGATCAAGAGAGCATTTCCGTGACTCTGTCCCCTTTCCCGCATTTGGAGAACGTGATTCCCGCTGAATCGCCAGACAGAGCGACCGCCTCTACGAGGAAACGCAGAAAGCACGCTGTATCAAGTGATGAAGAAGGCCGTTCCAGCTCAGACACTTCATTGTCAAGTCTCCGAGCAAAACGCGCAAATCACCATGATAAGAGTCCATACACAATACACGTACGTGAATCTTTATTCATTGCATATCATGGATCTGAAACAGTATATCTAGCATGCGCTTCGTATCCATATACTTCAGATGATGAATCTTAATAATGATAAGGAACTTCCTGATAGCCATGTGGAAGGGTCTCCTCTGCGCGATGACGAGCCTGTACGTTTTGTATGGGATAAAACAATCAAACAATCAGTGCACAATTCTCGCATGAAGGCTCGCATTCTCGGGGATATCAGATCCAACCGCAAGCTATATAGGAACGTGGCAAACAGGGATTTTAGCAAGAAGGTTCTTGACGCTGCCTTTGATCAGACATACACAACCTTGAGGCAGAAGTTCAAGGCCCAAAGAGACTCGGATTCGGCTGTACTATATAAGAAGAGGGAAGATGCCAAGGCTCAAAAGGCACGACATCTCTCACGCAGAAAGATCGTAAGCCATAGCCGTATCTCATCTACCTCAACTGTGTACATACTTTTTTTCCACAGAAACTGAGCAATCGCGCAGACGCTCGCGTAAAAGTGGGCTGCTTCGAACATGTGATCTTTGACGGCGCCTTGCAACTCGAATGTATGTCGTCAGAAGAATCCGATGTTGAACCTGCAGACGATGGGTCGGATCGACAACTCGAGATTCTCAGAACGCGAGGATATGCCTGGCGAAGCGCTCGGTTGCTAAAGTTCTACTATATCCTCGACGAGGAGGAGAGGGTAGACAAGCTGTCAAAACCCAGACGTGGATCTGGTAAGAAAGAACGTCGGCAAGGTCCACCGAAGGAAGGACTTCATGTGCCGCCCAAGGGTGCTGCGAGTTGGATGATCAGCAAGAGTTGGCTTAAGACTTCGCAACGCACTTACCCCGAGCTATCGGACATGCTACGGAAAGTTGTGCATAATCCTTCTGGTTTTGACCGGGATCAATTCGATGTCCTTGGTCAAGATTCTGATGATCTGGAAGACAGATAGACTTATTGTATGCTGGTACCGTACATATGTTGTAGTGCGGCTGTAATAAACGGCTTGGACTTGTTTGGTTCGAGGTGACGGCCTTCACAAGCTTCGCCTTTCATGCCTTCTCCTCAGGAGATGACTCCAGAACATCAATGTATGTTTCTGCATTGGTTTCATTCTCTTTGCTGAACCGACACAGCCCGTAGACGGGCCAAGGATTTCGTTGAACTTCATAACCAAGTTCAGGCATGTGGAGCCTACACGTCTTAAAAGCCCTCGACATTTGACCCTGGCAGCATAGGCCAGTATCAACTTGCTTGATGCGCTTGAATCCTTCCTTTCGACATTCCAAGCGGACTTGTCTGCCGTCTCTGACCAAATATCTGAACTTCAAGACAGAAGCACCGACATCGAAAACAGACTGAAGAGTCGCAAGGTACGCTGAGCATATCGCCCTATTTTCTCTAGCCTTGATCCTTCTTTGCAGAAAATTGAACGACCGCTTTCGAGCCTCATTTCGGATGTCACCATTCCCCCAAACCTCGTGATACTAATCCTCGACTCCGAAGTCGGCGAACCATGGATCAACGCTATTGATGAATTCGAGCGACGACTTGACACAATTAAAGCAAGAACACGAGTAAAAGCGGCGAGGGATCTTGGAGAAGTTGCCGAGGGGCTAAGACTAGTGGTATGGATCCATACATGCACATTCTTCAATCAGCTCGCCCTGACTAGTTAGTTGCAAGGCGGCAACGAAATTACGCGCTTTCTTTCTAGCCCTGTTCCAACCTATTAGAGCAAGTGTTACGACAAATATGCAAGTAATCCAGACGTCTATCCTCTTGAAATACAGTCCACTGTTCGCGTTTCTGCAGCGCCAGGCTGCCAACGTTGCTCACGAGCTGCAGAGATCGTACGTCGGGGCGGCCCGCGTATACTATGAAACTGGTTTTAGAAGATATTCACGCAGCTTGAGTTGGATCAAAGTAGGGAGCCGACACTTATTCTTGTGCAACTGCTCAAAATGTCGATAGGCACGTTCTGCTGAACGCCATGAATCGATCGTGTTGACCGAGCGCGAATTCGATGTGGATATGGAGCTAGGAAGGTCAATATATGCTAAAATAGAGGGGCCCTCAGTCACGTTAGCATACATGGCGGACGACAAAGCACATGCAAGTACATTCACCACTTTGTTACTTTCCTTTTACTCATCTGACCATAGAAGGAACCCATAGAGGCACTCTTGCGGTCACTTCTTCTCGTTTTCATGGACAATGCCAGTGCGGAATACGCATTTGTGCAAATATTCTTCTCCGTCGCGCAACCACTCTTCTCGGACGATACATCTTACACTCCCATGTCACCTACATCTCTCCTTTCACCGGACAGAGGTGCATATACAGAGCAGAGATCATTCACAGGGTCCGAGTTTGGCGATGCTCATACACCTACCCGCGTAATCAGCCATACGCCCACTTCTATGACAGAGAAAGAGCAGCAAAGCGCCACAGAAACTATTTGGAAGCAGATTTTTGATCCCGTGCTTCAGTATTGCCAAGTGAGCATAAACTTTCTCCTGCCTCTTGGACTGTGAATTGACAAATGCACATGCAGGCCTTTGTGAAATCCGTTCTGGACCCCATCCCCCATGTCACCTCCCTCTTGACAATGATACGGCTGACCGAGGATGTCATCATAGAAGTCCAAAAACGAAACTGCCCACCTGTGGAATTTTTCGTATTTTCTCTCCGTTTGCAGATGTGGCCTGTCTATCAGAAAGCCATGGCCGATCACATAGAAACATTGAAGAAACTGGCAGAGGGCACAGGTTCCGGTTACTTTAGTCGAGGGACATCAACAACCGATGCTAGGGTCATGAATGTGAGCTGCACCTGCATTGGCGGAATCCATGCCCTGCCTGAACAACTTTTCATCTCAGATTTGCAAGCGATATGCTCTGCTGTTCAATTTTTTTGTCAAACTAACGCAGCAAGAGGAAGAGACTATGGTCTTTTCCAAGTAAGTTGTAGCACTTCCAACGGAAATCATGCTTATTAGGCTTCAGTTTGTCTCGTTTACGCCAGGAGCTCTCTAAGCTTATCTTGCGGCACACAAATAATATTAGCGATGTTGTTGCAAGATCGACAACCCAATCTAAATTGTATAATTCATTGTTGCATGTACTAAGCGTGAGTTTTCTATTCCAACTATCTCTTGCGAGTGGCTATGACACAAACGTGTTATCCAGCAAGGCACACGCTTAGCCGTTCATCCCAAGTCCCAGCAGGAAATTGCTTATTGGGCTAATCTGGAGGAGGAGGCAAAAAGAAAGATCGCTACTGCCGACCGAACAACTAGATAAAATATATACCCACTAGAAAATGCCTGCTTTGTTTAATACTACCCAAAGGATTAAAGCAATGGACGGGATTTGAATTGGATTAAGATTATGATCACAGGAAATTATCAGGGAGGGCTGGTATGTCCATTGTTGGGTAATAGGGTATTTGATGCCATGCTCGCAAACGAATTTTGTCAGAAGAGAAGGCACACCAAGGAAAGAAAAGCGAGTCAGGTAGCCGATGCTCTTGGCTGCGCACAACTGGGCGCTCGTAAGGCTTTGACGGGATCTGCCGCACAGCATTACAGCCCAATTTACCCCAAGGCGGAACAACCAGATCATGGATGCAGCATATTCTCAAGTTTATGGATAGATATTCTACAAAAGGATAAGACACAGGGCAAAGACGAGGCAACTTGCCACACACCGTTGATCGGATTTCTGAAGCGACGGGAAGGAAGCCTTCAGCAAGTTGCCATTCGGTTTTGCAATGCCCAATCTGTTCAGGACATCGCGAACTTCGTGCGCTGCGGCGGGTCCCTTCTTGGCCCTGGACTTTGGTCTCGTCTGGGTGAGTCGAAGGTTTCCGCTTTCACCCGTTGTCATCGAGGGTGCATGCTCAAGGGTTGAGATGGAAGCAGGTCTTGCCAAGTTTGGATTCGACATGCTGTTCCGGCCCTCTAAAGCTTCGCGCAAGTCTGTCACACCGACACCCCTGGTGGAACGAGCAAGACTTTGCAACGAGATGTTTTCAATATGCATAAGCGCTGGAGATATTTTTAGCAAAGGTGAGATGCCATCACCGCGAGCCGTGTTCTCATATCCACTGGATGGCTCCACTACACAGTGCCAGAAAATAAAAAAAAATGGCAAAAATCATATCGAGAAAAGAACGTACGGTCTTTTAGCGCGGCATCAGCCGTCCATTTATAGGAAAGTCTCCGCAACAGACTCTCGCGATCGAGACCAGTAGCGTCCTGAACACCCTTACTGGCCGTGACGGCCGATATAGTTGCCTGTATATCCAGACGCGGCCAAGGTGAGACCTGAAGCGGTTCGGCAGGGAATTCAACTGCCTGTGCAGGGTAGCGGCAGTTTCCAGGCGCCACGGCCAATATGGTAGGCATTTGCGACGTATCGGAGGACGAGGATAATATCTAGCAGATACCATTGGCAGCCGCAAACAAAAAGGATGGAAACAAAGATGCACCTTCTGCGTGGTTTCAAGAATCTCAGGTATGTTCCACACTTTGCCAATGACATTCCAAACGCGCGTGATGATTTCTTGAATCACATTGATGCGATGCAGGACGGCAATGTCATCTATAAGCTGACCGTTTGATGCCTCATCCAGAGCGGTCAGCATTGGAATCCCAGTTAGCAACGCACGTATGGGCATCTGCACGTGAACTGCAGTCAGGATTTCAAGAATATATGCGTAGTCTGTCAAGTTTGCGGCAGACGAAGAGGTCACTCGAGAGGGAGTTCGATCGAGCAAACGTTGAACCACCGATACTTTCCGTAGCCTAGGTCCCTGTAATGTAGAAAAAGAGGGTCTTTCGAACTCATCGGCGCCAGAGCCTCCTTCACTAGTAGAAAAAGCATTTGACCGCCGAGGGTCGTCCAGAGATGATTGTGATTGTGAAGTCAACCCAAGCGACGAGGAAGTTGCCAAGATATATATGTATGCATGTGCAGCATTCAAAAACTTGACCCCAAGATCTCTTGAGTTGAGCACAATGTTTCTCTGCACAGCCTGCCTGAGAGGGCCCTCCGCGACCTGGCGAACGGGCTTCGCTCCATCGCCATCGGCGACTTCGGTCGAACGTTTGGGCATTTCGTTCGTCAGATAGTAAAGCAGAGCTTCATAATAATCTGCTCGCACGGCGTAATTGCTGTCGCAGAGCAAGCTGAGGGTGTCCTGCCATATATCCAAAGGCACCCTTGTCCGCCTGAAACCTCGGGCGCGAGGCCCGTCGTCGGTCCTAGTAATGGAGGAGCTGCGTCTTTCCTGGACGGACCCCGAGCGCCCGCGAGTCCTGGAATTCTCACTCTTGTTGGCCGCGTGGACCAAGCCAAGGAGGGCTGCTAGGATGTATCGGAGGGCTTGAGATCTACTCTTGTTGTATGGAGATTTCCCGTGATTTAGAACACCTTGCACTTCGATCGCTACAATGCGATTCACCAACTCTGCCTAATAAGCATAGTCACTTTTGTTCAAAAACAACGGATAAGAACGGGCGCACCGCAAGATCCTGTATCTGGTCCGAATAGTAGACGTGCCGGCCTAACGACGAGATGCAATCCACCAGCGCGGGAAGGAGTGGGTCGTCTAAGTCGTTGGCCACCCTCCGAAGAAGTAAAGTAACGAGATTGGAGTTAATGTCCGATGTTGATAGATTGACTAAAGGAGTGGAGGAATTAAAAACGGTAGTCACCATGGCGGTGAGGGTCGCCAATAGCGGTGTCTCATTGGATGTGTCTGGATTAACCAACCTCTCGACCAACCAAGTCGGGACCGCATAACGATACTGGTATTGCGACCAATCCACCGCCTTCTGAGCGAACCAGCAACAATGGCTCATATTTTTCCAGTACTTTGCCTCATTTATGCTGTCAAAAGACGATTGAACGATGTAGCCAACTTGAGCTCCGTTGCAATGATCCAACAAGGAGTACAAGGCCCGCAACGAAGCGCTGGAGACGTCAGCAGTTAGAGGGCCCTTGTCTCCGTCGATATGTATGTGAATGGAAGCGGCTCGTCTTTCCATCGCGGGTCGTGTGCGAAATTCGGCGAGATAAGGGGACAATGGAGCGTCCTTGACCGCGGCAGCTCTAAGACATGTCAGGATCGCTGTAACAGGAAATCAACGGCAAAATACCAACTGCTCATTCAGAGTATCCATGTCAGCTTGGAAGACGTTTACCAAGATCGGACGCATGATGGTAGCAATTTGCACGCGGAACTGGTGAGAGTCGTTGTAAAGTGCTTCTGAGCTCAGAGCACCCATTAGAGCCGCAAGCCCGATAAGACGCGTGCTGCGATATAAGGAAATGAGTTGCAGCATTACGGGAAGCATGTTTGGCATACCGGTTCCTCGTTTCACGGTCGGCAATTGAAGAACAGCACAGTTCCGCGAACTGCCGCAGGATGGAATTGTAATCGCTTGTTAGTTTGCTGTCGGTGCCAATTAAATGCCCATCCGTGTACGTTGTCCACGCGACGAACTGCAAGGATTTGCATTCAGAAACGGGTACGGTTCTTCTCCAAGGAGATCACAAACCACGCTGGCGGCTCTCGCGTAGACCTCCAAGTCGTCGGGTATTGAAGAAAGTGCGACATCGACAGAAGCTGCCAACGACAAGGAAAGCAAAGCAATATCACGTCGACATTCAATGGCGAGGGAGCGGAATATTGAGAGAGAAATGAGCAGAGAGCTGCAAAACGGTGAGCCGCGAGCTGCAACAAAGACAAGTGAGACTCACGCTCTTGAACGGAGATTTCCCGCTCGAGCTTTTTTGCATTCAAGCCTGAGACGTTTTTCCAACTCGGCACTAAGTTTGGTCAGCTTGGATGGATGATTGGAACTGGCGTCAACGCAATCGGTAAGTCAACTCCGGATACACGTGGACGAAGCTCACGCGTAGTAAGTAAGGCGACTGAGCTCCTGCGAATTCGGCAAATAGTCAGGAGCCGCAGAAAGCAATGTCGACGAGGGTGGATAGCAAGAGTTGAGGAGCTGAACATGATTTGGGGTGAAAAAATGCATGTTGGATGAGTGCGGTGGTAAGGAGCGTTGTGAATCAATTATTATAAAGCTGGATAACGAGGAGGCATGGACGAGGAGGACAGCTGTCTCAGTTCTCTGCTGGAACTCTGTGCGGCCTGCCACCTGCCGTCTGTGACGTCTGCAGGCCCCGTGGGAATATCGACTCTCCAGACACATATAAACCACTTTTTTTTTCTCTTCCTTTTTTCTCCCCCACTTCGTCTTGGATTGTGAGTACCCATTTCTTCATACCTCTGAGATGAAATTATTGCTGTGCACCAGGCCAAGCCTTGTTGCGATGCCGAACATTACCCTGGCTCCCTATATACGCTCGGGGGCCCTGACTCTGCCATTTCTGTTTGATCACTGCAGTTCTTGACCTGCGACTCACATTCTTTCTCCCGCTAGGTCATTGATGCTATACTTTTCAGTATACAGGCTCTGTTTTACATCCCAAACTTGATGAATGCACCGCTGTTCACAGATGTGTCCTTGATAATCGCGTACTTCCTCTCCGGTTGCCGCCTTCCTACTTCACGCTATCGAACACCCATTCTGGCCTTACAACGTGTATCTTGTTTCTCGTACGCATCGTTAATAATTTATGTGTCTTTGATCCGTTCAATTGCCGCGAGCTTAAAATATGCGTGCATGACGAGGCTGTCATCCTGTTGCAAAAGCTCAATATCGGTCGACTCGACGAGCTTTGACGGAAACTCACACGATCTGTCCTCCGGCCTCGCAGACAATTCTTTTCATCTCAATGTCTGTCGTATTTTCTAGGTACCCGTCGATATAGACGCGAACATGCCGAAGCAAATTGCTGTTTTGACCCGAAGGACTGGGTTCTCGTTGTTGGGCCAACTTTTGTTCGCGTTCCCCAAAATAAAGCCGCCTTCCACGATGGCCTCCGTCGGCAACTTGGTGTCCCGTCGTACATGATACAATATGGTCTGCGTTGTAGCCAGATGAGCACTTCGGCGAACCTTTGAGGCAATAGGGTGAAAAGCTAGGCACCTGAACGCTCATAAATGTCGGAATGCGTGATTGGATTTGACGGGTCTTTGAGTGTCTTTAAGACGTATTTTGTAAGGGCGGTCGATGAAGGCATTTCTTCAGGGTTGTTATGGCTATTGGTGGATGATCTAAATGTTGTTCTAAGTTGATCAAATTCAACCTTATATTTTTCGAATACTACTTGGCATGATTCTCAGGTGCTCCATGCTTGTAAGGGCGATACCTTTGTTGAGACCTCTTCGCAGTCTTATCTTGAGACGCCTTGAGATGAGAGGACTTGGAAATGACAGGAAAGTAGTGATCCATTAATGATGCATGTGAGGTTCTAAAGGAGGGGACTTGAAGCTATGGGAATGTTATAGTGCCGCTCTTGACTCACTCTATATACAAGTTCAATGTTGATTTTGACTGACAGTCGGCGCAGGTCGCGACATGTGAACGCGGTCGTGAACTTCACGTGACCATAATCCCGGCTCCAATCTCGAGTTTCCTTTTTTGCACCAGCTGCTTTTTTTTTTCTTTTTCATATAATGCGTCCTTCGTTGACGCCATCACATCTGACTCGTTACTTATCAACAATCTATCACCTCGTTCTAAAGAACCGCAGGACTATGGCCTCGAGGTCCTACAATGACGCAGTGCAACATTTGAATACTTTACAGTCCAATGCCGCAACATTGGAGGCAGTTCGGGCATCTGGTGGGCGTCTAAGTGAATTCGCAATCCCAGAGATGCTGGAGTACCTTGCCAGAATTGGCTATAGTGTGCGTTCTTGCGCTCATGGGCAAACTTCAGAAGCACAACTCGTTTCTGTAGCCCAATGACCTGAACGTGCTCAACGTTATCCACATTACGGGCACAAAAGGCAAGGGTTCAACCAGCGCATTCACAGATTCGATACTGCGAAAAACGCAACCGAGCTGGAAGATCGGTATGCCTTCAATTACATTTTCTGGCAGCTTTCGCATAACACGTATATCCATCAGGTTTATATACTTCTCCCCACCTCGTAGCCGTTCGAGAACGGATACGTATCAACGGGGCGCCTATATCTGAAGAGCTATTCGCGAAATATTTCTTTGAAGTCTGGGACAAGTTAGTGCTAAATGACATAGTAAGCTTTCATGCTGGCAATCTAGTTGTGCCTGTAAATATAGCCCATGACCAGAGAAAACTTCCGACGACGCCAAAAATGCCTGGTTACTTTCGATTTATGACTCTTCTCGCTTTCCATGTATTCATCTCGCAGAAGGTGGATGCGACAGTACTTGAAGTAGGTGTCGGTGGCACCTACGATAGTACCAACATTGTGCCGAAGCCGGTCGTCGCCGGCGTGACAGCACTAGGAATAGATCATGTTACAGTCTTGGGCAAGACTATTACGGAAATCGCTTGGCAGAAGGGGGGATTTTCAAGGTGAACGCGCAGAAACTATTTCACGTACGCCATCTGAATTGAACGGTATTAGGAAGGTGTTCCTGCCCTTACAGTAGACCAGCCTGTGGAAGGATTAATCGTCCTGAAGGACCGTGCAAAGGAGTTGAAAGTGAGTGAAGACATGGCCGAACCTCAAGCCTGCGAACGCTTAGTGAAAAGATAGGCATCCAGTTTTTCAGTCGTGGCTGACGTCGAGGGTCTTGCGAATATCAGACTTGGTACCTAGACAGCTGTTCGGCCTTCTTTGCTCTAGTCCTAACATACGAGCTTCGGCCAGGCTTAGCTGGACGTCACCAGGTGCAAAACGCCACCCTTGCTGTGCATTTAGCAAAAGTGTTCTTGCAAACCTACTCGCCTGCTACGGACATATCTGCGCCTCTCCCGCCGTCGTTCATAACAGGCTTACGGGAAACGAAGTGGCCAGGTCGATGCCAAACCCTGGTGGATCCTCAACGTAGAGATGTTACGTGGTACTTGGATGGGGCGCACACCTCGGAGAGTCTGAATTGTTGTATGGAATGGTTTGTCACTCCGGAACAAGCTCTGACACCGTACGTGATCCACGGGTGTTGAGATCGGTTTATAATCTGAAGGCACCTCACAGCTCGGAAAGCCGGTGTGTCCTAGTATTCAACTGCACCAGCGGTCGATCTGGAGGTCGTTTCCTTTCGGAGATATTGACGAAGTTATCATCGCAGCTATCGTTGCATGGTGGAAATCACGACGCAGCTGAATTCTTTGACGATGTCATCTTCTGCTCAAACGTCACTTATGCAGATGGTCACTTTAAGGGTGGTAAGTCCCTTCGCCAATTATCTCTTCTTCCTAATTAGATGACGTTTCTAGACCTAACAACCGTTGCATTGTCTGCTGAGGACTTGACTGAACTCAAAACGCAACGAGAGTTGGCATCGGCTTGGGCATCCATTATTCCACAATACCCAACGTCTCATATCCACGTCCTACCATCCGTCGAGCACGCCGTGAAGCAAATCGAAAAGATAAGCTCAAAGGCAGGACATCCAGTCAAAGTTTTGGTCGCAGGAAGTCTTCATCTTGTGGGTGGTGTCATTGAAGTCGCAGGGCTGGCAAGTTCAGTCATGTAGATAGATAGATTCCAGCATGAAAGTATTGATATAGTTTAGATTAGAGTGCTAGTATCTCCGTTGTGGTTTTGGATCCGCTCCATAGAAGATTATGGCCTTTAAGAGCAAATGTAGTTTGTCATAGTCAATGCTGGCAAATATGGGTACTTACATGTTTATCGAGGAACGACTGCAGTCGGCTCTTTAGTTTGGCAGATGATGTGTTATTAACATTGCCGCACACGAGCTTCAAAAATACGTCGAAATGTATCGGCTTTGCATATGTCAACCCGAGAGTTATGGATTATCAAGGACACGCTTGCCTCGTAGCGCAGGATACGAAGGTGTAGTTCTTCGTTTTGAATAATTCGTTCTTTTATTCGCTGCTCCCACTCATCTTCATCGGTTTCAGGCACATAGCGCTTCGTTCGCCCAGCACGCCTACTCGGCCCAACCTGACGTGTAGAAGTCTGTGACTGGTCACCACAGGACCCATGTACGTCCTCCGCCGGGGATATCAAGCTGCCCGACGGTCCAAGATGCCCCATTTCAACTGCTAAGACACTGCTCGCCTGCCCACGTCTTCGCTCTGGGATATAGTGCAAAGATGCATCGTCATCGCCGAATTCGGACGGTTCAAGTATTTGGTTCAGATAAGCGTCTGTTTCTATGGGTAAACCGGATCCCTTGTTGATCGTGGAGATTTCATGAACACGCTTTAGAGTAACCTCTCCTCTGGGTCTTGAGACAGGGTGCTTCTCAAGAACAGGTAGACAATTTTCTTTTTCGCTGAGGGCGGGCAAGCCAGAGCGCGAATCGAGTGAATCATATTGTTCCTAAAAGTTCTCAGTCACGATTAAACAGAGAGGGAATGAACACCAACGCAAGTCGCTTCACCAAATGGGGACGGTGAAAACCAAGGTCTGTCGACAGTGTCTCCATCATCACTGTTCAGCAGCCTCTGAGGTTGAGATGGTTGGAAAGGAGATGCCGCCCCAGTGTCAGAGCATCGTGCATCTAGCCGACTTGGCTTAAACGTCTGGGTAGAGGATGGAGGCGCGCCATTGTCGTCCGAATCGCCCGGTCCTGGTGACATGAGTCGCTGGCCCACTGCCTAACAAAGAAGACACACCAAGAATCAAACGCGCCCGGTCCAGAATGGCATGACGTGTGTCTTCAATGCTTCTGACAGTTTCGAGAACCCTTTTCTTTCGCTTTCGGCTTGAGGTCCTTTCCACCGTGATCATTTCGAAAGTTGTGCATCTGAATCGTGCAGACGCTTCCCCAAGGTCGCTTTCCGAAGTCGTTGTGGTTGTGGTAACTTGCATGTCGATACGATTGGCAATAAGCACATCGACCGTCTCTTCAGTTAAGTGGCGTTTTCTGGCACACGATTGAATATGGGCCGCTTTCTGCACAGCAGTCTTCCTCGTCGTCCATTGCATATCGCAACTCACGCATCTGGATAGCTTGGATAACTGCGCGCCTGTGAATTTAGTCAAGAGCCGGTGATTGCATCTCTTCTTCCCTTTATTACTTGACCTTACGGACTCGTCCGTAAGCGCGTATTCCCGTGCGGCAGCTGACGTCGTAGGCTTTTGTTTAGATGAAAGTTCATTGCCCTTGTAAGCAAATTGCCGGAAATCAATGCCACTTCCATCTTCTGTTTCGGAATCGCTGGCAATGTGATTGCTTGCAACGTGCGAATTGGAAGAACCCATTTCTGCAGGGCTCTCTAATAACGATTTCGGGCCTGCAGTCTCTTGAGGACACCACCAATGAGAGAACTGCACATCTCACTCGCCATTATCTTGCCACGGGCTCAACTTGCTGGGTAGGTGATTTGTCTCGCTCAAACACCCTCGGCCACGCTCCAATACAGAATCCTCCTCAGAAACGGAGGTTATATCTAGGTGTATTATAAGCTAAGACTTGATAAAGACGGATAGAAGACCTGACCTGATATGTCTATGACTCTCTCCGACATAGCCTCCACTTCGTCAGACGTCGAATCAGAAATTTCGATCACTTCAGAGGTTACGGGCATGTATGATGTAGGACTGGTATTGTCTGTGGCCCTTGTAGAAAAATCGTAGACAACCTTGTTATATTCTTGTAGACTACGAGCCCTTTTATACATAGTCGTAGGCCTTTTCCTAGCTACGAAACTTGTAAGGTAGTTCTGATACAGTATGCTAATATATCACTGATATATATATAATAAAGTCGGGCACAGCCCAGTGTGCGTGTATCTATGCTCGTCGTGATATGGGATTACCCACTTTCAACACTCCCCCTTAAGCCCATGTCCAATCCAATTTCGCGAACGAGGCGTTGGTGTGTGGTCGCGGGTAACGGTTTCGTGAAGATGTCGGCGAGGTTGTCCTCGGATGCGCAATGGAAAATCTCGATCTCGTTAGAGATCACCTTTTCGCGGACGAAATGGTGTTGGATGTCGATGTGCTTGCTCCGCGCGTGAAAGCCCGAATTCGCCGAGAATTTTATCGTCGAGCTGTTGTCGATAAAGAGTGTCGTCGGGTCGCTGATGGGATATTGAAGCTCATCGTAGACATGGCGTAGCCACGCCGCTTCGCGAGTCGCGAGGCTGGCAGCCATGTATTCCGCTTCCATTGAAGACAGCGCGACGGTCGGTTGTTTCTTCGCGCGCCATGAAATTGGTCCGCCGGCTAGAAGAAAAACGTAGCCGGTGGTCGATCGGCGGTCGTTGGGGTCGGATCCCCAGTCGGCGTCGCAATAGCCGGTCGGCGTAGTGTCTGCGGTCGTCCCGTAGGTGATTCCGTAGTCGCGCGTTCCGTTGAGGTAGCGGAAGACGCGTTTGACGGCGGTCCAATGAGCCGGTGACGGGTTAGAAGAAAATTGACTTAGCTTCTGAACCGCATAGGCTATGTCGGGTCGCGTCCCTACGGCGGCATACATTAGCGATCCGATGGCCTGCAAGTATTCGGGGATATGGTGGGTTTCCCCTTCGGGGGTTTTCTCGAGTATGACGTGAGGATCGAGCGGCATCTTGACGGGGTGGGAGTCTTGCATGCCGTGTCGTTCGAGAATGCGCGCGACATATTGAGATTGGGAGATCCGGATGGTTCCCGTCTCGTTGTCGCGGTGGAGTTCAAGGCCGACGACTTGGCGGGCTTCGCCTAGGTCGGTTATCTTGAACCGGGATGCAAGCTGGGCCTTAGCTCGCGTCGTCGCGTCGTCGTCGGAAGCGATGATGAACATGTCATCAACGTGAACGGCAACGATTACTAAATCGTTACCAAGCTGCCGAAAATAGACGCATTGGTCGGAGAAGAGGCGCGTGAAGCCGAGTTCGAGGAAAATTTTATTCAGCTTCGCGTTCCATTCTCTCCCTGACTGCTTGAGTCCGTAGAGGGTCTTGAGCAGCAGCAGGACGTTATCTGTCCCGTCTTCATAGCCGGGGGCTGGATCATGTAGATCTCCTCTTGGAGGTCTCCATTTAGGTAAGCTCCCACAGCATCAATCACATGCGTTTTGAGTCCTAAACGGGCGGCGAGTGCAATTAGCAGGCGCAACGTCTCCAGGCGCATCACTGGCGCAAACGTCTCCGTGAAATCCACGCCGGGGATTTGGCTGAAGCCCTTTGCGACCAGCCGCGCCTTGTATTTCGTCACCCGCCCCTCGCTATCCCGTTTGATGCGAAAGACCCACTTGCAAGGCACGGCCTTGCGCCCTGCAGGTAAGCCCTTCCTTTTCCAGGTTCCCAAGTCCCTGAGCTGGCTGATCTCGTCGTCCATAGCCGCTTTCCATTTCGGCCAGTCGGGCGACTCCTGTGCCTCATGCAACGTCCGCGGCTCATCGGCCGCTTCCCCTCCTGCCAATGCGAAGTCGACGAACTCGAATTCGTCATCGTCGGCTTCCTCAATGCCGACGTTCGCGCGTTCTGCGTTTGCTTTTGGCCTACGGCTGGCTGGATTGTGCAATCTTGCATAATTCGGCTGGGGTTTGTCCGTTACGCGAGTCGTTCGCCGCTGGAGAATTGTTGCAACCGGAATTTTCGACGGGGTGAGTCCTTTTGCTGGCCGAATTTCTGGTGCAACGTTTTGATCAGTGCCTGATGACATTGTCCCTGCAGCCCTGCTCGCGCTGCTGGGAACCGGGTTTGCCGGATCCGGCTTGCTTTCCAGATTCGGTGCGTTCTGGCTCACTGGCTCCCCCTCAAGCTGGGAAGGCTGAGCTGGTTCCAGAATTATATCATCGTCATGTTCCTCCGGCGGGTCCTCCAGCGAAAAAATGACGTTCCGTGATGTCAATATTCGCCGCGCGCTTGGACTGTAGTAGCGGTAGCCCTTCGTCCCAGCCGCGATTCCGGTAAAGATGAATTTTCGCGACTTGGCATCGAGCTTACTGATTTTGCCATTCTGATTTAGGACCCAGCACGGTCGGCCGAACTCCTGCAGATCGGCGATGTCTGGTTTTTCGCCCGTAAAAACCTCGTCGGGCGTCTGTCCTTTCAGCGCATTGGTCGGCGAGCGATTTCGGAGGTAATTGGAGTATGCGATAGCCTCCGGCCATAGGAATTTTGGTACGTTCCATGCAATCATCATTGCGCGGGCCCGTTCGACTAACGTTCGATTCAGTCGCTCGGCAATTCCATTTTGGGAAGGTGAGTGCGCGGCCGTGATTTCTAACTCCATCCCACAGCCGAGAAGAAAATCGCGGAATGCTGTATTGATGAACTCGCCTCCACCATCAGCGCGGAACTTCCTAATTTTTCTCCCCGTCTGCGTCTCGAACCACGCCTTGTAGTTCTTGAAGCACGGTAAGGCCTCGCTCTTCTTTTTTATGAAATTGACCGTGGACTTCCTGCTTTTCCCATCAGTGAAGCTGACATAATAAAGCTCGCCTCGGATTCCGGCTATGCGCGCAGGTCCCCACACGTCGGCAACGATGAGATCGCCGATTTCCTTGATCTCGGTCTCAGACTCCTTTGGGAATGGCGCGACATGCTGCTTTGCCTGTATGCAGGCATCGCACTGTGTACTCGGTTCGCGTGACTCATCCACATCAAGTCCAGTTACGAGTCCCTTGGCCTTCATGGCCCGGATGCCATCCATATGGAGGTGGCCAAGGACCTTGTGCCACTCGTCCCAAGTACGTTTCGCCAGATTCCTGCCTGCTAACGCGAACGTCTTTGGAGTAGGCCCTTGGACAGCTGCAATGGCTCTCATGTCATACAGCCGCCCGATCCGGGTCCCCTCCATGACAACTGACCGGCTTTTCGGTGCGATCACGGCAATTTTGTCGCCCGAAAGGTTTAGATCAAATCCGGCCTCCGTCATCGCGCCTACACAAATCAGGTTAAATGGCGCGCTAGGCACATGGAGCGCGTCCCTTAGGAGGAAGGTGTGAGATTTCCCTCCCATGTCTCCAACAATCCTGACTGTTCCCTTGCCTATTACAGGCGCTGGCTTGCTGCCAAATCCTCGCACGGAATGGCCGACGACTTCCTGGTAAGTGATGAAATACTTCCTTTCCCGGGCGATGTGTTTGGTGACAGCGCTGTCCGCAAGCCATGCTTGGCTCGAGATACCCGCTAGGGCCATCATTTCGTCGCCATCGCCATCCGCTCCTGCGCATGCCCAATCGGGCGGGTCCTTGGAGTCCTCTCCAACATGTGCGCTATCCGACTTCTTTGGATTCTGCCCGGACCTTCCCTCACCCTTGTCGTCTGCCTTCTTTTTCGCGTGCTCCGAGGCGTAATGCCCCTTCTGTCCACAAACGAAGCAGTTCCCTGTGAACTTCTTCTTCTTTTTCTTCTCCTGCTTCCCTGCCAGGGCTGTTTCGTCCTTGGGCTCTCGCACACGACGCTCAACCTCAAGAATTCGTGAGATCAAGTTTGCCGAGTTATCAAGGGTCGCGGTATCGACGCTGGAAATAAAGTTATTCCAGGATTCCGGTAACGAGGTGAGTAGGGTGATGGAAAATTCCGCATCAGAAACCTTCTGCCCTAGTGAGTTCAGTTCCTCGCGATAGCCCTGCATCGTTCTGATGTGTTCCTCAATCGGTGTGGCTTCCTCGCACTGTGCGCGGAAGAGCTTTCTGCGCGTGACAACAATGCCTAGGGCCCCCTGGGGCTCCATCATTGTCTTCAGGGTGCTCCAAGCTCCCGACGCGCTTTCTGCTGACATCACGTACACGAAGATCTGGTCACCTACACGCGATCGGATCGTTGTCAAGGCTTGGCGGTCCCTCTTCTTCCATGCTGCCAGTTTCTCGTCTGATGGTTCCGGCATCTTTTCCTCGCCCGTAACGATTTCCCACTGACCTTTTTCGATGAATAGGTCCATCATCTTGACCCTCCAGATCATGTAGTTCTCGGGTCCTCGCAGCGGCTCGATGCGGATGACGTTCGTCGCTTGGGTGGCTATGTCGGCAACAGTTTCGGACATGGTGGCAGTGTAGGGGGTTTAGCTGGTAGTGTCGAGAGTGTGCAGGTAGAGAAAAATATTTTTTAGAGATTTAGGCCGGGGCCCATAACCTGTAGAAAAATCGTAGACAACCTTGTTATATTCTTGTAGACTACGAGCCCTTTTATACATAGTCGTAGGCCTTTTCCTAGCTACGAAACTTGTAAGGTAGTTCTGATACAGTATGCTAATATATCACTGATATATATAATAAAGTCGGGCACAGCCCAGTGTGCGTGTATCTATGCTCGTCGTGATATGGGATTACCCACTTTCAACAGCCCTCCCGCGTTCGCCAGTAGCTTTAAAAGCGTTGCGTGCCCGCATCCGTATTCCTTCTCTTTCTGGTTCTGAGTCCTCGGCGATTTCGGTTTCAAGGCTGTTGTTCATCGCGTTGGGTGGCATTGTGTCCAAGTCACGGTTCGGTCGCAACGGGAAGTGCTTATGTAAGGTACGCGACGCGTTATTTGTCTTCGTTGCCTCACCTTTGACCTTGGTATAACTGTGCCGCCAGGCCCTTACTGACTTGTCTTGCCTGCGTCTGGCATCGATCATGAGCAACACAAAAGCAACATCTAGCACTGTCGAACATGTGTCGCCACAGGAACTGTACGATGTCATAGTAGCGGCAGCATCCCAAGATCCTGCGCGGGTGCAAGCATCGAGCAAGCGTCTGAGGGAGATGCTTGATATGTTTGGAACGTATGACTCTCTGCATGAAATTGCTGCACAAAGGACACTTCCGTTGGCCGTTCGTCAACAAGCAATCATCCAATTCAAAAATGCAGCGCTAAGTCATTGGCGATCAAGGAAGTGAGTGGAAAACGATGCTGCTTATTCGACTCACGATTATCAAGACTTTATAGAGTGATTTCAGACGAACAACGAATGCGAATTCGTAGTCGTTGCCTGATTTTTTGGATGAAGAGGATGAAACGGTATCGGTCGCTCCCGATCTCCTATGTCTATCCGCAGTTCTGATCACCTTCGATTGAAGATTGCAGAATGCAATCATGTGGTCGTGTCAAAGATTTCTCGCCTCGATTTCCCCAACAATTGGTTTGTCCATTGCTTCCATTCTGCTCCAGGTACCTAACAATTGGTAGGCCTAACCTGTTCAACGACCTTCTGAGCCTCGTTCAGACAAATCTGGAGAAACGATATGCATCTGTCGAACCAGACACTCAAAGTGCCCTTGTGCTCCGACGGAGTTTGACTTTACTAAATAGCGTCATCAAAGAGTTTGCTAGTATAAAAATGCTGAACGGAGTGAAGACGATGTCTAATGTAAGCGAATCCCTTCGATTCCCGTGTCATACCCCAATGTCACCCATCCCAGCTGGTCGCAGAATACTATCCAATCTTTTACAACTATTATTCAAAGATGTCGGCATTCATAACTCCTACGGCAATTACGGAACAAAATATCGGAACACTCAATATCCGCGATAATATATGGCTTGCACACCTCGTCTACAAATGTCTAGCCAAAATGTCGATCTGGTCATGGAATAGAATCGATAAAGTGTCCAAAGCGGAATATCAGAGGAACCAATCTTGGGTGCGCAGCCATTTCCTTGTCCTGAACCTTTGATGTCCCAACTAAAATGCCAAACTCTAATCAAGCTGCAGGACCTTTTCCAAAACACATTTCTGCAACTTCGGGCACTAACAGAACACCGCCGGAATATTGTCATGGCCCTGAGTCGCAGTAGTTCTAGCATTACCATGACATCGCGTCAATCCGTGGACATCTTGACAAAGCACATTCTATTGTTTGGTAAATTCTTCCGCCGTTTGCAGCAGTTGTCGTCCACTCGCTTTTCAGCCTTGCCTATGTGCAACGATATGATATTATTTTACTGGTCGCAGGTAGTCGAGGCTACCAGCGGTCCTCCTGAATTCATCAGCGGTATGTTGACGTGCCACATCGACTCAATCTCGCTGACGCCGTCATAGATTCAAATGAAGCTATTTACCCTGTTCGTTTCCTAGTCCAAGGCATGGTCCTTTTCAAAGAGAGCCTTCCCCACTGGACGCCGGCGCGAAAGGACGGAACGCCGAACCCAAATAGTATGGATTTTCCTGTTCTTTATATCCTCATCTTGAACCCCGTCAGCTTTGTCACAGGAATTCGTCGAGAATGCTGTGCGTCTTCTGGTGACCCGATTCATGCCGCTTAATCCAACCGACCTTGAAAATTGGATGGCCGATCCAGAGGAGTGGTTCAATACAGAAGACAAGGAAAATGACCAGTGGGAATACGAGATCAGAGTAAGGATGCTGCTTCCCCATGTTTATCGCTACTCATTGCTTATTACACGCCAATAGCCGTGCAGCGAAAGGGTTTTGCTACAGTTAGCCAATCAATATGCTCCTTTCGTCACGCCCCTCCTACAGTCCACCTTCCAACAATTTGCTAGTATGTTCGTAATTCCCCACAACTACTCTTCACTGATTCGTGAGAATAGCACAGCAATCTGTCGACTTGCAGAGCGTATTGCAAAAAGAGGCCTTGTACTGTGCAATTGGTCGTTGTGCACATCGCTTGAAGGGTGTCATTCCATTCGAGCGGTGGCTAGAACAAACGTTATCTTCCGAAGCTCGGAATGTCAATCCAAAGTGGGCAACATCTTTCTGTACCGTTTTTCAATATACACATCCGACTTCATAGCTTCCCAATCATCAAACGTCGAATAGCATGGCTGATAGGGAAATGGGTTTCAGAGGACTGTACATCTCCCAACAACCCTCAAGTTTGGGAGATATTGGTTCACTTGCTTCAAGACCGCGGGCCAGGGTCAGACCCTGTCGTCCGCCTGACAGCCGCTGTTGCCCTCAAAGACTGTCTGGATGTAGGAATCAAGTACGGAGGATATGCAATGAAGAAACTCACGCATATTGCAGACTCTCGAGCTTGATATCGAATATTTTGCTCCTTTTTTGCCCACTACAGTTTCCGAACTCGTCCGTCTTCTAGGCGAAGCGGATACTTTCGAAGGCAAACGTCGCATTGATCACAGTCTCAACGTAGTCATCGAGCAGGCAGGCAAAAGAGTAATTATGTATCATTTTGTGTTACGCTGGATTTGAGCTTACTTTATGCAATAGATTGTGCCATTTATCAACATGATTGTCGCCCCCCTTCCCCACCTATGTCGGTATTTGGTCCTGGCCATATTGGATGGACAAGTGCTCACAGATTGGACAGGGACAGAAGCAGGTGAACAATGGTTATTCAAAGGGTCGATGTTAGTCACTGTGACAAAATTGGTGGATGTGAGTGCGTATTTCTCGTTCGAAGTTCAACTTTCCGACTCTTTGCAGTCCATCGGCCAAGAGGCAACCAACCTAGCAGGAGTAATAGTACCGCTGGTGAGAGAGAGCCTCTCTCCTGGGGTACGTAGATCCTTTTTACATCTCCAACTGTAATGTGCTCTGACAATCAACTGCAGATCATGGTCAATCTGGACGAAGACGGACTCAATTTATGGGCGAGCGCTCTTCGTAATACCCTCACCATAAGCAGCGTGGACGGGGCACCCGCCCTTTTTGAACTTATACCCCGGGCTATCGACCTTTTGTCGTCTAATATGGATTTATTAGGAAAAACTATCAGCGTCATTGAATCGTATGTGCTGCTCGACGCCCCTACCCTTCTACAGGTAAGCCCGCCCACAGAATCACGAACGCAATCTACCATTCTCCAAAGGCCTATAGCATCGACCTCTTTAAAGCATTCCTCGAAGCACTGAAGGGCGACGCGGTTACCGTTAATATGAAGGATATGTTGGTCACTCTAAATTTATTAACTCAAGCCGCTTCTCCAAACATGTGGGGAGAAGCGATGCATACCTCTGGGCTGTTCGCTCACATACTTATGACACTCATTGATGGAGAGGTAAGACGGTATCTTGGGTCATGCTGCTCCCTGCTAATCATCGCATCCCAGATTGCCGTCACTGTGCTGACTGAGCACATCTATCTTCTAGCCAGGATAGTGATGGCCGATCGAAACCTTTTCCTCCAGCTGATGTCTGCTACGGCAACAGCACGGAATGTGACAGAAAGTTATTTGTATGAGGGATTATTAGATCAGTGGTGGGGGAAGGTAATGACCGAATATCCTGAATTTTTGCCCGGGTGATCCTCAATTTCGTTTGCAGTTTGACAACATGAGCGAGCCACGTCATCGCAAGCTCACGGCCATGGGCATTGCTGCCCTGGTTTCCACAGCTCGACTTGAGGTTCTCCAAAGGCTGCCCATCGAGATCTTCAATCTTTGGGTTGATGTATTCTGTGAAATAAGAGAGGCCAAAATAATTAAGGAAGGCCAAAGTGACGAGTAAGTTCATACCATGACACGATTGTGCTGGTTTCGCGGCTAACCAGTACTTAGCTCTCGACCACCTTCGCCGAATAGTCTCAGGCGGCACTGGGAGCTGGACGACGCACCTGAATCTTACTACCAGGGCACGCAAGGTACAGCCGAATATGGACGTCGCAAAGCTGTAAGTAGCTTCGGTTTTTCCTTGATGATCTCCACTCGACGCTTGGTGACCCTCAGCTCTACGACCGCGATCCTGTGCGTTCGGTGAAATTGAGTACGTACGTTGGTGCCCGTCTCCGAGAGGCAGAGGCTCTTTGTGGGCCAGAAAATTTCCAAAGAACATATCTGTCTAAAGTGGAGCCAGCCGTCATCGGGCAAATCCAATCCGAAATAGCCTCAACATGACGACTGCATTACTCAAGTGCATCCCCGACTCATTTACTAACACCATCGAAACTTGGATACAACGACGTGTTACGCTGTTACATTACCCTCCGACTCTGTGTAGCTACCCATGGAACCAGACAAATCAGTCGAGCCCATGTCGAAATCGCTGCTAAATTCATAATCACTGGATGGTTCGCTGTCTGGCTCTAATTCTACGACGAATCTTTCAGCAGTCTTGACGCGCTCCATGCATCGCAAACACTCCCAACCAAGCCGATCCTCGCCCTCTTCCACCGCTCGCATCATTCGTTCGGCGATGCAATGATAACAGTATATGTCCCCACAAGAGGCAATATATGGATTGTAGATAGGAAAAGCTGGAGGTGCTGCATCCGGTATGAGAATATCCTCTGAGGACGAACCCGATGTCGTAGTGATTGTAGCCAAAGCATTTGCGGGTTCAGAAAAACTGACTTTCAGTGCCGAATTTTCAGCGCAAATCGCGCACTGGTCTTGAGGGAGCGACCAATATCTACCTCTTCGCTTCGCAGTGCTGGCGGTCTCCATTGAAAGAGACGTTTTGGGAGATAGCAGCGAGAATAAAGCAGAAGGGGTGAAAGAATGGAGAATGCGATTGAGTCGTCGACGAATGCTTCGAGCATTGATGAGAGGGAGCAGGAAAAGAAGGAACTCCTAAGAAAGACAGACTGAGTAGCGAACTATTTGTTTACCAGAGAGCGTGCATACCGTAAATGCATGCCAGACCATCTGCCTGTTCATGAACTCGTAGCTGACATCACGCTTCATCAACAGTGTCGTCGGCACAAGCTTAAGACCAAGCAGCCTGTCGGCCAATGTTCGATAGCTATATGGGTGTGTGGGTTCGACACGACATTTTCTTAAAAATCTGGATGGCATGCATACCGTCCATTGTATAAAAACACCACAAAGCTACCAAGACCCAACAGGGTGTAGCACGATTCCAATGACGTCAGAACCTCCCAAGCTTTCCGTCGACGGTCAGAGGACGGAGCATCAGGCCACGCACGGGAGAGTGCGTGGGCACGGAGCCTTGAATGTAGGTATGGCAAAACAATGGTTAGACTCCCATGGATTAAAAGCAAGCGTCGCGGCAAGCCAGAGGCTGGGCATTGCTAATAAACAAGAGCACTAGAGATGAGGATACCACTCACGGCTCAGTGGGGATTCATGAAGTGACGAGCTATATCGGAGGCCTTGGAGCTTGGCACCATAGCTCGCACCAAGATTCCAGATGGACAGCTTGTACAGGACAAGCTGGATGGTCAAACGAAGCTCGGGTTCGAATCTAGCTTTGAAGGAGCTCTGTTTAACATCGTGTCAGAGTCAATTTCTGGAGGAGACTAGTTAGCATACGTTAATGAGGGCTAGAGCATTGTTGAGGGGCTCCTGGAGCAGCTGGACGAGCTCCTGGTCTAGCAGCTCGGCATCGAGCTTTCCTACGCGAGTTATGCGTGGATCGTTGGAGTCGTATGGGTTGAGGTCGTTGCGGATGAACTGGAGAGAGGGCTGAGCGGCACGCCAAGCAAGCTCCCAGAGGACGAGGACATGACCGTCAGTGTGATCGGCCAGGATGATCATGTGATTCTTCTAAAAAAAGGCTTTTGCGCGTTGACTCGACTTTGAAATCTACGCGATGGCAGAAGCACTTCAACAGCTCGTCCTCGACACTCTCGATGGTGGATTTGCCATCGATGACACAAGACTACTCGTTCTACCAGGCAACACAAAGCCTGCCTCTTCTCACGATGATCAGATTGCAATTCTTGGCGCACTCAACTCCCTCCTCAGCCGAGAAGTATGTGTGCATCTCGTTATCTGTCAGGAGAATCCAGTCGCTCACACTTCTCCAGATGATCGAATATGAGACCCACGAGACGTTCTCGTATGTATTGACACCAGAAGGTGCACAGATAGCACGGGAAGGGTCACATGAAGCTCGAGTTTGGACAGCTTTGCCGCTCAAGGGACAGGGAGAACCAGTCACCCCGGCACAGCTGAAGAATCTGATTGGAGATGAGACAGCAAAGGTTGGACAAGGTCGCGCATTCAAGAATGGCTGGATCGGAAAGGAGGGAAATGGTCTTGTCAAACTCGTTGGTCCTTCATCAATCGCAGTCACATCGTTCCTTGCCTCATCATCCGCAAACCAAAGGTCCCCACTATACAAGATATTACAAAATCCGATCTACAAGAGATCGCGTCCACAGGGACTCTGAGAGCAGGGGAAAAGCCGCTAGCCGATCTTCGGAAACGCAAGTTGATTGTGCAGAAGTACGCCCCAATTTCGTTGGATTGCTATTGAATGCACAATTCTCTTATTGTTAGGAAGGGGCAGTGGTTCACAGTACGCAAAGGACTAAACTTTAGCACCTCTACTGCGAAACCGGAGACCGATTTGACCGTTGAGATGATGACGTCGTACGCTCGTCTTATGTTATCGTGACAACAATCGCCCATATCATTTCAGGGGGAACTGGAAAACAGCCGTTTTCAAGAAATACAATTTTGATGCCGAAGGTATCCCGACAGATGGCGGAGCTCTTCATCCCCTCTTGAAGGTGCGGGAAGAAATTCGTAATATTTTCCTCGAAATGGGGTAGGTTATCCCCGTCTTCCCTGTTATATATGTTTCTCACCTACGGTCCCCAAGCTTTGCAGAAATGCCTACCTCATCCTTTGTCGAATCTGGCTTTTGGTGTTTTGACGCACTTTTCGTGCCTCAGCAACATCCAGCGCGAGATCTTCAAGATACTTTTTATCTTTCTGGTGCGCCCGTTGTTCCATCAAAATTTTCTTCTTGGGTTTCATTCTCGTTCATTCTCGTTGGAAGACCCCAAGGAATCTCTCCCCCCGAATCTGCATATTATGAGCGTGTGTCCAAGGTCCATGAGCACGGTGGTTACGGTTCAACTGGATATCATGCGCCGTGGTCCCATGAAGAGTCCCGGAAACTCCTCCTCAGAACGCACACTACCGCCTCCTCTGCGAATATGCTATACAAGCTGGCCGCCAGATGCCGCGGCGAGACAGCCCCAGGCGATGAAGGCGAGTTCACTCATGGCGCCACGTCAACAACAGGCGGCGCTGGAGACAAAGATGACGGTTTCAGGCCTGCCAAGCTCTTCAGCATTGACCGGGTGTTCAGGAACGAGACAATGGACGCGACACATCTAGCAGAGTTCCACCAAGTCGAGGGCGTTGTCGCCGATCGCGGGCTGACCTTGGCTGATCTAATTGGTACACTTATCTTTCTCATGTACATCTGCCTGGGATCTCACTACAACGCACCCTAGGTTTCATGAGAGTTTTCTTCAGGAAGATGGGCATAGAGCGCGTCAGATTCAAGCCTGCGTACAACCCATACACCGAGGTAAGTGGTCTGAACAGATCTCACTGATTTTTCCAAACTTTTAAATCTTGGTGCATAGCCATCGTTGGAAATTTTCGCCTTCCACCCTATGCTGGAACGTTGGGTCGAAGTAGGCAATAGCGGCATGTTCAGGCCGGAGATGCTCGAACCCATGGGTTTCCCGAAAGATGTCCGCGTTCATGGTTGGGGATTGAGTTTAGAGCGTCCGACTATGATCAGGTAGAGCGCCCTCCATACGTTTCTTACGCGGTGCATTCACCTTCTTTCTTGTGGATAGATATGGCATCAACAACATCCGGACTTTGGTTGGACACAAGGTGTCAATAGAAGGAATAGAAAACTCCCCAGCCGTCATGTTCTAGAGTATTGCGGGATGAATCATCTTGTTCCGGATCAAAATCGACATACATTGTCATGTACAATACCCTCTGCCTAGAATGAAAACACAGCAGCATTCTTTCTGGTCCCGAAAGCATATACAAGAGCCTGACTCATGAACAAACCGACAGTTATACCGATAGTGACAGCGATCATCGCACCGCCGATCTCGATACCGCTTCCGATACCTCCTGCTTGTGAGAGACCAGACTAGCAGAATATAAGAGAAGACAACGAGCAGTCGTGAATATTTCTTACCGGGACGAGGAAAAGAACACCGGTGACCATAGAAGTGAAAGCCGTACCACCCATTTTCCGAGAGTATATGTTTCCAAGTAGTCCCACGGTGAAGGCGCCGATAGCTGAGACAATGTCGGAACGATTGAAGATGTAATGATTCGCAATCTTGTTTGAAGCGTAAGAACAGCAAGAAATGATGACCATGACGGGTAACTGCCAGCTGTTGATCGGTTGCAAGTTCGCCAGCGAAGACAAGGTAGAAAAGAGAGGAACAATGATAAAGGCAGTCCAGAGAGGAAACGGTTGAAGATACCAGGGTAGACCATTCGGGCGGTAGCAGCCTTCGTACATGTCGTGATGTTTCATGGGCAGAGAATGGGAGAAGGTCCATGTGCCGACAAGAGGCATACTGTTGTTGACCGTCGCATTATCGGCGACCCAACTGCCAGTGAGAGTAACAGAATTGGACAAGGTCAAAGAAGAAGACTCTAGCTGCGCGCGACTCTTGTGGTCAAAGAGAAGGTAGAAATCGGAGCCAATCTGAAGACCGAATCCCTGGGTATGATCATGAACATGAAGAGAACAGTGAAAAACGTTCTATGCAAAGTCTGAAGGCGCACCAAAAATAACGTATAAATAAGGGCGTAGACCATCTTCACACTGCCACAGACAATGTTTTTTGACGCGAGTTCGAGAGAGCTGCTTACTGGTGCCATGTTAGTACCGCATGGATTCACAGCGAATGGAGCCTCACAGATGAGGTAGCCTGGCAGGATGCCAATGATTCCAGACGAGGAGATAGCAGTATAGCAGAACAAAGTGTTTGGGATACTGCTCAGGCCTCGTGCCGCGAACGATACAAAGATTGCGGTTGTGATCCTAAAGCACGCTCATCAAGTCAACGTCGCTGTGGAGGGGCCCAACTCACTCAAATACGTTTGCATACATCGCACTCTTTGTGACGACATTGAGCTGCAGAGCTGCCAATATGAGAGCGGCGGTTCCTGCAATCCACATGTCGAGAAAGGCACCTCCAAATGCGAGAGGACAAATCAGTGCCGATAGACAAAACGCAAGGATACATCGAAAATAAATAGGGTATAAGGGCGGGGAAGCCAAGACTTCCTCCAAGAGAATGGCGGCACGTTTTGCGCTGATCTCATCGTGTACAACGGCACGGTATGTTGTGTGGACTTTGTGCAGAGCGCCGAGCGCGAGTCGACCACCGCATCTGATAAAGTGAGTTTCCGAGCAGCCCAGTTCCTGGTCACCGAAAGAACAGATGATGACGTTGGGAAGATGTATAAATTCGGCTTCGACCTCCAGGATGCGTGCTGCCGCCACGAGTTGCGATTCGATTCTGTGAGAGGGCGCACCAAACGTCATTAAAGACTTCGCCAGTTTGATCAGAAACTCTTGTCGATTTGCCATGGCTGGAATCCTGCGATCAGATCATCTAAAGAAACAGATATTTGCTGAAATATACATGTAACGTTGAACTCGATCTTGACCCTTTGGCGGTGCTTCCTGCGATCCCTGTAGCTCATTTGACGGAGCATGTTCTTCTCGATATCAACGTTGTCTTCGAGTTGCTCGGCCCTTATTCCAGTCACACGGGGATCGTCCGGGTCCATCATCTCTGAGCCATATGAGTACACCGACGCGGCAGAATCTTGCCTGCGCATGCCCATGGCATGGCCAGAGTCGCTGTAGCCACCCGAATAGCGAGAAGACGAGCCTGTGCGCCGCATGGCACTTGCGCTTGGACGATCCTCGCTCGTTGATGATTCGTTGTGGACCGCATATAGTTGCATCATCTGCGACGGAATCCCGCGTCGCTTCAGAGCGCGCTCGCGTTCGGCGTCCACCGGCTCCTCCTCAGAATCTGAAATCACAGATGGGCGGTCGCCTGAGAAGCTGACGCTCCTCCTGTAGGACGACGCGCGGGAGCTCGGGTACACGCTGTCCGGGCGCCGTATGTCATATGGGTGACGGTACGACGAGAAGCTCGTGTGTCTGCCGTACCCATCCCGCTGCATTGTCAGCGTCTTGTCGGTGTCGGCAGAGCCCCGCTTGTCTTCGGGGGGGCCTATACTCAGCTGCAGCTGGCTGACGTGCTGATGCGAAGGTCGATGCGTGCTCCCGTTCCGATATGGCCACGAGGGCGCAGACGTCGGTACAGATGCTCGCCGGGAGGTGTCGTTCGACACCGCACGAGGAACGGACTGCAGCGACGAGTCTCTAGGGACGTTTCGTGGATCGAATGAATTCTGGGTTGGCATATGGACAGTGAAGAGTAAGA
Organism: Macrocybe gigantea; assembly: GCA_011319805.1. Lineage (NCBI taxonomy): Eukaryota > Fungi > Basidiomycota > Agaricomycetes > Agaricales > Callistosporiaceae > Macrocybe > Macrocybe gigantea. Next base: position 438,130 of record SJRY01000263.1, read on the forward strand.
TACACGAGGACGCGGGTCAGGACGCGTCGTTTGCAGGTGTTGTCATCCAATCGCTAAACCTGATCCCCAGCTGGTTCTCGTCCGCGCCTTCGATCCTCCGAAATCCTATCCTTTCGTAAAACTTCCGCGCGTCCTCGTTCCTGGGGTCTATTCCAAGCCACACGCCCCCGCCCTCGATCCCTTCGCCCTTCAGATATTCTATTGCAGCCGATATGAGCCTTCTCCCCCAGCCCTTCCGTTGGTAGCCCTCCAAGATGTCGATGTGCAGATGCGCTGCCGCAAATGCGATGTTCGCATGCGGCGCCGCATGCATGTTGCGGAATAGCTGCATGTAGCGTACATCCGCCGGTTTCTTCCCCAGCGTTGGCGGGTACTTCTCCGATAGGGCGGGCCACCAATGCTCCTGTGCGTATTTCTCGTAGGTACGGGTGTCCCTTGATCCAACCACGTAACCGACCACCTCTTTCGTTTCCTCTACCTCGAGCACGAACCCCCACGTGGTGGGCAGTTTGACGTAGGGGACAGCATATGCAAGGCCTGGAAGCTCGTGAAATTCGTGCAGCTGTTCTGCAGAAGCTCCAGCGTCGGCTGTCAGGAGACATATTCTGGATAGTGCTGGGGCATCGTCTTCTCTCACGCGACGTATGATAATTGACATGGCTGCGGTGCAAATCGGCGACGGTGGACGGGTTGTGTTGTTATGTCTTGGCTGCTGTCGGAACCGTGTTTTCTTCGGAGAATGCACGAATTTGGACGAAATCACATTCTCTTTGAATGAAGGTGTCCTGGTACCTGAGGTTCTGTACTGTGCTATACACCCCGAAGGCTGAATGACAGGCACGCAATTAAGTCTGTAGAAGGCACTATGAATACAAAATAATAAATAGAGCTTTCCAATCGTCCATCCGAAATTCGTCTACAATAAACCAGCGTTCCTGAGATCAGCTTGTAATCTTCTGTCGTGGCAAGTGCCTCTGCAATAATCCGACTTCGGTTAGGGCCATTGGGAACGAGCGGAAGCGTATAGTCGGATTCCACGGCTTCGACGCCATGTCCTTCCTCTGCGCGGGTAAGCGCTTCGCCTTCGTCGGACGTGCTACGCCTCCTTCCTAGTCCGAACCCTCGCCTGAAAAGATCGCGGCGAGAGCCTCCGTGTAAGCCGAAGAAGCGCTCAAAACGCAAAGTCGTGGGGAAACCGTTTGAGGGTTGTTGGGTCGCAGTAGTCGATGACATTGCATTTTCTCGGGAAGCGAGAATGCCACGCTCCCACCTCTTGACGCGCCAGAATCCCAATAATGATGTCAGGAGGATAAACCACCCTTTTCGTAACAATTAATGCATGCAGCTTGTCATAGCAAAACTGACGTACCGACAGTCATAAGGAAGAAAGAAAGCCATTCAGTGGTGGCATCTGCCACGAGAACGTTAGCCTGTTCTTCAGACACTGTTGTGGGCATCGAGGGTTGAGGGCTGCTTGAGTTGTAGTGAGAACCTGTTGACGGAGTAGCTTGGGGTATTCTGATCCCCAACTGCCGTTCCATTCCCCGCTGCCGCTCCCGTCACCTTCCAATTTTTCTCTTAGTGCGAAGCCGTACTGAATCAGTGTTACGCCTAGTCCTGCACGTGATCCGAGGCGAGCTGCATGTGTCGTGTGCAGAAGGTATGTTAATAGGAAACCCACGAATTGGAAGGATATCGAAACGAGCATGTTCCAGAGGAAAGAGAATAGAGAACCGGTAGGAAGCGAGTCGACAATCATCTCGCCCATTGAACCAGGAGAAAATGGTGCGTGAACGGTCGTTTCCCAGTATGGAGGCACAGCGTCAGCCTGAGCAGATGCGTAGGATGGAGGAGCCTCCGGCCGAGTGTCTTCAGGTACGACATACGTCTCGTCGCCTTGTTCAAAACGCCATTAGCCTTGCAATGCAATTTTAGATGATAGACATATCACATACCGTCTTGAATGGTGACAGGCCGGGAAGGCTTCGCAGTGACATTGCTGAAGACGCCATCATTGGCGGTTCCTCCACCGATCGCGCCAATTGGGCGCTGTGGTGTGAAGCCGAAACGCTGCGCGACGGCGGCAGGAAGGACAGAAGTCGCAGTGCGTCTGAACCAGCCCTGCTGAGGACGAGACACGGCGCCGGAAGGCAACGATGGCACAAAGCCATTCGAATTTCCATAATCGTTGGGTAACGCGGCGGCAGAGGGCTGTGGGGGAGAGCCTGGGGGAGGATAATCGTATTCAACGTTTTCAAAATCGTACGTTCCTGGGGTTCTTGTGGGGGAGATGGTCTAGCTGCAGAAGGAATGACAGGGGTCGTTGGGTTTAGAGGGTGCAATTCTGTGGTATCGTCGTGATCATCGTCTTCGTCTTCAGAGTAGTCGAATGCAGCTTCCATCTCGCCGCGCATGTCATGCTGAATGTCGCGTTGACTGGGCAAGGGTGTATAGCGTGCAGACATCCAGAGATGGTTGAGGAGGACAAGGACTGCGTCAATTTCACAGCCCTACGAAGGTATTTGTACGTATTTACATCGCAGCCAATCGACCAATGAGAAAGCATGCTCGATAAACCCTTGATAATACAGGAAAAATACCAATAAAAAACGGGGGGAAGAAGCAAAGCCCTAGTGATGATAAGGATCCGTCCTATTGGCATTTCTGACTAGCTTGGTGATTCTTTGGCAGCTCTCGAGCCTCGCCTCCACCATCTTCTCAAACATCTCCAAGATCTGCTCGCGGTGCGGAGGCTGGCGCCTCGGAGAGATGTTCATGGGTTCCAACATGTGATGCCACCCAGTGTTAGTCGCCAACCCGTCTATCTTCACTTTGAGTTGCCGCCTCCTCCGCCTCCAGCGCGCTGGCGACGTGGGTTGCGCTTGCATTGTGGAGAGCGCATTGTCTGTCCATCCACCGTCTGACGATACATCAGAGTCGGACGGAGGGGTGGGAAGGGAATCTGGGGGTTCGAATGGTGGCTGGAGCACATCACGAACGCGGTCGACCCAGAGGCGCTCCTGACGGTAAAAGTCAGTGAGGGAATGCAGCAGCTGGACGGTGTGCTGTAGTGGGTCGTCGGAACTGCCCGTGGGTATAAAATATGGCAAGGTAGCCATTGCCTGAGGCGGGGTGGGGTATAGTATTTGAGGAGGGGAAGGCGAGGATTGGTCGAAATTCACAGCGAATTAATTGGACCGGAGGACTGCACTCGATGATTGGTTCGGTTATAAGCTATCTCTCACGTGCAAACTGGACTGGCCCTTTGATACGCGCTTGTCCACCTTCCCGCTGCCTGCCCGATGCTCCCTCTCTTCTTTCTTTTTCTCTCCGTCCCTCCTCTCCTCATCCATGCCACTCGGATACAGCTAAACGTGTACCACCGCATCCAGCATCCAGCAACTCAACAAGCACCTTTCTCCCTGCGCGGCACTATCCTCATTTCACCCAACAATACCGCCACCTATCAGCCTTCGGCCACGTTCCCGAATGATTTGGAAACCTTTGGAGATGCTCTTGCCTCCGTATCAAATCCCAGCCTTGCCTTGTACCAGATCGCACTAGATCCCGGCCACGACTCATCCGAGACCCAGTGGGACACATCCTCCGTGAAAGCTGTAGGTCCCTTCGAATGTTCTGGCATCTGCCATGTAGCCTTGCCTCCTGACGCACCCATCACTCTTATCTCCTCGTGCCGCCTAGTGTCACCTCTACAAATCAACGTCTGAAGCGTTCTATCTCCATTCACCGGATCTTTACACCATCAAACCGCACGCAATTGACTACTTCCTCGCTCCCACTCCACATGACGGCGCATGTCCCAAATTTGGAAAGCATAAACCTTCAGGCTCATCATCCTACATTGTGGCAGCTTTCCAACAATTTGCGAAAAATACACCCAGTCTAAACACCACTGTATACCTGAAGGCCTCCCACTTTCCTCCTCAGTGCGTTTGTGATCTCCTGCGACAACTCATGCTCACCCTCTTTCCAGTCCTCAGCTCGTGGCGCCACCTCCGGTCACAGCAGAAGGGGAGCCTATCATACCCGAACCTGAAAAGTCGTTCTTGCAGAAATACTGGATGTACATTGTCATATTTCTGCTGGCCATGAGTTTGTCACTTTTAGCTTGCAGTGGCGGCCCTAATCTGACAATATTCATAGTGCTCTCAGGTGGACCAGAGGAGGAACGACCAGCCCCAAGGAGATAGCCCGCCTTCGAAGCTTGCACTGTACTTAGATCCATGGCCTAGACAGACCCAAGTGCCGCCCATCATGCTCCGAATGACTCATTTCCAACCGTTATACCTATTACATCGCTGGCCCACATCGACTTTCTCCTTTCCCGGGAGCATCTCATTCATCGTTTGTCCATATCTTCTGCATCTGCTTCTTGAAAGGGTCCAGCGTAAATTCCAAAGCTGAACAAGGATACCCGATCTCAAACTTCTCCAGTACCGAGGGATGCAGGACTCCGAGGTTTCCAATTTCCAGATCTGGTTGTATGCTGTTTTCGGCTACGTTGGGATCCTTCATCCGTCGGTAATATATCGATGCAGCGCGTCCAGGGAAAAAAAGCGGATCTACCGAGTCCCAATTATGCATCACGACTTACCATGACCCAATTAACACTTACCGTTGCACTCCTTGATATAGTATCCTGTGCGAGCGTTCTGATCCTTGCCGTCAATGCGAGGAATCTCAAGCATCTTCATAGCTCGATCTAGCAGTCCATGGACAACCTCGAAGCCTGCAGTTTTATTGCACCATACTGCTGCAGCATGCCTAGAATTGTAGGCTTGCCTCTCCCTGGACGTGTCTTTGAACACGACGTCAGAGGTCTCAAAAATTTTGATGGGTAACGGATGAGACCGGTTTTCTCGTATCGTCTTCAGGAGTCCAGGGATGAGGGTGGTGCGGACGACTTGGAACTCTAATGTCTTGGGATTGGCTATCTTGACCGCTGTGTTGCCGTCGTCGACATGATTTAGGAATTCGAAATTCTCTTCGTGTGAGCACTGGCGTTCATGAGTGATGGGTTCAGAAGCAGTTTAGAATGGCACACATGCAGCTGGCCTACCAAGATGAGCGGAAGGACTTCTAACCATCCCGCTAATGCCCATTCCAACCTAATAACGTCGCTCAGCTTGCTGATGGCCAATGGCTGAGCCACCGTGCTTGTTGGAGGGAAAGTGTGGGGTAAATTGTTGTATCCATAAGCGATCGCTGCGTCTTCCATGACGTCGCACTCGTGCAGGATGTCTGGCCTCGTCGCAGGAATATTAACGAGGATCTCATCTGGATCCTTCGGCGACAAGGCAGTGTAGAGTGTCATCCGCTTCAAAAGGGCCGCCACGTCAGCGGAGTTGAGCGATAGAGCAGTGCACGAATTGATGTATGATGCATGGGCCGTGGTATGTCTCTCCGAGATATCCGGTGTGATGCGAACCTGACCATCGGGGTAGATGATTTTGACGGGCTCGATACTGAGACGCGACATCAGCCCATCAGCAGCCACTTGGTTGAAGCCACTTACGTGAATGGATCGGCGCAGTACTCGGAGAACATCGTCGCAACGATGTTGACGACGATGTTTAGCTTTGTCTCGTCGGTGGCAGTAACATCTATGAAAACATTCCGCGTGTTCAAAGTAATCTTGCTATGTTCCGAATTGATTATGGGTGGCATGGACAAAACTCTATCCTCCGATCGTAAATGATGGGGTAAACTGGGGAGTCTCGAATGATGTGGAGATATCTTGAAAGATGCTTCTCCGACTAGACACCAGGGAGTAAGATGTCAGTTCAGTTGCGGGATCGCAAAGGCAGCGAAAAGCAGGATAACCTCGTAGATGGTCATGAGTTCTTCGGCCGTGTATGCTTTACTCTTTCCGAGCGGCGCAAACTTGATATCTTTCGGGGACCTTGCTTCATATCGGAATGGCGGTTTCAGCGTATCTAGGTCATGAGTGCCGATGGCTACGAGTTGTCTTCGACGGCAGATATTTTGGTGCAGTTTATCTTGCAAATCGATGAACGACGCGTAGGATCGCGGTGTAAATTTCACGTTACGCAAAATAGCGCAAGCAAAGTATGGTCTGATCCTCTTCGTCTGTAGGACCATAATCAAGCTCAGTTTCCCGTTAACTGGTCCAGAAAAGAAACGCACTTCTGGACTGCAGGTAACGTTCAGCAGCTTCGATTCGCCTCCGGGCGGATAAACAAGTTTGTAATGGCAAGGTTCATCCAAGTTCAGGAAAACACGTAATGCGCGCGCAATTCCTTCAATGCACAAGAGATCGTATCTTTAGAGATGACACCAACGTCGTATTAGCAACAGTCGACAACTATTCACGTAGATTTGCATACCTATTTGCGGGGACCTCTATTTTCAATTGCTAACCATCAATTGTGAGAAAGCAAATCAAGGCGTCGATGTTATAAACTGACGGGACGTTCAGCAGGGAGACCGGCTTTGATCGCTGCTTCCACTTCTGGGGTGGTCTAAAACAAATGGTCAGAAGTATATCTTTGCTTGAAATATATTCCCAGACGCACATCCTCATCTAGTTCCAATCCATAATCAAAGCAGAGTTTGTCAAATTCCTCTGAGGCTACGCGAAATCAGCTTCTCGGGATACGTGATGTACGCGGACAGACTCACTGTATTCCTTGCCGAGTCTTTCCCATAGATCCGCCTTGTCGACTGCGACGGTGGGCATATCGAGAGGAGATGAGGAGTAGGGTCGAAGTGAAAATCGCGGCAAGATAGCATGATCGAGTCAAAATTCGACTGCCGGACTCCAGACACTCGGACTTCCTTTCTTGGCTTTGCCATGAAATACCTCGCTCTCCTCAGCGGCGGCAAGGACAGCTGCTACAACCTACTGCACTGCGCAAAAAATGGCCACGAGCTGGTTGCTGCGGCGTCTTTGGGCCCACAACCTGGCAAAGGTACTGTTGTTCTGGATTCTTTACTGGTCGACACCTGGGCCGACAACTATCTCTTGCTAAGAGGAACTCGATTCGTATCTCTATCAGACCGTGGGCCAGGATGTAATCGAGCTCGTTGCGCGTGCTTTAGATATCCCCCTGTACCGACGCGTCATCAGCGGGGGAGCGATCGAACAAGGATCAGAGTATGGGAGCAGGAACGCTTCCGATCCGTTGGCCGTCGAAGGTGACGAGACCGAGGACTTGTTTATTTTATTGTCTCTTGTGAAGGTCAGTCCTTTGATATAGCTCATTATTTTCTTCAGTAACTCCAATTCTCTTGCCAGTCGCGTCATCCAGATGTTCAAGGGGTTTCCGTAGGCGCCATTCTCTCCAATTATCAGCGAGTGCGCGTTGAACATGTGTAAGCCGGGTTATGCATGGTTTGAAGGGACAGTACCAACGTCGCACGATAGATGTCGCAGATTGGGCCTGACACCTCTTTGCTATCTCTGGCAGAGAGACCAGAAAGAACTGCTGGATGAAATGATTCAAGCAGGCATGAACTCCATCCTTATCAAAGTCGCTGGTATTGGATTGTCTACCAAACACTTGGGAATGACTCTTGCAGAAATGCAGCCCATTTTGACACGATTGGTATATACTTCATTGCACCACCGGCTCTGAATTGACATGAGACCGGGCAGTCCGACCTCTACGGGTCTCATATATGTGGTGAAGGCGGTGAGTACGAGACGCTCACCCTGGACTGCCCATTATTCAAGCAGGAGATTGTACTGTATGCCAGATTTTTGGTCCCGGGAGCTTACACTAATTCAGAACATAGGCAGGACGTCGAGACAGTCATTCATTCTGACAATGACTTTGCTTCGGTCGCTTTCTTGCGCATCAAAGGCGCTCACTTGAAACCCAAACCAACTAGGTCCTCATCTGAAGTCAAGATACCACCTTTACTTGAAAGCCCCTTTTCGTCCATGGAAGAGATTATATCAGACACGGAAGATCACGCAAAATCCCTCAGGTCGACAGACATAGATCTTCTTTCTTTTCAAGAGCCTCGGCTTCCACAAGCCCAGAGACATGCAAGGCGTGTCAACTCCTGGGTTTCTATATCAAATATACAACGTCAGGAGCCATCTGTTGACACATCCATCGAGGACGAGGTGGGAGAATGCTTCGCTAACCTTAGAGGTTGGTTCTTTATATACCTGCTTTCCGGCGGCGTCTAAGTAGATACGCTTCTTAGGCCGTCTCGCTGACTATAGCTTGAGTTTGCGGCATTGCGCCATAATCAATGTCCTGCTTTCATCTATGGACCTATTTGGTCAGGTGAACAGTGCATATGGTACTTTCTTTGGGACCAGTCCTCCAGCTCGAGCTTGCGTGGCGGTCGATCTGCCTCCTGGTATACGCGTGAGACTCGATTGCTTGGCGTTTTCGGAAGAGAAAGCTTCGGACCGCCACGCCCTTCATGTTCAAGGTCTAAGCTACTGGGCGCCGGCAAACATAGGTCCATATTCGCAGGCCATCTCGGTCAGCACCTACACTCTGCTGCTGTACAACCCTTGGATAACACAATTTTAACCAGGTTGGTGAACATGTCTTTGTATCGGGTCAGATTGGCCTGATCCCAAGAAACCTCTCGTTACCATCACCGCGGGTATTTGGCAAAGAGATAGCATTGGTGTCGCAACATGCGTTGCGCATTGTTGATGCCATCCGAAGCAATACCGGTGGTGGCTGGACAGGCTACCCGCATTTTGATTTGTACTGGCTTACGGAAGAAGGGAACGTTGCCAATGTCAGGCAGGCGAACCGTGCACTTGCGCAAGTGATTTAATTGTCCTGCCCCCTGCCTGGTCATTGCGTCTGACCATCTTGGCAGGAAACTGATGTCCCGACACTCTATGTTGTCGTTAAAGCCTTGCCGCGGAATGCTTTGGTAGAGAAGCAAGTTCTTCTCCACACCGGGCGCTTAAGCACTTTCGACCGAGATACGGGCGAAACATTGCTGCAGCCTCATAAACCGCGATATGATGCAGGTTTGTTGCAGCGACAGCTATACTTTAGTTTATTCTCATCCATATGCGCAGGTCGGCTAGACTCGTCACCTTCTTCGACTATATATTGGGAGGTAACTCAGTTCGACGGAGGGCCCTCGTGCGCAATTTTTTGCGTTCGCGGCGACATAGGTCAGTTCAAGTTATTGTAAGAGTCTGCATCAGATACTCATCCCTCCATGCAGAAGATGCGGTGGTGTTGTCTAATCCTCAGCTTCAATGGATCTTGAAAATGTCACCGTCCTTATTGTCTGTCCGGTTGTTTTATGACGTATCAGTTTCTTCAAATCGTGCGTTTAATTTTATATTCACGTTCGCTTTTCTAACTCTTGTGAGGCAGCGGCCGCCTTTAATCAATTCATAACTGGGCAAGGGTCGTGGGTACCTACGTTGATACCTTGCAGACATATTTTCTCCAGAGATATGGATCGGTGGGACTATGCGCTCGTTACTTTAAGCATGTGAATGCGTGAAAATGCATATTATGAAGAATGGTTACAGTCTGCTAGAGCCTAGGTCAACAAATGTGGTAATATGATACATTCCTATGGGCGGCCCTCTTGCTCGAGAACCTTCATTTCTCCAAGCCTACGACGCATGGCCTTCTCTGTCGGTGTAGGGGCAACCATACGTGCCAACGCTGCACCCAGCAATGTACAAACGCCCCCGAAGCGCAAAACCCAACCCACACCCGATTTGCCATAATACTTTGTCTCACCAGTACCTCGATTGGTCCCGTCCACAATTCTGAAGATGACGCTGGTGACAACAGCAACCTGAGGCGGGGGATCAGTCCATGGAATTAGTCCAGAGTTGTGATTGAAAACGAACTATGAGTTGTGGCATAACAATGGCCAAATTATGTATACCCAAAACTGTGCCACCGGCGGCCGGTGCACCAAAGGCAGCAGCCTCGAGCACTGCAGCAGCATCGTCGAATGAACGACGACGGATTAACGGTTGTCGTTCGCCATTGTTATTACGGCGTGGAGGAGGGGTCGAGAGGACACGTGTATGGGATGGCCGGCGGCTAGTGTCTCGGTTGTTATTATTGGTTGACGAATCTTTGAGGACCTGAGGGGTGGCTCAAAACGGGGTCATCGCAAAAGCACGAAAGAAGCATACCTCCATGATAATTGCAAAAGGCACCCACATAGCAACAGCCCAGCATATACCGACAAGACTGACGAAGATGGTGGCCTGGGATGGTGGCATTGAGTTTATTAAACGAAATAGGTGATGCGCAACACTGACCTGGACCGTGGTCGTTATGAAGACTGTCGAGAAAGTCAGAAAGCTGAACAATATCAAGGCACCTGTCCAGATGTTGCGCAACAGAAATGGCATCACAGGCAGGCGCAAGGGTTTTCCTTCTCGAAGCGCTTCTGCACGCCATTGGCGAACTGTATCGCGCAACCGCGATATTTCAGCATCTTCATCGACATCTTCAGGCCTGTCCATAAGCCTTCTGTCACGATTTGCAAGATGGGGCAATAACGTCCCAAAAATGACCCCGACTGTGTAATGTGATGAGCGTTGACCGCATAACAAGGCCGCTCAAACGAACCGATGCTATACAGTAACATCGCGAATTCGCCCTTTCGAGTTGCTAATTCCGGATCAGGCTCCCGTTGTAGTTCATAAGCCATCACTTGACCCATGTAGGTAGTTCTGAAGGACGAGTTTAATCGTACCGGCAGGAACAAGAGGTGAAAAGACACTTCACGAGTAAAACAGAAAAGGAAACCTAAGAAGCATTTCAGCGACAAATTGTAAAAAAGGAGAGAAGATATGCACCAGCCCATGAAAGCGCATAATTGGACAAAGCAAACGCGTCTAACTTGTTTCGGAAGATTGAGGGTAGCGATACGTATGTTGGTGAGTACGTCCCGGAACGTACTGCAAAATGATCAGTTTTCACACTTACTACAATCAAGGTCACACACCTGTGCCTTCTGTGTACTTCAGACCTCTCCTGCTCTTCATGAAAGAAGCAGGTCATCCAGACGGTGATAACAAGAATGATGATGCAGATCACGCAAAATTTGCGGAATTGGCCTCCACCCAGTAGTTTAATCACCGGCAGTTTATCGAGAGGCAAAAATCCTATGCGTAAAACGTTCGCTTAGCCCACTGGAGCGCGACATTAAATGATAATTACCAAATCCAAAGCCTATGATGTTACCAGCATTGGTCATTCGGCCGTGCCAGGCGTTACCTGCACTTAGTTGTTCCGGGGGAGTGATGTCGAGCAAGAGATTTCTAAGCGAGGCTTGAAGGCCGTTCAAGGCAAAGTCTAGGATGTAGAAAGAGACGACGGCGAATCCGATGGCTGTTCGTACGCTCTAAAAAGCTGTCAGGACGACGGAGAGCGTACCACTGAAGCAGCATGCTTACTTTTCTCTTGATTTCCTCTTGCCCATGACTTGGAGAGCTAAATATGGAATCGATGAAAAAGCTCGCAATCTCCTGGCAATACGCAAGCGTGAATGTGGACACCACAAGGGCTATCGTCGACAGTATAATCCAATATCTCCGGCGGTATTTCGACGGTGAAGAATCAGAGAGGGCGCCTAGAAAGGCCATGGGCTAAGCGCTGAGCCGTGATCGAGAACTGGAAGTGTTGCATACCTATGACAGGTTGGGCGATGAGGCCGCTGATTGGGCCTGCCAGCCACACAAGGGATGTGATATGTTCTGAAAGCCCAAGGCTCAGGAGAAAGGGTGTTCCATAACTGCGATGGGAAGATGAGGGAAAGCAACAAGACACCAATGAGCATAAGCTTCCGCACCCAAGCTCGACGGTCCAAGCAATCTGAGCTCCGGCCATGGATATGCTGAGGGTGATGAGGTCCCACGTCGACAACAGCTTCTTCGCTGACTGAGCCTGGCCATTGCTGTCGACGTTTCGTGACCTGGAATCCGAACTAGCGTTCGGGGCAGAAACGAGTGTTCGCTTTGACCCAGCAGTGGGCCAAGGTATCTGGGCCGTCGAATTGGGTTCGCCATCTGTGGTTGGTGGTATCATCTGTATATGTTGGACGGTGGAAGAGCGTGTAGGTCAAGCAGGCATCTGGCCTTGGAAGTATACTTATAGTGATCTGGCGTTTTAAACGTGCAGTGCCTCGGGTCTTGAGCATGGTCGGCACTCTCCGATCCCAGTAATCACTGAGATTCATACATACATGTACAACAACGATACAGACAACAGACGTTCTCTAATGAAATAACTCATACAGATGATAATACAACGACTAAAAGACAAACCTCCCCTCAGGTGCCGCGAACTGAAGTAACGGACATTCCACGCCTGTGGCTGGAACTCGAGAGCTGTTCGACGTTCGACAGGGGCTTGGAAAGTATGTGAAAAGCTTTCCTGCGGCCGGCAATTGGCGCGAGACCATCCTCTTGGGGCGGTTCGGGGAACTGCGCATATTGACTCGGTGGGCCGGTGTAATTTTCGATCTGTCCTGCGATCTTCCGGTCTGGATTCTGCGATCGCGGCGAAGTGGATGTTGACGATGACCGACTTAGTAATGAGATGGGCGACTGCGTTGTCTGGGACGCCGGGTTCGTGCCAGCGCGCGTCCGGCTTTCAGGGTGAGGGTGAAGGGGGTGAGTTGCAAACAAGCCATCGTGTGGTGAACGCAGCTGAGCCGCTGACACAGAAGGTCGCAATCGTCTCGGTGTCATGGAGCTATTTATCGAGATGGAGTTCAGTGATGTGATGTCATCTCCGTTGGGCACAGCCCCAACGGAAGAAAGGTTCGAGCCGTTTTGTGAGCGGTTGTCCGTGGATGACGTGCCTTGGCTTCCACTCCGATTCCGCCTCAGATATTTTTCCATGGCGTCGGCGTCTTGTTCTCGGACGCGGTTGGCTATAGGCGAGAGAACGGAGGCAGGATTAATGGAAGCAGCGAGCGCCGTTGAGGAAGAGACGAAAGAGGGACCGGGAAACGTAGCTGTACTACTTGTGGAGGGTACAGGGGTATGACCTGACGAGGTTGGATGGAGGTATACGGAGTTTGAGACTGTTGAAAATTGGGATGGGGATGACGACGACGAGAAGGATGACTGGGCGGGATTTCCAGGATTCAAGGCATGGCTGTCGATGTCACCACTATCCGATGTGGCGGTCGTTCGACTCGTGCCGGAACCGCTCCGTAATCGGGGCATAGAGTCCTGCACCTTGGAGGGCACGCTTATGGGCGGAGACCCTCTCCATTCGTTGCCCCTTTCAGCTGCCTGCGCAAAAACGAGTCTTCTCGATTTCTTTTGATTTTCTGATTGCAAACGAGCAGAATCCAGTAGCGTATCCCGTGTGCTATAACTATATGCGGTGTCATAAACCGTTCCAGTCTGTGGCATAGATGAGACTCACGAATAGGCATAATCTGACGCTGTGAATCCTTCGTTGTTCCTAGCAGTGTATTGACATCCCCTTTCGATTAAGAGTTGAACAACCTTGTTTAGATAAAATTGTCAGATTAGCGCGCGAGGGAGCTAACGATCATTTACAGGTATGTGGCCCCAAGCGCTGGCACTAGTACATAGTCAGCCAAGAGCAGATGATGGATATTAAAAACCTTACTAGTGCAGCGGGGTGTTACCTTTGTTGTCTGCAAGATCGTAGTCGGCGCCTAGGTCACAAAGCATCTTAAGGATGTATGTGAGGTAAACGGTACAGCTATACTTGAGGGAAACGTCCACATACCCTTACAAGCTCTTCGTTGCCCTTCAACGAGGCTAGGTGTAAGGCAGTCTTCCCTTGGGCATTTGACCAATCTAATATCCCTGAATAACGATCGTAGTACAAACGCGCCATACGCAGTATAGCCCCTGAAGCGTCTTGCGCTGAAGGCTGGGATGAATAAGGATTGGCAGGCGCAGGTTTCGAGTCTGCCAGCAGCATAAGGATGGTGTTGTTTTCAAAATCCTTTGCATGCATCGTCAGCATTCATGTGTTTTCCTTTGCTACAAAATACGAGGAGAAAAAGAGTCCATACCCTAGTCAATTCATTGTCATCGTGACCAGCAGATAACAGAAACTCAAAGGTTTCTTCATGACCGAGAGTGGCGGCCCATGCAAGCGAGGTAAATCGTCGGGGCGCGGTGTCGGGATTGCGCATGTCAGTGCGCTGTATGAGCCGTTTCACGAGGAACAGATTGTTTTCTGTCGTGTGGTCAGTCGAAGAAAGGCAATGACAACAACAGTCATGTACCTTTGACCGCCCTTCTCAGCCTGACCGACGCATCCTTTTCGGCCATTGGAGGAAGAGGTGAAAGTGGGCAGATGAAAAGGACGACGGGCGATTTACACAAGAGATAGCTTTTGGGTCACGTGGTAACGGGATGCAGTGTCAATCATGGGCTGTGCGATTTCTGTTAAAAACTCTGATGCCTAAGGTCGTCTCGCGCTCAGCTGTTTCATCCTCTACTGATGGCAAGATATCATTTATTTTCGTGGCATCACTCTCGCAGAAAGTTGACCTGCTTTTGGACCTTGCAGCTCGGCCAACTCCATCTTCTGCTGCCGCCTTGCGTGTTTATTGCGCGTAATGTCGCCGCGTCTTGTCGTTCAACAGGCTGACACGTTTCCCAGATTGCATTTGCGGCGAATTTATCGTGGGTTGTTCGCTATCAACTTGTGAATGTGCTCTAGAATGACTGCTGTTGACATAGCTCGTGATTGACAAAAGCCTAGCGGCGCTTCCCAGGCGCAAGACTGACAATGCGATTATAATACGGTCTCAAGATTCAGAAACCGACAAGGCTAGGGTATTCAAGTTGAATGCCACTCCAAGCGATCCTGTCATCCTGGAAAGGTCGATCCTCTACCTTTCACAAGCTGCTAGCATGTTGAGACGCCTTCCCGACAGAGATGGCCGACATGAAAAACAGTATCGATTCAATTGCCCGCGATGCTCGCTGATGATTGGATACCAGTCTCTTCCTCCCCCTGTCAAATCTGCGCCATTTTTATACATCCTCAATGGGGCCCTTACCCAGATACAGGGTCAGATCCCGCCAGACGCTTTTGATGGGGAAAACAATTTGTAAAATGTTTGTTGTAAAACACGCCCAATACCTGGCCTTGGTCTGAAGAGATATGCATTAGTCAGAACATCCAGAGCATCTGTGAAAGATTGCAAAAAGAAAAAAGGTGGCTCAGCTACCGTTGTAGAAAGTACATTCAGCACGTTTATGTCCAAGACAGAAACGTTCGTACAGTGTGAATAATGTTGACATCGTCGCCGAAGAAGAAATGAAACAAAATCAGGAAAAAAAAAAACCCACCAGGAAACAAGTGCGCTTGAAGGATTTTTCATTGGGCGACGTCTTTTTTATACACTGATAAATTATTTGGCTTGATTTGTGCCTAAAGCCTTCGACAAACATGTGCAGATAAGTTAAGTGGCATGTGGCTCGAGGAAGCAATTTAAACTGATGCGCCGTCGTCGTTGTCGTCGACGCGGAGGACGGAGTCGGAATGGAGTTTGTGTTATGAAGTTCTCCTCAACGTAACATCAGGCGCGAATTTTTCATAGTACATTCTCTCCTAGCGCCGCAGCTACTCGGCTTGCAAGAAAACGCCGTGGCCGCCCTGAGAAATTCAACATCCGCCCAACGGCGCGAAAGCCCTGAGTTCGCTTCCATTTTCTGGACGCAAATATCTGTCCCATTCCCTAATACCACATCACCGCTCATGGCCCTGCCGTCGCCTCGAGAACTCGAACTGGAGGCTCTCCTGAGGCAGCGCGATGCAAAGCTCGTCGAGCTCAGTGTGAGATCTTCTCCGAGTCTCAAACATGGCGTGCTCCACCTACTCTGACATGAAACCGTTTTTCTCTTTTCTTTTTCTTGTGCAGGATGAGGTGACGCAGCTGAGGCAGTATGTAGCGTCGCAGCCAGGGCCCTCCACGACTGAGGCCATCACCCTCCCTCCGACGACGGCGTCTATGCTGCTTGCTCGCGTGCACGCTGCGGCTTCCTCCATGACTGCCGCAGGTGTAACGAGTTCTGGGACGGTCGTGGCTGCCCTCAACCAACGTATCAAGCTCCTGCAGGAAGAAAACGACGAATTGTACGACATTCTGAAGAAAGGTGAAACCGGGCGGTTGAAGGAGGAGGCGCGGGGCCTCCGTCGGATCGTCGACAGGCTGGAGAACGCACTCAGAGGTCCGTCATTTATCCTGTCTCTCGCACACACCTGGCGTGCTCATTTGCCGTACTTGATGCAGAATCGCACCAGGTGATATCCACGCTCTCGTCAGTACACGCTCCCAGTCCCTCTTTCCTTCATACCCCGTTGATCTAATTATTGACACAGCACGGAGCTAGACAAAAGCTACGAAGCGTTCGCTGCTTATCGCGTGAGCAACAATTCGCGGCCATACTCCAGCTCACCGAGGAACTCGTACTATATGCCTGCTCCCTCTGCAAGCACAGGCAATAACGGCACCGTCCCCTCAGCGGGCAAGCTCCCTCCAACAGGACCCAGGGCGCACAAGAAGCCGCGCATATCCGATGCAGGCGCACAGCAATCGCAGCAGCGCCACCATGTGCCCTCGTCAGCGCGTGGAGGACACGACACCGGCGGCGGTAGGGAGTGGACGGGTCGGCAGCCGTCGGATGGACGCGGCGCGTCCTCCGCGAAACCGACAGGCGCAATGAAAATGGATTACGACGAGGATCAGCGGGCGCGTCCACCATCGCCGGTGCGCGAGCGTAACCGGGACCGGGAACGGGACAGGGAGCGAGAGCGGGACCGAGGACCAAGGGAACGCGAGCGAGACAGAGACAGAGATAGGGACAGGGGCGACAGGGTAAGGGACCGCGACAGCGTCAAGTCGTTCAGACGCAATGGGAATTTCGGAGGAGGAGGATCCAATCGAGGGTCCGGAGGCAGACGTAGCGACACAGGTGGCGATCGGACGTTGGCTGAGCGGATGGGACTCTAAAATCACAACAAGAGGACGGACCCTGATTTTTTTCTCTTTTTTTGCTCCGTTTTGTTTTGCATTCATGCTCATCTTCGAGAGCCCATGCCTGCTTTGTAGTAACTATGGTGAGTGACTTTTTTTTTTCTTGCTCTATTATCAATACAGAATAACGACGCTTTTTGACAACAGTGTATTCGTACTGTTTTGTCGTATTGGCTTTTGCATCTCTGCACTGAATTTATCTATTCTTACTCGCAAGACGCATGGTAACCGACCCAGACCAGACGCACATAATCATTATGACACCGACAGCACAGCACGCACACGGAAAGTTCTGTAATGTCTTGTTCGCATTTCATACGACAGTTTATTGAACAGACTATTAGTACGCAACAGAATTATACAGTAGAGCAAGTAATATAAACGAGTGGATGATGGTTGTACAGGTACTCGTTGGACAAGAAGTATGCATCACAGGAAAGGGATGACAGGTTGATCAGTACAAACACAAGGGTGGTCGGTGTCAATATCAACGAACGGATAAGGTTAAAGAGAGTGATTAAAGTATGGTTGTCCGTGAAGAAAAGGAATAGTACAACATGTCAACGAGATCCGAAGGGGAAAGTCCGCCACAAATCCCCTCCGGCTCAGACGTTGACGGTCCTCGTGGTCTTGGCCTTGCCATTCTTTATCGAGAAAAATTTGAGGCATGTCATGCCAATGGATTTTGACTTGACAGACGAGTGCCTTACAGAGGGCTTCTCGGTCAGATCAGTGGATTCTGGATGGGCAAGAGGTCGTTGATTTCGGGCAAACGAATGGGGGTAATCGCGCTCGACAGGGGGGGCGATACCGGTTTTCCGGGCGTTGTCTGCTGGAGGACGAATGGCGGGATAGGTGGCACCGGGGGTACGGGGGACGCAGCTGCTGGGCTCGGCGGCGGCGAAAGATAAGGGACGGCGTTTGAGATGCAGCGCCGATGGGGTCGCCCGTCAGCGGAGTGAGGAGAGGCAGGGATCTGCAAGGACAAAGACGTGCCCAACGGGGAGACGGAGAGGTTGGAGGAACGGGTGCGCTTCCGGGACGCGTCGGGGCGCGTGCGGGGCTGATCAGCCATGTGATCGTAGGACCGTGCAGGATGGAGCAACCTGTGCCCTGTTGGGAAGGGCGAGAGACCAGGAGGGGATGGCGGGTTCGGCGCGGTGGGTCGCTGTAGGTGCGATATCTGGGTCTGACTGGCAGTAACGGCGACAGATCGCATGCGGGCGCGGAGATGGGGGGACGGGAGGGGCGCGGGGACGAAGTCGGGGGTAGGCTGGCGCGGGGGAGGGGATTCTGGGCGGACGAAGATGGACATGCTGAACTTTGGCCGGTTTACCAGGCGACTTGTGCTTTATATTAAAACGCGTCCTTTACGTCAGTCATGATGCGCTGTGCAATTGCATGGCAGGCTGCTCAGTTTACGGTTCCGATATTTAAGCTGACACGTTTTTAAACATATCCGGGCTTCGTTTCATTTCTTCGTTTTAGGTCGCAATATCGCCGACAATCTCAGCTCGCCTTGCGTTCATATCGGGAGATAAAATATCTAAAACGTGCTAAACAGAACAAGCTATGTACAAATGAAAAGAAGCCATCCTTCCATCGATTCAACAGCATTCATTTAATTTGATCCCATGTTGGCATGATCTTCTGGCTCAGATCACCAGCTGTTCGGTGCACACGCATCAGCTTCAAGGTCAACTGCCCAACGATGCAGGGAATGCTTACGAATGCTGCAAAACCGACGCCACAAACAAAAAATGTTCAGTTCGGAAGCCTTCCACGGCCCTGGAAAAAAAATTTTGGGGAAAAAAAAAATCTCACCAAGATGTCCGCCTGCGACAGGACGCGCACGGAAGCCCTCTGGTCGACCGTCGACTGTTTCATACCAATCGCCAAACGGTTGAGCGCTGACGCCCGCAGCCGCGTATCTCTTGACCGAGCTAATGAACAGGTCACGCCCAGCTGTGTCTCTCATGATGGCTGCCGTCCATATCTCCCAGTCTTGCAGGCTATGAGCAAGGTACTAAACATACTCTTGGGAGACCTACCTGTTTTGGTGTACATATGGCTATCAAAAATAAATTTGTGTGCTCGAGGAGATGGGGACTGTCGCTTACCGAGTATCTAAAGGGACACCAAAGGGACCTGGGCAACGCAAATAAGCACAATACAAGCAGTCAAACATCCGACACCCTACGAGCGACCGTCTTGTACCACGCCGTTTCTGCGTTGGCAACGAGGGTCAGCAAACACCCGTCGGCGTTTCAAGGACGGAACACCCACGCATGTCATAGACTGACGTTGGGAATATGTTGATTTTCAACAATTTCTCTGCAAAGAGGTTATAAGACAACCCCCAGCTTTCAGCCAGGGATCGTGTGTCGTGTCATCGAAATGCCAACCTTGGCTTCAAAGACAGCGCCTCACCTGGCGTCGTCGTTGTACTATCCAAAACCATTTGAGTGAGCCTTCGAATGCTTCAGATTTCGCGAACCACTTACCGAAAGTGTCAGGTGCGGTCCAGTCGTCGATGCAGCGAATCCTTGCCATCGGGATACATAGTCGGCGGCAATCGCCTAAGCAAGAAAGGTCAAGCTCGCCTTGCGCCGGTTGTGCGCTGGAACTACCGAGTAATTCGCCGCTCTAGCAGAATCGCCAGCCAGCTCAGCGATTTGCGCCATCGCCTTGATACCGATGATGCCCTTGATTGCTAAGTTGGTCTGGTTAGCCAGCTGTCCGGCAAAGTCATCCGTGCTCAGCTGATGCGCTGGTATCAATGAATCCGAGATCAAAAACTGCGCCCATTGATCCAGGAGGTTGAACTGTCAAACATAAGATAACGCCGTCAGCCGAGCCACCCTCGAAATCCCCGCGCAAAACGAAACTCACATATTGCTTTATGTGCGACTTGTCCCCGGTTCTCTGTGCATAACTCAGCGCCATGATGATCATGTTTCCACTCTCTGCACGACGGATTATTTCCAGCAATGACACGGCCACAAACAATCGTACCCTCAACGGGCATGGCTTCGTCATTGCCATCGTTATGTCCTAGAGCTCGCGGGTAATGTGCGCCGAGGTCATGGATGCTCCATTTGTTCGGATATTGGCCTGAGGCTTGGTATCTGAATAGTGGCTCCAAGAGCTTCTTTCCCAGAAACGGATTCGTATATAAAAAGATCGGCCATGCCGGGAATATGACATCAACTGTGTTCATATTCTGCCCAGCATGATCACTCTTGATGGATCTCAAATGAGCCAGGGCGAATCGTCACTTACCCCATTGCTCGAGATTTCTGTACAATAATGGATCACCCAGTGCCTCCCGTGGTATCGGCTTCAACTCACCTTTCATGAAGATGAGCAGGTCATCCGCATTCCAGGACCCGTCACTCTTCTTTGATATCGTCAGCTCAATGGCAGCAAGCGCCTGGCGGATAGAAAGGCGACAATAGCTGCATAGTCCGACGATATCTTTAAAGAGTCAGCGTTGACCTTGGCATCGAACGCCCGCGCCCTAGACAAAGCTAGGTCAAAGTCTCCGAGGAAAGATGAAATCTAGGTCAAGGCATTGTGAGAAAAGGGTCGACATTCGTTGTTAAGCATATGTGCTCACAATATTGGCTGGGGATGAGAAGCGACTCCAATAATAAGAGCTTCGTAATTGCAGCGCACCACCGGAGACAACGTATTGAATCACCGGGTCTCGAATATGCCCGACAGAAAACACGACAGGTTTTGCCGAAGACCTGACCCTACCAAGGTCACGGGCGTAGGCAAACACGGGCCAGTCATCTTGGATGGCTCGGAAACGCGTATCTTGGGTATTCAGGAGCCTACCGCTGTTGATGAACTGGGCGCGAAGAGTAACATCGGCTCCGGTCTGATACGTTAAGCCACTGGCCTGAAATTCGCGTCAACAAGCCAGGTAACCGAACTAAGAAGGTGAGGAGCATGCATTAGGCGTGGAGTATAAAGCAGAACCGTCTATAATACATGATTTAGACATGTCCATCATTGGCGAGACAGTGACATACGTTGTATATGGTCCCTCACCTCCGAGAAGACTGCTTGGTTTTGCAATTGAACTTGATGTGTAAATATGTTGCCGGTCGCAGTGGTCCAGTTTGCGATCAAAGTGTTGTCACCAGAGACCCACTCGGCGCTTATGTCGGAATAAATTTGGACGGAATGCGATGCACCATCAGTTGAAGCTACGGAAACTGCTAGGTAAGCGAAAGGTATTGATTGTTTCAAGGGATCTGAAGGCTAAAAAAGATAGTTATTAATGTCATTTTCTCCGGTGAACCCATGCGTCTCACCTCGACGGGACTCAGGAATGTGGCCGTAACATCTACGGGACCTGCTGCGAGGACAAAAATGCTCTGGGTAGCAGTGAACTGGAAACACATCAGACATTCCGAATTTGTTTGCCAAGCCAACCGTGACATACCTCGGAGCTTTTCTGGACCGCTTTAGCAAAGGTTGCACCAGGGATGTTGGGTGCTCCCAGGAAGCTGTATGGTTTTCCATCGACCTTGATGAAGCCTGCCCATCCTAGGATCTATAATGACTGTCAATGTATGCAACGTATTCAAATGGCCAACCACAGATCCCGTCCAGAACGTAGGCCAAACGTCATTCAAGGCCGCACCTGAAGCAGAAATATTGTGGGTGGATGAAGAACGTAATCTGTCAAGTCAAGACGAACCGGCTCCTTGGGGCAGCCAGGCACTCAGATATGGTGTTCGGACGGCAAGAGGAAATGAGGGAGGATTGAAAGGTTTAGCGGTCCAGCTGACAGCTTGAACCAAGGTAAAGAGTGTGAGAGAGGATGTGAGAGAGTTTAAGGCCTTCATTACGAGTCGGGCAGCCATTCGCGGTGGAGTTAACCTTCCATTTATAATGCCGGAGGTGCTGTGTAAATTCCAGATCCGGGCTTATCTCAGATTCGAAGTCGACGCAGAGCAAGAGGCATCAGGCAACGACTTGTGCATACTTCAAGACATATGGGAGCTGCGTGCTGCACGAAGGAAAAGAAGCAACAAAAGGACTGTGAATGCTCGGTCATAGAATTGCGTGATAATGTCCCGCTACGCACCTTTGCGACACGTCGTGGTGGATGCTCACGAAGTCACTGACTCATGACGCGTTCTACCTATAAATGAAATACTGCCGAAGTACAATGACCTTTGACCCATGCGCAGAGGAAACGTTCTGCTAGTAAAG
Source organism: Macrocybe gigantea (assembly GCA_011319805.1). Classification (NCBI taxonomy): domain Eukaryota; kingdom Fungi; phylum Basidiomycota; class Agaricomycetes; order Agaricales; family Callistosporiaceae; genus Macrocybe; species Macrocybe gigantea. The sequence goes on from SJRY01000263.1 coordinate 460,360, forward strand.
GTTGTCTTGGCTACTTCTTCAAATTTGGCTTAGAATAAAGCGAAGGTCAGCAACCATCATGGTGCATGTGGCACCAACAAAAATCGGTTTCATTGCCGAGTTGACAATGGGTAACCCCATGACAATCCTGAGGGTGAAGCTCTTTGGAATGGCCCGAAAGTCAGTCTGAAGCATGCAGTTTTCGTGAACTGTCCTTTCGGATGTTTGTCAAATCAACGAAAGCCGGCGCAATTGTCACGAGGGTAGCACATAACATTCACGACGCTAAGACCTATACAGTCACAACGCTTTAACACGACTACAAGATGAGCTGCAAAGCATGCGTTAGATAAAGCTCAGTTGAGGATGTCGCAAACGCACGAAGGCTTTTGGTACAATCGGAAAACATGAGCAGATTTGAGTTTCGAGTCACATCGATGTGAGGAGACCCCTCACCAAGATGGCCGCCGACCACGGGGCGAGCACGGAAACCTTCTGGACTTCCATTTGTGGTTTCATACCAATCGCCGAAGGGTTGAGAACTCAGACCATCCGATGCATATTTCTTGACAGAACTTATGAAAAGATCGCGAGCGGCTGTGTCAGTCATGATAGATGCCGTCCAGATTTCCCAGTCTGTTTTTTTTGTTCGATCAGCTCCATAGCTCATACAGTGTTCGTCTGTCCACGTACCGGTTTTTGTATACGTGTGTCTTGAAAAATGTCAACATATGCATAATGTCCCAGAATTCTCAAAAATTTACCGAGTGTCCAATGGAACACCAAATGGACCTGCGTCGAGATTCGTTTACTGCGACACGTGTGCAATGCTAAGAGAAGTATAACTCACGCGCAACGGTCTTGTACCAGGCAGTTTCTGCACTGCTGTTTCAATGCAAGGAAGGCATACATAAGGAGAAATAAGGCTTGCGCATGGTGTATACAGTCGTGGGGAACAAGTTCAACTTGAGAAGCTTGTCTGCATACAGGTTATAAGACAAGCCCCAGCTGAGAGAATACTTTGGTTAGGTTTGGCATCCAGGATCATCTAGAATGAAAGCAGCACCTCGTCGAATCGCCGTACTTTAAGAAGCGTTAGCAGAAAGACTATAGGGCAGTCAGAGATGCCTACTGAGAGCGTCAAGTGCTGTCCAGAAGAAGAGGCTGCCAGCGTCTGCCAGCGGCTGACGTAATTTTCAGCAATTGACTTGCATGGACAAATGTCAGCGCGAATTGCCAGCACATCAGATATAGAAGCGTACGGAGTAATTCGAGCTCTTTGTGTTATCGCCAAGTAGCTGCGCAATCTGTGACATGGCTTTAATGCCGGTGATGCCCTTTATAGCAAGATTAGTCTGATTAGCCAAAGGACCAGCGAAATCGTCCGTGCTGATTTGATTGGCGGGGATCAACGAATCCGTAATAAGGAATTGAGTCCATTGATCGAGGAGAGCATTCTGTGGAAACGTTGTGCTCAGGATGTAATAAGAGTACTTGGGAGGGTCGCGTACGTATTGTGTAAGATGTGATTTATCTCCAGTTTTTTGCACATAACTGAGAGCCATGATGATCATGTTGCCGCTTTCTGTGTAGACAGATTAGCGATCTGTCGGAATGTATGACAGGGTGCAGCCCACCTTCGACAGGCATCGCCTCATCTCGTCCGTCGTTGTGGCCAAGAGCGCGAGGATAGCTTGAACCTATAAAGTCGTTTGCGGGCGGTTGGAATGAAGGTAGATGTAGAGGTGAAGAAACCTGACCGAGATCATGGACGCTCCACTTGTTCGGGTACAAGCCACTGGCCTGGTATCTGAACAATCCTTCCAGAAGATATTTACCAAGCAAAGGATTGGTATAAAGTAGCACAGGCCACGCTGGGAATATGACATCTACAGTATTCATATTCTGAAGTACTGTCAGAATCTAAGCAAATTGCAGGGCAATTTACTGACCCCATCACTCGATATTTCTGCGTCCTACGTTAGAATACTTCGTCCTTGATGGTGGTGACACTATACCTTTCATAAAGACAAGGATATCGTCCGTGTTCCAGGAGCCGTTACCGTTCTTAGATATTGTGATTTCCATTGAAGCAAGAGCTTGCCTAATCGACAAAGCCACGATTGAGCTGTAGTCTGCAGATATCTTGGAAGCATCTGCGTTGACTTTGGCGTCGAATGAATTAGCCCGGGAGAGTGCAGTGCTGTAATCTGAGAGGAAACTGGGTATCTACACCCACACACGTCAGAACACTAGAAATAGAGTATGATACGGCAATCACCAAAGCACATATGCAAGAGAACTGACTCCAGAAGTACAGGCTGCGTGATTGCAAGTTGTTCCCAGCGACGACGTACTGGATCGCAGGATCACGAACGTGACCGACAGCGAAGACCACAGCCGCCGTTGCACCCCTCACAGACCCTAGGTCTTGTGAAAGTGCGAAAATGGGCCAGTTGTCTTGCACTGCACGAAAATTCGTATCTTGGGTATTGGACAGACGACCGTTGTTGATGAAATTTGCTCGAACAGCAACATCGGCCCCAGTCTGATACGTCGTACTCCCAGTCTAATGAGGGTTGTAAGATAATAGTAATAGGTCGCTTCAACTCAACGTCATAACTCACGTTGAGTAATGAGTAGAATGCAGAACCATCTAGAAAAGAAAAGAGATCTGCGTCGCGGAAATGGTAGTTTTGCGTACAAAACACACATTGGGTATGATCATTAACTTCAGTAAACGTAGCCTGATTCTGTAACTGGACCTGATGTGTTATGACGTTTCCGACCGATGTGGACCAGTTGACGAGTAAAGAGTTGTCACCAGATACCCATTCCGCACTAATATCGGAGTAGACTTGTACGGAATGAGATGCACCATCGGTGGAAGCTGCCGAAACTGCCATGTAAGCGAACGGGGTGGATTGTTTGACGAAGTCCGTCGGCTACGGAAAGAAAGACTTAGACATCCTGCCAATCTCGGAATAGTCGGTAAGAAATGTTAATAACCTCGACAGGGCTCAAGAACGTCACAGTGATATCCACAGGACCAGCAGACAACACGAATTTACTTTGGGTAGCAGTGAACTAGGAAGTGAATCTAAGCCTTGGAGTCCCCCGGCAGTAATGGGAACCATACCTCGGAGCTGCGTTGTGCAGCTTTGGCAAAAGACGCGCCCGGGACGTTTGGATTGCCTAGAAAACTGTATGCTGTTCCATCAACCTTAACAAAGCCTGCCCATCCAAGGATCTGGGAGAAGAAAACAAGGAGGTCAGCAGCCGAAAAATAGATTAAAAAAATAGCGTATCCTCACGGAACCAGTCCAAAACGTGGGCCAGACGTCATTCAGTGCAGCTCCGGAACCCTGGCAAGCCAAGCAGATAGGTAAGGTGTCCGGACCGCCAGCGGGATCGAGGGCGGGTTGAAGGGTGTTGCAGTCCAAGTGATGGCCTGGACGGAGGCGAGCAGGAGGAATACAGCACTAAGCCGGTGCAAACCCATGTTCGCGATTGAGAAGCTGTGCGAGTCTGACCCGTCTTTTATGACCGGAGTTGATGAATGCCTACATGCGGTCCGAACGACGGAAACATGGTAAAGAAGCAGCTGCAACGATCATGGGACAGCAACGAAGACGACGGTAAGTGTGGAACAGCGTGAATTGGAAACGATCAAGCACATGAACGCGTCGGACTTGCGTGGGAATCAAGCCTAGGTATATTTTTGGATGTGTGCTAGGCGAGGCTGACCGTCGACCGCATGAACCATGGCTGAAGTGAATTATTTCAACATTCCGTTTGCTCCTTTTTCTCTCCTAGATCATCCTTCCTCACTCTGACGCGTACGATGCACACGTCTGCTCTCGTCTCATTAGCTGTCGCCTTCCGGACAGCTTTTGCTTCGCCCGCCGAGACTGTTTCTAATGCTGCTTTCGACTTCCTCTGCCCCATGCTATTGTCGAGACAGGAGCTCAATAGAACACGCGTAAATTCCCTTCTTTCTCCACAAAAACCCACGGAGAACTCGCAGACCTTGTTGATGGCCTACTACCCTGACTGGCTAGGACCTTCCCTACCTCCGGAGAGGATAGACTGTGCACGTTTCCATTGGATCGATTTTGCGTTTGCCCTTCCAAAGAAAAGCTCCCACCTTGACTGGGATTCACCTGACGCTCCCGATTTGCTTCGGAGGCTTGTTTTACACTGTCATGCCACAAACACCAAAGTTAAAGCCAGCATAGGCGGCTGGACTGGGAGCGCGTAAGATCTTGCGTCATTCCATTCAAGTGGGAACCTCACCGCTTTTATCCCAGGTATTTCTCCTCTGCTGTCTCAACTGCTCTCGGACGAATGACGCTCGTGTCCGACATCCTGGGCCTATACTTGCAGTACAACCTTGACGGAATCGACATAGATTGGGAATATCCCGGACAGGAAGGCAACAGCGGAAACCGGGTCAATAAACAGGACTCAGAAAATTTTCTCGCGTTTCTCAAGCTCCTCCGAGATACCTTGCCTGCCTCTGCTCGCATAACCGCCGCGGTGCAAAGCGTCCCATTCGCCGGTCCAGATGGGAAGCCGTTGAAAGACGCCTTTCGATTCGCCCAGGTCCTTGACTGGATACTAGTGATGAACTATGACGTCTGGGGATGTAAGAACGGATCCTTGACCGACGAGATACCAACGTTCATTTTAATGGTCTTCAGACTCGGACGCACCAGGGCCAAATGCCCCAATGTATGATGGATGCAACAATTCCACCCAACCAGATGCAAACGTAGTCTCTGCTTTCAACGCTTGGACGTCTGCAGGATTCCAACCATCGCAACTGGTTCTTGGGCTACCATCATATGGCTATGTTGCCGATTCCGATGCCGATACTCTTCGCACAAGGTCGATTGCGCCCAATGACATGAGGACCTCCAGGAGCGTGTTGCGCGGTGTGGTTAAGTTGGTCGCCGATGAGGACCATCAGATTCAGTTTAAAGACCTCATCTCCCAAGGGGCGTTGATTCCTCAAGTACCCGAGCCGACAGGACAACCAGCCGATTTTAATCCTGCAGGAGGATTTATCAGGCGCTGGGATCAGTGCTCAAGTACGCCTTACCTTGTCTCCCACCAGACCAAGCAAGTCGTCGCATATGACGATCCACAATCCATCTACATGAAAGCCAGTCTCTCGCGCAAGCTCGGAATGCTCGGCGTTAACATATTCGACGTTGGAGGAGACACCCAGAATGGCGATCTGGTCAACGCGATGAAATCCGGATTGGAGCTATAAATATACAACTGTACAATCTAAAGTCCATATCATGTCAAAAATACTGATACAGTAGTGGATTTCCAAGTCCAAGCCGATTCAATCCAACTGCGAGAACAAAAAAAGAGCCATGATTGCTAGGATGGTTGCATCCACGTGGAGCTTGGCGAAAGAGGTGTTTAATGTTTGAACCGAGAACTAGGTCTCGAGAGTGCTAATTCGGTGCACGGAACGCATCGGCGCTCTGTATCGTGCGAGATGCTGGCGTCCATCGCTAGGAGTGTGTCATGATACCGTGTACGATGCCCGATATCTCCGCAGCTCAGTATGCTGGCGCGGCTACGTGAGCACGACCCGGTATCTTGATGCCTTGTGTCAAGCCGCATGCGTTGTACGGCACGCCGACAGAAGGGTTAAGCGGCGAAAATCCTCTCTAGTTGCCATTAAGCAGTTTCTTCCATCCTCGTTTGATAGAGGACACGCTGGTAGAGCGCGTATTCATGACGACACCATTCGACGGTCGAAGAACGCGTCCAAATTCTTCATACGTATTGTGGACGTCGCGGGGAGATTGGGAGTGGATAAACAGGTTGAGTGCGTTCGGGGCGGTAGAGAAGGCATCGTTCTGGTATGTATTGGTCATGAAGGAGTGGACGCCATTGCGGATAGCTGTCGTCAACAAGGTCGATGAAGTAAAGGGTTGCGTGTGTTTGGTGAGGACGGGTTTGAACCAGCACTGGGGAGTGGAAAGCCCATTTCCGACCCTTTAAGTAGCGTTCTTGAGGCGCATTGAAGCCAATTCCTTGACGACCGAATTGAAAACTGGCAGAGCCCATTTTCTTTCAAAATTACCGACTCCGGTAAATTTACAAGGTGGCTAAACAGACGCAAAGGCGAAGAAACGAGGTATGTTAGCAACCATTTGATACCATGGAAACAGATTATGGGCGATCGGTGAGTTTTTAACATATTAGATGAACAATGAACGTGGCGAGAGAATGAGCGACAGGCGGATTGGTTGAAAACTGTGGGGACGTATGTTTGGATATAATTGGACATGGTAATTGGTGCACAAATAGATCAAAATACCTCTCTCACAAGCCTGAGAAACACCAATCCCCGACTATGTCAAATCAAATATTTCATCGTCCTCTTCGTCATGTCTTTGTGAAGCCACTCTATAAATCAAATTAGACGTGGTTTTATCTGGTCTCTGTATAAGGCCTTTGCTGCTTTCAGCCGGATACTGCGATGCAAAGCTGACTTGCGTACTTACCGCTGGACAGTAGTCTGAGTTCGAGTACAGCCGTTTCGAACCCATCCGTGTTCCCGAGCTCCTCGAATCCGATTAACCTACAATCCGTGAGCAAAGATCCTTCGGAAGGGATGGGAAGGGCAACCTGCCTATCTTTTGAGACCCCATTTATGAAGCACATAACGCAAGGCAAGACTTTGATTTCGAGCCGCTGTACAAGCCACGGCACGTTCTCGACGAAGACGCGGAAAAATCGCGTTGCAAAATACTTTGGGGCCAATTTCTGGAGTCGCATTTCACCCATGTGCGAAACCCATGCGAGGAGATCAGAGACCATACCGCCAGATGTTTGTCCATAGTGTCACATCGTTTGAAGTTGGAGTGATAGAAATGAACCACGCATTTGGGCTCTCGACTAAGAACGTGCTCGACGACAAGATCTCTCGCTGAAAAATCTCGAATCGGCTCACGCGCTAATTCGGACCACTTCCTTCTCGTCCGTGATTTCAGTATACTGTCCATGTTGATTTTCTTGCATCTCCCTTGCGAGTTGCATTCTAAACGAAACAACTTGTGATAAGCCATGAGACGCGCGGACGAACGACACAGGCAAAACACATTACTCTCTTCTCAAAGCTTCCATTCCTTGTTCCCTCACTAGTGTGCTGTCATCGTTTTCGATTTCCGCTTCGAGCTCTGCGAATATCGCCTCGTCATCCTCGCCTTCACGATCATCTTGACGTGAGGTGCGATCGCGTGGGTTCGGTTCGACAAGTCTTGACGCTGTCTTTGATGAGCTTTAAGTTACGTTTTAAGCAATCCAACACTTTGGGTCCAACTTGAGCATACTCGCCTGTCCATAAAAGTTGGCGGTGCGGCAGATACTTGCGAAAATAGGGCAAAAAAGGCAATTTGATCGAAGGTGGGATTTGTTATCAATGGAGTTTTCTCTCATGACGACCTGCAACACTTGCTCAACTCTGCCAATATTCCGCCATGAAACTCATCGGAAGGTATATCGACAAGCATGGTTCGGTATGCTTCAACTTTCCTTTTTCTCTTCACGGACGCTGAAGAGATTTTTCAGGGACATGTGACACTTCGACCCGAGGACGATGAGGATATGTGGCATTTGTACAACCTGATACAGGAAGGCGACCTTGTGAGAGCGCCCGCCGTCCGGTGAGATACGGAATGAGAGGTGCAAATCGACATATTCTAAGCGTGACGCTGCAGCCGCGTCCAAACAGTTTCATCGACAGGGTCTACAGAATCACACCGAATCCGGCTGAACCTCACGTTGGAAGTGAACAAGGTTGAATTTTATTCATCAGCAGCGCCGGCGGCATCCACGCAAGAGTCATCAAGCGTCGAGCAAGGAGCGACGCCGTCTTCGACTGCGACGTCCGCCGGGCTCCACATATCTGGCCGAGTGGTATCCGAAAACGCGCACGTCAAAATGGGCGCCTTTCACACGCTGGACGTTGAAGTCAACCGAGACGTGAGGATCGAAAAGGTTGAAGGTTGGGACAGCGTCGCCATTTCACGCGTCGAAGAGTCCATAGTGCCTGGTCGGGGTGCCGAAGTCGGTGCAATTGTCTGTGGAGAGGGAACAGCTGCCCTTTGTCTCCTATCACAACACATGACGTTGGTGGCACACAGGATCTCAGTGTCTGTGCCGCGGAAATCCGGAGCATCAGGGGCCTCTCAGCACGAGAAGGGCCTGCAAAGGTTTTATGCGACGCTCTATGATGCGTTCATTCGACACATACCATACGGAAATGCAGGTCTGAGGGCGATCGTGATCGCGAGTCCAGGGTGGGTGAGAGATGCAGTTCATGAATACATGTTGAACGAGGCCAGCAAGAGAGGGGATAAAATATTGCAGCGAGCCTTGAAGGAAAAGGTGTTGAAGGTTCACGTGAGCAGTCCTCATGTTCACAGCCTCGTTGAAGCGCTGAAAAGCCCAGAGGTGAGCACATCCTAGACACACTGTCTGGATCTGATCTATTGAAATCTGCTTCTCAGATTGTCGCGCAAATGAAGGAGACCAAGTTTGCGAAAGAGGGCATCGTGCTAGACAAGTATGTACCTTACTGATCGACTGTGCATAGCGTCTGAACTATCGATTAAAGGTTCTTTAAAATGCTCGGGCAAGATGAGATGCGAGCGTGGTATGGCCCCGACCATGTCTGCTTGGCTGCAGACCGAGGGGCCATTGGAACGCTGTTAATATCGGACGACTTGTTCAGGTGAGTGAGCTCCGAGTGTGATGCATCGTCTTTTGTAGTGACAGCATGTCCTAGATCGAGTGATGCGAATACGCGGAAAAAATACGTTGAGGTTGTGGAAGCGGTTCAGCAGAAAGGCGGTGAAGTGGTGATCTTTTCGAGCATGCATGAATCTGGCCAGCGTGAGCGATGGTTTGCTTAAGGATCTCGCGAACCGAACTAACGTTCACTGACAGAATTGAACCAGCTCACTGGTATCGCTGCGATTCTGACGTTTCCATTGGATGTTGAAATCGTCGAAGCGGAGGAAAGAGAAGCACGCGAAACAGAAAAGGAAACTACATCAAAGTAGATGACGTCATGTCTCCTCAATGCGTGTATATATAAAACGCGCTCTCTCTACCCTGTCTGAAAACAATGCCCAGACACCCCAGGTCACAGAGCCCCATTCTTTCCCCGTCGAAACGCCTTCGCAATGCCCGCCCGACTTTCAAACCTATCAAAGTAGCATCTGCGGAAGCAGCCGCTCGCGTCGATTTGAATCCCCCGCTCGATGAGCTGCGGCGTGCCCAGGGTTCCATGTCAAGCGCGAAGCCTGCTAAAGGAAATTGCGTGGTCTACTGGATGCGCATGACCGACCTTCGCAGTCCGTTTATCTCTCCGTGGTCCTGGTCCAGGTCCTGATCTGTTCTAGTTTCGGACAACGCAGCCCTCTCGCTTGCTTCCAAGCAAGCTCAGGACGAACGTATCCCGCTGATCCTGCTTTTTGCCCTTAGTCCCCAGGACTATTTGGCACACGACAGATCCGCTCGTAGGATCGACTTCACCCTTCGCAACCTCTCAATTATAAAAGTGGTTTAGATCCTTCCGTCATGCGCATGATGTACTGAATCAAATACAGAACGAGCTGGCATCTCTGCACATCCCTCTCCATACCATCACTGTCACGCCAGGAAGCTACTTCCTTCTAGAATCCTGTCTATTTTGTCCGACTGGGGCTGCACGACCCTGTATGGTAATATTGAATATGAAGTCGATGAGCTTCAGCGAGATATCAAAGTCTGTCAACTGGCGCAGAAGAGCAACGTCAAAGTGCAATTCGTGCACGACAAGTGCATAATCGAACCAGGTGTTATTCTTACCAAGGAGCATAAAGCTTATTCGGTCCGTCCGAAATCAATTTGCTCGCTTTTATTGACCTTAGTTTTCGCCTCGCTATCAGGTGTACTCCCCGTATCAAAGAAACTGGCTCTCACAGCTGAATAAAAACACACTCTTCTATCTGAAAGACCACCCAAGGCCAAGTGCCAACTCGGAGTCTATTCATGCCTCCAAATATTTTGGTCCGTTATTCAATACACCTGTTCCAACATCGGTCACAGGTTTTGAGCTTGACGATGAGATCGGAAAACAATGGTCGAAGTATTCCCCGCAGGGGAGGAGGTTGCCGAAAAGGTGTGATGCTAATTTTCACCAATGTTCATCTCTTACTCTTGTATAGATACTTGTACAATTTCTTCACACGAAAGCCCGGCAGACGCAACTGGTGCCGTCAACCCCCTCGCGACAGGCGCAGAGACCTCTGCCAAGTCGAGCCGCATCATGCACTATCACAAAGATAGAGATAGGGCAGACAAAGATACCACAAGTCGATTGAGGTATGATACCTTATCATACATAGATCTATCGTATCAAAGTCTTGTCAGTGTCTACCTCTCGGCAGGCGTGATCTCGGCAAGACAATGCGTCAGAGCTACAATGGAACTTGCAGACACAAAAGTGGTGGATGGCGGGAGGAATACTGGAGTCGGACGCTGGATACAAGAGATAGCCTGGAGGGACTTCTACACTTGCGTGTTGGCAAGTTTTCCACGAGTATCCATGGGACGCCCATTCTCGGAGAAGTTCTCTGCCGTCGTTTGGGAGAACCATCAAGCATTCGGCGATGCGGCCGGGGAACTTGGCGATGGCGACGCCGAAAACTTGAAGAGATGGAAAGAGGGCACAACCGGCGTCCCAGTTGTCGATGCAACAATGCGTTGCATTAATAAAATGGGCTGGGTGCACAATCGCATGCGAATGATCACTGCCATGTATCTGACCAAGGACTTGATGATCGACTGGCGCGTCGGGGAACGGGTATGTACCCAGATCGTTCCAATCACTCCCTCCCGCTGATATGATCATCACAGTATTTTATGCAAAAGCTAATTGACGGAGACTTAGCCTCCAACAATGGCGGGTGGCAATGGAGCGCCAGTACTGGGGTCGATCCATGTCCATACTTCCGAATTTTCAATCCGTATAGTCAGAGTCCCAAGGTACATGCAAGCAGCGTTGTGCGTATCACGACTGACTTCTCGTAAGGCCGACCCGACTGGCGACTTCATCCGGCACTGGGTCCCTGAGCTCGGTAAACTAAGAGGCCCTGGTGAGCCAGTATTCCGTCTGCCAGATGCGTTGATTGATTTGGTGGCAGATGTGTATAACCCGCCAGAGTCTGTGACAGGCAAATTGGGATATCCTCGGCCCATCATCAAACATGAAGAGGCAAGGGAGCGAGCATTGCGACGATTCAAGGACCCCGGAACGTTATAAAACACAATGGCCACATGCCACACCTCACATGTTGCTTTGTTGCATCTTTCTTTGCTTGACATCATCGGATGTCATGTTGGAGCATCAAATCCATGCGTCACCCTAGTTGTATTCATAATAGATACGCCCACATAGCTTTACCGTTACCATACATCCTATGTAGAGAAATAGTTGGATTGTTGAAATCCGCCCACTACCTTCGAATCGTGCCTGTCTTCCATCAGAAGCACCCAAACTACGAAGGGACAGGAAAATGAAAGAAGAGTCGACGTGCCCGCCACTACTTCGTTGCGTTGATGATAGATTCGCCTCGTCCAACTACCAAACACGGTTAAGTGAGCGATGCCACTGGTGAAGGTGGCAACGCCCTTAAATACCAATCCGCGAGCGCTGTTGAAGCGGGAAGGTTGGAAAAATATTTACGCGTAGTTTTCACGAGCCCATTTAGCTGCGTTGACGAGATTGACGAGAGATGCTATAAAGAATGTCAGTTCGCGCATTAAGCACCAGTGCATCCCGCCAACTCGCCTTCAGTTTCCTTCCAGCCACGAGTCTTGAGTCCGCAGTCCTAAGGTGTCGTTAATATGACTACAGGCCCTATATGACGGCAAAACGTCGCTTACAGGGTTGACAAAGAGCAAAGAACCTGGAAGGATGTCAAGCATGGCCTTGAGACGGTCCTTGATTTCTTGTTCCCCAGGTACACGAGGGGAGTGGATGTCGTAAACACCGGGGCCGATCTGATTCGAATAACCGTAGTGCTTGAAGGTATTAAGGAGTTTCATGTCGCTCTTCGAGGCCTCAATGGAGATAACGTCGGCGTCGAGGCGCTGAATGGAGGGGAAGATGTCGTCAAAATCGGAGTAACAGAAGTGAGAGTGGGTCTGGAGTTGGTCGGAGACGCCAGCAGTAGCCAGCTTGAACGAGTCAACCGCCCATTTGAGGTAGGCATCCCAGTCGGCGCGGCGAAGGGGAAGCTGCGAGGGCCGTCAATGATATGCCTCAAGGTTAGCTGAGATTACTTACACCCTCACGGATGGCAGGTTCATCGACTTGGATGGCTTGGATGCCAGCCTTCTCGAGGTCCAAGACTTCGTCTCGGAGAGCAAGGGCAAGCTGCTTGGACTGCAACTCTCTTGAGACATCAGCACGGGGGAAAGACCAGTTCAGGATGGTGACGGGTCCGGTCAACATTCCCTTCATAGGCTTCTGTGTCAGACTCTGGGCGTAGCTGCTCCACTTCACCGTCATGGGCCCGGGACGGCTGACGTCAGAAACAACGATGGGAGGGCGAACATACCTATCGAAGAATCAGTAAATTGATTTTACGGCAGTTAATGCTAAGATCTCACCGAGAGCCGTAGCTCTGAACCCAGGCATTCTGGGTAAAGACGAACCCGTGAAGCTGCTCTCCAAAGTATTGAACCATGTCATTTCGCTCAGGTTCACCGTGTACCAGGAGATCCAAACCAATCTTCTCTTGGAAGCGCACAACAGTCTCAATCTCCTTCTTGATGAACTCCTCGTACTGTTCCTGAGTGATCTCGCCTTTGCCGAGCTTGGCACGGGCCTGACGAATCTCCTTGGTTTGCTAGAAAACTGGCGATGAGCGCCATCTTCGCAGATGGGAAGTTATTTCGGAACTCACGGGGAAAGAGCCGATCGTGGTGGTGGGAACTTAGGAAGATTCATGTGCTTAGCCTGGACTTCTTGCCTGATAGCGAATGGGCTCTTGCGGTCGAGCATTTCTGGAGTAATGGAAGCGACACGCTTGCGAACCGCGTCATCAGAAGTACTCTCAAACTGACGACGTTTGGCAATGGAAGCTTTGTTCTCCTCCAGAGCGGCGGTCACCTTGGCATCTTGGGAACCGCTAAGGACCGCTGCGATGGTGGCAACTTCGGCAGCCTTCTCGAGTGCAAAGGCGAACCAGTCTTTCTGCTCAGGCGTGAGCTTAGTTTCAGAGGCCAAAGTGACGGGAGTGTGGAGGAGGGAGGAGGATGTGGCAACGATGACACGATCTTGACCGAGTGCGTCAACCGCAGTTTGCGCCAGCCTCAGGGCAGCGGAGAAGTCAGTCTTCCAGATGTTGCGCCCTGAGACCAAGCCGAGCGACAGAACGATGCTGGTCGGTTTGACAGCAGCAACGACTTCCTCGAGCTGGGCTGGGGCACGGTCAAGGTCGATATGCAGACCGGCAACAGGGAGTTGGAAACGTAATTGATATTGGAATCCAACCGCGAGAAGTAGGTGGTGAGCATAATCTTGGGGGCAACGGGCACAAGCTCGGCATACGCCGATGTGTATTCCTTCTCCAACTTCTCAGCGGCATCAAGTACAAGGATGGGCTCATCGATCTGGACCCATTCCGCACCAGCCGCCTTGAGTTCAGTCAAGAGCGTCTTGTAAACGGGAAGGAGTTTCGGAAGAAGGGAAACGGGTTGGAAACCGAGAGGTGCACCCTTGGCAGCCTTTCCGAGGACAAGGAATGAGACGGGTCCGAGAACAACTGGACGGGTCGTTACTCCCAAGGCTTGAGCCTCCTTGAATTCTTCGACGGCCTTGTTGAAGTTCAACTTGAAGTTGGTCTCTTCGGAGAATTCAGGGACCACGAAGTGATAGTTTGAATCGAACCTAAAGACGAACATCGAGTTACTTCACGGATATAACTGATTAGAATTCGACATGCCATTTCTTCATCTCGGAAGCCGGAACGTCGACACCCTCCGTTTGACGGCCTCTGCCCATGGCAAAGTAGACATCAAGTGGGGACAGGTCGAGACCAGTGTAGCGCTTGGGGATGACGTTGAAGGCCGCAGAGTGGTCAAGAACATGGTCGTAGAGAGAAAATTCACCACTGGAGATAACGACGCGTTGTGTATTCGTTTATCAAGACGATTGATAATCGATGAAATACCTTGGCACAAAATCAACGCCCTGTGCTTTGACGCTGGTCCAGCTTGCTTTCTTTACCTCAGCAGCTGCTTTGGTGAGTTCATCGGCGGTGATTTTGCCCGCCCAGTAAGCTTCGACAGCCTTCTTGACTTCACGGTTTGCACCTGCACAATGGAAGCAATGAATGCCTATCGCACATGAAAAGTAGTATAGAGGTCTACCGATGCGAGGGAAACCAAGGACACTGGAAAGAACCATGCTGATGGTACGGCTGTGAGAGAGAATGGAAAAGATGGTGGTACGATGAGAAGTCTATCTGCGTGTAAATTTGTGTGATGCTAGCACGTGCTGGCGTGATAATCGTTGATAATCGCATCACCAGGTTTCCTGGGCCAAACCCAGGGCACAGCTGGGTAATTCATAAGGGGAAATAAAGGAACGGAAGCGCAGGGAATCCAGCGCATATCCGAATCAAACACAATACAAATCTCATTGCAATAAGATGAGGAAACAGTACAAACCGCAGAACCACAGGAGAATCGAAAGCACTAGCGCATTACAAACGAGCAAGAGAGGGAAAAAAAATATAGCACAAGTTGACCAGGTGAGATTAACATTGTAACCGACACTGCGTCAAAAACCCCCGGCAAAAGCGTACGAGACCTCAATCCAGCCAAGGCCCCAGAAACGAGTTGGGTTTTGCCAACCAGAAGGGAGGAAGACAACGGTCCCGCCTACGCAAGCTCCGCCTCATGCAATCCACTGCCTGATGACAACGCGCCAATACGCTCCAGAGCCCTGCGGAAGAGCCGCGATCGCCTCGACAGGGGCTTCTCCGCCTTGTCAGCCACAGGTGGCATTGAGAGTTTTGCGCGATCCTCTTGCAAGTTAAGAGAGAACTGCAACCGCTCGCCAAGATTTTCGGCATCCGGGAAATCGGGAACCTCGACGTCTGGATCCACAGCATGAGTGGTAGGGGTAATGGGTCCAACGCTGTCTGGCCTCGAGTGTGTCGCATCTGGAGTGAGATCGGCAAGACTTGGCACTCTGGAAGGAATATCCTGCGGACGTAGGAATCCGTCTCGGGCGGCCTCAATCTTGATGACCGGTCGGGGAGGATGACACTCATCGGAGATGTCGAAAAGATCGGAGCTGGTCGAGGCACCTGACTCTGTCCTACCTTGGTCGGCTGCGAGAGGATCTTCTACCAGTTCGTCGACGACCTCTTCTTCTTCCTCCGCTTCGCTCTCCTCGTCCTCTGCCGATGGGTCAATGTAATTTGCAGCAATTTTACGAACCTTTTCATCCGCAAGAGCTAATTCTTCCTCCGTCATGAAAAAGGTCTTGATGTCCACGACGCGATCTCTAAGCTCCCGCAATGTGACACGTTGGACGGGATTCAAACAAAAGATGCGTTTGATGAGCGCATTGGCCTCCGCAGACATAGGCAGGACTTGTTTCAGGAAATCTTGATTTTGGAGGAAGGCCGCAAAACAATTGTCTTCCGGCTTTGCATTGCGCCAAGGATTCCGACCTGTTATCATGTTGACGATGATCACGCCAATGGCCCATATGTCATTCTTCCTTGTAGAGTACCGCCCTAAAGAGATATCCCTTGATGCACATTCTTTCGAAGCATGAATGAGCTGTTCGGCGAAGACTCTTGATACGTACCAGGACTCATATAGAACGAACTTCCACAGCCTATATCTCCCGAGACTCGATTCTGTGTAGCAAGACCAAAGTCAGCCAAGCGCAGTTTACCGTCCTCACCACAAAGAATGTTCTCCGGCTTGATGTCGCGGTGGAAAACGTTAAGCCGATGGCAATATTCTAGCGCATCTATGAGCTGGAGGACTGTGCCTTTGACAAGTTTGTCGTTGTATTGGAAGATGCCCTGAGATGTGATGGCTGTGAAAAGATCACCACCAGCGCAGAGATCAAGAACAACATAGACGAATCTGTCATCATACGAAACCGAATGGAAGGATACGATGTTGGGATGATCAGCTACGAGAGCGTGCAAAGCAAGCTCCCGCTGCTGATATTCCTCTTGCTGTGAGCCAGGTTCAGGTTTGACGAGGCATTTGACAGCGTAATAGACAGGTTTGTTTGGTGGAGAAGTAAGATCAAGAGCACGGTAGACTTTGCCATAAGCGCCAGCGCCTAGCTTTTTGAGGAGCTTGAAGCGTCCGTCGACGACGCGACCTGCAAAGTTGGGCATGGTGTCTGAGGCAGAGCTGTTACCCATGACACAAAGTGTAGATGAGAGCAGAAGATAGCAAAGTTTAGGAGGATTTAGAACGAGAAGATGGAGAAGTGCAAGAAAGAGCGCGATGCCTGGTCGGGATTGCGAGGATGGCATTTTATGTGAGAGATAGGGGGTATATCCGGGGTCACACCGTTTCATGCTGTCCATCTCGGAGACGACGGTCCGCCAAAGCACCAATGGCTCCTTATCTAGCAAGGCCAGTTGGCCTGATCCCAGATCGTCCTTCTATCCATCACCGCCATGACTGACAACCCATCCTTTGTGTTGCGAGCTGTAGAAGACGTAGCATACGAGCAACGTCCGATCCCTGATCGTGTGTACTGTCCATTCAGATTTCACGCGTCTCGCCCCTGATCAGGCTTCATGCAGTCTCAGAGCACGATGTTCTCGTCCAAGTGAAAAAGACGGGCAAGCTACATGTTCGCTGAACCTTGCGACGTGAACCTTGCTAATTCGCACATCCCAAGGCATTTGTGGTTCAGACGTGATTAAGTACCCTGGCACTGTTAATGGCAGACGTTCTCACTCTGCTTCAAGGTGCATTACTTAGTGGAAGGAAGGATTGCAGATTTCATCGTCAAGGAACCCATGGTTAGGTCATGTCTTCGTCATGCCTGTCCGTCCCTCATATGTTGGCTAGGTTCTTGGTCATGAATCATCAGGTGTTGTTGCCAAAGGTCGGTCTTCAATCGAAGGCCACGAAACCCGTCGTCTGACTTCCGTATCATACTGCAGTCGGCGCTAAGGTAGAGCACGTCAAGCCTGGCGATCGTGTTGCAATGGAGCCTGGCATTGGCTGCAGTGTGTCATCCTCTCGATTTTTTATCTTCCACTGGCCTGACTGCTGTAACAAGAGCGGTGCGATCTGTGCAAATCTGGTCGTTATGAAGTCCGTTTAATGTCTCTTGGCGTGTCTCCTTTTTCATTAACAATTTTACACCTTTCCAGCTATGCCCCAATATGGCATTCGCTGCCACCCCTCCTTATGATGGCACGCTAGGCCGCTACTTCTGCCTACCTGAGGACCTTGTCTATCTGCTGCCGGATAATTTGTCTCTGGAGGATGGTGCCATGGTATGTATCGACATTCCTCTTGGAATCCTCTTACTCATGCAAGGAAGATGGAACCTCTTTCAGTTGCGATACATTCGGTCTCGAAGCTGGGCGGCTTCCAGGTGAACCAGTCCATCGTTGTATTTGGATGCGGTCCGGTTGGTTTGTTATGCATGGGTGTCGCGAAAGCCCTTGGCGCATCTCGTGTCATAGCAGTGGACATCATCCCTTCCCGACTGGAGTTTGCCAAGTCATATGCTGCCACAGACTCATATCTCCCACTCAAGCCAAATGAAGGGGAAACCCGGATAGACTATAGCCGGCGCAACGCTGACAACATGAAGCAAGTTCTCGGCATTGAAGAACGTGGAAGCAAAGCCATCGACCTGGTGTTAGACGCCAGCGGTGCTGAACCGTCTATACAGACCGCATTCTATGTCGCCAAAGCAAGTGGTACTATTGTTCAGGTGCGTGTGGTCTCCGTCTGTCCTTGTGTTCCACTTATGCAGTTGTAGGTGGGGATGGGCAACCCTGATGTGACGGTCAACGTTGGCATGCTGATGGTAAAAGAAATCAACTACAAAGGCTCATTCCGCTACGGTGTACGTTGTGAGGCTTCGTCATCGGACATAAGTTTTATTCAATTGCCTTCTAGCCTGGTGATTATCGTCAGGCAATTGGACTTGCCACTTCTGGAAGGATTGACCTCAAGCCCCTTGTCACTCATCGGTGAGACGTTGCGTTTCCAACCTACACACAGACTGCTAATCCTTCGGTAGATTCGCCTTCAACGAGGCTATTGCAGCTTTCAGAGCGACGAGAACAGGGAAGGGTGAAGACGGAAAGGGCGTTATCAAAGCCATGATTTCTGGTCCCGATTTCCCGGCTGAGGTCGCATGAGCAGAACAAAAGCTTAGCTAAACTATGAAAACATGATGATAAGATCAGGCATGCAATGAGTTCTTGATTCTGCATGATATCCCGAGATACGTGTCTCATCATTCGTGAAACCGACTGGAATCTATAGCTTCCAGACTTGATCCGATGTAAAACCCAACTCGCGCAGTACACCTTCGACAGGTCCTTGCGAGAAGTTGCGACCGTACGGGCCTGCAATCGCGTTGACCATGCTGAAGTATAGATAAGCATTGAATGCACGCCAGAGAGCAAAACGTTGACACATACGGTTCAGGGCCACAGACCAAAATAAGGCGCCGCCCGTGAGGTTTGATTGGCTTGTGGTCTCTACGAGAAAGTGACCTCATCCACCAAGAAGAGCGGTCCTGGCGCAGGCCGAGATGCTGTTCAATAGCGGTTTTACCTATCTGGCCGACATTGAGCGGAACAGATGGTCTAGCGCGTGGGCTGGATTGATCATCCAATGAATCCACGAAAATGTGAAATTTGAAGTTGTCAGGATTTTTGGTTGCATGCGAAGCAAAGAAGTCCATGATTTTGGGCGGTGGAAGTTCTGTTACGGATGGACACGAGTGAAGCAGTGTAAACCGGATATGCGGTCTGGTATCGCTCTTCTGTTCGAGCACCTCATGAAGTAACTGGTAGAATGGTGTCACTCCAGTACCTCCAGATATCTGATAAAACGTCATCATTTCCCTAGTTTACAACAGTATCGATGGACCAATTGTGTCGCACCATAACAACCTCGTCCCAAGCATCTTCAGTCCATAACCAGGTCGTAAGCGGACCTCGTAACTCGATTGTATCTCCAACATTCTTCGAGTGCAGCCATCGGCCAACTTCACCTTGGGGGTATTTCTTTATCCAGAAGAGCATATGGCCATCTTCATCCATGCCTTCCAGGGGGGTGTACGGCCGCTCGACCTGGATGTCATCATCCTTGATGAAGACAGACCAAATGGGACGAAATATAGAATCATGAGGCAGGAGATGCGGCGGAATTTTGATCTCAATAAGTTTGGTACTCGGGCTGACTGATTCGCAGGATGTGATCGTCGCAGGCGTGAAGTGTGTGGCAGAAAGCGGTCTATCGCGCAATGTCGGGGCAGATCTTGACTTGTCTGGGCAAAGAAAGTAGACGGAGGGTACTACCACGACGCCAAGGCCGAGAAGAAGCGGAACCAAGCGCCTTGTAGTAAGTTTTCCCTGCCTTTGGACGTGCGCAAGAGCTGCATGTCGGGGTTTGAGGAGACGCGGTGGTAAGTGACGGTGGTAGTTGCTACCAAAGATGGTCATGAGCACCCTGTTTTGACCCCGATGCCTTTCCGCACACGGAATCCCTACTATCTGCGCATCTCGAAGAAGAATGTGTTGCCATTATACGTACGTGTCGGGGGCTGCAATGCCCCGTCCAGTTAATGACGGACATCTCCTCGCCATCACATAGCTTTATCTCGACGAACGACATGTTCACTGGATGTCGGATTTCATACTTCAGCACGTCCTCACCGATCTACGACCTCAGTGAGCTCCGTTTACTTCCGTCTCGTTTGACTTTGAAGAACTTGATTCGACAGCGTACTATCGAAACTGCAGACCGAGATGGACCTAAGTTCCTCAGCCAAGAAAGGAGACGTCGAAATGCACAGAGGAGGTTCGATGTCTGGACTCTTCTCCGTATCACTTACGAACATACTTTAGAGTTACCAGTTCTGTTACTTTCTCCGCAAGACCGAACCCCATTCTCTGGTCCTCAAGGTCCACTGTTTCATCATTATTCTAGATATGCATTTACTGAAGATGCCGGCTCAGACCAGGAACTTCATAACAAGGAAACCCGATGTGGAACTCGCATTAAGGTCTCTAAATACGCAAAAGAAGAAACGCAAGGGCAACACAGACATGGGCAAGCCGTCCAAGAAAAGAAGGATAAAAGTTGGACGTAGACTTACACAGGATAAAGATGATTACGCGCCATCGGGCGTCGATACCTCCGGCGACGAGGAGCTCCCGCACGACATATCAAGTCATGAATCGCGGAAGCGGAAGGGAGCTTTAACTCCAGGCCCGATTCTGGGTAGTGACGAGGCCACGGCAGAGGTTTCTGTGCATCGGCTTGGCGGTGGCAGTGCGCCTGAACCTCACGACGACGCAGAGCAGATGGACATTGACGCAGCTGACAGTAACGGAGCAGGCACACACTCGCTGGTCATTGGACGAGACATCGACGATTCAGAGGAAGAGGAGAAACCGAAGCCTGTGCTGCAACTGAACTACCAAGGTTTCAATATTTCCGATTATTGCGTATGCATTGTCGTCGAGCCGTGGCCTCCTATGCATGCCAGAGAGACAGCTCGGTCGTCGATGAGCGCAAGTGCTGGTCGGGAACAAACGCCTCTCTTCCTTCCAGACGAGCCAATCTCAAGGCCTGACTTGAGATTCAGGACTCCACTCCATCTGGACACAGAGGACAGTCTGTATAATTCTGACCTCTCTGACGAGGGTGGCATGATGCAATTAACTCAGGTATTGCGGGCAACGGGTGATCATAGAACTGGAGCAGTCAACGATGATGAGGAGATTGGCGGCGAATATTTATTCGGAGACGCGGACGAGGTTCGCGAGCTCTAGCAATTACATTCACATTACTCTAGTACTTTTCGGGTATTATGCACGACCAATTTCTTTTAGGATCTCAAGCTTCCTTGGTTCTGACACCTGTTTGAAGCCTGCGCTGTGCATCTCAAAGAGGCCATGGCCGCCAGAAATAGCGCGAAGCCTATCAGAGTAGTCCAAGACCTTGCTCAAGGGTGCGAGTGCATGAACAGTACGTCTAAGTCCAGCCATTTTTGATCCCCTCGAGTCAGTAGGTTGGCCTCCCGAAGGCGATAACCATGCGGGTGGCATGTAGAGCGCCTCTGAGAGAAACCATCCATTCCTCCTGTATCGTCCACCGCATTACCGGAACCTACCCCAAATCCAACACTTCACTTCCGTTTTCCGTCAGATCCTTGACCACTTTGCCCAGGAAGGCTTCGGGGACAGACACCTTGAGATGGATGTATGGCTCCATAATCGGACCGAGTCCTGCTTCACGGATTCGGCGGCGCAAGATATTGGCGCTGGCGCCCGTCAACATTGATAGTGGAGCGCCAGGTGGGATAGAGAATGTTCCAATTTGTATATGCAAGTGAGATAACCCAAGGGAGGTATGGGGAGAGTTCCACAGTGAACTTGCAATTCCGCGTGCGATTAGGGTCCGGGGCGTGTCCGCGGTCAAAGAATCTGGGTTAGGGAGTGGGTTACTCTTCTCGTCTAGAACGATATTGCCATCCCATGCGGGATCGCCTTCCTCGTCTTCGATTGGCCGTACGTTCAGATTTATGCTAATTGAAACACGCTTTCCGCCCGCATCTGTCTCCCAGTTGTTCCAGTTTTCTGATGGGGGGTCGGATCCTAAACCCTCGCGATAACTGACCCGACGTTTACCGAACTCGAAACGCACGCCCCATTCATCCCGCAATCGTCTTTCGATAATTTCTAGATGAAGGGAACCCATGCCATGGACCAAAATCTGGCCTTCCTGAGTGTCGTAACGTACGGACGGGTCAGTTCGGGAAAGGGACCTGAGGGCATCTTGCACTGGATCCATATCAGAATATGATTGCGGAATTATGGAAGCTGACATGACGGCAGCAGGAAGAGAGATGTCACGAAGGGACGAATTTGTCAATGCGTGGGGGGATCCAGCCGAGACTAGCGTGTCTCCAGTTCGTGTAAATCGCAAGCCAAGTATCACGCCGACGCTGCCGAATGGCAGTTCTTCTACTTCTTGGGTGTTCGAGGCATAGAGGAGAAGGAGCTTGGAGACTCGTTCTCGCTGATTTCTGGTCGTATTGAGAATGAGGCTCTGACGTGTTAGCTTCCCTGTGAATAGTTGGCTCTCCGGCTATGCAGGCAAAATACAAGAACGACAGTTACTCACCAGAATACACCCGCACAAATGTCATCCATCCGCGTTTTTGATCCCAGCCAACTTTCCACGCCAGAGCTTTAAAGGACGACTTTTCACTCTGGTTATCATGCGCTATGTCAAGGGGACTTGCTAGGAGTTCCCCAATGTAATCCAGGACTTGCTGAGTTCCTATATCCAAAATTGCTGATCCACAAACGACCGGCAATACTCGTTTTTCAGTGTGGCTTGACGGAGATAGCGAGTGATGGAGGACGCCTCAATCGGCAAGTACGGTGATCCAGATGGAAGACTTAGCAGTAATTCCATTAGTTCCTCAGAGAACATGGCCAGATTTTCTAAAAATTGGGTGCGCGCAGCAATCAAATGGGGGAGGATAGGGTGAGAGGAAGGGATGAAATCGAGTTGGTTCAGAGCATCGACGTCTCTGGGAAGAACATGACAGGTTGCTTGTCCGTCACCAGACCACCTCCAGACTTGCCATTTACGAGATCGACGAGGCCCTCTATTCCCGGCTCTCCAAGAGTGTAGTGGTGAGGATCAAAAGAGGCAATGGGCAATGTTAAAGGCATAGGATGTGGGTGGAGGCGGTTGGAGAGGATGGACAAAGTGGATGATCTGAAGGAAGCGCCAGGGCGATCTAATTTGTTCAGAAATACCATTCTGGTCGGAACTTGATATCTACGTGAAGCAAACACCTCAGAGTCTATCCATAGCATTATGTTAACCGCGAACCTGTCCAATTGTCGCCAAACACCTTTGGTCTGTGCTTCCACACCTTCCACGGAATCAATGAGAACAACAGCACCGTCAATGACTCTGCTGGCGCTTTCAACTTCCATTCCAAAGTCAGCATGTCCGGGGGTATCAATCAGATTGAAGGTCCAATCCTTCCATTTGACAGGGATGCTGGCAGATTGTATGGTTATACCGCGTTCTCGTTCTGCAGGTAAAAAGTCTGTGGTAGTGCTCCCTGTATCAACGGACCCGCGTGTGGTCAAGTAAGAGGACTTGAGCAGAATGGATTCCGTTAAAGTCGTCTTGCCAGAGTCTGTCCCGGTATTGTGGTTAAGACGCATGGTAATAAGAAGGGGCAACCGCTGACCAATGTGGGCGACTAAGGCCATATTTCGTATCTTTGATGGGTCATGTACGATGCGAGAGGAGTAATTCCGTGACAGATGCGGGAATACATGGCGTCGTAGGCGTTGTGCGGGCAGACGCATAGAGTTGAACGTAGAGCCCAAATTTGGTATACTGGACCCTGGATCCTAACAAGGACAAAGCGGCTTCACTGTTCTTTCTTGTTCGAGGCGTTGCTCAGGCATAGGAAGGATGCAATTTCACCTGAATGTCCATCGATAATCTTGACCACCACATCCGACAGCGTATGAATAACCCGCTGCACACAGTCCCCTTCGCCGCCCACACACCCTACGGCAATATACCCAACACACCCCTAGCCGCGTCTATCATCGCCTTTCTTCTCGGCGCAACGTTTTCTTTAGGTTTCCTTACATTCTCCATTGGCGGATTTCCCTCACCGTGGTGGGCTACGTATCAGCTTGGCTTTTTCGTCGCTTCATGGGCAGCGTTCCACTGGGGTGAATTCGCTGTCACTGCGGGATGGAACCTCGAGAAATGCAGCGTGGACTGTCTGTGACTACAACGACCTGTTTTGTTTCGATGTGCTCACATCTTTTAAACAGCATTTCTTTTAGACAATGGGTCCATGTACCACGTCGCAAACGGCACCGCTCTGGCGGAATATATAATTTCACTTTATTTTAGACCATCTTTCAAGTCGTATCCTTATGTGTCGCAATTAGGTGAACTCGCGCGTCTCTCGACAGTGTGTGCCAATGCTCATCTCCTTCAAAAGGTATCTTTCTTGTCGTGGCCGGACAAGCTCTACGATCAGCAGCTATGATACACGCTTCAACCAACTTTTCTCACTCAGTTGCGTTTCGGAAACGGGAATCCCACCGACTAGTCACAGATGGTGTTTATGCGTGAGTCTTGCGACACATTCGGTCTTCGATGCGAGATAACAAAACAAGTACAGGTGGTTCCGTCATCCATCCTACGCAGGATTTTTCTACTGGGCATTAGGGACGCAGCTTGTCCTACAAAACCCGTTCACGTTCGTTCTCTTTGCTGCTCTTCTTTGGAGGTTTTTCTATTATCGTATTCGAGGTTAGTGCGTTGCTCATTTTGTAACGATCGCTTCTCATCGAAGGGTGTAGCGGAAGAGAATGCCCTGTTCAAATTTTTTGGTGACGAGTACGTCAGCTACAGGCGGACAGTCGGGACCAGGATCCCGTTTGTTCCATGAATAGTTATCTAGAGCTCATTGTGAAGTAGAAGATCCAAACATGCCTAATGTGATGCAACGCATATATTTTTCATCATAAGGAACATGCGCGACTCATGAATAGGAAGAAGGGAACATAGCATATCAGTCGTCTTCGCTAATAGGGCCACGATGGGACACATAGATTCCATCCAAGAATTTGCGAATATCCTTGTTCCGCACTCGGCAGATACCTTGTATTGAAGCCGCTAAAAAAGAGATTTAAATGAGGTATGTGCGAGCCAAGCTGATTATCATACCTGACTGTGACACCATGTCAATGTCGTTGCCCTCCAATATCAGCTCATCTTTTTGAGCCTTGGACTCGGCAATGATGACTCCGCTCAACATTTCAATGTTTCGCACGGTCTGAGTTGAGTGCATAAATGTTGAGCGAACCGCAAAGAAAGTAAAAAGGATATTTAGGTCTTGAAGAAATTACCTTTTCTCCTAAGAAGTTACGGATTTCAACAGCCCGTCCATTGTCTTGGATGATACAGTTGATAGGGAAGTGAGCATAGACAGCCCGCATTTTGTAGCGGAACCCCTGATTGAAATTAACGCGATCAGCCGGTCCGAGCAGTCAGAAAAAACGCACTCTGGTGACGCCAATAACCATGTTGTTGATGAGGGTTCGAATGGTACGCAAGCACGCGACATGTTTCCTTCCGCCCTGCCACACTGCCAGAGTAACCTTGTTCGCCTTGCCCTTCAACACTCGGATATCCATATCGACATGGCGGACGTTTTTCGTCAGTGTGCCCCGGGGGCCAGAGACCGTGATAAGACGAGACTTGATTGAGACTTCAACTCCCTCGGGAATATCTAGTTCTTCAGTCTTGAGGACGTCCCGCATCTGTAGGGTAGACTATGAGCGCCGTTGTCCAACATCGTCATCCACAACCATCGTTTGCCATCCACTCATTCCACGAGGTTGAAGCGCGGATTTTCGTCCATAGATAGTTTTTATATGCAAAAGAGGTGCAAGGAGGAGGCTCTGAAGCAGAATAACAACTGCCTACTCACCTTGAACGAGTGTTTTGGCGATAATGGACGATGGCGGCGAAGGTGGACAATGCTTGACAAGCCATCGATTGCTGACGTAACGTTCCAAATCCGGACGCCAGCGCTTTAGTCAATTGCAAACTTCTCAGTGCCTTGAGTATGATATTTCTTGATATGTGCTAAGTGGTTAAGCACGGCGTGATTTTTTTTTTTTTTTCGTCCAATTCAACGTTTGTGTAATTTTCCCCTTTTTTCAAGAGCATTTGAAGACGAGCCTTTGTTGTCTTTCAAGCAGGCCAAATAAGAGTAAAACGTCGTCGGAGTTTTATTTTATCATTGTTACCAATCACCCATAACCTTGTACAAACACAACACCTTGTCTTCCAACCACCGTCTTCTTTCACCTCGCTGCTGTGCGAGACTAATTGAAGAGATACAGGCGATTTCACGAGAGTGTCGTTCAGCATCTGTTTCAGTAGTCTCATTGATTTGACCGGTTTGAAAATTGAGATCTATCTGACTATCTTTTTCTCGTCGATCCTCACCTCGCTCCCTGCCATAAGTCGGATTCGCAATGTCGCTCTACCCGCAGGCCGCCTATGGGCAACCTGCTGCCTACACTTCAAACTACCCCCAACCGGTTTCTCATCATGGCTACTCTTATGGTTACCCACAGCAGTCGGCCGTACCTGTACCTGCTTTCTATCACCATCCGCTAGATGCCAATTCGTTCAGGCGGGACTACACCAATCGCCTCGCAGAACTTACGATCAACTCTAGGCCGATTATTCAAAGCCTTTCAATGCTTGCGCAAGAATATGCCAGATTTTCGAACATCGTTGCAGAGTGTCTAGAAAGTCATATACGTCGGGTGAGTCTCCACCGCTGTCTTTTCCACGATGACTTGGAAAGAGTGTCCGTGCACCGTTGTAATACAAGAATATAACTGGGCAAATGGCGTCCATTTATTGTATTACTTGACATGTATCGTAGATATACGTTGTAGCTTTAAGACACTAAGCCCGTCCTAGCTCGACGTCCAAGGATTCTCTTCATTTTTGACTCTTCATCCCACGTTCCGCGGATTGCTGACTAATGTTTCCCTGCTGGGCCGACAGGTACCGCCATGGATGAAACTCCCGCGTTTTATCTCTTGGATGCTATATCTAAAAATGTATACGAACCTTATGCACGGGTTTTTGCAGCATTCGTTACGCCGTTGTTTTTGGACACCTATGCGGAAGTAGATCAGCCCACGAAAGGTAAAATGGAGGAGATGTTGTTGACCTGGAGGACGGGGTCTCAACGGGCAAAGAGCTCTTTGGTGTTCCTCCACAAGTTGCCATTGAACGAGGAGTGTGGGGAGATGGGGGCGATAATCGACTGGTTGGTCATTTTATTACCACTCTGTCGTCGTCATTCGCTCATAATGCACATCTTTCCCAGCCTAACACGTTGTACGGTCCACCTCAAGTTACCAAGTCTCAAGTCCTGAGCGAACTAGAGTTCACTCTCGGTCAACAAGAACGGGTTCTCCAAAGCAATCCATATGATACAGTTGCGCGAAATCACATCAACGTACTGCATCAGGCATGTTCCCCTACTTGTACGTCACACAGCACGATCTCTAACGAATTTTCACAGCTACGCAGACTCGTCGAAACAGGCGTTCGACAAGAGGAATTACAACAAATCTTGAACCAGCTTCGCGCTTTAACCCGCACTCTTGCACCTCCCGTCCCCCAGGCCCCCTGGCAACCGCCGCCGCCTCCTGCCCCTTCCGCTGTCGGAGCTCCCGTATATCCTTCAGCTACGTCTCGCCCCTACCCACCTATGAACACGCTATACCCCCCAAGTACATACGAATCCTCTGTGGACAATGCTTCCGCTAGCACGGAGTCGGCTTCGGCGTCTCATCCTCCTCCAATTGCCCCGGCGAATATCGCCAACTTGTTATCGACCTTGGTGAAGGCCGGTGTCGTATCAGCTAACGGAACGCCAATTGGTGCAGGTGCCACGGCTCGGGAAGATGACTCAAAGTCCAACATAAACGAAGAACTCGATCTCAGGCGCGAATCGGCTCGATCTTATCGGCAGACACTCCTTTCCCGAGCTGTTCAGCTCAACACGGCTGATATATTGAAGTAAGCTTCGTTTCTGCACCTTTCAAGGCTCTTCTCACGTAATTTATAGGAAGCGGCCACGCATCGTGGACCTATTATATGACCGATTAAGCTCTCAGTGTAAGCAGTGCGGAATACGATTCGATGACACAGCCATTGGGAAGAAGAAAATGGAGGAACATCTTGACATGCACTTCCGTCAAAATCGCAAGGCGAGCCAGAACGTTGGGAGAGGTCACAGCCGGAGTTGGTTTATTTGTTTGGATGTAAGCTATTCGCCTGCCGTCCTTATATGTGACTGACGCCAAGTCATAGGATTGGATTCACGATGTGTTAGTAGATGTTAAGGGAAAAGGTCGCGCTGATGGATCCCGTCCTTTGAATTCAAAAACTGCTGCCGCAATGGAGAGTGCAAAGCGTGAGGCAGAACTGCGAGCGCTTTATGTTGTTGTTCCTCCGGGTGACGAAGCAAAGCCCTTATCGTGTCCAATCTGCAAAGAAACATTAAAATCTGAATTTTTGGAGGACGAAGAGGAATGGGTGTGGAAGAACGCGATTCAGAAGGATGACAGGGCAAGTTCAATCATCCACATCATTACTTAACCATTTCTCAACGTGGTTTAGGTCTATCATGCGACATGTCATGCCGAGGCAATGGCATCGACCAATACTTTTGCAGCTCGTCTTCGGACTGAAGTGGTTTCACGCAGCCGTTCTGGCACACCTGAGGCACCACTATTTTCTGGTTTAGTATCAGTGTCAACTCCTCCTGCACCATTGAGAGACTCTTTATCGAGATCACCAAGAGTTTCCCTTTTGTCCGAGACCAAGCTTGCCGGAACCAAGCGTAAGGTCGAACAGAATGACGCGGTCTTTGATGGTGAGGCAGCCAGTACACCGCCATCAAAAAAGTTGGCATTGTCGTCGTCGACATCAGCGTGATAGCTTCGTGATATACGTGTGGACTCAATTGGTTTTCCTCCTTAGAATCATCATCAGATCAATCATCTCTGCATTGTATTTTCTATGTTCATTCAGTCATCAATATAATTCATATTTGTGAGGGATGAAATCTTAGGTGTGACGTTCATATCTGGCTTTGACTTTGTTCCCTTACGGGATTGCATTGAAAATCGCGACTTCCGCTCATGGCACAAGACACTTATTTCCGGCACACTTTAGAGCGCATTGATCAGATTGCCAATGAGGATGTCGAGATGCAAGTGAGGCTCCTTGCTTCCAAAAACCGGATCCTTCCTCACAGTGGATGCAGGCTCCTCTGCTGGAAGGCTCGACGTTTCTCGTGTTGGACACCAACATTCTCCTTCACTATTTTGACGTGATGACCCAGTTCGTGGATGACGTGGACAATCACACGTTTCCTATCGTTGTGGTGGTTCCCGGGGTGGTTATTCAGGAACTAGACGCGTACTCCTCCTGTCAAGATATCCAATCGATGCAACTAACAACGGTTTGCACAGGCAGAAGAATAGGGATGGATTAGCATGGCTGGCGAGGCGTGCATCGGCGTGGCTGCTGAAGAAGGTCAGAGAGAGGAAGACCGTGAAATGTCAAGCGAACGAGGAGACATGTAAGCCATCCAAGAACTGGAAAGTACGAGGTCCGGGGGAGGTGCGTTTCAGCGTTATAATACGATTCGTGCTACCTGAGGATTCGCGTAGGACTGGTATCCTGAAAGAAGAAATGACGAACTGATCGTCGACTGTTGCCGATACTTCAGGCGCGGGAGGCCGACGTATCTTTGCAGTGCAGATAAACTCCTCTGTGCTGATTGCGAAAGAGAAAGTACAGGTACTATCCTACGATACTCGACGAAGCTTCGCCGTCTGACGCTTAACTAGTCATACCAACAATAGAACCGACAAAGAAATGGAGTAGCAGAGACATTGCCTGTGCTATTTTCGAAGGCCTCGGTATTCAAGTCGACATAAGCGGTTTTGGAACATATCGCGTCAGCTATAAGGACCTCAGCAATGTCTCGACTAGGCCGATCGTTTCGAGACTAGACGAAGACGGAGATAGGATGGACGTGGATGACGACGGTTCAGCGGGTGAGATCATGCTTCCGAGCCACGCTCTGGACCTGCTCCATCTACAAGTCATCGAGCATTTCGAGAGGTTGTTAATTGAATTGGTAATAAGAGTAGGCGGATCGGAGGTTATAAATCCGATATCCGGGGGTAGCTCCGCTTCTCGATATGCACCGCCGTGGAAAAGAGGAGGAAAGGTAACAGACTGGACTGCGGCCGAATGCCTCGAGTATCTGGACAGCAAGAAGAAGATAGGGGTTATGGGTTCACGGATCGAGGTGTTCCTCAGCCGGCCGTACAGCAGTGTGGGGCGCGCCGAGGACAGGACTGGTCACGGCGAGACTGGGAGGTGTGCTTGGAGGCACTTGGGACTGTAGGAGATGCATGGATGGATGGGAGCTTGCGGGAGTCGTTGGCGGTGCTGGCTGTGCATGTGCGCGGTATTTTTGGGCTCAAGATGCGGCCGACTGGGATTTGAAAAAAAAATAAATTTTAAGCAGCAACAGCTGCGGAATAATTGGAAATTATATTACGTAATAGTTTAATAGCTCTTCTTTTTATTTTTTTAAATGGGTACTCCTCTTCACGCCCTCCTCTTCATGAACCGTCGCCGCGTCTTCTACGTCTTCCTCTCCGTCCTCGCTCTTTTCCTCCTTGGAACCGTAGTCGTCCTCTCCTCTGTCACGTACTATCTCGCAATCAACCCCCATGCATACCTTTCCGAGCTAGAAGTTCCAATCTTGCCCAACGACACTCGCTGGAATGCGACTGAGCATGGTCATGTCGAACGTATTCCTCGCATTCTTCATCAGACATGGAAGACAGAAACGTTGCCCACCCGGTGGAGAGGCGTTTCGCAGGCATGCCGCGACATGATGCCTGATTAGCACGTCCATTCCCCCTGCCTCTGCTGCGCTTCCTGACCTCGTTACTTCCACCAGTGAATACATGCTTTGGACGGACGCAGGATCTCGCGAATTTATTGCCACCCATTATCCCTGGTTTTTGGAGACGTTTGACAATTACACATATCCCATCCAGCGAGCCGATGTCATACGTTACTTTGTCCTCCACTACTATGGTGGCATATATATCGATCTGGACATTGGCTGCCTCCGACCGCTGGACCCTCTATTGGTTTACCCATCCATTCTTCCTAAAACGATCCCTGTCGGAGTCTCTAACGATCTCATGTTTGCCGAGAAAGGTCATCCACTGCTGGAGCAGGCTATCCATAATCTTATAACGTTCGACCACAATTGGATTCTGAACTACCCAACAGTCATGTTTTCCACGGGACCCATGTTCCTATCCACGCAATATGGCCTGTATACGTCTTCTCACCCCGCCACCTCCGTCGATGACGTACGCATCCTCCCCAAGTCGCTCTACGGTAAAAACGCAAAGCCAGGCGAGGCTCCTAATTCTTTCTTCTCACACTATTATGGGAGCAGCTGGCACGCAGACGATGCCGCTTTCATTGGTTTCTTGGGAACTTGGGGAAAACTGTTGATGTGGATTGGTCTGATGATCATTGTGGTCGGAGTCATACGGTTGCCGACGAGACAGCGGAAATACAGTTTCAGGCGGATGGGCTATGAGATTCTGCTTCCTCGTTTGTCCCAACGCAATGGGCATTGGTACTTCCATTTCGGCAGGCGGTCATCCTCGCACGACCATTCCCATTCCTCTGAGGAGAATAGTCTGGCGAGTTCTCCGATCGACGAGGAGGTGCCTGTGTTGCATCTTCCACTTGATGTCCGCCCCTCATCTCCATCATCATCATCTGATGTCACCAATCTTTCCGAGTCCTATCCCAGTCGCGCTCAAGCCCTTTTGTAGATGCTTTTTATAGGATTCGCAATCGCATGATTTCTTTGGCGAGTCCTCGTGACGATGTCCCTCGCTCATCTAGGGGTCCTGCACGTCCGCGCTACAGCCGTGGCGTTCTTTTCTTCCTACCAGCAATCTTCACGCAAAACCACGATATAGAGCTCGCTCCCCCAACATCGCCCATGCCTTCGCCTTTGGGATCTACCTCAGTTCGTGACGGATCGACTACACAGTTACCGCCAGAGAAGGTCCACCTCACTGAGGATGTTGAGTATCTCGGAGATCTGCGCCAAGGTTACCCACCAGCTCTTCAGAGATCATCAAGCAGTAGCCATGCTTTCGGTGCTCATGACTCGTTAGTGGATCTATCCGACGCGCCCCCTCGACGACCGCAAAGCAGCTCTTCTAGGACACGCCCTACTTCACAACCGTCGGCATCTTGGCAATCGTAGACACGGCGTTTAAGTTATTGATCTCATTGCGACCCTTGCGTTCGATACCCCTCTGTTTGCTCTCCCGTCACGCTCTTTTCCAACTTGAACAACGCACGAGCCTTGCTTCGATCTAAAGAAATTCTTAGCATAATTCAGCCATATATACCCGACGCCCATTAGTTTGCTTTTCCATCGTCATCTACGTATCCACCTGGACTGTATCATGTCTCTATTCTTCGCATTCGGACTTGACAAGCATGATACGACTTCATACTATTTTTCAACTGGTAGATGTACAGAAGGTTGCATGGCTCTGCGAGCTGCTATATGCCTTGGAAGTTGAAGTGTTTAAAGGGATCTCTGTCATCATTTCGTACCATCAGTCACTACAAATAGTGGTTATAATTGGGGGTCTCATATGGACCTCATAAATAGCGACAGTATAATCATGGCGAAGGCTGAAACACTATATGTAAGAGATGGACCACAAGACCAATAACTTGCACACGCTAATCAGGGAGTGAAACGGAGTTCAGACTCGTGGTTTAGGCGGGCCAGTTGAGTCTCACCTAGCAGTGGTCCGATAGCGCGTCCCAACTGACCTGAGGATCTAAAATTACCCAGCGCTCTGCCCTTGGCAAGCCGGGGGTGCGTGAGATGTTCCTTTCCGGTATCTTCGTCTAAAATATCGTCGTCGCACTGCAATGACGCATAAGCAGTCAACGAGTTCACTACGGTCGCACTCGTAAACGCCATACACACTGCGGCACCCTGCAAAAGTTTCAAGGTAACGCCGGGACGCGTCACCTTGTAATGAGGCAAGGTTGCCAGCAATAAAAGGCCCAGAGTACAGCTCAGAACGCCACGACGTGCCATCTTCCCCTCGCCGACCCTGGAGGTTGCTCGCCGAACATAGCCACCTTGCAACAGCGCGCTGATGATACCAATAGAACCGATAAGCGCTCCGTTTTGCATGTTATTCCAGTCCAGTACTGTGCGCCGATGGGTAAATGCATCAGTCTTTGATAGAAAGATGAGGTGTTGATGACATACGGTCAAAAGTGAGGAAGGTCAGTGTAAATTCTATACCCGAGAACAAGCCTAAAAATAAAAAGTGCAATCGGCCTAGGGTCTCCAACTTCCTGATACGTTCATCGGCAGGTCGGAATTGACTTTGCATTTGCTGTGCAGCGATCGTTTGGACCGCACCTTAGCATGCATATTTCTGGTGCGCGTTTCAGGAAGGAACAGGATCAGAAACGCTGTCTCCGCGAGGAGAAGAACGAGAGTAATCATAGCAGGAACCGCATAGGCATTCAATTCCGTTCCAAATTTCAAAGATTCGGGCAACGGACGAGAGGCAAAGTAAGCACCGATCGGAGGTCCGATGCAAAAACAGATTGCGAAAGCGATGCCGACACTCGCGAGAGCTTTTGACCGTTCAACTGGTGTCGTGACATCAGATAATATAGCTCTAAATCATCATTAGCCTATATATTCAGGTACGGAGTACAGCGCCTGCACTTACATCGCAAGCTGGACATTGCCTTCACTCAAACCGCCAACGAACCTAGAAAATATGTAGGTGACGAACGTGGTTGACTTGACCCATCTATGGTCAGGGCTGTGTAAGCGTCATCGATTGCAAAGGAAAGAAGACATACAGTACGGCGGAAAGAATATTTCCGATCATGGTGACAAGAAGGACTCGTTTCCTCCCATATTTATCCGACAATGACCCAATTTTTGGAGAAACGATGAACTGCAATGTCCTACTCCCAACAATGAGACGATGTAGGGCAATAGAAGAGGAAGAACTGACGAGAAGAGGGAACCGAGCAAGCCTCCTGAGAACGACCATAACAATGAGTGCCAGCTCAGCTAGCCAGCACGATGTCGATTTTACCTAAAAGAACGACGTCCCATCGTGTTGAATGTGAAGATGGGTTATAGAAGATGCTTCTGAGATAGGACACGAAACGAAGAGTGCGTGACAAGAATCCAGAAGGGTTTGAAATTTCTCGCTGGGTGGGATCAATAAATTTGGCAAGAGACGATCCTGGGCACGCCACACACCAACGTGTACCATTCTATTATTCTTGGGAACAATGGCAGAGGTATTGTAAAAGCAAAAAGGTCAAGAACCAAGGACAGGAACACAATGGTCTGTACGCTGGCCATCGCTGTGAGTTGGACACAAGGAGGTTGGCCTATGGACGACTGGGGCTGGACTACTACCGGCGCAGTAACGTGACTACCAATGCCAAGTACTTGCCTACGAAACCTCGTCAACCGTATCAGTTACGCCTGTGCTTTCAGATCCCCGATACTTCTGGTCCTCGGCAGCGTTTGTCAGACTGGTTTGATGATGGGAACTCGTCTCAGTCTTGGTAATTTCTCGTAGTGCCATTGTCGCATATGCAGCCGTACCCAGTGTGATGTGGAGCTGGAGCGCCATGAATTTCCCATCCTCCGAAACCACAGGGGGCTCAAACCCAAGCAGTTTGTCTTCATCGGCTTGCGCCAAAGGAACGTCCGGGTCTGTGTATCTCAACACGGACCATGTCAATTCCTTAGGCAGATGGAGGACGGAGCGGTATGAACCGTTCAGAGTGTATTCCCTGTTAGAGAGCTGGCATTGGTTGATCATCTGGATGAAAACAGAGAGCACCGACTTTTGCTTCCGAACGAAGTTGTCAGGATCCAGTCCATCGCGACGTAGGAACTCCTTGTATCGTTCACCAAGCCAACCACCTGGATAAGCAACATCTGTTCCAGGCAGTGGCATTATAACATCAAAGACGGTGTATTTATTCAAATCCGACTCCTCCAGCGTCTTGATACGGGGAGGCGTCCAGGGCTTTCTAGATTTCTTTCGAGAACTAGACGGTTCTTCTCCTTGCCTGTTAGTTGAAATGAAAATGTTGAAAGGATTTCATAAGCATACCTTGTGCATCCTGAGCCGTTTCCCCAGCATCTGCTGGACTTCATCGTCAATGGCCATCTGCTGACCATCCACCTCAGGACTTTCAAACACAAGGTCTCCGACAACCGGCTTGTCAGCTCCATAAGCGCGGATTCGTTCAGAGACGATAGCGTTCCAAACGTAGGACTGATAAGCATGGATGTACATGAGACGCAGATTTCGAGGTATCTTCAGGCAACAGAGGAAAATTTAGGAATCGATAAACAACGAAAAGATAGAATCATACGGTAGAGAGCGCCCCCATGGCGTTCCGGGTCTCTCCACCCTGTTTCTTAAAACTTTCGAGTATGCATCGTTCTGCCACGACGCGTCGAGGCATGAGTTCCAAAGCCTTGTGCAAATCTCCGTCGCGAAGCCATGCATCTCGCGCCGCTTCAACATCGGGGTGTTCTCCCCGTCGCTTCTGCAAAATTAACGAGACTGCCTTTTGCCATTCCGACTTCAGAAGCGCAAGGCCGATTGAATGAGTGGGAACAGATGCAGTGCCGAATCGCTGCATTCCTGAGGGACGGATGACTGAGGCATGCTAGGTAAGAGCGAATGCTCGCCTTACCGTAATAATTTATAAAACCGCGAGTTTTGACGCTTTTCAGCGCCTCGTCAAGCGCTTCTATTGAATCAACCTTGACATTCCTGAACGTATATCAGACGCCTAAAGCAATAATAGGACATGAACGTTCGAACCTTAAAGTGATCACGAATGCATTGCCTTTCAGCATGCCCAGTTCCAAGCTCGCCTTGCGATAATTCAGATCCGCTATTCGGATACCCCGCTCACCGCGCTGCGTCAACGCTTGGTTCGGGGACCGCCTATTTTGGCAGTTCGCAAGCCTCCAGACGTCCTCAACAGTTTTGTTGTTGCGCCTCAAGGACACCCGTTGCACAGTGACGCCGCGTTTATCTTTGGTTCCTGCTACAGATAGGTCCTTCACAGTAACATGGAGAACACGAGCCAGGTGACCAAGGGCATCCTGCGTGTCGCGATTGGTCTTTTGCATAGTGAAGTGGATATAAGGCGGGTAGATGCCTCTTTGGCCTCTTTGGCCATGTTCATCTGAAATTCAATATTCAGATACCAAAGCAAAACATGTAAAAGGCAGAGATGAACCTTTGCCACCTCTGCCACCTCTACCTCCTCCACGGCCGTGACCTCTTCCCGCCCACCTTATGGTTATACGAGATCCTGACTCTGAATCAGCATTGGGGTGACCAGTCGCGGTTTCGGAATCCAACTTTCCGCTAAATAATTCACGGATGGTTTGATGCAAAGCTGTACGAGTGATTTTTGAAGCGATGGGCTAGCGAATCATTCAAGACACATCAAATATGGGCTAACAGGGATGTGAGAAAAAACACGGACATCTGATAATACTTTTCTGTTGTCTTCGCGCTGCAAGAGACGTCTTGCTCGCCCTCTTCCCCTTTGACTTCCCTTTCCGCGTTTGCTTTCGGCCATAGTCTCGGCAGATCCAGCGATTGCACCTCCGTCAATAGCAGTATCCCGTCCGCCCTGATCAGGGGTAGGTCTCGACGCTCGACCTTCCCAACCACTGTCGCTCACGAATGGAGATTCCGGACCTTCCAAAAACAGCTGCTTGACTTCAGATATCACCTTCTCGGACAGGAAGGCAGAGAGCTTTGTAGAGAAACGCTCTGGCCATGCCTCGTTGGATTCCGTCTCCCCTGCCACCTCTTCTGGGGTGTCAACGTTGGGCGTAGATACGCAAGGACTTGACACGCCGGATTTTGC
This sequence comes from Macrocybe gigantea, assembly GCA_011319805.1. Classification (NCBI taxonomy): domain Eukaryota; kingdom Fungi; phylum Basidiomycota; class Agaricomycetes; order Agaricales; family Callistosporiaceae; genus Macrocybe; species Macrocybe gigantea. The sequence goes on from SJRY01000263.1 coordinate 497,326, forward strand.
TTCGCCCGGAGGTAGCCCAGTGCTTGAGATATCCGCCTGGGATTTTGGCATTTCTAGTGATTTGAGATGCATGACATTACTATCGAGGTCTACTTCGAAAACCAAGAAGTCCGTGAACCTGGAGATGAACTACAATGAATCAAGTCCGTAGAATGATGAATGAGCGGTACCGTTGCTTGATGATACCCTCAATTTTAGACACGTCACGTCCAATGTACTCCGAGATCCCAACATGGGCTTCCATGAAATTGATAGGTGCATCGTCACGAACGATAGGCGGTGGTACGCCTAGAAGAGCGCTGCTGGGAGGTAATGTCGATTCTTGGGTATGATCCCGGTCCTGTATATCGAGCCTGGGTCTTTTCGAGTAGCGTTCGAGGTCTTGGTCGTCTTGCTCGCGTTCGCCGACGACGCGCGACATGATTGGTGAAGCTAAGAGAAGAAAATTTCCGTTTTCGGACAGCGCGTTATCTGATTTCCAACACTTTTCCAGCGATCTCAATGGCGTCTGTCGCACGCAAAACGTATGCTGAAAGGGCTCGGAATTCCAAAAACCCAGCCGCGAAACTTCTCCTACAAACAATTAGCCGCAAGCAGTCGAATCTTGCCGTTAGCGTCGATGTAACCAAAGCGAGCGACTTTCTTGCCATCGTCGATGTTGTTGGCCCTTACGTCTGTCTTATCAAGGCAACTATTCTTTCTCCAAAGGCTTCGTCTAGTCTTACCGAGTTTCTCAAATGAAAGACACACATTGACATCATCGAAGACTTTGACGATGACCTCGTGCAGCGTCTCCAACAGCTGAGCGTCAAACACGACTTTGTCATATTTGAAGATAGAAAATTCGCGGACATTGGTCAGAAGTTAATATTCCGATGTAAGGTTACCACCGCTCACACTTGTGGATTCAGGCAATACCGTGGCACTCCAGTATGCGGGTGGTGTGCACAAGATCGCGGCTTGGTCGCACATCACAAACGCACATCCAGTGCCTGGTCCATCCGTTATCACTGGACTATCATCTGTTGGCTTGCCTCTAGGCCGAGGGTTGCTGTTGCTCGCAGAAATGAGTACCGAGGGCTCCCTTGCGACGGGTGCCTATACCGAAACCTCTGTTCAGATGGCGCGGTCGCACACTGACTTTGTCATCGGATTCATCGCACAACGACGAATGGAAGGCATCGGGTCGACAGATCGGAGTGTCGACGGCGAAGATTGGGTAATTTTAACGCCAGGCGTTGGGCGTCACGCCAAAGGGGACAAAATGGGTCAACAGTATCGGACTCCCAGGGAAGTAATCTTCGAGTCAGGTTGCGATGTCATTATAGTTGGCCGGGGAGTATACGGGGATGATCCGAGCGCAGTTGACTTCATTGCTCAGAGAGCAGAACATTATAAGAAGGAAGCGTGGGAGGCGTACTTAGAACGCCTTGCCTCCTAAGTTATAGTTGAAATTTAATGGTAATGATGTATGTATGTAACTGCAGCAAAGAGTTCAGAATTGTGTTTTGAATTCGTTGGAGGATTCTTGTATCAGATTATACCTTTCCTAGGCCAAGCTCGTTTGGCTTTCGAGTGGGAATATGTTGCGCATGTTGCGCTACAATACAGAATTAGTGCTATGGTACTAAAGTTATGATATTACGGATGCATGATGCCAAATAAATTATCTACTTGGATGACTGCGAACAAATCAGAAGCGACACGCGCCGAAAGGCTATGTACTACTCACGTTTCTGCGGCGCCTACCGTCGGTTATTCCCCGGAAAAATAACCTTTTCACGCGTCCCTCGCTATCACCTCGCAATTCATCATCTGAAGTAAATGATTCCGGCTCGTCTGTAAGAGGAAGCTGCGTCACCGTCGGCGGAGCCACCTTCGTCGTCCCAGGCACAACTCTCCTCCATCTGCGATGGGGTGAACGAGACCCGTTCCGGGTTACCCCTTTGCGGTTCTGGTCCAGTTCGTGTCGACCGGCTTTGTCTGTGTCTTTGCCAGGAAGTGCCTTTGCAGGAGTCAACCGCGAGGAAGGACGAATCAGGTCGATCTGTGGGGCAGCTTTGGAAGAAATCCATTTTGTTTTCGACAGTAGTTCCCTGGCCACTGGAAATACGGGAAGAAGGGGCTGATGAAAGGCTATTTTCACCCAACTTCTCCATGACGTATCAGATGGAATGAATTGATTAACGAGCTCCTCCAACTGGATTGTTGGGTTAGCGCATGCCGAGTCAGAACGGGCACAATAGTCACGCACGCTCCATGTCTGATTACGATACTCGAGGTCTCGAGTTTTTATCCGTGCATCCCGACACTCGAAAGAGCCCTCTTTCACAATGCTGAGTAAGAGGTGGAGACTAAATGGGCGCATTTAGTATACCACTAAAGGAGGCTATGCCACCTTACCTTGATATTCGGACCAGGACAAAACTCTTCTGTGATGTCCTAGTTTTCATTTCTTCAGCATTTCCGAGTTTTGTCTCATGCCTATGTCGAAGCCGGAAGCGAGGCTCCGCTTCGGTTGAGATTTGATCGAGACTTTCGGTGGAATGAGTGCGCTGAATGGCGGGAACTTGTAGCATATGTTTAGTGGCTCTTAGGTCAGTAAAGGACCTAGAGTTTCCTAATCGGCGCAACGGCGGAGCAAGCCCTGCTTTTGTAGGCTCCCTGATGTCCTGTAGTGCCCTCGGAGAGTCTAAGGAGCTGCGACCAGCCATAATTCTCGGACTGGTGAAACCGACTTCTACATCTTCTTCCTTACCCTCTTCAGCTTTAGGCGCATTTCGATGCTTCCTCGCCGGCCAGACGTATTCCAGTATACGTCGCCCAACCCTTGCATCAATTTGAAGCCGCATGGGGTGGAATGACAACTCAAAGGATTCATAGATAGTGATCCCGCCCACCGGTGGAAGGACACTCCAGCTTGCCAAAACAAATATCCCTCTCTACAGGAAAAATTAATGTCATGGTTCGTACGACTGTGATCGCACATACCTTCAAAAGCGGGTGATTTGAAGGCTCATCGTCTTTTGATAAAATCTCGTCCCAAATGGCATTTCTTGAACCATCAAAGGCTTGTATATTCCCGATGGTGAGATTGTTCCCCGTGGAGCCATCCTGCCTATTTAGCCAGAAGAAGTCGATGTTTTGAGCAACTATTTTCGATAATAAGTCACGTCGTTCATCCAGCATCCTCCAAGATATCTCTGTAGAGGATGTATGAAGTAGAAGGGCTGATTTTTGGTCCCCATGCTCATCGAATCGATCTTGAGCTAGTTTGATGGCGTCGAATAGGAAATTCAATTCCTCTGACAGCAAGAAAATGTGTGCTTGAAGCTTCAACATCTCCAGTCTCCCATCTTCTCCATGAAGCCTGTAGGCTTGCATATTCTGTATTCTACTTCGCATTTCCATCGCATCTTGTAGGCGACGTTGCAAATTAGATATGACGTCTGCGGCCGATTTGAGGTCTGTGAAGTCGTATGAGAATAAAAGCGTTTCCAACTTGTCTAGGCGTGTTTTGTGCGCGACATCGGAAAACAGAAGAAGTTGGGTTACGATCTGAGAAATAGTTTGAAATTGACCTTCGGTAGCGGAGACCGTGAATCGAGGAATATGAACGCGGATTAAATCCTGATATACAAGATCAGCCACTGAACGGTGAGAAAGCAAGACCAGCCGACCGTCTGGTTTTGTAGATGTTGATCATGTAGCAAGCTGGAATCAGGATGAAGGGATGGCTGCACGGAAGTAACAGTGTTGCGGAGGCGAAGACGGTTGAATTTGTCATAGTGGATGATTGCATCGGTTTGGGGTACCACTCGATCAAATTCACCACTTTCGCAGCGAAGGTCGATAAGAACTTCAAGGGGAACCCCATCGTCGTAGAAAGCAGTGGCTGCGATGGGAGAGAAAGTCTGAAGACCGGATAAGGAGGTGTAATTTCTGCAATTCCCGTTAGACGCTACGACTTTACGATCCGTTGCGAGTCCTCTTACCTCGACATGACTTTCCCACTGACAGGGTCCTCGACATTTAGGTTGTCCATGATCGCAAAAGACTGAAGTTTAGCTTGATCTGAAGAAACGATTAGAGCGTCTCTGCATGTTTCGCCACGCAATACTATCTGAGGTTTTAGGAGAAGGCAACAATGACTTTTGCGAAGAGATACGCCTTTAGCCCAGCCTTCTAGAGGGTTCACAGCCGTCAAACCCTGAATATGGGATTCTGCAGATGTTTCGAATGACGTTTTTGCTTCGCCTTTAAGTATTTTGCGAATTGCTGAAGCCGCCATCTGTGCAGAATGGTTAACTCCAGAATTAATTTTCTCTTCATTGTCTTTCTTCCGACTCTCTAAGGCGGCTTCGGCTTGGTCTCGAATGAATTTGACGGCACTAAATTGATGTACCGTTGGAACGAGCATGACCACAAAAGCTGCTCCACCTACCGAGTTGCTAAGTGGTATTCAAGGCCCTTGCGTGCGCGCGAACCATAATAGTATTGAACCAATATCTATTTTCGGGCTTCTGTCAGAGAAGAACGGCAATCTTCCGTCATAAGACGCACATCACGAATAGCATCATCAAGTATAATTTTCGGACAGTGAATTTGATAGACGTTTTCAAATTCCGCCCATTCATCCGCAGAAAGGCTGTAGAAGGGAATCTGGTAGTTATATGGCGTCATTGTATCATCGGGTTTCGGTGATTGATCCCAACTGTGCAATGATGCTATATATTCTTCCAACAGCGTCACCATTCTTCTGACCGATGTGTGATCCTAAGATTGAGGTCAGAAATTGATAGGAAATAAATATTTGTTGATTACCATGGATTTCTTCTCTTTGCCAGGCTTTCTTGTGAGTAACAATTTCTGTAGCTCGTCAATCCGTGTTAGGGCCAATGAAATCTGCACTTTTGGAACAGCTTAGGCGAGAAGCATTATTGATGAATTGCTTCTCTGTGACGAGGAACATACTCACACGGTTCCTGGCCTAGCCGACAAGTATGTGTCTGTTCGATTCCGAATTTACTTACCCCAAGCGGATTGCCTAAAGCTGCGGAATTGCGTTTGAAATAGGCAAAATGTGGGCACTTGACGGTGGGCAGAAGATGCAGTTCGGGTTCATGTGGAGGCATCCAGTCTAATTCCACAAAGTCCTCGGAATCGTACCATGGAGAAGTGTTATATGTCACTGGCAGGTTGGTGTGCATGCGATAATTGCTTCTTTGCGGTGGCGAGGTCATGGTGACAAATTTTCTTAGGGGGTCGTCAAATGTCGCTAACAGTGACCGAAGGTCTAATCCTTTAAGAACAACTTCAGCGGCATAAAACGGTTTCCGGCGGAGCAGCTTTGTGGTATCAGGAAGAAGGCCTTGTATAATCATCTCCTCGTCCCGTTGATGCATATCCACTTGAAGGTCTTCAACATGTCCTTTGACTCCGACCCACGGCACCAAGCCGTCGACCCAATCTGGCAATTTTCAGTGCGACATGTAGTAGGGCATTCACAAACAAATTAGCACTTACTTTCCCTTGATTCATCCATATATGCATGCATGACAAAAAGATGCGGCAAGCGAATGCCATACTTGATAGTTGCTAGATGCCTTCCGAATTTTGGGGTTATTGTTCGTTGAGGGTAGTATGATCCTTGTCTTATGGCAGTGAAAGGGTCCCATCAAACAAATCACACCACGACCAGAAGTGCGTGAAGGCTTTCGGTGTCAAGTGGAGGCTGCTTGGGAAGTGCTGTTGAGGATCTCCACTTATTGACGATGACAAGGAAATGGAGAGGTGGATGAAATCTGAGCGGAAGAGACCAAAGGAATCATCGGTGTCCTGCTGTGCCTCAGAGGAATGAAGCCCATCCAGAATGATGAAACTTACTTTACTCAAGGGCGCAATACTCTTCTTTTCTAGCTTCACTGCATAATGGGGTTTGAAATCGAACAATCTGCACTGACGTTGAAATGGGCTGCCAGAACAATGGCCGCACTCGACCCCACACGTTCGCTCTAAGACGAAACCAACGCCGAACCGTACACCTGACCGGAGTTTCGCACATACTTTGGCAAACGATTGCAAAGGACGAAATTCGTTAGGCGTGATGTGATGTAGACTAGATACCGCCTCAGTTCGACGAAAGCTCAGAGAAATCTGGAAACTTACTTCGGAATTGCAATGATCATCGAATCGCTGATGACTTGCACCAGTTCCGAATCGTCGTTTTTGTGACCAATGAGGAGCTTAGTATTGCCGGACCACGACAGTACGAAGCCAGCACCAGCTTCCGTTATGTAGTATGGATTGCGCGAGCCTGAAAAAGGTGAACATTGAATGAGAAAACTTGAAGGATGATGAACTCACCCTTCATGTGGAAACGGACTTCCCCTTTAAAAGACATTAATAACCTCCAATGAAATATTAGACGCAACTATTTCAACCTCGGTTGAGTCACATTATGAACACGACAATCGGATAACGAACCTTGTCCCAGAACCCGAGAGGAGGAGATGGATCACGTGGAGCTGGTGTCAACGTTTCTATAATCCTCACAAGATCTTGCGCAGCCGGCATATAGCTTACTCCCCAGGAGAACACGGTTGTCTCCGAAGTGCCAACGCGAACAACTGGGTTTGCATAGCTTTTGACTGCCATTATGGTCTTGGGAATGGTAAGCGATAGTGGAGGCGCACCATGGACGCCGAAATCGGCAGCTAGAAGGAGACAATGAACCCAATCTACTGATAATGCAGTTCCCATTTCTTCAGCAATGACCAGATCAGTGTCGAATTCCAAGGTTGGCTTCGACGGGTCACTGCAGAGGGGGATGTTGCACAGTGGCAAAGGGTAATCGCGGAGGGTAACGGACAAGGAGGACGACGCGAAGCTTATATGCAAGGGAACAAGCAAGGAGAACTGTGTGTCGCGTGGCACGCCATTTCCTTGTTCATATAGGAAGTCAGGCAATTTAGCTATGGAGAATGAAGGGGGGTGTATCTCAAGCGACAAGCCGTCAAACGATATCCTGAAAAGAGGCGGAATGTCGTCTTCATATGATACCTCAACAATGTTCGGAGTGGAGTGCTTGTCATTAGGGAGGGTATCACCCAGAAAGTTTTGTTGTATCCGTTCTTCTGACCTAGTTCGTGTGTCTTTGAGATATTGGGTTCTCAATGCCCAATCCGCGACATGAATTTCATCAAGTCGTCGACGTGCATCTTCAATAGATACTGTATGATCTCCCGTAAAATGGTAATCGCTGTCGATAGGGACGGGTATGGGTTGATTGGTTTGATCCTCGTAAATGGCAGCGACTTTAGCTAGGAAAGCTTTCTCTCGGATTAGCCTTTCCATGGCGGCTTCGGGTCCACAGCGCAGTATGACGTTGAGCTTGCTTTCCATGGGATCGTCGGAAGCCTCCAGCAACAAACAACGCACTTTCAATAGAAGATCGCGAACGCGTTTTGGGCCCTCTGGTTCCGGCGGTGCCATGTCTTCATATAGGCCCGCGACGACGATTTTGCACAAATGTCGCAAGCCTTTCGAGGCCACAATCACGTCCGATATAAGATCGGCGAGAATGTATCCATGCGGAATTCGCAGTCGGACGCTATCGGCGCCGATGCATATGGAGTCGTCCTTTGGCAGTGTCACCTTCAGGAAGCGTGCCGCAAATAGTTCACGCCATTTGTTGCCAGTATCTTCGTCCCATCTGTTGACATAGGAAGGAACGGAAACCCAAGTCAGCACCTTTTCCGTAGAAAGATGTACAAGGGTCTTGCCATCGCTGTATACGCGAAGTGCGTCGAAGCGGGTGGCAAAGATTTGTCTCGGAAGCGACCACATTATCTGAACCGTTGAGATAGAAAGGTGAAAACGTAGATGCAGTGGTGACGGGGGGTTCGGAATGCGACGCCTAGAACGTGTCGCATACGACATTGATCTGAGTGTTTGGAAAGCTAAAAGAAGGCTGTAGACATGTCCGAATTGGAAAGCACAATTGACTGGGGAGATCTCCGACACGACCTCACATTCATCTTGCAGGTGAGATGAATCGGACATGCGTTTGCGGGACAGGACGAAACTGACGGTGACGTTCGGCACGTGGAGAAATTCTTGACATTGTAAGGATGGGTTGTCACGTTCGGTAAACAATGGATCGTCAGCTTCGTACTGGGTTGCAACAGCACTTCGAATACTAAGGCCTGAAAGAGAGATCTCGTATGAGCAGAACCATGACTATCCGTTGCCGACGCAACAGAGACAGCATCGACAACGACCTCTGGCGGCAAAGACAGCTGAGAGCGAGCATGTGCTCTGTGTCCCACTTTGCCGATATGCTCAAGATGATCCGAGTGCAAAGAGCTGTAATGAAAAGAGAGGCCTGTCCGAAGGGCCAAACCGCGCGATAAATCCATCTTGTCCTCCGGATTAATATCTGGCGCGGTCGCGATTACAGCGAATCGGCCGAATCCCAGATCAAATGTGAGTCCGAGAGGTAATTTGTCTAGAAGAGGCTTTGTAGCTGAGTGCCCTGGAGAACCATAGTCTCCGACAAGGGATAGAATCTGGTGACTGACAACAATAGCATCTGGATGCCAGAGCTCCAAGCAGAAAGCATCACTGGAGCTGCGAAGGTTGAGCAAGGCCGAATACGGTACTAAGGAGGCTGTGTTTCCGGAAATTTCGTCGCAATCCACGAGGGCAGCACCATCCCCGATTATTTCCATGGACTCCATCGTGATCAATGCAGGTTCATTCAGAAACTCGGCATCAGTTTCACGAAAAAGTCGATTGCGAAGCGTTGATGATACCCCTGGAGCATACGCGAAGGAGAGTGGGCTCTAGGGCAACCGTGAGGCTATAATTCATCTTCATTCGGGAGATACCTTGAACGGAAAAGGACGTATATTGAGATGCGAAACTGGAATGTGCAGATAATGTGAAGCCATTCGTTCTGAGTTCTATCGCGAGCGGTGCAGCCTCTGACGGCTCTCTACAGGTCAGCCTCGCTCGTACTAGGCCACACTGCAAATCACAAGTCAAGCGTGGAAACCCTGAAATATAGGAGCTCGACGGCCGCGGGGGGTTTGGTTCCTACGCTTGGGGGGTACGCGGCTGCAATCAGCGACTGCAAATGATCAACATGTTCATTGACTTCCAGAAAGTCGACAGTGACATAGCAAGTCACGACTTGTGCATTAGGATCGCCGTTCATAAAAGGAGAGGGCTGGAGCCAGGGAGAGGGCCACTGAGACACTAGACAACGCACATTGGTCCTGCCGACTAATAGCATGCGGATAGATTGGACGTCGGCCTCTCGCTCTAAGATAAAGTGTTGCAGTGACAGAAGACAGTGTAGATGCCCGCAATCATAGTTCTCTGGGGCTTTATTCTTGCCCGCTGAAATTTGTTGTCGATGATTCTCGCAAGCTGCATCGCAGTGACTGGCTGAGACCGAAAGGTTCTGAACAATAGCGTGATATGTGGTCTCCCGATAAGCCGAGGTGACGGAACACGATATTTTAGATATTGTGATTTTCGCGTTCTTGAAAATGGATAACAAAGACTTCGGATTTGCGTTAACGGATTTCTGTGTAAGAGAGGATGCGAAACATACAGTGTCTTTTGTGTCTTTGAGACGGACGGGAGAATGGCCAAATGGTAACCTTCTGTTACGTATGGATGTCTGGAGAAGCAGTCAGGAATAAAACAGTGATATACCTGCGTGATCTCACCGACAACGACCCAAAAAGAGGAGAAGGGGTCAGTGGTGGCGAAATCCGCAAGGAGCTCCAAAATGAAGAATCTGAGCGTGCTGACATCGCAGAAGTACTCGACGAGAGGTGGGATTCTGGAGTCGTTGGGCTTAACAAATGGACAGTCGGCACTGGCGAGGATGGATAATCAGCAGACATTGGTTGGGTCGGATTATCGTCATCGAAGACACGAGAGCCTCTGGATTGCTTGACTTCATCCAGAAGTACACTGAGCGCCCTCCAATCGAGGACACAGTCGCCTACAGAAAGCGACGTTCCTAAGCTCCTTGGTTCTATAGTCCCTTCTCTGGGATTGAAGGACAACGATGACTTGAACAATGCAATTCCCGGCAGACGAAGGAAGTGAGTGACTGGATCTCCTTGAGAACAAAGTTTTTGACATGCAGCCTGTGCAGAACTCACCATGTATGTCAGGTGCAATACGCAATGAGCCGCCGATATTAGTGAGGTTGAGGGAAAAAAATGCAGTACCCTGCGCCTGACCCCACGCCCTATTCAGTGTCCTCTTGAAGCTATTTGTCAAACGACTTCTCCATGCTCCAACGTGTAGTCTGTTCCTCGATCTAGGCGCGCTGAATCGCTGAGGGACATCCATGACGTTCGCCAGTTGGGTGAAGGTAACCCTAGCACTAAAAAATATTTTCTCTACATTGATTTGAGTGTCGGGTCGTTCAGAGAACGTTAATGACACGGAGTTAAGTTCAAATACTATGCCCTCGAGTAATTGCGGCAGCCACCGGATAAGGATGCGAAGGAAGGCAACAGCAAACGTGCGAACCAAAGGCCTGAAATAAGGTTCAACAAGATAATACGCGTAAGCCAATGCTCGCGGGCGTGATTGGCCATGGGCGAAGGGGCAAAGTCCGCCCTAGAAAATGACCGGAGATGGGTAGGGAATTTGGGTGGGGCGTGGCTTGGGTTTAACTTGAGAATTTCTACATTCAGGCCGTGAAGCCTCACCGACAAGCCATATGTGCGCGTCCATCTGTAACTGACGCGGTCCACACGGTACGTCCTGGCACTGGTTCGTATATAAAGTCCACGAATTGAGCGGAAGCTGACGCTGCGGATCCGCATACGTTCTGAAAGCGAGGCGAGTACCCATGGAAAGACGAACGTCCTCAACACCAGAGAGAGGGTTACGAGTTCGATGACCCAAAGCATAATCGACAACAACCAAGGCAGTTGAGTGTTGTTGATCAGGAGAATGGCGAACAAGGGAGGGGATTTGATGGTCATAACTGCAAACTCTGGTGCCTTGTTTCAACAACTCGGAAAGCCATGCTAGCAATATAACAACATACTGGTTAGTTTAAGATAATGAGAAGATCAAGCCGATGACGAGATTCAGAATAGGTGCCCGAAGACTTTAGGCATCCTGTCTATGGAGAATTGAATTGTTCACGAAGGGATGTTGTTCAGCACCACGTATTGATGACTAAGCAAGCAGTATGCACCGTAAAATATACACTAAGATGTGTCACAGACAAAGAAAATGACCGGTCCGACGCGTGCGCCATTTGAATCATCGCTGCGAGCCTACTCCACTCTCACATGGCATAAGAGCGTCGGATGATAAAATTTACCAACAGGATCTTGCTGCGAGTAGTACTCAGGACGATCTCATACCTGTCCTGTGACAGTGCTATTCCTCTGTTTCCATGTCTAATACGCTAAGAGTCTGATCTTAGATGTAATCCCAGCGTATTAGGTTGAATACATACCACTCCTCAGAATTGAGCTCTGCTGGTTTGTAGGCAGAGAATGTGAAGCTTTTACCGGTGAAACTTCCGGGGTTAAAGACGTGGCAACCAGTGTACGTTACTTTATATTTTTCATACTTGTCAGCTAGGACAAGCTAGGAAGAATGTGAGATCAGATCGCATAGAGTTAATGAACGAAGTCACTCACAACAGTCGGAATCGGATATAAGCGAAGCGCATGATCATAGTCTGAAAGTGTTGGTTGGATATTTATCGTGAACGGTGACAGATGTGCTTGATCTAAGATCGACTGAACAACCTGCCGGGATTCAATCAAGTATTGTTCATGGTGTCCTGGGAGAAAGGCTCACAAATCGTTTCAGACCATCGCTGTCGACGTCCGGCTTGATGCCAACGATGTTGCGCAAAATACGAGCCATCAAGTCATCCCTAAAGACGACAATCTCCTGGTCACAAAACTTGATCCGACAAGGATTCGTCCCAAAGTGAATCTTCGGTATTTTTGCTTTTAGTTTGGCGACGAACGACGCCAAAACAGGCTTTTTGGGAAGTGTAGCATTGATCGTGATATCGAGAGGACCAGGTATAAACACAAAGTAAGTCGTTCGGAGAATCGAAGGATAAGATGAGATGAGATCAGCCAGCATGTCGAAATTTTCTGTGCCGATAAATATCGTGATCCCTTAGAAAAATATGTTACGAACCTTGATATCGCTGGATATCCCGCACATTGCCATGTGTGAGTGACCGGCTAGTGAAATTGCCACAAAAGACAACCACTTTGGGTATGAAGCTGTTTTCTATGCAATTATCGAACATTTGCTGGAGACCAATGAGTGTGCGAGGATGATCAAGCCAGACGTCCGACAGAAAGAAAAAGTGGAGGTCAGATAATTCTTCTCGAACGCGCACTGATAATTTCGACTGGAAGATGCTCAGGTAAGAATAATGAAGAGAGATCGACTCACTCACATCTTCTAACAGGGATGTCGATCCTTTTCCCAAAAAGTCGATATGACCATATACCGAGCTGCGTATTCGAATGAGGTTTCAGCCCCATTGCTGCAACCTGACTGGAGATAAAAGATAAATACCGAGAGGTGTGTCTCGGTTCACATGGAGGTTGTCCGACAGCGATAATCTCTAATGTAGCATTTTCCGTGTATTCCCCCTCTACTAAGGCAAAACACCCTTCAGTGAAGAAGCCAACACCAGGTTCATCCTACATGACGGTCAATTAATTCGTGCGACGATTTTCCAGACCAACAACACACCAATTTAGAAAAATCTAACTCGACGCTCCCATCCGAATCTTCCAGGCAAACCTTTCCTTCCTTATTATGATACAGCATCCCCAGCAGTAAGAATCTTTCACCAGCTCTACCGAGGAGTTGCTTAGTGGATTTTAGCTGCATTTTAACGGGGCTTTGAGTATAGCGCGACGGAATAACAATCTGAAAGAAGAATGAATACTTGCAGTAACTAGTTTCTCATGATCTCTCGATGGAAGCGTTGAAGGTGCAAAATGCTCGTTGCGTAAGATGCACTGCTTAATGATATCGAGTCGGTTGCGAGCGGCGTTTACGCGTGATTCGGGGCCTCCGGACATGGACAAAGTTGCGGCAGCTCTGATGGCATCGGTGTACGTTCCATTGGCAGGGCAGGCACACCTACTTCTGGAAAGTCCCCAATTCTGGCGACCAGTTCCAAAGGGGCATCTCAAATGCATTTATAAAAAATAAATGGTTGTCAGGATCCAGGAGCTCTTTATCTTCTTCTGCGGCTTGTCCTGGGTTTTGTAAAGAGTCGTAGACGCGTCTCAAGACGTCGACGGATACTTTCATGGTCGCATCTGTATGTAGCGGTCGCGGATCAATAAGTACTGTACAATGATGAAAGATATACGCGCCATCTTGCTTGCTATACTCCACGGCAAGCGCTTCGAGGCCTGAATCGATCTCTTTCTCTGAAAAATCATGCTGATCGAGAATAGCTTCCACGAGTTGCAACGCGTCGGGCCCCAAGGAGTAGCTGAATTTCCGAAAGATCTGATTGGAGTTCAGGTATCTGGCGGGTTCTATGCCAAAATAAACGAGCACCTTTAGAATCTTCCGTTGGCGCGCATCAGCCATAGGATACGATGTGCGACTTGCTCAACGGAGGTTTATAAACCTGCCACAACACGTGGTCAGAAAGACCCAAATATGATCATTGACTCGTATAGCCTTGAACATAAACGACCATGTTCTCTACGCTGGATGTCGATATACGACCTGGTAGAGGCCTCGGAAGATTCGAAATTGGTTCTAACCTAGCTTGTTATTGTCAGTCCTTCAGCCTTATCGACTACGTCTTCAGGTTCATCCCTCTGGACGGTTTTGGATTTGTTGCGCCAGCTACAGCACCTATTCCCCCAAGTCGACATTAAATATGACCCAGACGCGTCGGCAACCACACCGATCATCTTGCACCTGCGACCGCATCTTGATCTCCTCTTCTCTGGTACCCATCAACGCCTACACACCATATGTCTGCGGAGACTACGCGATTCTAACCCCCCTGTCACCCTACGTTACCAAGACATTATTCTTTCTTCCAACGTAGAAATCTTGAGGCGGGTTAGTGTCAGTCGCGCATTCGGGCCTACATATCCAGGTGATGAGCTGCGTTACCCAGGCGTGTGGTTCAGTTTCGAGGAGGATGGCATTGGCGATGGGTTGAAGTCTACCGACAGGCTCGACAGACTCAAGAAGTGAAGCGGGTCTTCATCACTCAAAAAGCCGATGATGGTCAGGATCTCGATGCGTTAGACGAGGTACTCGAGTGTCCTGTCATGGACGGTGAAATCAAACATGCTGTTATCAAGGTTTGTTCGCGAACGTCACCGCAGTTTCCCTCTAAGGCTTGTGTCTAGATTCATGATGGAATTATTCTGCATTTTTACCCAACCTCGTCCAAACCACTGCATCTGCGTCTCGGCGAGACGACTGCACAAGATCTGATGATAGACCTTGGGCCACCACCTCGTACCCATTACAAGGAAGACGAACGAATGACCATTCATTCTACAGAGAAAGATGTTGACGGCAGCCAAGACACGGACTGTAAGTTGTTTGCATGCCGACCTCGCATCTGACAATGGAACTCGCCTCAGATTTCTACAATTACTTCCAGCATGGACTGGACTTTCTCATTTCAGGTTCTGATCACATACTCAAGAAGGTCATCGTTCATACGAACGTGGTTCGTAGCTGTTGCTGCTTCTTGGGCCTACCGTTATTGATATGTGGGGAATTCTCTTTCGCCTTGTAGCCCGGTACTCCGCTTTTCCAGCGCTACAAACGGTGCAATTGGGAGATAGAGGGAAAACCAGAGGATGATGAAGATGGTGAGCAGAGTGGTTCCAAACTAGGGAAACATGATAACCGACCGTTTATAGATACTCCACCGCGCAAAAAGTTCTACGACAGGGTACGTGCAAATCGTTCCACTCACACGGACGTAGCTTCCTAACATGCGTGTCTTAGTTCGAAACAATAAGCCACTTTCTCAGTCCGCACGAGCCTCCGCCATCTATGTTACTAGACAGAACCGATGAGGAGGAAGATCTTGCGCTGCCTAATGCTACCACTCGACGTGAGTCACGCCAATTCCCTGAAGGTTGACAGCTTGGCTAAAACATTAAAGTGTTTGGTTATGACGGAGTCGTCCTAGAGGTGTCAGCATCATCCCAAGTAGTCTCCGTCACTCTATTTTAGCAATAAGAACTAGACAAGTTGCATAAAGTCTATATCTGCGAGAAAGCATCCTTCGACCGCATTTGGGACAGAGACTGAGGTGGATCGTTGGATTGGTATCAAGATGATGTGGACGGTATAAATGTTACGACGTTTGTAGGTACAGTAAACACAAATGAATCATGAATTTTCTTTTGTTTTTGATGTCGGTTTCGATTTGTCTTTGAGATACCATTTGATGAGATTCAGAGTGGCGAGTGCGTCCTCTGCAGAGGAGTGACCGACTGTGCCGTCACCAGCTTGGATTGTGATACCGAGATTCTCGCGTACCCTAACAAGGATTTTGCACACGTCAACAGGCTGATCCAGATGAAGGCGAAGGTGAACGTACAGATCCTTGAGCGACCTGCGATATGGTGCGCCGGCCCGATGGGGAAAAAGAATGGACGTATCGACACAGTTATGATGGACGATTCGGAGTGCTTTTAGATCATTTTCAAGTGCATGTCCGACCAGTATAGTTTCCTTGCTCAAGAGGGAGTCCAATGCCTTTCTGATAGAATCGAGAGAGAGCAAAGCCTTGGATTGAATTTCGGGTGTTATCCCAGAAAACCGTGTAATGTAATCGCTGATCTGGCGTTTTAGTTGACTGAAAGACGGAACAAGTCAAGCACACGCACATAACCTCAACACCTTCATCCATCTTGACGGGTTGGTCGAAAACCTCTTTACCGGCACCATCTACCACAGAGACACGGGCAATGCGCGAGCCACCCGTTGTATATATCATCTCACAATCGAGAGCAACAACATCCAAAGCAGACTTGACCTGATCGCCCGGTAGCAGATATGAAAAAGCATGGCGAGAATGAAGAATCTCCGCTTTTGAGTCGTAAAAGACATGAGGTCCATGTGTGCAACCGTCTCCGTCCATAGAGCGCGAACAGCAATTGTAAATCCGAGTTCGTGCTCCTGAATGGAGAATTGGTCATAATCTGGCAAGAAAGTATAACACAAAGGACAAATTACCATTGATCGTGGTGTAGTACAGTCTTCCCCAGTGATATACACATTCCTCCGCCTCTTCCCTGCGCTTGACCATGAACGGTTGGCTACAGCGTTCGCATTTCGCCACCTTGCCTTCCAAACTGGGCTCGTCGCTGCCCGGTCCTTCAGGGATCTCAATCACGTATCCCCACTTCACTAAATCCTCCTTGGAATGAATGTATGGCTCCAGGGCATTGCGAGTAAGGTGAAAGTTATCAAGCGAGCTGCGGACCTCGGCACGAGCAGTAAGCTCTCCCTCAGTGCCAACAGAGGGATGGGATACGGAGTCAGGAGTGGGTCGGCGTTTCAGCGCCGCAACAGACTGGATGACTGCCTGGAAAAGCTATAGCAGAGATGGAATTAGAGAATGGACGTCCTCACATTCCGATAGGTCAATTTGCTGGACTTGGCGTAAATTTCCTCTTCTTGCTTGAGGGCGTGCTCAGATGCGATGCTCGGTTTGGCAGACAAAATCTTTCCGTAGAGCACGGTGAAATGGTCGAATAGTGTTTTCAGCATCGCCTTTGGAACTGGATCAATTTGGCTAGAAGTACTGTGAACGAGCGGGCAACAAACCTGTCGCACTGGTAATGGAACCTGCGATTGAGCTGGATTGATCCGGAGGACTGGAACGCCATTCTACACTCTGGATGAGCGAATATCTGAGAAATATTGCAGGCGACATACGGTGGTTTGAGATGCAGAAGGGGTAGGAGGTTTCGGACGGCGGTCGGTCTTCTGGACTTTCCTCGGTGGCTCAGCTGGCGACGATGGCTGTGTGAGGGATGGTACGGGGCGTTTAGATGGTACGGTGGGCGAGACCGTTGAGACTGGCAGCTCCACTGGGATGTTGAGCGGTTGAACGGCAGGGAGGTCATTGCTGTGGGAGAAAATGCATGGCGAGCGAGTGCAGCTATCCTTTGCGGGGCAAGGGAGCGAGCGGAACAGACCAAGTGAGGAGAACATGATTGCTGCTCATCGATGTTAGCGGTGAGTCCCAATCTGGGAAAACATGTGACCAAGGGACCCAACGTTTTTACGCGCAGCATTGATGATGGTGCCCTGCGCAGGGTCCTGCCATTCTGCGCGTCCCCTGCGAACACTCTTCCCATCGTACCATAATGTCTCAAAAATCGCCCAAACCTCGAAAACGAGCGGCGTCGTTGAAGCCGTCGACCAACATCGAGTGTGTCGTCCTGATTGAGCGTGATGACCCCGCTTCGGCTGCTGACGATATTATGATCATTCTGCGACAGAAATGATCCAACGCACCACCTCACAGGCCCATTTTTACCCCAGACGTAGGATACCATAACGTCTCTTATAATAATTTTATTCTTCATGCTAATTCCCGCCAGACCGCTTGGTTCCTCGACTCCGGAAAGGAGTGCTTCCCCCGTCTACGTCAACGGCCGACATGTTCCACACCACGTCAGTGTCTCGCCTTGGTTGCGTTGGGCGGTCCAGCCCGGTGCGTTATTGACTCACTTCTACCCCGGACGCAGACTAACACCTGCTCCGCGTTAGCATCCGCATTCAAACTACTCCTCGTGCCTGTCATCTTGTACCTCAATTGGGAGGTGCTTTCGCCTTATGTCTCACCTGGAATACCAAATCCCTTTGCGTGCTTCTTTCTTTTGTCAAACAAGACGTCCACGAGCACACCCGAGCAGCCACGATATGCAAAGAGTTACCTAGACCTTGTGTTCATAGCATATCATGTGGTTTTCTTCTCACTTATCCGCCAGCTTGTCACCGTCAATTTGTTCAGACCGGTAGCGCGGTTCTTCAGGATCCGGAAGGAGGCCAAGTTGGATCGCTTTGGCGAACAAGGTTACGCCCTCTTGTATTTCGTGATATTCGGAGCTTGGGGATTCGTGCGTCTTGTCCTTGGCTCCAAGAGCGCCTGTTAATTATGAAAATGCGCAGCGCATCATGTCTCAACTCCCAACATGGTGGTATAGAACAGAATATTTTTGGATCGGTAGGCAACATGTTGGATCGCTCCCTAGCTGAACCTAATCACGTTTGCAGATTACCCACACTGGGACATGATCCCCGAACTGAAACGATACTATTTAATGCAAATGTCTTATTGGTGTCAGCAATTGCTTGTTCTGATACTCGGTCTCGAAAAGCCAAGAAAGGATTATCACGAACTTGTTGCGCACCACTTTGTCACGCTGTGGCTGGTCGGGTAGGCATCTGTAGTTCAAACCCTCAGCACGATATTGACGAAAAGTCATTTACTAGGTGGAGCTATTTAGTCAACCTCACGATCATTGGCAACGCTGTCTTCATGAGTATGGATATACCCGATGTATTTTTAGCCGTAAGACTTTTTCCTGAGGCCACCTTTTCATGCTAACATACGCCTCTTCTCTAGTTCTCGAAGCTGCTCAACTATATTCAATGGGAGCGGGCCAAAGTCTACGCATTCGTCTTTTTCATTTTCGTTTGGACGTACGTGATTCCATTTCATTGCCATAGTACAACTAAAATTTGGTTATAGATATTTCCGTCATTATCTGAACTTCCGGATCCTGTGGTCGGTGTGGTACGAATTCCACCTCATTCCGTAAGCTCATGTCATCTCCAAGACCATGCCTTCGGCTGATCATCCATTTCGAAAGAGAAACCTCTAAACGATGGGCAGCTGCCGACGGTGTATATCTAGTTCCCTGGATGCGATATCAAGTATTCGCACCGCTCGTCCTTTTGCAGCTTTTGAACGTATTTTGGTATTACTTGATGATGCGCATACTTTACAGGTCAGTTTACTCCTGCATCCGTAACCCTCCTAGTATGCTACCCATTTGACTTACCCCCCATCTTCTTCCCCGTAGAGCGTTGACTTCTGACAAGGCCGGCGATGAACGTTCAGATGAAGAAGATGAAGGGGAAGATGACGAAAAGAAGAAAGATTGAGAAACTATTTCGCTGGTCGACGATGTCACGCCGCTCGTAGATAAAATCGGTTACCGGAGACGACATATCCTCGCTATACATCTGCGCCTAATATACAACGAAAGCCACACAAGAGAAGACGAATACCTGAACGGGATGTGAACGCTACTTGTTCATTGGAGGCAGCACTCCCTCTTCATCGGAATAATCGCTGTCTTCTTCGAATGGTTTGAATTGGACTTGGACGCTGTGCGGCTTGGTGCGGTCAGGCCATCTCTTCTCTCTTTGCGCGTCGACAGGATCACCGCTTGCCATCGACATCATTGCCTGCAATGTATACTGTCGACATGCGTCAGAGAAAAACATCAAAAGAAAGATGAAGACGGACATATGCGTCATTTCCGGCATTGTGGAGATATAAAGTGGGTATCTGAAGAAGGTTGCAGGTTTGACCGAGGGATCTGCGAGTGCCTACGCCGACCCCTTCGAGAGCCCCGAACAGATCAGAAGTGTCTACGACGTATAGGCCTGAATGAGGCATCGCATCTGGCAAAACATATGATAAACCGTCCAAAGTAAGGCCGACTGCGGATGATTTGAGGTATCTAGATTATGGTCAGGTGAACTCTGAAACAGCGAACAGGCTCGGAACACTCGCTTTATGTCCTGGTTGTTGTCATGGAACACGAGGAACAGAGGCCCGTCTTGGGACAGCTGACTGAAAAGCTCTTGGATTTTGGATTTCAGATGGGATTTCTTGATCAGCTCGCTTGTGCCAAAATTGTAGTTCTGCAGACGGCCAGACTTGTCAAGAGCATTACGAAGAGCAAAGGATAGAAGCAACGCACGTATCGGTGTTCTGGCACATATTTCGAATTGCGGTATTTCTGGTTCTCGTCAATGATCCAATGGCCATGCTTCTGAAATTCTTCTCCGTTCTTCCAAGTCACGTAACGCCACCCAAACTCAGTCAAAACTGTATGCTCTAATTCCCAGGCCTCAAAGTCAAGAGAACACCATGCGCCGGATTTTTCGGCCCAGAAAGCTCGGATGCGTTCAAAAATATCCCTACGGGACGTGAGCGCCTGATTGGAGCCTTTTAGGCGCTTGTTGTTCTTATCGATTTGCTGTGGACGGCATCGTTTAGATGGTGGTCCTAGACGAAAGCAATATATATATGGACTGACCTTGAGAGCCTGGCGCAAAGAACCACCGTCAGGATAGACCATGGGAAACACACTACGCAGGTTGGACTCGGTGAGCAGACAGTCGGAATAAGGGAGTGGAATGGTCTCTTTTGTCAGCTGCATCGCGTGGAGCCAGTATCTAACATAGTCGACCTGAGCTGAAGAGAACAATAGACGCGATTCGCCGCTCTCAAACGTGCCTTCGAGGACGGGTCAGATGCCCGTCACGTTGGAATCTTGGAAAGTAACATCTACATACCCATGTAGAGCTGGACGCCTTTTACACCTTGAACGTGGAGTGGGTGGTCTGGGTGTACGAGGCAATCGTGCGCTATGAGGACGCGTCAAGATTGTCTCGTTGGATAGGTGGAAAGGGCGCTGACCCAGGATGGCCTTGAGGGGACGGGCATCTTCTTGGTTCGGCAATGCTTGGTGCCTGCGATGTAATATTACAATCAAGCTGTTTATCGACGAAAGACGCGTCGATGAGGACGGACCACTCGAACCAAATGTCGGTGTAGCGATAATAGCCAGTGATGATGGACGTGGACATGATCTAAGCGGGGTTGGCTTCCTATTTTGGACACTGTGGTCCCTTTGGTTCGACTTGCCTGCTACCTTCTTCGCTCCCATGGCCCAGCAGACTCAGCGCCGCGGTGCGGGCTCCTCGAAGCGCAGGGCACCCGCAACGCACTCTGACCCACCCACACCAGCCACGAAGCGCACAAAGACCGCCACCGCGCGCAAGAGCACCGGCGGCCGCCCACCGCGGCAGTCCAACGTGTCCGTACAAAGTGCACAAGGTTGACACCACGCGTCTTCGCGTCTGCCCTCAGTCTGCTCTCAAAATCAGCCATGCTAATGCGCTCTCATTTTCAGGTGCACCCAGTTCTGCTGCGCGTAGGAAGCCACACCGGTATCGTCCCGGAACGGTGGCATTGCGCGAAATTCGAAAATATCAAAAGAGCACTGATTTGTTGATACGAAAGCTACCTTTCTCCCGCGTGGTACGCAGCCATCCTTGGCTCCTACTTTGCTGTGACTCCTTTAACCAATGTGGAAGTAGGTTCGGGAAATTGCACAGGACATGATTACAGACGAGAACGATTACAGCACCGCAGGGCTTCGCTGGCAGAGCTCGGCTATTCTCGCTCTGCAGGAAGCTACTGAAGCATACCTTGTCCATTTATTCGAAGATGCGTATGTGGCGGACCAGCTCTTTTGTCACATTTTCAAACCACGTCTCACTCTCGCAGAAACCTTTGCGCGATACACGCAAAGAGAGTAACCCTCATGACGCGTGATATACAACTCGCTCGGCGGCTACGCGGTCCCTGGGGAGGTCTGGCATAATTGTGTTTATTTTTTTTTTTATTGGTGCTCAAGGCTCTCCAAGAGAATGAGAGGTGATAATGTCACTGCGTTGAATGTAGGATATGTAGTTGATGGCATCTATAGAGATTATTTGTCACTCCGTTAATCCTTTTCGCCCCTCTGCGTTCTGTCAAAAGAGAGAAATAAGCACAACATCGCAGAGAACGGCAGAAAAGAGAAATTGTGGTCATATTAGATCAAGAACGACTCAGGAGGACCCATCCAGCCTTGTAAAGCATTGTGGGGATCCCTCGCCACCACTATTGTTTTCATCCCACATCTTACATGAGCGGCGACCTACCATTCTCGCGTTGGGCTTTGATCTTTGAGGCATATTGCTTCCCATTCGCAGCGGGAGGATTTGAAGATGGCGTCTGGGCGGGTTGAGGCGATGATGCTTCGGGAAGACGCCTCCTGCGCTGTATATCCATCCAGTCAAACATCCACGTTTGCAGCAAGCCAAAGGCTGCCGACGTGACCCAATACAGTGCGATGCTCTGAAAGAAAAAAAAAAGTTATTGCGGATCTGGTTGGATGAAGAGATCATGCCCCACGCCCGGAGTGATAGCCGCGACCACGATACGCGCGATAGAGAGCATCCTCAAACCCGATTTGACGATCTTCTTCGGTTGTATGACAGGCCCTCCGCCCTCGGCGCGCCTCTTGGCATTCTTCTCTTCGATCTGACGTATGCGTTCCCGTTCTGCCGCGTTCATGACCCAATTTCCGGATTCGACGTTCGCCATGGTCAGGACACCAAGGACGATCGGAAGCGTCATTGTTGGGTCTGGGTGAGCGAGAGTCGTCAGAGTCAAGAATGATTCTGCATCGAAAGGTGTCGGGTCCACTGAGAGCCGGCCAAGCGCAACGGTCATGAACAGGAACAGAGGAAGCTGTGAGAGAGGTGGGACGATGATGGGCGGATAAGGACTGCAATTGTGTTCTTTGAAGAGCTCCTTCCGTCGTGCAGTGAGCTGTGCGCCATTGAACGTGTAAAGACAACAAATATGGAGGGAAAGGTCAAATGCACGGACCACTTTTATCGAACGTTTTGTGTGGTATTCCTGCAGGAACTTTTTGTCTCCACGTATGCCATCTTTCTTCATCTCCTCCAAGACCCGTTTAGCCACGATCGGCTTCAGCCTTTCGATTTCAGGAAGGACCAACTCCTCAATCCGCCATGAGCGTCTCCGACCCTTCAAAAGAACAATTAGCACATGCAACAACTGATTGCAAGATAGCCGCACCCAGATTGCAACGGGAAGGAGGGCAAAACGCGTTGCGAGTGTGACGAGTATTATTGTCGTGGAATAGGGCGGAAGAGCTGGGGGTAGAGGCAAGGCGATGGCGAGGTCGAGGAAGCCATCACAAAAAGCCTGCATGAAGAAGCGGCGGGTACAAGGAGTCGATGGTGCCACACGACGCGCAAGACATGAGGAAGGGATCTGTCGGAGGCGCGAAATGCGGTTCAGTGTCAACATGGACTGTAATCCCTCGACACACGTGACTTTTGCTATCAAGGCGGATCATGGAGTGCGCATGTTAACTCGACGTTAGGCATATCATAATAGTCTCTTATGTGCTCCCCGAACCCCCTCGTCGTGCTATCATCCCCTCAATCCCTCAAAAGAGCATCTGGTGCGGGTACTGTCCTTTCGACAGACCCCAGCTTGCCTTGAGGTATTTCGAGAGATTTTCAGACTTCTTCACCGCCGCCAAAACAGCCTTGTCCACCTCCTTCTGATCTGCACTCCTAGATTCTGAAATTGGTTCCTTTGCCTTTGGCTTGCCGTCCTCGAAGAACTCTTCCTCTGCCGACCGTGCACCTTTCGCAGTTCCCTTGGCAAAGTAGGCATCGTTGATCTTCTCATCCATCTGAATTTAATATCATGTCATAAATGCGGGAATCAATACGCTTGAGAAAGACATGGGCACGCACCTGAAGCCCTCCAGATCGATTTTGGTAGAAGTGGCAATGACGTAGGCCTGGTTTACCCGTCTCAAAGGCACGCCATTGATCTTGTACGGACCCGTTATCAACAAAAGTCCGCTATCCAACTGCTTGAGGAAAACAACGCGCTTCCCTCGGAAACGACCGGCCAACAGATGAGGACGGTACCAGGCGTGATAGAGGGGCGAAGGGCGGTGGGTTTCGGGGATTTACGTGACTTTTTCGGCTGGCGGACATCCTCTGCGGGGTAGAATCGCGGGGCTTTCGAGGTGGGCACGAGACGCTTTCCACCATTCTTCTCACCACCCACGCTCTTCTCGATGGTCTCTATGGGTGTCTCGACGGCGGGTTTTTCAGATTTTTTGTGGCCCTTGTACAGGGCGCGGCGGGCATACACCTGGGACCGAGAAAGGCGTCCGATACCAGGGACGAGTTCCTTGCTTCTGGCCATCTGTTTCAAAAGTTGAGAACTGCGCAAAGACAGCTACTGCAAACGAGATGTACAGACCTTGTTCTTGAGGTCGTTCTTGAGGCCGTTGCCGATTGCTGTTCAAGTCTGACTCGGTCACGCTTCATGTGGCTTGGAACCTGCACAGTTTCACTCGGCAATCGCCGGCATTCCGATAAGATAAGATAACTGTCTCATCAAACGTGATCCTTCGCCTCGTGATGACATTGACCGTTCACCCTTTCTTCCGTACGTCATGTCCCCGCCTGGTGCAGCTGAGCTACGCGACGATGAACGCGTTATTGTCTGGTTTGATATCGACAATACATTATACTCTGCCAGCTCCAAGATCTCACATGCGATGGGCGAACGCATTCATTGTCAGTCCTATAGTCTTGCTGCTATTCGGTCGCCTAAGCCTGGCGTTTCTTAGCATACTTTGTCGGTCTCGGACACACACACGAAGAGGCTTCCGAACTACACCTACGATACTACACGCAATACGGCCTCGCTCTCCGCGGTCTGACCCGACATCATGACATCGGTAACGTAATCTACCAACTGACCTTCTCCAGTTCCGCATTTCTCAATCACACTTTCAGACCCTCTTGACTTTGATCGCAAGTGCGATGGATCCTTGCCGCTTGAAGAAATGATCAAGTATGACCCAAGAACGCGGAAGCTTTTTGAAGACATTGACAGGAGCAAAGCACATGTGTGGGCATTGACGAACGCATACCGCCCGGTGAGCGTCCTGAAACAATCACTTTGGTCGACTAGCTGAATGGTGGCAATTGAAGCATGCTGAGAGAGTGCTTCGCATACTCAAGATCGAGGATCAAGTCGATGGCCTCGTCTATTGCGATTATCAGGATCCAGAATTTTCCTGCAAACCAGAATCAGAGTACTACCAAATGGTATGCTGGTGTGTGAATCGATCGCTAATGTTGACACGAGCAACTTTGATCGCAGGCCATGAAGAAAGCAGGTGTTTCTGATCCTTCCAAATGCTATTTCGTCGACGACAGTCGAGGAAACATCGATGGCGCGCGAGCTCAGGGCTGGGCCCATTGCGTTCACTTCTGCGAAGAGGGACTAGAATCTGTGGAAGGCGGCAGGATGAAACAGATAAGCAGCGAAAGGGCGAATTATGCACCAGACGAAGCCGTCAAAGTCATCGGACACCTGGATGAACTAAGGACTGTTTGGCCGGAGATCTTCAAGCAATCATGATACCAGGAATACCTGTAGAGAGACACACATAGAGGAACGTTGTACTGTACATTAATGTAGATTTAGGATCATAATATAAATTTGTTTGCAAACAAAGCGGGCTGTCAACTTGATGGCGATGACGTTAGCTCCGCCCCAATTTCTGAGATGGAGTACAGACCACGCTATCCGCAGCCATTCACCCTGGCAGAGGTTATCGCATTGGATATCTCTGTGATTGCTGAAGGTCTAGTCTACTGGCTCTAAAGTCCCTCTCAAGCGCCTCACGACTTGCGCAGAGATTTCACGGTTACGAAACTCTCTTGAACATCTGCGACGGACGCAGGCGGAGCTGAAGGAGTTCATAGCCACCGAAGATGAGGATCCAGAATTGAAGAATGCCTTTGAGGAGAACGAGGTCGTCATGTGAGTGACAATTTGCCGCCCTCATGACAAGCGCTGAACAGATTTCAGTGGGTCGCAAGAAGAGCGGATCAGCATCCTGAGGATGGCGCTGGCACAGAAGGGCGTTCCTACAAGCCACGAACATTATCGAAACTATGGCGAACCAGAACCGACGCCGGCTGACGAGGGGCAGAATGAGGATGGGGAGGGGGGAGGCATACATCTCTAGATGCATTTTCCAGATGGCGACAAGTTCCCCAATTAGTTGAATGTATTACCAGAAACGGAAATCGTATATTTTGAACTACTACCAAAAATTCTTTTCGTCGGTGCGCATCCTTTGTCGCTGGCGAACAAGATGGAACAGAGGTATGATGGGTATCAAAAGTTCGTTGGGTGCGTTCAGCATTTGCCCCAGTTATTCGCAGAAGCGACACAAATGACTCGTTTTAAGCGCCTTGACATCGGCGGTGAAACGCGAGCTGGAGATTCGGAAACAAAACTCACAATTTGCCTTAAAAGACGGAGAAAGAGTTAAAATTTGCGAGGTGAGTGCAATACAAGCTGACAACAATAACATGCAAGATTAATCGCTGACAGAGGGACATCAATAGGTTATGCCGGTCCTTTAGCAACTTGCGAGAGGCCAATCGGACAGATTTGTTCGTCCGTGAGACAGAAGACATCCCTTCCTTCTCTTCCTACCTCGATGCCATGAAAGAGTGGATCAAATGCGTAGAATGCGTTAAAGGCCGGTACGCGGAAGCGTTCACCAGAGTTACAGAGCCGAGCCTTCCAATGTGGGTCGGACAAGATACGGAAAAAGAGGGCCACCATGCTAGTTATGAAGGGTTGCAACAAGCAGCGGCTCATCGTAGGCATCATGACAGCTTCATCACATGGGAAGGCGCAGCCACCGACATAGATCAACAAATCGAGCTCAATGCCCGCGTGCGCGCTCTGGAGCTCCAGATCACCGCGGTTGAGGAGAGTGTAAGAAAACAAAGGGTGTTGAGACGGATCTTGATTCAGGATGATGCCGCGAGGACGTTGGCACGAGGCGCGACCGGCAGTCACCCAGCGTTGGAGAACAAGGCTCTTTCGGCGTCCAGCAAACAGTCCAGTGTGGAGCCAGGTCAGATAGCGGAACGACAAGATGTCCTCAGGCTGGAGGTAAGCTTGACGTGCTTCTTTTCAAAGAGGGCCTTCGACTGATTCTGTTGCTGCGGGAATCTCACAGCGTCTTCGAGCGGCAAGCAGGAGAAATAAAACAGTTCTCGTCGGACTGTCAACCGCGATGAATGAGATCAACTCGGATTTCTACTCCAACGATGTGCCACACCCGGCCGCGATGGCCCGAAATGCCATTCACGATCTGGTTGATGCGGAGATGTATGCGATCAAAAATGCGCTGGAAGACGAGCTTGATGAAATCTGGAGGACGACGTGCGCGTCCGTCGCACACGACATTCAACAAATACTCGTCGTAGTCGAATCTGTCCGCAAATGGTCGACTGCTTCACCGCACTCCGACGAAACGTAGATCATCGCATTTTTCAGTCACTCAAAGCACTTCTACTCGATACATGTACTTATTAGCATGGTAACCCAATACACATGACGTGCGTCAAACAAACGTGGGAGATGCTATTTTTGCGCTTGCGGCCCCATCAGACTGTCTTCAACTTCTATGGTTACCATTATCAATTCGCAAGTCGAAGAACGTGGCCAATAAGGAGCGTCCAATTCGATATGTGAGAAGCATTGACTATGTATGTAATGTGGAATGTGTTGTGTAGAGCATGAGCAAAGACGACTAGAACGGTCAAGGAGAAAATGTAGGAGGGAGATTCGTGAGAGTGAGAAACGTTATAACTCGAATATAACATAGTGCTTAAGAAGATGGAAACGAGCGTGGAAGGAAAGAGCGACCCAGTACGTAGAGTACAACCAAAAACAAAAAGAGAGACTGAGTGAGGAACGAGTCATGAACACGGATCACAAAGAAGAGAGGATAGAACTAATATAGGGACAGCACGGAGCGTTTTGTAAAACTTTGCTGCGTCCGCTGCTATGTACGTACCATACTGGAGAGAGTAAAAATCAGATCCAGACGCAATAAGATAATTTAAAGAGTCCCGGCTTTGAAACGATGATGACGACAATGACACAGAAATGAGAACTAAACATAGATGTAGAAATATGAGCAAGGAGCCAGCAAAGGTCCTGGGCGACGTCGACTACCCACAGCGCAGTTCTGTCAGATGACGACGGTCTGTCTTCGACCACGGCCTCTAGTGGCACTTGTATCCGAACCAACGTTCGACGGCATTTGAGGCGTAGCCATCCCGTTTGGTAATCTTCCGTTTTGCGATGGTAACCCTGTCCACGGACTGAGCGGCTCCGAGCGACGCTGATGCTGCAGTGGGGACGTTGGCAGCGGTGCCGCCGCCGACTGCGTTCTCGTAGGATGGGGGCGATCCCGCGCGTGCTGTGAGTTCATGCGCTGCCGTTGGTATTGCTGCGCGTTGTTTTGCGGAGCAGGCAGACTCGAGCGCCTGGAGTCTCCGCTAGGATGCTTGTCGTGTCCGGATCGCGCCTGAGCCGACCTCGAAGCTGGCAAGGATGCAGAATGTCTGTACTCGGGACGTTCAGGATAGGATGATGAAGACGATGAACGAGGATGCTGGGAGGACGGGGAGGCTACGCTCACGCGTTCTCTACTTGAATTCGCCGAGGACGACAGCCGCCCTCTATTGGGAGAAGAAGAACCTGAGGAACCGGAAGATGTTTGGCCGTGATGACGCGAGTAGTCCTGCAACATGAATGGCGGTGTAGGTGGAAGCAAGGGCATATCCATCATGACGAATGCGGGTATCATAGTAGGTACTGTAGGAACCGGAGGAATCATATTCAAGCTCGAATTGCTTCCAGACCACGCAGGGAATGACATCGCACGCTCCGCACCAATCACAGACTGGCGTAGCGATGAGGAGGAACCTGTGGCAACCGAATTGCGCTTGTAACCGTTGCTGGGAGGTCCGCGGTGGTGGCGAACGTCATCTGAAGAAGACTGACCCGAGTAGGCAGAAGGCGGGCGAGAGCTGCCACGAGAGGAAGAGCTGAGAGGCGGCGACGAACCGAAGGGAACTTGCAGCGTCGGGAGGGCACCATCCGAGGCGTCTTTCCGAGAGAATGAAGTAAGGGAAGTCGACGATGAGGTAAACTCGGGACCAACCCTAGATTGCCTTCGGGAATCTGGAGGACGCGATCGATTACGTTCCACTTCTCGCGCAAAAAGAGAGGGAGAAGATGGAAAAGGACCTGTTAATCCACTGTGATTGATGGTAGATGGTACGCCGCCTGCCCTCTGCGATTCCCGCCTGAGCCTAGCCGCTACGACTTCCTCGGTATAATATCTGTGTTTTTTCTCCTCCATAGCTATCTTCTCTTTTTCCCATGTTCTGCGATCCTGTTCCAATTCGGCACGCTCTGCAGCCACCCTCCTTCGTTCATCTTCGATCCGTGCTCTTTCCTCCATGGCACGTCGTTCATTCTCCATGCGCAGGAACTTGGCCTTTTGTTCTCTGTTCTTCTTCATGCGAAGGACATAACCCAGCGGCACGCCGTCCTCTTTATCATCTTCAGCAAACCGAACTCCGCGCTTCACCGGAGGGTCCGTCACTGTCGGAACAATTACAGGCGAGATGACAGGGGAGTGCTCGTTTCGTAACGGCGATGGGGCTGTGATGTACGGCGGAGGCCGAGAATGGCCGGGGGCTAGAAACAACATTAGCACATGAGGATCAGGGCAGAGGTCGTGCTTACATGAGGGCAAAGATGAGGTAGAAGAGGATGGTGATGATGGTGCTAGGACTGCTTGAGGAATATATTCGCTAGTCGGCGGTATGTCAATGGCCAAGGTGGTGTGCGGCGCAGCTGGCGCGTGGTCGGCCAGCTCGAGACCGATCATGGCATCAATGAACTCGGAGTATTCGAGCGCAG
Source organism: Macrocybe gigantea (assembly GCA_011319805.1). Classification (NCBI taxonomy): domain Eukaryota; kingdom Fungi; phylum Basidiomycota; class Agaricomycetes; order Agaricales; family Callistosporiaceae; genus Macrocybe; species Macrocybe gigantea. The sequence goes on from SJRY01000263.1 coordinate 527,105, forward strand.
CAACAGCCAGTGATGGTCCAATGATGCGTTGAGGAAAAATGGCGCCATCGTCTGAAGGAACGAAAACGACGTTGCGGTCTTCGAAACAAGGACGGGACACCCAACGCTGAAGACCTCTGCTAGAGGAGAAAACCGTCGTTGCCTTTGACGGGTAGGGCTCGTCGAAAGGAGAATCGAGGGGCCGGGGAGTTGTGACGGAGGAAACGCGCCAAGTTGCAAGATGATCTATGGAAAGCTGTTCAGCGGGTGTGAGAACGAGGTTCGGGTCCTGCAGGCGTTTTAGGATGCGTGTTTTGAGCATGGCCGATTGGAACGTATTTTGGCGGGGCAGGTGATGGCGTCGATTGCAAGAACGAGGATATGTGAACGGAGAATGGGATAATTGAGAGAAGGGAGTGGGCGCTTGCACAGGGACGAGGCTGTTCTTTGTCAGGACAATGAGGTTCTCGCGAGTCTGGGCGGGCGAAGGCGTGGGCAAGGAATGCTGGGAGAGCGAATTTTGTGACAAGGATTGAGGGTGGTAAACCTCGGGTTGTTCGTACTGGAAGTCGGGAGGTTCGTCAGAATCGTCTTGTTGCGGGTTGACTACCTGGACTGAGGGTCGTTCCCATGACTTGTGTTGCTTGAGAGTGCCGGGCTTGAGCCAAGACATCCAGGATTTTTTGGACGAGGGCTGCTTAGACATGATGACGAGCTGATTGTGGTCATCTTCTGGCGTTTGTGGGCATAAACTTGCGGAGCCGCTGGACGACGAGGCAGAGGAATGTGCCTGGTCGGTGAGGTGGGGTGGATCGCTGATGGGGTTGGCGGGAACAGTGGACGCAGGCTTGTCGTGGTTGTGCTTGTCGCGCTTTGAGGAAAATACGGATGCAAAGCGACGCATAGCTGGAGGTGAAGTGGATCACAGTGACATTGGATGTGAGAGAGACGGTGCTGGCGAGGCAGGAAGCGAAGAAGTCGGCAACGAGCGACGGCGCCTTGCGATGTGGAGAAACAAAGGACGGGGCGCGCAATAGCGTTCGGTTGTGAGATGCGTCGTTGAGAGCTGGGTTTGACCCAGAGCCAGAGAGTAAAGGATGGGACGAGGAGAAGAAGAAGAAAGGAGAATTAGGAGGGAGGCTGACCCGTCATCATGTTCATGTCAGACATTTTCCATTTTCGGTAATACGACTTTTTGCCAATCGTCTTTCAAACGACTCTACTACTCCTTCCAAATAATTTCGGGGTACTCCAGTCCACGACGCTGCACGAACAATCAGAGCATCGTACTCGTCGTTCACTGCGCCCATCAAGTCTTGTCTGATGTACACCCGGTACATCTCTCCGGGCTTACCCGCTTCGTCTTCTTCACAGATTTGCATTCCTTGGAGCTTAAGCAGTTTATCCTCATCCATCTCATCATCGCATGACGTCGTTCGCCCCTGCAGCGGGAAATAGTTCCTGAGCACTCCGTCTGCACGCGTCAGCCAACCGGCCTCCACCGTCCGACAAGATCGCGGCTCACCAGTCCCGCTCTCATCCTCGGCCAACAGTACCCGCTCGCAAAACCGTATGTACTCGTCCATCATTCCGTCGCTCAGATCGCCCGCGTTCCTAGACAGCGCACTTCGTCAGTTCCGATGTGGCCTATCTCAGACAATTCGAGAACCCACATCCTGCTGTGCGAGTCAAACATCGCCATCTTCTTGTGCGATTCTTCTTCATCTATCTGCCTCAGCAGTCCCAGATACTCGTCGATCTGGGGAAGAGTCCGTGCTGGATCGTCGGGGTCTCGAGGCTGCCTTAAGCTCATCCTTAAGCTTTCCAATCAACTGCCATGAGTGTTTGCAATCACACCTCAATCTCCCATCGAACCCATACACCATCTTCAACACCATCATTCCAGCACTGATCAGCCCGACCTCAGGGGGTGCGTTGTCATAATTATGCGAAGACGGGTCAAACGCTCTCCTCCGGTCTAGTCCCGGTGCCAAGCTGTAGTGCAGCGTCAATGGCAGCCCGAGTGCCTTGGCGAGTCGCTTCGTGAGCATGTATAGCGTAGCTTTCAAACCTCCGGCTTTAGTATCTCATCTCATTGGGAACCAGGCTGATACACACGAGATCCGGCCAGTCCTTGAGAAATGATTTTCCATAGCATAGGCCCCGCGTTAGCCTCCGGTACGAACACGTCGCTTTCGGAGCGCATCAATTTAGCTAGACGAGATGCAAGTCCATGAAGTAATAGTGTTGTGGGCGCGTGCTGCCGGAAACGTATCAATGCGACATCGTGATACCGTTGACAAACTAGACACACATGTGGCGACAAAGCCTGAATGTTCCGTCTCGTTAGACGTTCTATCATGTTCCCTGGAAATAGTCGCCGTGCAACAGGATCAAGATATGGCAAATCATATGCCTCGACTAGCCTAGACGGGGAAAAGTTGAAATCTCGCTCGTCAAAAGAATGTCCACTTCCAGTACACACCTGATCAAATCCCGATAGAGTATGGGTATCCTCATGACCCAGCATCCGACAACCAAAACAGCCACAGTACTCGCCGGCCTTTCGTGCACCGTCAACCTTTTCTGCCTTTTCTTCGTCCCGTTCTGTCTCGGTCCCATTTCGCCGTATGGTTCCATCTCCTCAGCTTCCGAAGCCGACGTCTCGGAATTTTCTCGAAGAAGGGCGGCCAATTCTTGATCTTCTTCGTCACCCGGAGCATCAACGTCTTCCTCTTCTTCACTCGAGCCGTCATTCGACCCATCTGAACTCGCACTGTCTGAGGAATTTTGCCGGGACTGAGTTCCAGGTCTGAATTTCGCCGCAGCACTGCCTTTACCCCTGCCTCTGCTTCCTTCGTCAACAATATCGTTGCTGTTGGCATCCTCGATGCCGTCGTCTCCGTCGTAGGGAGGTGGTTCGGGTAAAAACTCCAGATTCAAAGCCCACACATCTCTACAGACAATCTGGCGAAGCCAAAAGCGTGAGTAATGCCGCTGACAGTGAGACCGCTCGGCCCTACTTCGAATTCCGGAGGCAGCTGCCATAGCTTTACCAATGCCGCTATCTGTTTTCGTAGCATATACTGGAGACATTGGAAGTATAAAATCCTGCTTCGGGTTCCATGATAGACTAGGCAATGTATCAGCGCCAATTTAGTGAATTAAAAGCTGGGACCCATTCACGTTTTGGATTCGTCTTGTTTTGTGGTTCTGCCTTTGTTCGGCTGCTCTTGTGAGCCCGTTTTCTGAGAGCGTGCCGCGATACCTCATCAATGTCAGTGACTTCATTCCGATAATTCTGGAAGCGGCAGCATATATGAGATGCCATTTCTTTCGGTCGAGTTTGTGAGGTGTTTGAATACTTCAAGGATATGCCCTTCCCCACACGCTATAAGGCCGCTGGCAGGCTCTTTGTGCCACTGTTTCGACCCACAGACAGGGCATCGACGACGAGCCATTGGAGGACAGAACGGAAGCAGACATCACCTTTCAACTGTCACGCTCACGTATCACGTGCTTCTTGATCACTGCTCTCCACTGGAAGGTGCTGGCAGACCATCGCCTCCTTTTGCGTCATGAGGTCTTTTCTTTTCTTCTTCGCATTTTTGGCCGTTCTGGCAACGACCGTCTTTGCGTTCGTTCCCCATTTCGATTCGCTTCTTGCTCCGAGATCTGACACCCTTCCAACAGCTGGGAAAAGGTCTAGCTCCCTAACGTTTCGACGGGCTTTAGCCGAAGCTAACCCCTGCCTTAACCAGGAAGACTATGAGATTTTCGATCTAGTCAGCGACCTTGAGGCGTCCGAAGGAAAAGGAACAACCTTTTACTCTTGGCTCGATGTTCTCCCGACTGCCTCGACAGCAGAAATTGCCAAGGCCTATCGGAAAAAGAGTTTGCAGCTTCAGTTGAGCTGCCTTTCTCTTACCCATCCCATCTTGGTCTGATCTTGGGTTTCCCGACTTTCCTCGGCAGTCCGGATAAGAACCCTGGCGTAAAAGGTGTTCACGAGCGGTTTGCCAGACTCGGAGTCATCGCTTCTATTCTTAGAGATGGACAGAAAAGAGAACGGTTTGTCCCTCGCATCCAGTGACTTGTGCAGATTTATCATGGCGATGCAGATATGACTTCTTCTACAAAAACGGCGTGCCTAAATGGCGTGGCACAGGCTATTACTATTCGAGATTCCGTCCTGGGCTCGGCGTGCGTTTTTTTCCCCTCTTCATTCGCTACGTCTTGAAAAAGTCTATGATGCTTATTCGTATCCATGCCAGACCGTCCTCGTGTTTTTGACTATTCTCACCTCCAGCTTACAATACGTCGTGCAAAAATTGAACTACAATCGTGACATAGAGCGCATCGAACGATTCATCAGAGAAGCGCGAATTGCCGCCTGGGGTCCGAAAATGACACCCCTAGAAGGTCAGCGAAAAGTACGTCTCGGGTGACAATTCTCGCGCTCCTTCGATACTCATCCTTCGCCCAGGTCAAGGTTAAGATTGGCGACCAGCACGATGAAGACGGCTTCATTAGCGAAAAGTTTATCAACATGGTCGTTGATGGCGAATACGTCTATATCGTACGCTCCAAAATCACGGTTTCTGAACTAGAACTTACTTGAGACGCTAGCTTGATCCTTCAGGCGATATGCATCCACTGAATACCTCGTCGGCGACGAAGCCGGCTATTTCGGATACGTGGTTTCTCGCGCTACTGGGAGCCGTGCTCCGCAGGATTAGGAATCCATCACCAAAACGCTCCAGCGACGCCCCCGATAACTCATCGGAGAATTTGGCGGACGATACAGGCGACGATGACCAGTCGTCCGCCACAGGTTCCGATTTAACTGTGACCTCAAAGGAGGATGGCAAAGGCCAACGTGCCCCAGCGGTGAAGGCAGGTGGAAGGAGGAGAAAGGCACCGAAGAGACGTTAGGCCAAGGCATTGATAATATACTCTTAGATCTTCATTTGGGCATACAATAGTCGTTGCATACATATTTCAGGGATTCGGACTGTATCAGATATGGTTTGAAGAACGAAAGCACAAAGGCGCGCCCTTTGCTCCAATGCAATCTAATTCATTAAAGCAACAATTGGTTCAGGGATTGCTGGCCGCTTATTCCATTCAGTTGTCCAGCCAGTACAACCCTCATCCCAACACTTGGCAAAGCAAAGATGCCTGTAACCAGCCAGATGTTCTATCGCCCCGGGATGTTCTGCCATGAGAGTTGGCAAGATAGCGCGTGGAGCTATGAGGTTCGAATTCGCGTCCGTTCTTAGAGCACGACCTTTCCTATTGCCAGCACCGAGTCGGCAATCCCGGAGACGCCTGCTTTGAGGCCGCTCTCCCTTCGCCTCGGGTTTCGTGGGTGCCGAAATCTTCGCCATCCATAGGCTCCAGTGCTCTACCATCTTGCCTCTGCCCGTATATCGCGAAGCCTCCTTCGGCAGAAGAAAGTGGACGACCTGTTTTAATTCTGTGGACACGTAAATGCCATAGAGGCGATTCGGACTGGGGAGGAATGAGCCACGTTTCGACCTGAACGTCTGGCCAAGGATACCACATCGATCTCAGCCATCTTCCATTCTCTATCCTCGCTTCCTTGGTCTCCCTCCTACATTTCCACGTCTCGCCATTATCCTCACTCAGAGCAAGGGTGTTATCGCCTCCCAGCTCTTCCAGAGTGCCGCTTCCGACAGGAACGCTATAGCCAAAGGCGGACGAATATGCCAACTTTCCGTATTTCGCTGCGCTCTGCTTGACGGGGTACGAACATTGCTGTCCGGATGATATATATATGTGTGCCCGCCGACATTGGTGGCTATATGAAGTGGATGTTTCAAGACTTTAGTGATGCCTAACATAACCTGCGGGTATGGTTCTTCCACAGAAGCCCAAAACGGATGCGTTTCGGAAAGAGATAACGAGATGAACGATTTGCAGCACCAGTAAGGAGAACCCGGAGAGTTGTAGTTCTCCGTTATGTTATGATTTGGATAGCAATAACCAATAGTAAGTGTTCCATCTGGATGGTACGATCCTGGTTGATTTGCCCAATACCGTATGTTTCTGAGTTGCAAGCCTTTGACGATGCCCCATGTCAATGGCGCAGGCAGCTCGACATCTGCGAAGGCGAGAGCGCCCCAGAAGGAAGACATCGCAAAACGATATGTCATGCTTCGGCCGAATGGGATGGCCCGACCTAAAGATTAAAATTTGGTTACGCTAGGACCTTTCGAATGGTTGTTCTGACTTGCACACCTTGCGGGTCAAAATAATGAACGAAGTCTTGAGCAAACTTGCGGGCTCTGTTTCGATACTCTGCACAACGGAGAGGGTCCTCATTCTGAGCCAATTTGGAGTAAACCAGCTGCGCAAACTGGATGGCGAAAGACGAAGAGTAGTAATCGAGCTGTACGATGCCTGCTGGACCATCTCGAGACCATCCGTCGCCGATGTAGAATGTGTCAAGATGGTCAAGATCAGCTTGCATGCGCATGGCATCGAAGTGCTGTGATCCGACCTTGGACAATCCGAGATTCGCAAAAACCTGAAAGGAATGAGCATCGCACACGTATAATGCCAGTTGGCAGGATGCCATACTCGGAACCACAGCCAATTCGTGTTCGGCATCTCCTTGTTATTCATTCCACCAAGCCATGCTCCGAGGCTGGACTTTGCCGTTGGACTTAACGGATCCCATAGCCTTTCCTTTGCCACTGAAAGGGCGAAGCCAATTGCGGAGCACTCGACCATCCGTTGATCCTTGGCCCGCATATTACCCCAGAATTCATCACTCTCGGGATCACTTCCATTCATGAAGCCGTCCAGCCATCGTTGGGTGCCGTCGTAATCACCACCACCTGCCAACAGTGATGCGAGGCCCCATATCGGACGTGAAAACCCCTCGAGCTGTGCAGCTGTTTCGTCGTAATGCGTTCCGGTGTAGCCGAGGTGGATCCTCGCACCCCCCGGTGAAGTGTGAGCGGCAAGCGGATCTAGCAGATCTTTTAAGAAACGTGCAAGATCATCTCTCGTGCTCAACGGATTGAAAGCGAAGCGACTGTGAGGCAGGAAGTTGGGCATCTCAGCAACTGCGTAACTCGCATTCTTCCTGAGGCTTTTGAAGGCCAAGTTTACGTCCACCGGGCCGCTCGCCCGTGCTTCAAACTTCCGAGATAATTCCATGATATCCTCAATTCTGTCATTATTAGATTTACCCAATGTTGTCTTACAGAAAATACAAATTACTGGAGTCCTTGTCTGTTCTGAGGCGTCAGATGTCAAGAACAGTAGTTTCCACAATAATGCTTGTAACGCGATAGGGGTCTAAAAGAAAGATTCAATATCAGAACTAGACGGCGGACGAAGCCGTGCGACAGGCAACTTACCGACGTTGGACGCTGGTCGTCTATCTTCCAGGTAGCCATGGCCTTGCGCTGCGACATGTCGAGGCACACGGATAGAAGCACCTCTGTTCGCAACACCAGAGCTGAACTGGCCAATGTGACCTGTCTCATGACGACCAGTCAACCGCATATCGTTATCGTCACCGTAAACCGCAATGTGTTCGTCATGTTTCTTCGAGAGCTTCTCGATCGCCGCCTCAATGACTTTCATGCCTCCAGCTTCTCTCATGGCCTTGGTGCTGTAGTTCGTATGGCAACCTGCGCCGTTCCAATCGCCCTGCAAAGGCTTGGGGTGCAACGACACTTTGATACCCCATTGTTCGGCGATACGGACCAGAGGAAGCGTGCCATCCAAAGGTGGTCACCCATCGAGATACCTTCGCAGGGACCTACTTGGAACTCCCATTGCGACGGCATGACCTCGGCGTTAATGCCACTGATATTGATGCCCGCGTACAAGCAAGCACGGTAATGGGCTTCTATGAGGTCGCGGGCAAAGACCTTGCCAGTACCTAGATATGGAAAATTTAATTAGCTCGCTGCCATCTTTTTTTCTGCTCCTTCCCGACAAGTATATACGTACCGACACCGCAATAATAGGGGCCTTGAGGCCCTGGGAAGCCGCCCTTGGGCCAGCCATAGGGAGTGCCATCGACATCGAACAAGTATATTCCTGCTCCATACCGAACCAGGGCACTTCGTCTTTGGCCTGGTCCATCACTTTTTTCGCGTGGTGACGGTAATTGGTGCGATTGGGGGTACCGTCGTTGTTGTATGTCTCGGTCATGACAAGGATGTTATCACCACCACGAAAAGGGTCTTTGAATATGGCGACTGGACGCAGGTAGACGTCCGAGTCGTGGCCAGGGGCTTGATTGGTAGAAGAGCCATCAAAGTCCCATATACGGAGCTGGCCAATGTCGGAACCTTTTTGGTCACGGTCTGTGTTGACGAGTAGAAATGAGAAAGAGCGGGAGCGGCAAAATGATGAGGTACAAACCGTGGTCTTGGAACGAAGACCGCCATCGCCGTCAATCCAGACGTCTGTTACAATACTTAGAGAGGTAAAGATGCGAAGCGCATATACCTACATTCAGCCTGAATTTTATCGCCCTGGGGAAGAGCGAGGTAAGGAGCAAGCAGATCGTTATGGTAGACGTTGGCCATGACAAAAACGTGGAGAAAGAGGGGGCGAACAGAAATATAAAAAGGATGGTAAAGAAAGTATCTTGAGATTTCGAGCCTTAAAGGGAGAAATGGACTGTATTGACGATTATTTACTTGAAAAAACTTTGCTTGTGATTGGACGATAAGGATGTCACGTGTGACACACCATATCGGGTCAAACGGAATCATGCCGGAATCTTGGCTTTTTGGGCGTGTTGGTCGCTGTCCCGATTTGTTCGCCAACCAGACCTTTTTTCGTCGGCCGAGCCCAGTATAGAAGCAGCTGGGTAACAACTGAGCGCTGAGCAATACCTCGCACAGCAATTTAGTACCGTTTTCGGCCGGAATTTTTCTTCGGCAAGGCACGCTCAACACAGCCTGATTATCAAGTTTCGGAAACGGGCGCATCTGGAACGTAAACAGCATCGCATCTCGCTCAATCTTACCCGTCGTGTTCGAGAATCGTCACACGACTGGCAGGCGTTATGAACAATGCGCACGCCATCGAGCAGTGGCGCCAGGGTGATCTTTACAGTATAGGATACATTGATTGAAGCGTGTTCGTCCCTACATCATGGGCCCTTCATGAACCAACACACAGGACAGATCATTACAGTTGAACGATCGAAGAAAGGGAATATCTAACCGCTTCTCGATCCTAACCGGGCTATCGTATCTTCCGCATTTTCTTGCTCCTCTACTGTATCCGCTTGCGTGACCTGTTCTCAAAACGTGAATGAGCAGTGGTGACAATAGACGTCCACTCATTAGACTAACTACTCGAAGGACAGCCTTCTTTGAGGACTCTTGCAGCTCGCCAGCTATGATTAGCTCGTCGAGAATCTGGCTGATAATTAGCGTCGCCTGGTTATGAGGACCATGACATAGAGCCCAACCGCGTATGCTTTCTGGAAGTTGAAAATTCTAGAAAAATATGGATTAGCCGCCAGACAGATATCTTCATATTGATGGACTTGCAAGTCTAATTCACAGACCTGCAGTGGGAAAAACAAAGGATCAGTGGAGTCGCACAAGCTCAGCATCACGGCTCACATTTCCAAAATATCGGTCGAGTACTTCGACATAACGATGGATGACCTCGAGTGTGACCAGCTCGTTATCCGTCGATCCAATGCCACAGACGAAAAACAGCGACGCATATCTACGATACACCACTTTCGTGTCTAGTTCCACGGGCCATTAAATTAACTGAGCCTCTATCAGTTGATCAACTCACCTTTGTATTCCAAAAAGTTGCACATCCTGGTGCGACGCGCCAACACTAGCTGGGTGACGTCTTTCACAATCTTGGCCTTAGCCTTGGGAGCCATGGTGGTGAACCATTTTGCCAGACGAACTTTTCCTGAGGGAGACCTATGTACAGGAAATAAGATAGGAATGACGGTGCCTGCCCACCTTGTCGAGAAACGAGGAGAATGTAATTGATCATGAATGGTCTGTGTGGAGATGGGCGTCGTCACATGGCAGTGTCCATTCACGTGTTACTGTATCAGTCAAAAAAATCCCAGTAACACCGGAGTCCCAGATTATGCTCCATTCAGTTCTGCACCGATAGGCGGGCAAAAAAAAAGCCTCTGGCAGTTCAACAAGGGTGGATCATACGACCTTTCAGGTGATTTTGTTTGTGCTTTTACGAAGACTCTTTTTGGTGGCAATACCCACGCTTTGAAGTTTGGTTGTCTCTCCGGGGTTGCATGGATGCTGTGCATGTCAGACAGACAGTCAATTTTTCATGTTCAGGGAGAATTCGCGAAGGATGCACGGCAAACTGAACAGGTGAGGAAGACAAACCGCTTGCCAAAACAGTTCCTAAACAGGAAGCCAACCAAAACGTCGCTACTATGGCATCGTGTAATCCTCAACATCTTTGCATGCACATCCCTTATCATCCATCGTTAACGCCTTGCACACGCAGTCGATGTCAAACGATACTACGCATCTGAGGAGTCATGTCGTTGAAATTCTTTCCAATACCGCGAATGCGTGTTTTGCGGAGCTCGGTCTTTATCCAGGGATGCTGCAGAGGATGAAGGAACTGGAAGAAACAAATGCGCGTTGGCAGACTGAGAACATCAAACTTTTCCAAGACAATCGAAGCCTCGCGCGCGCCCTGCACGTACAAAGCGAGAGGCTAAAACAGCTTACCGCCACGGCACCACAGGGATCGCATCTCAATACTATTCACATGCTCGACGCCCGTGTGAGGGCTCTAGAAGCAGAAAAGACGGAATGGATGAAACGGGAGCAAGTGGCACAGCCCTGCCCCCAGAACATCAAGTTCTTCTTGCAGAGTACCGAAAGCTCCTCGCCGCTTACAATGCGCTCCTTGCTGAAAACGGTCAACTTCGGGCATACTTTAGCACGGCCCATCGTTCTGGGGGGCATCTCTCAGTACCCTCTCAAGCAGTAGAGACACGTCCTCAACGGCAAACTCTTCCAACCAATCCAGAACCGATCCCTTCCACCTCTACCCAGTCTTCGGACTGTTCGGTTTCATCGTCACAGCAATCCTTCGTTGCGGCACAGAGCCATAATGTTCAACTTCCTCCAACTCCCTCGAGCTCTTCCTTCGTTTCGTCATCTCCAGCCGCCTCCGCTGCGTTTCATCCAGAGACCAGTTCATTACCCACACCTCCTCCCACTGCCGGTGTGAAGCGGGAATCGTCCCTTGCTGCGCCGTCTGAATCACTTTCTCAGTTCCGCTCTAGAGAGGCGATGCCAGTACCGCCACCCGCGGAAGCTTTACAGTCTCGCAAAAGTCAAGTATTATGCACAACTTCCGCCTCAATATCCCCTATATCCTTCACATCGCAGACCAACGAAACTGCATGCTTGAAGCGCGGTCCAGAAGGTGAAGTGGACCTTTCCACAAATGTGAAGGATGCTATCCCTAAAAGACCTCGTATTGACGAGGACTTGACTGTCGAGGCGATGACAGCCGCATCAAGCATGGAGTCACAAGGTGACAGCCTCAAGTCTGACACCGAAGAAGATGAGCAGTTCACTGAAGATGACTGTCTTGAGGCGCTGATCGGGGATGGCGAAACTCATGGCGAAAAGACTTGCAATCTATGCGAGTGCGTGTTTCATAACTCTTGCTTCCCCTGTCTGCAGAAGTTGGAATTGACGACGATTTGTCCTTCAGGGCTCGTTTCGCTAACGGATATTTGGAAGAAAAGCCCAAAGCCTTTGTGAACGCCACAAAACAAGAGCTCATTGATCATTGCCTGGATGAGCACCACGACGCCTGGGAGGCGTTGCGCCACGGCGCTTTATGACACTTACAGTTGGATGGAGCACACTGTTGATTCAGCATAGGCTATCATTGTATTTCCTTCTTGTAGACTTCATTGTCATGCTGTGGTGTACTGATACTTGCATACCTAGTAACATAAAGTTCCTGTAATGATTACGTCTTTTCATGATCCACCAACCGTCAGCCATCCCAGTCCTCGTCACACTCTAGATTCAACTAAACATCATCCCCTTTCCGTGTTACCCGCTGAATGCACGGAACCGAATCCGGAGTCCCGGTTGTCGAAATTCCGGGAGCGATCCTCATCAGCGGCTTTTTCCACTCATTTTTGCTTGGGATAGTCATGACCCAGGCCGTGAAATATTGGGGAGACTACAGGGATGACTCGCGCATGAAGCGCGCATTTATTGCCCTGATTATTTTGCTTTCAATGTATCTTTCCGCAATGCTCCCTCGCCGTCGGTCGGCTGACAGTCGCATCCAGCTTGCAGACAGCCCTCGAGGACTACAAAGCATGGCGTACCACAATTAGTCGCCGTTTCTGGGTTGGTTTCCGGTGGGGCAGCACAATAACCAGACATCATACTTAACCACCCTCGCACAGTCCACAAGTTCAATTCAGTGGTCCGATTTCTTCCTTAACGGATGGATCTCTTCCCTTTGCGAGGGTTTCTTCATTCGCCGTTGCTGGAAGGTCTATATATTGCTCTACTCACTTCTTGTTGACGAGAATTGCCATGCTCACAGATAATGGGGAGAAAGCTATGGGTTGCTCTTCCCCTTTCGATCTTGCTCATTACAGTCTCCGTAGCAAATCTTTATCTGGTAATCCTTTTCCTCCATCAACCGTTCCTGAGCTTGATGTCATGGGATAGGCTATCGCTATGGGTGTAACATTCGACGATATGCAGGCGGGTGTCACTAACGATGTAAGCCGTCCGCTGTGGTAGCATATATTTTGCTTACGCACCGGTAGACATTGGCTTCCAGCAAGAACATCCTGATTTCAGTACGTACGGAGGTTTTGGCCCTCACATACGCCAACATGATCCTTTCAGACAGTGGTGGCGTTTTCCTATTGGATTTTCGGATCACTGGGTCAGTTCATCACCTATATGCGCGTGTCAACCACGTATTTCTGAATGCCAAAACGCAGTTTTGGATATCATTGTCGCCGCAACATGTGAGCGATTCTGCTTTGGTCTTTGTCCATAAATTTTGTGTTTATGCAATGCTCTGACAGCCGTCATTTCCTTATGGAAATCGAAGACCGGGCTGATTGAACTGGATCTAGTCGTTCAGTACATCATCGTGATCACTTTGGAGTCAGCGGCCTTGCCTTGTATATGCATGTTGATTGCTGTAGGACTCTACCACGCCAACCCCGTATGTTTCATCGTACTTGGCTCTTAGTCTCATTTTCTCACAGAACAAATGCCAGCATGTTAAAGACCATCTTGTCCTATTCTTCGTCTTCTTAACAGGGAAACTCTACACTCTGGGCATGTTACGCACTTTGAATTCAAGAGCGAAGCTGCGCGAGCGCATGAAATCCCATCGACACCACTTGGGCCGAACCTCGTTGCGCACACAACTTCTGAACAATGGAGCCGATTCTGTCTCCGAGCGAGAAAGCCGCACCCATCTTTCATCTCCAGTGAGCATTTCATGATATCATCACCAATTCGGGTTTCAGGAACCACCAGCAGCTTCAGTACGCAACTCGAACAACTTCGTACATTGAAAACAGCACCACCTGATGAGGTCTCTGTAAAAAATATCCACGCTAAGGAGTTTCTTGGAATCTTTGTTGGGTCTACAGTATAAAGACTACAGTTCTACGGCTCATTCTCCGTTCAGCGGGCAATTTGACGACTTAGTCTGTTCAAGAGAATGACAAGCCTGTCTGTCTCATGTTGAGCAAGAGTAGAATTGCGATCATCCGCCAAAGCCTCTGTCAAGGCTGGGAAGGTCGTAGCACCATAACCTACGTAAACATGAGACAGAGTTCAAGGGCGACGAAAACCATTGCCCACCTAGCCACTTCCCGGGTGCCACACCTAAGTGCTTGTACCATGTCCTGTCTTTGATCCCTCCTTCCGAGATAAATCCGCGCTCAAAGGCAATGATTTTCTTGTTCGCTTTCGATACCCGTTTGGCGGCCTTGATGAATTTCTTGATGGGAGATCCGCGAAGATGATGGGAATGTGGGTAAGAATCTTGTGTCCCAAGATACAACTTCACGACGTCATCGTTGAATGGGCGCATTGCATGATTATTTGACACTCCAAAGACTCCCTTGACCCACCCTTCGATGCGGCGAACCAGCTGAGATTTCCTGTGGCATTTACCACGGGAGGGTAATTCGCGAAGGAGTTTCTTGAATTTTCTTTCTGCTTTGACCTTCTCATGGTCAAGATGTAGACTGGCGTGTTGAAGTCGCTCAATGGCCTTCCGAAGTTCCGAGAAATCGGGAGGAGCTGGAGACTGCGGAAGCCCTGGGACCAGTTCTTCAACTCTAGAAAAACGGTATTTAGGTGCCAATCAACCGAATTAGCCCGCAGTGGAGCACCTACTTGTCAAGATAATCACTCAACTCTAAAGCATATTGGGTTGTGTTTAATGGAACGATAATCGAGTCAATGATCCGTAGTGCCATTAGCCCCAAATGCTCTGCTACTGCGACCTGAGAGATCGAATGATGAATATCGGTCACCCGGAAAATTGGAAGACTCTGCTCACATGACGTGCAAAGTCGGGGTCAGCGTATACCTCTTGGAACCGTTGGCTGTCGTATATGGAGTGATAATGATATGCAGCATCGTTAGGAGTAGATCCGAAGCCTTGATCAGTGCTTGCAACCTATGCGTCCAAACATGACATCTGGGGAGTCGGAAGCAAAAGACGACAGGCGTACCCCTAGTCGTTGCAAGAAAACAGTAAAATCACTACCACTTCCCAAGGGGCTGACACCTGTAGCACTAGCTTGAGACTTCAGCTCCGCAGCGTACGTATTTAGGAATTCCGCGTCAACAAGGTAGTCGGTAGTATTCTGAGCAAACGGTCCCAAATCGTCTTTAGCATCCCACAAAGTCTTTCCTAGTTTCGTAGGGTGCGGAACGTCAAGAGCTGTCCGCTTGATAAGGTGTGCTAGAGACGGAGAGCCGCCAACATGCCAGCGCGAACCAGATACGGAGACGTCGACATTGAGGTATGCCACGGCATGTTCAGAGATCCAAGATGCGAAATCCTCGCCCCATTCTGTGCTTCCAACAAGACCGTACTGCAGTGAGACGGGACTATGTGAGCAAGAACTGATGTGAAGCGCAGAGCTGATGTACTGGCACACACTTCTTCAGCATCCCAGCTGGCAATGACGACTGCATCGCCATCAGCTGTAGTCTGGAACGCATGACACCAAAATTAGCGTACCTGTGCGTAAGGGTCTCCAACCACTCTTAAGGAGCCTTCCAAAACCTCTGACAATCTCGTGAAGAGAGGCAGTACCACTGATGGGATCAGCGGCGCCGAGAACCCAAGCTTGATTCGCCCATCCGCATTTAATATACGTCTAACACTTTAGCCCAAATACGTACCGTCACGGTGACATCCAATGATGACGACCTCATCACGAATGTGACCTGGTATAGAGGCCATGGCATTCCATATAGGTGTCACCCTCGTATCGACTACTCAAGTCAGGTCTACTCCATGACAAAAAACCTTGTGCATACCGTGATTGACTAGTCTGATGCGAGATCGGCTGGATTTTCCGCTGAGAATCTTTCTGCCATCCTTACTCGTGATGTACGAATTTCCGATCTCTTCAAGCAGGCGCTGGGCATTTCTCCAGGAAATAGGCAAGCTCGGTATATTCGGAATGTTGGTCCCTTCTTGTCTTTGCGCATCCTTGTATGAGGGATATCCGGGGGTGGTCGGGTCACCTGGGTAGGATGAAAGGAACTGCACGCTTCCTCGTTGAACAGAGGTTGGGTTGCGTGCTGGACCTGCCGGATATGGAGTGAAACCATTCTCTACGGTGACATAGCCATCATCGCGAGGGTCTGAGTATATCAAAACTCCAGCTGCACCTAGTTCCTGGGCTCGTTTGATCTATAAGTCATGATTAATGCGCCATAAGGCGGGTGAACGCATGGTGAGCACCTTCAGCCCTCTGAAAAGGGCGCCATAACGGGTAATGACTATCTTTCCTGTTAGATTAGCGCCAACGGAAATAAGGTCATCATAATCCTGAAAATACGATAGTCAGATCCAGGTAAATGGTTTAACAAGGTTAGCCAGAAGGAACTAACCTCCTTGGTTCCATAGTTTGCGTATACCAGGCCACCCTCGGCCTCTCCATCTTTGCTTAGTCCATGCCAAGTGGGCACCGAATTCTTGTATTTGTGAGCATCCTCATCTCGAGAATCTCCATCCTCAACGAGGTCGGCGGTCCACATGACCTGGCCATTGTCATCGAGGATCTCGACACTACGGTCAAGAGGAGTATTCAAAACAGGATAGTAAGTATCAATCCAAGCTGAGGGCTCTTTCATATCCCGAGATGTCAGCTTGAGAGTGGCATTGCGTGATTCCGGCGAGCCGGCCGAGAAGATAGGAACATAGGCATGAGGCGGTGGATTGATATTCAGCTCTTTCTGAAAGAATTTAAGTATGGCCTTTGCATCGAGAAATCTTCTGATGAACCAGCAAGGTGAGGATGGTTTGAGTATGCAGCAGAAGCGGCCCTGGCGCTCTTAGCGTCTAGTTGACCTTGAAATAGAAGTGGGCAGTATATGCAGATGTGGAGCTGTGAGATGAAGTGCTTACAAAAAAAGTCTCTCGGATTTCGTCAATCTGAAGATATCATCAGAGGGGTCCGCACGACGAGGCAGTGAGGCATAAGTCAAGGCGTTGATCACCCATGCCAGTCCGAGGGCTGCGATGATGTATGTGCAAGCCTTCAACACACTTGCCTTTCTGCTCTGAACTTGAGGCGCAGCGGTCACAACAAATGGAAGTTCGCCCGACTTTGTGCCAGGATATCTATCGGGGACCATTGCTCCTCGATTGGCGTGGTTGAGAGTGTGAGAGCAGGTCAGGCCGAGTGAGAATAATCGCGTTATTTAGCACATGACCATGATCATAATTGCACAAGCCGACGCGACTCTTTCTGTTTACCGACGCGATGCCCGAATACGATCTTTGTTTCTCGTCGACGTCTTCGATCGAGGAGGGATCTTTTAAACTCGTTGAATTGCCATCCGAACTGGCACAGCTCGTGGAGGACGCGGTCAAAGATGCCACTCCTGTAACGTAGGTTCGGCAACGCTACTCTCGCGTATCCCAGAAGCCTATATAGACTCGTCCAGATTAGCGATCAAGGGAGAAAGCGAGGAGGAAGCCATGCTATGCACCGCTGACAGGACGTACTCCGTCAGATCCATCGTTCTCTCTAATTCCATCCTTATCGTCACTGCGCCGGACAATTCTGAACCCTCAAATGATCGTATCGTCATTCGGGGCCAAGTCAGTTATATCATGGAGTTGCAGCCGGCCAATCCAAAGTTACAGAAACTGGTGACGCTCTTACGAGGACGTGAATATGATGAAGCTCAGATAGGTGAGGGAACCAATCGGTCAGAACCAAGGCTCAGTCGAGTGAATACACGAATTACTTCACCGATTATCACCAACACTGAAAAGTTGCATCCTGAAACTACAGAAGGGGCTTACATACCAAGCTGCAAGGTCCAAAATCCAGGCAAGTGACGCGGAATTTGACAAGTTCCTGCATCTCCGCCATGTTCTGAATATCGACGGTATGCCTGCCGTGGATTCCATGCCCTATACAAATAACTTCCGTGGTTGATACAGGACAATTGCGCCCCATTGCTCCCGAATTTCTGAGTCGCATTCTGGAGCTTGTATTGAATCTCCTTGTTTCGCTCTCCGTACCGCATGACGCTGCCCCCGTCGAAGAACTGCTATCTACGCTCGCCGACGAGCACGAGATATCTCGCTCAGTTTCTGCCCAAGTCATGTCATGGTTCGGCAACTGTCAAGACGGAAAATGGACCATGAATGTCGAAGCCGTTGTCAAGGAGCTCGGACTGAGCATCTTACGAAATTATAAAGTCATCCTCCAGATATGGTTGGGTTCAACCTAGATTCTGACTTTGCTATCCCAGGATGAAGATGTCGATAAGGCTATCTTCCTTAAGAAATGGAAATTGCTGGTCGGCGATGAGTTCGAATCTACGGTCGCGCTGTCCCTTCTTTCAGTAAGTCTTTCCATTGTTTCTCTTGATCGATGCACTAATTTGCATGGAGGGTCACTACATCATTGCCTCTGCTGATCAGAATTCCTTGGTTTATTTTCCCGCATCTGCCCTTCCAGCGGAGCCTAGCGCCCGTTTTGCGGATTTATTCTTGACCCGCCCCCGATGGAAGAAAGAAGACATTCTGCCTTTCCTCGTCGACGTCGCCATTGATTCGAAAGAACAAGAGAAGTTACTTTTAAAGTATGCTAGAGTAATAACAAGCGTAGAAGGTATATGGTACACCACTCGAAGTCAATATAATAAATAAATTAATAGATCGATTCTGGATTATGTACGGTATTATCACCTACACGGGCCATAGCCCATTTTCACAGCTACACAAGTAGGGTTGCTTCACCCTGTTGATACTATGTAGTAGCAGTGTATAGTAGCTCAGGTAATCATCCCAGTCGGAATTGCTTTGATCTCGTTTTAAGTGTCTTTCCAAGACTGGATACAGGCTGCGGGCGATACTCATCGTCATCGTCCTGCTCTGTCCCAGATTTGCGCCGCTTTTTACTCCTTGACTTATCACCGTGATCGCGGAATAGGAGCGTCGACGAATCGGTCTCTAACTGGTTAATGATGTTCCACATAGCTCTGGCGACAACGCTGTTGTTCCGAATATCTCGAAATTGGGATCGTATATCCTTTCGCAAGTAATGGATTGCTTGCGCCTTTTCCTCGACGGGTCGCCTGCGGAGAACATATAACAAGACTCCTATCGGTCGAATTAGCTCGATGACAATATAGAAGCGATGTAGCGGAGCACCGATGAAGATGAATTCAACAGGAGCTAAGCGCTTTCCAATCCTTCTGAAGCCGATGTCGAGCTGTGGGTTCCGAGCAATGGTCCAAAACTCCTTAAGGACTTGCTCCATGTCCTCTCTGAACTGTTCAGGGGGCCCATCCGCTCTTGAAAGCCATTTCTCGATTTTCTGCGCGGTCGGTATATGCTCATTTTCCGGGAGACCGTCACAGCAACAAACCAGACAAGCGATATTCTGGAAGTCGCGACCTCGTTTTGTGTCCCATTCGAGGACCTGGGATAACCCGCCATCCACGGCAACATGCCGCGCCTCTAATTCGACAATCCATCTGAATAGAGTTTAATACCCGAGAGACTTTGACTTTAAACTAGTAGGAACATACTGTGCCCAGGGCGATGAGATCGCCTGCAATTTTTCTGCATGGTGTTAGATCACGAAATCGATTGAGGGAATTCAGACTGACCAGCAGCCGTGAGTGACATCCCCAATTGCACCCGTTGGAATATTTCCCTTTCCATGCTAGGGGTCAAATCACGGTATTCAACTGCGTCTCATGAGTGGCGATTCGATAAGACCTGGAAAAAAATTGTTTTCTTCACCGCAAGTGATCTGTTTATCCGCGAATACGACTTTCCAATCCTCAGGGACTTCTGCACGGGTAGATCTCGACGTGTCGGATACAGTATACCAGTAGGTTTTCTTCGTTTTTGGGTCTCTGTCTACGCCATGTCAGGCAAGACGATTAGCAGACCAGGAGCCGTACGCACAGGGTATCTGACCCATTGAATGAATTTATCTTCCTCAGAATCAAACTAGGTAAACTCACCTGACCATCAAAAAACAACTGTATCGAAGTGAGCCTCTGAGGTGATAGCTGTTAAGACGCAAACGAGATCGTATCAAGGAATCGAGCCAACCTGCTTCCCGTCCACGCATATTCGTACATCGTGACCTTCGTCGTCCTTCGTAAGGGCAAATACAATCGGGGGTACATAAAAATTTCGGAAAATGGAGTCGATGAGGCCGATTTGCTTGTTTGTTGGCCAGACAACATCTGTCGAAGAAGAAATGGCACTTAAATATGGCAGAATTCTATTCCTCATGCTGCAGTCGCTCACCTCGCTGGTAAGACGGATTCAGGTCAATCAGACCATTGTGTATGAGTCCTGCGATATGCGGGTTGAGCACATACTGTCGCTATTTGCTCTAAGGGTGTACGTACCATGCAATGCAGCGGTCGTGAGCATAAGGGCAGTCGCGGGCTTCAGGGGGTCGCGAATCCTGAAGACATTGGGATTGTCATCCTCCTCCAAGAATTCGTCTTCAAGTTCGTCGACCTCTTGTTCCAAGTTGTTACCAGTGGCGAGCTCCTTCATGGTTGAGTACCGTTTGTTGGTTGACTTAGGAATTTCTTATTCATTGTTTGGAGCCGAAGCTTCTGCCAAGCTCGGCAGGAAGCGACGATCACTTCACTAACTGCCGCCATTTGATCCCTGATGTCGGATGTGAAGATTCCGCTACCAAAGTTCCTCAAGGCGCTGACAAGCAACGATGTGCCAATCTCAAAAGCCATGACCTTCGCTGCAAAAATGTGTGGTACAACCACGAGCTCTCGCTGACGCTGTCGCTCATCTCATGAAACATAGATATAAGGAATATAACTCCCCAGCTCAGCTTGCACTCCTCACCGAGCTGAAACTCGCTGCTGTGGGAATAGATAGCAAAGATGATCGCAAGCTCGTCATAGCTGCATTGCGGAAATCCGGATACGTCCCAAAAGAACCTCCGAGAAAGAACACTGAAAAGATCCAACCGCTAGAGAACAATGCCGGTCCTTCCACAATACCGGATTCTGTCCCAAGTGCGATGCAGGCTGTCGTACGCAGAAGAACTCTATTCCCTTCTATTCACTGCTTATGACCACTTCTGTCTAGACTACTCCGCGCAAGAAACGGAAACGAGCCAGCGACGACAATGAATTACTACCTGATGGGTCCACTGACGAAGCTGCCCAGTTCGGTAGTCTTGACTTCCTTGAGGTTTTGGACGAGGAAGTACGTGTTCTAATGTTTTCCGACGGTTGAGCAAAAGTCACGAAGCAAACTTTTAGATATTGATGACGAAGTCTGCCGTGATCAATAGGGCCCCTTTAATGACCGCATGGGCAGTTGTTGTTGCAGAACGCATGAGTTTCCGACGCGAGGAAGCCCTCAGCATCGGTATCTTAATTTTGTGATCTCTACGGTCTTATTCCGTGCCGTGTTCTGACATCAGCTCCTCAGCGTCTGTTTATACCGAAATGAACGCCATTACCAAAGGTGTCTCGCTAGGAATCTACAAACCTGGCAAGCAGAAAGAAATTGAAAGGTTCATTGATGATTCGCAGCCATATGTAGATATCATAGGACGAAGGTAGGTCACACCAAAGGTCACACCAAACTTTCCTCCTCATCTTATATATTGTAGAATGTACGTCAACAACTTCTTCCATGATGAATAGGAGCAACGCATAATAGAGAATCCTCTAGACCTCTCTACCAAACGCAGTCGAAACAATGGCGTGCACTTTCGAACGGAAGGCCCGTAGAGCCCAGTGTTGCGTTTTCGTACATCTCCCGCTCTTTTCGTCAGACAGCGCCTTTCATTTTCGGAGCCCTGAAACTGCTGGCCAACAGCTACAGCGCGGAAGAGCTGAAGGCGAAGGCATGGTCATTGTATGCCGATTTCCGTCCCTCAGTCGAGAAGTGGGGCGCCAGGGCTGATGTCAAATGCTCCGACATCTTGCGGCTTCGCCCTCGGATAGTGAAGGAGAGTTTAAGCTCAAATCTCGATTTCCGTCCAGATCCAGCTCCGACCATCGAGCCAAACCTTTCCGAAGACCGCTCAACGAATCAGTAACGTTATTCTGACAAATTTTGACACGCCGTGTATACCTTGATTTCAAGTTTATCTGTCATTATACTTCTGTACGCAAGGCCATTAAGTAGGACTCTCATCTGCGAGTACGGGTAGAGTAACAAAAATGTCTCTTAACCTAGTCTAATGGGCGAAGCGTCTATATTTCTACGCTCTTACTCCTTGTTCAAGAATTAGAGCTTTTTGATGATGGCTGCAGTGAAGTCCGACGTCGTCGAAGAACCTGATCGTTGTTTCCTTGATTTAGAAGATGGCAGAGAGAGTGACTGCGTAATGCTCACCACCCATATCGGCGGTTCTGACTTTGCCCTCGTTGATAACGTCTAATGTCGCGCTCGCAATGCTGTTGGCGAAAGAATCGAGTCTTCAAGGCCGCTAGGTCAGCCATAGCACTGCAAAACATAAGATATAGTATACCCAAGATGTCTCAACATCATTGTTGAGCTAAGAATCATGGCTGCGGGGTTTGCACGGTTGGTACCCATGATATCGCTTGCAACATGTCGGCATCCAGGTTCAAACAAAGCGTATTCCTATTCCTCATATAAGGGAGCCATGGAAAGTTGCAACTGAGACACTTACTCTTCCGACATTACAGCCTGGGACAATGCCAGGTCCGCCGACGAGTGCAGCACCAATGTTGGATACAATAGCGCCGTAAAGGTTGGGCATGACCATAACGTCAAATTGTCCAGGTTTGGAAACAAGTTGCATAGATCTATTGTGGAGGTCAGAGAGATTGTGGCATGGGAAATAATGAAACGCACGTATTGTCCACAATCATGTCGTTGTGCTCAATGCCTGAAGACTTGTACTCCTCTGCCACTCTTCGGAATGTATTCAGGAACAAGCCATCGCCGAGCTTCATGATGTTGGCTTTATGGACGCAGGTTACTTTCTGCGAACTTCAGTCAGACAACATATGATGTGCTGCACACAGCGAGTCTCGCCTTGCGGTTGTTCTTGAGAGCAAAGTCGAAGGCAAAACGACAGATGCGCTCTGCCTTGGCGCGAGTGGAGACTTTCAAGCTCTCAACGACGCCTGGGTAGCTCTGATGCTCCAGTCCAGAGTATTCACCCTCGGTGTTTTCACGAATAATAGCAAAGTCGACGTTGGAATGACGGGTGGGAAATCCGGGAAGAGACTTGCATAAGACGACGGAAGCATAAATATCAAGTTGCTGGCGCATAGCAACGTTCCACGAAATGTGGCCCGACTGGGATATGGGAGTGAAGAGAATGCCTCGAAAAAAGATCAAATAAGACAAAAGCAGCATCTTGCGATAATAGAAGGTTACCTTTGAGGCCGACGCGATTTCGTTTCAAGCTCTCCATGGCCTGTTTGAAAAGGGCCTCTCCGGAAGAAGACATGCCGGAGACGTCGTACTGCTCCCACTCAATGGGCGCGTTAACATGGTCGAAGATTTCTTTCACTGAATCTGTGATTTCTGCACCGATACCATCCCCAGGAATGAGGGTGACCTAAACGGGTGAAATCGGCATGACGAACGAGGAAAGTTGTAGAACCAAGGGAACGTGCAGTGTAGATACCACCATATTTCTTGGTGGGCTAAGGAAGAGTCAGGAAAGGTGCAACGGCTATACCTAGAAATGATGAAACATACCATTTGGGCGACATTGGGATAGCTTGCGCTAGGGACGGTGCTCGCGGCCCTCTGGGTGGACGGTAGGTCAGACGACAGAAAGTACGCTTAAAGAGACGCGTACAGCTTGAGAAAGAAGGGAGCGTGATGCTGTAGAAAATGCGTTGCGCAACATGGCGTTATGTCGGGACGAAGAGACACGGAAGGATGAAAGTGTGCAAGAGGACTCGGAGCGACAAACTCGGCATGGAAAGATAAAGTCGGATACAAGCACGTGTCATGGCCGATCACATGACTTGAGATCAGTCCGATCACAGAATTCTGACTGTCATATCCTCGCGTCAGCATTTCAAAGAAACGACGGCCCAGGACGAGGTTCCCACTCTCTTTTGTATCCAACCACCACAATGCTCGACGTACTCGACGTAGCGGACGTCCCAAATCCTCCCCGCACGCGTGCTTTGTCGTTCTACCTCGTCCTGTTCTGCCTCGTCATACCCATTTGGTCGTCTCTACCCTTGTCATGGATATATGTCATTTATCATATCTACCGTGGAACATTGCTGAGTCGGCCTTTATTCTCTCGCTGCCTTTTTTTTCTTGCTTTCTGCGAGGTTCAATTTGAATCTTCTTATTACCGTTCGACATCATCTAACGCGTCCTATCCAGGTTTGCTTCAGCATATACCACTTCTACCTGTACCAGCGCATCTCTGGTCCTTCACCTTATGGCCCTGCCGATTTGTCGGAGATTCAAACGGCCTTTACCAGACTCCTCAAGGCTGGACTTGCCGACCTCCCAGAGGATGGCGGAGATGAGGAGTCCAACCGACCTAGCAGTCCGGAAGAGACCATCGCGCAACTCGAGCGCGATGACCACCGGGCAATCGACTTCCGAAATAGTCTCCGAACGTGGTTCGGGAAAGCGCCATGGTCCTCTATCAGGTTGCTAGAAGTGCGGAGATGGCTATACTGGTCAATATTCAACAAAGACCTGCCTCCTTCCGAGAGCTTACCTGCCTCTCATAAAGTTGTCATAAACAGTGCGCTGGAATTACTCCAGAAGCGCGCCGGCTGCCAAATTCCGAGTGGCTCAAATCCACTCATCGAACCGATGCGTCTGACCATTGATCCCGTCAATGTTACGTGGCGACCCTTGACTTACTACGCGCTCATTTTCCTCGTAAACCGCGGCCTCCGGATGTGGTACGAGACTAGGTGGAATGCCTACCAAGGCTGCTATGATGATCTTGAGTTCGTCTTATTAGCGTGACGAATTGCTTCCAAAATGCTAAATTTCCCGTGACACTCAGGTATATTGTTCGCATCCCAAAGCACTGGGATCCTCTTTCTGGTCCTTGTCCCATCGTCTTTATACACGGCCTAGGACTTGGCCTATTGCAGTATAATTTCCTCATCATGCATCTCTTAGAGGCGTTCGGAGACAGACCAGTGCTCATACCTCTGCAGCCCCAGATCAGTCAAGATCTGTTCCATCCGAGATTTTTGAGACCCATGACACGCCATCAGACTGCGGAAAGGCTCGCTAGGCTGATGCACAAATTTGGATGGGTTCATCTGAATGCGGATGGCGACGTAGAAAGCTCTGTCGATAGCGAGGAAGAAAAAGATATCGCAAACTCTTTGCTTGGCAAAAGGAAAAAGGGCATCACACTAATGAGTCATTCCAAGTGAGGCTACGTCACCCTCTCTTCTCGGCGGTCAACTGACTTGACTAGTGGCTCGTATACCCACGCATGGATGCTCAAACACTACCCCAAGATAATCAGCCGCTCTCTTTTCATTGATCCTGTGACCTTCTGTTCATGGGAGGGAGGTCAGTGTTCTCTTTTTTGTCTTCATGGTTAAACGATTTTGTGCTTATTTAGCCTTGCAGATGTATGTTACAACTTCATATATCGTACTCCGATGACGGTAAGTCTGGTGTTCCGCGTCAATTTGGTGGTTTGCTTAATTCCTGATCCAAGGGCATTGAACTTGTGATGCGCTATTTCGTCGGCACCGAGCTTGGCGTAGCTAATCTCCTCCAGAGGCACTTTGACTGGGTCTCCAACTCTCTATGGTACGAGGAGATACCCAATGCTCGTGATCCATCCAAGACAGTCTTCATCCTTGGCGGGAGAGACAGCATCATCAACACAGAGGTAAAAGAGATTCCTCCGTTAAAGCTGCCAGCATGACTGATGTCGTGGTTTTGATCGTAGCGCGTTAGGCGGTATCTCACATCGCACGGAGTCCGCAAAGGCCTGTGGTACGATGCTAACGGCAGACATGGACAAGCCCTGGTCCGAGGTAGCACTGGGCACGCGGACATCTTGCGATGGTTGCGGAACGATTCCTAACCATGTTGTGGACCTGGCTCCTCACTCCTCACAAAACGACCGCGGATTCGCTAAAATGAAAGACTATACCTGTGCGGAATCCCATTTCACCTGAATAGATAGATACGCTAAAATTTTACAATTACTTATACTGTATGTACTCGCTGATGCATCATATTGGATGGACCATTTGTTCTATTACTGTAGATGCTTCATAGTCACATCAGAGTTTCTACTTGTCTGGCGTTTGCAGCAATGTTTTGAGAGCCGGGAACAAGTCTATTGCATTGCCACTCATGATTTTGTCCAGCTTCTGCTCATCTTTCATGTAGTATTTCTTCGTTTCATTGGTATACCATTCCGCCATCTGTGCGTTTACGGCTGAAAAAAGTCGATTCAAGCATACGCTTACGCATGGCCAGTAATCTCACCAGGAAAATCCGACCCGAATAGGACATGATCATGTTTGACGAACATATCCATGGCAGCCAAGGCTGGGAGACTGGCACTGAGAGCCGTCTCGTAGTAGAACGTTCCAAAATCTTGCATCATTTCTTCAGCCGAGTGCGAACACCCAAGATGGTTGGAAAGAACTGCGACACGGGAGGCCAACATGGCGGTGCCGCCACCCATGTGCGCCAAGATGATCTTCACCTTAGAGTATTTGCGTTTGCGTCCAGTGACGACGAGATGCGCGGCGGCTTTGAAAGTCTCGTGAGGAACCTGTCATCAAGCAGCGGCGGTAAGCGAAATGAACATGAGCAGGCAAACTGCAAGTGCGCACCTCCACGACTGGGACACATAAGGTGGGATGTGGCGATGGCAAGGTAGGAGCGACTTGCGTGCCATGGATAAATACGACGGCCGCACGACGATCTAGTTCAGCCCAGATGGGATCGAACCGCTCGTCACCAATATATACTAAATATATGCGCTCAAACCAGTTTCTGACACGTTCAAAAGATGGCGAATTGCAAACCTCTATGATCCTCTTGTCCATAAGACGAATTGAGCGAGAATCCAATAGCACCGAGCGAGTCGAGTGCATAGGCGACTTCTCCCAGAATAACTGTGCATCATACAGACAATCAGTGACACGCCCGTAAAAGGATGGGGATCAAACCTCTTACTCTCTGTGTCGTCCAACAGCGGCAGACCTGCGAAGAAACGGAAGCGCCCTGGGTGCTGCTTCACAATATTGGCCGCGTAAAGGTTGCGTTCTCTGACGATGGTCCAAGTCGCGTTGGAGCCGGCATCCAATGCAGGAAAAGAAAGGATGGCAATGTCAATACCCGAGGCATCCATGTATTGCAAGCTTGTTGCAGGACTCCATGGCAAGGTGCCGGGCGGGGTGCGCCAGCCCATGTTCTGGTTTAAGCTCTCTTTATCCAGCCCGGAGGGGAAGAAATGGTGGTGGACATCGATGCAAAGCATGGAGAAATGTTGGAAGTTGGAGAACAAGATTGGACTTCTTTTTTCTTGTCTTTGGCTCAACTGCCAAGGCTACATTGACAAGGCGTACACATCCCACTCACACGTTCATTACGTATTCCTATATTCTTTACACGCCTCAGAATCCCATGACAAGAACTGGCCGCTGAGTTCTTTCGGAGCCCTTATCGACAGCGCAGCGATAACATGGCCACAATGTTCAGGCCGAACGAGAGAGCCCTCGGCGTGAACGCGGACAAACTTGGCATGGTCCTCGGGTGTCATTGCGGAAGCGCCCTTGCTACGTAACTCGCATTGCATCTTGAAAGCAGGAAAGTGTGAGTGCGGATCAACAAGCGAGTCGCGCGTGGATACTCACGCTGGTGTCCACCATGCCGGGACGGATGGCGACGGACACGATGCCGGGTTCCTCCTCCGCAAAGGTTCTGCAGAGGGAATTCATGGCAGCCTTGCTAGCATTGTACGGACCCCAGCCAGCGGTGCCTTTGATAGCGGCGCCTGAGCTGACGAAGACAACTCTGCCACCATGGTCGCTGGCACGGAGGGAGGGGAGGGCGGCTCCGAGTGCGGAGATGAGCGAGAAGAAGTTGACGTCAAAATGCTGCTCCAGGCAGAGATCGGAGTCTGATCGCCAATGCGGCAGAGCGGATCGAGCACGCCCGCGTTGAGAACCAGGCCATCGAGGCCCCCAAAGTGCGCGTGGCCCCTGTGCACGGCTTCCCGCAGCAGGGCATCGTCTGCACTATAGTTGGGACATAATCAATCATACGTCGAGCAGCAACAGCACTCCACGGACACATCGCATGCTATGGTCAGCAGGTCCGCGCTAGCTAGTTCGGCGAGCTCCTTTGTCCGAGTGCGAGATAATGCTATGACCTGGGCGCCTAACTTGCGGAGGAGCAGTCTGGTGACGGCGAGACCGATTCCCCTGGGAGGACGTCAGCGTTGTACTGCCATATGGGTGTGAGTGCATCACTTGGAGGCGCCGGTGACGAGCACGACGGGCTTTCGAGTGGCCATGTCGAGTTCGTGGTTAAGCTTGATGTTGCGCGGAGCTTGAATTCTACCCCAAAACAACTCGCCTCCTCATCTCGGCCAGCAAGCCTCCCTCCATTTTTAAAAAAAATTCTTTTATTCCTTTATTCCTCTCTTCTCTCCATCCGACTATGCTCCCCCGGCTTCACCTTTCCCGCCGTTTCGCTCCCGCCGTTCTTGCACGCGGTTCTCTCCGCGCTGCACGCACGTACGCAACGGCCACCACGGAGCACACCGTATGCCTCGTCTTTCACTTCCGCCACCCCGCATGCTGACCTCTCTGAATGGCACAAAGATGACCGTCCGAGAAGCCCTCAACGCTGCCATGGAGGAGGAAATGATCCGCGACGAAAAGGTCTTCATCCTTGGCGAAGAGGTTGCTCGCTATAATGGCGCTTACAAGGCTTGTCTTCGTGTCATTTGCTACTTGTCGCAACGGAATCGAATCTCCCTCCTGATCAGGTTACCAAGGGCCTTATGGACAAATTTGGCGAAAAACGTGTCGTGGACACGCCCATCACTGAAATGGGTTTCGCTGGTCTAGCTGTCGGTGCTGCCCTTCAAGGTCTGCGACCAATGTACGTTCCAGCTCGACAATTTTGAGAAAAGGAGCCCGGACTAACCCGCATCCGCAAGATGCGAGTTTATGACGTTCAACTTTGCAATGCAAGCCATCGACCAAATCGTCAACTCTGCTGGCAAGACATATTACATGTCCGGTGGCAATGTGCCTTGCCCCATCGTCTTCCGTGGTCCTAATGGTGCTGCAGCGGGTGTCGCCGCTCAGCACTCACAAGATTATGCTGCGTGGTACGGCTCAGTTCCAGGTCTCAAGGTTGTCAGCCCATGGAGTGCAGAGGACTGCAAAGGCCTCTTGAAGGTATGCTCTCTTACCCCTTGTACCACCTTACACCCATTGCCCCCATAGTCTGCCATTCGTGACCCCAACCCCGTCGTCTTCCTCGAGAATGAGATGATGTACGGCGTATCCTTCCCTATGTCCTCCGAGGCCATGTCAGACAGCTTCCTCCTCCCTATTGGCAAGGCCAAAATTGAGCGCGAGGGAAGCGACGTCACTATTGTCGCACACAGCAAGATGGTAACACATAGCATAGAGGCTGCAGAGGAACTCGCCAAGGAAGGAATTAAAGCTGAAGTCATCAACTTGCGCAGCATCCGTCCCCTCGACATTGATACAATAAAGCAGTCAGTCAAGAAGACCAACCGGTGAGAAATGCACCACTTCGTGGTTGGACCTAGAAGGTGCTCATGACATCCCGGACCAGGTTGCTGATTGTGGAGGGTGGCTTCCCCATGTTCGGTGTAGGTAGTGAGATCTGTGCTCAAATTGTTGAGAGCGAGGCTTTCGATTATCTTGACGCACCAGTGGAACGGATCACAGGCGCCGACGTACCCACTCCTGTAAGTTTACGCCCACTTCCGTTGATTTGCTCTCTTAACCAATAGTTGATAACAGTACGCGACGAACTTGGAGGCCTTGGCTTTCCCTGACACGCCACTTATCGTGAAGGTGGCAAAACGTGCACTCTACCGCACGAACTAGACGATCTTTATCATGTTCGCCATTCTGTAGACCTGCTATGTTTCCATACCTGCATTCCCGCTGTCTAGATCGTATAATAAAATTTATACCAATTATTACGTGCAGAAAACTCCCGTTCGCCTCTCAGTCATGGTAGATAGCTTCTAAACGAACCCGTACAGCATTGCCGTGAGCTTGTAACTCCTCGCAGTCTGCGAGCGTAGTCACGATTGGTCCGAGCACTCGCAAACCGTCAGAAGTGATTTCTTGGCAAGTTATGTGTTTCTGGAAAGAGGCAGTGTTCACCCCACTAAACTGACGCGCGTATCCGTTGGTCGGCAGCGTATGGTTTGTACCAGATGCATAGTCGCCGCAGCTAGGACACGAATTAGTGAGAAGTGTACTGGCGCCCGGACTCTCGCATACCTTTCAGGCGTAAACGGACCGACGAAGACGCTGCCAGCATTGTTGACGAGAGCAATCATGTCGCTCGCGCTCTCCAAATGCATGATCAAGTGCTCCGGAGCGTAGTCGTTCGAGAATGCGAGGGCCTCCTCGATAGAGTCCGTCTTCACGATTATACTCTTCGCCACGGACTGACGCACAATATCCACTCGTGATAGCCCCAAGGCCTGACGCTCAACTTCTTTTTCAATCTCCTCCAACCTTTCACCCGACAACCGCACAGTCACCAGTACAACTTGCGAGTCGACTCCATGTTCTGCCTGAGACAGAAGATCCGCCGCAACAAATGCAGGATTAGCTGTGTGATCAGCAATGACCTTTTAGTCACAACGTGAGTTTCATAGACAAAAAGAGCTGTCTCCAAAGAACTCACCAGAACCTCAGAGGGTCCTGCAGGCATGTCAATCGATACAAGGGCATCCGTATCGTTCTGAACCAACATTTTGGCGGCTGTCACCCACTGATTTCCAGGTCCAAAGATTTTATCGACTTTAGGCACACTCTCGGTACCGTAGGCCATGGCAGCAACCGCCTGCGCTCCTCCGGCCTTGAGAATCGCGGAAGCCCCTACGAGATGAGCGACATACATGACTTCGGGAGAAATCGAACCGTCCGATCGAGGAGGCGTGGCAATGACGATTTCTTGGCAGCCCGCAACTTGCGCAGGGATCCCAAGCATCAAGGCGGTTGAAGGAAGCACAGCCGTGCCACCAGGCACGTACAAGCCCACTTTCGCGATCGGCCGCGCGAATCGAGAGCACATGACGCCGGGCATGGTCTCTACAGAAAGCATTTTACCATCCACCTGAGCTTCGTGAAACTTGCGAATGTTGGCGTACGCCTTGTCTATCGCATCTCTCACCGCATCATCAATTTGCATGGACTCAGCGGGGAAGGGAGGGGAGATGGTCGTCGACGTAAGCTTAGCTTTGTCGAACTTCGCAGTCAACTCCAGCAGGGCCTTGTCTCCTCTCTGGCGGACGTCCTCGACTATAGGCTTCACCTTGGCGATCATTTCGTCAGACTTGAGGACCGGACGCTTAAGGAGCCGAGCACGCTCTTCCCTGGAGACCTGCGAGAGATCTGACACACGCATGCGAATCGCCGCGTCGGGCGCAGCAGGTTGAGCCAGACGTTGTTTCGCGGCCCACTGCGCTTTGGCATTCCCGGGCCTACGAGTGACCCGCTTGGCCTTGAGGTCAAGAGAGTGTTCGATGTCGGCTACGCTGACTCCGGCGGCGACACATTTGGTGAGGGCAAAATACAATAGATCGGCCGCTTCAAATGCTATGTCGTCCTTTTTCTCTGCTTTGCACAGTTCGTCGGCTTCCTCCATAATCTTCGACCGCAAAAGTGACGGATCGTTGAATAAACGTTTCGTGTAAGATCCCTCTGGAGCAGATTCCGACCTCGAAAAAAGTGTTCTCTCCAGAGCCGGTAAGCCGTTCAGTTCCCCAAAACATGACGACCGGTTTAGATGGCAGAATCCGGCACCGTGCTGACGCACCCGGAATTCCAAGCTGTCCGAATCGCAGTCCAATCGATAGCGAGAACATCCTGAATGGCACCTGATGTCTCGCCCTTCCGCCATAGACCGTGTTTCCGTGACTGATAAACACCTTTTCCCGTGGTGATGCTCTCCCTGACCGACTCGCCTGACGAATAGACAAGACCAAGTGAATGACCTGACTCGGTCGTGACAATAGTAGGGAATAGCCCATCATGTCTGTCTGAGATGACAGGAGCCATGAAGGCGTCTGCAACGTTGATCTGAACAGACGAACTCGGGCCAAGGGTGAGCTGGGATGTGTGGAGGACGAGAGTCGCTCCTATGTTTCGGAGGCCCCTGATGTCGGTTTTTGTGGGCGGAGACGGGGTAGATGGCAGAACATATATTTCGGATTTTGCAAAGAATTTTGAAACGGAGGAGATAAGATCTAGGTCGATGGCTGGTATCTTGAGAAAGACTCCAGACACGGCGTTGCGCAGGCTATCAGATACAGCGCTAATGCTTGCGACATCTAGAAGGAGGAGCAAACGGTTGGGAAGTATTCCCGCACCGATAAGTTCCTTTGCGGAGGACAAGGGTACTATGATCTTTTCCGCGCCATTATTGAGATGGGAGATGGCATCGTCAAGAGTAAGCGACTCCTCGGCGATAATGTACGATCGTTGGAATGCGTCAGACCTTTCAAAATTTGATGAGGGAATAACAACGGGGGCGACCCTATTAAGAGCCGAGAGGAGATCGACGCCGTCGTCGTCGAGGAGAGGAAGGAAGGCAAACATTGGACGCGAGTCACACAGGACAGAATTCCGTTTTATCTTATCTACTACTATCTGGGTGATAGGATTTTGCTGCAAACCCAGGACATGGCCTTGTAGTGTAGTGGTTAGCACATGAGATTCTGAAACAGTTATTTCTCATAACCCAGGTTCGAGTCCTGGCATGGCCTTCCTTTTTTCCCTTCCCGCTCTAAGTGGGGCTTCGACAAAAACCCATCGTGGCTCAATGTCGCGCCTTATAAACATTAGATTAACAGGCCGAAATCCGCTATGGATTTCTGGTTTCTGATTGCTCGAACGAATGAAAGAGCTGTATGCCATCACATATTCAATCGCTCACGTAACATTATGGTGTGGATGCAACGCGTTCAAGCTAAAGTGCAGCAGTCTGAGTATGGCCAGCCAAACCGCAGTCGCATGCAGCCTTCTAACCTTATACTACCACCATGTCCTATACAAGAAGGGACTGGAGCCGTAGGAAACCAGTCCCAATTTATATCCCTTCGCCTCTTGCCTCTCCCACTGTCTCCCAACCACATTCGTTAACACCTGAACAGGAACACGCACCAGTTCCACCAGTCGGCGTAATTTGTTCATAGAAGTTCGAGAATCATCGCCTGCTTACATTCTGTCCACATATAGCTCCCCGACAATTGGCGCGAAGTCATTCGGCGTGTCCTCACCGATAGCGAACCTACGTTGCATGAGCCGCCATCTAGCCAACAGGATGACGGGTGCACGAGAACGGTGACACCGTCAGTAACGGTACGTCCTGTGTCGCAGGCTCATGGCTAGTATTTGTCGTCATATGCGACAATTTTCAGGAAACCTTTGAACGTGATATGAGCGAGGAGACATTGACTCTTCATTCACCAAAGTCGATCTCACCACCTCCTGACTACCACCGAATACGCCGGCCGAAACCCCACCATGTAAGACTGAGATCGGTTTCCGAAGGGTCACTCTTTGATTATCCAACTTGCATCGAAGATTTATCATCCTCCGACGCCGCCTTTGACCTGCCGCAGCCATGTTTCGCACTCGGACCACTCGATCAACGTTCTGGTACGCAGCATGCCCGTTATGGCGGACTCCTCTAATCAACTATCCAGTCTGGTGCGGTGCCAGGCCAGCGATTGAGGTCCTCTGCTCGGACCTACAGAGGAACTGATACGAGATGTACTTCCTTTACTCTGCGAGCCAGCAATCCTTCTTTGAAGACATACAAAAGCTATTTGACTTACTCAAAATCTGAGCCATCAGCCCTTTGGTCAAGTAACGGACCTTGGACATCGTCGGCGCTCGACTTTGGCGGTTCGCTGGACCTGCCTCAATATATGAGCAGATATGACGCCCGACGACCTATTGGGAGCCAGAGGAGCAATGCGAGAATATTTCTTAGCTCGCTGTGGAGCCGCATCGAAGACATGAGCGTCCTATTGAGGAGAAAAATTAAACGTTTCTGGCTTCATGCAAGTCATTAAGCGATTTTCGATTGATTTAGCGCGAGTCGCTAGTAATTTATGTTGTAGTTCGAGTCCAAGAATAGGGTTTCCTTGTATATCCATCCTCCCCTTGCCCTCATCACCATGAGCCTTTGAGAGCCAGGGCTCTCGCTAGTACGCACTTTCGTCTCTTAACGTGCAGTGATTCGCGAAAGGACACCCTCGATTGGCACCCGCGTTCAAGCGTCACTCCCTTCTCTGTGGCAATTCTCTGAATGGCACAGCAGAATACCAAGCATACCCAATCCGGGCATGAGATCTATGAGGCGAACACTTCAAAAACTCAATCATGTTCTTCGATACCCTATCCGAGGTCGGGCGTACAGTCTCACCCTCCGCCCCATACGTTGGAGGAATTCCGCGAAATAGAGGGAAGGGAAAATCGGAAACGGCGACTAAAAGAACTATGGGAGCGGCTCCGCATACCGGCCCCACACGATCGCGAACGACCTGTTAGCTCCAAAACCTCACGGAAGGGGACGGAACGCCTGACGCTCGAGCAGGCGGAGACGCTCAGCGCCATGTATGACAGCGAACTCCGGGGACACTGTGCGGAACATCCGTCCGACCCGCGTTCAAATGAACTCGACTGGAAGAAGTTCAAAGAATACGCCGAAGGGAAAGAAGTTGGTGTGTGTCAATCGCGTCCTGTAACGTGCAACTACGGCAGCATTGACCTCTCTCTTTACCCCGCAGAGCTTTGGTCTATCTTCCATGACGAGCTTGATTTGGACGGTAACGAGCATTTGGATGCTCACGAACTCGCAGCTGCGCTCAGGAAAGCTGGTGGGCATTCGCCTCCAGACAAATATCATTCGGCGGCTTATATCTTCGCAGGAATCGCTTTGTCTCAGCAAACTATTTCAGATTTTCTGTTAGCTTTGACCTCCTCCTCCAACCCCGATTTTGTATCCTTTCAGGACTTTCGCGACTTTCTTCTTCTCCTTCCACGAAGAGTCTCGCCGGCGGAAATATACCAATATTATGAGGTCAAAAAATATATGGGTGACGATGGTCGAGGACCAGCGCGGGTAACGATGGAAGGTGAGGTTGGTTTGTCTCCCCTCGGATAGTTGTCAGATGAGATTTAATTGCCGCAGGCGACGTATCCTTGAGTGCAGAAGATAAACCCCCGATTCCACCGCGACGAGTGACACGCACACAAATCTTACCTCTGTCTCTAGTTATCGGCAACATGACGCTTATAATGACGAACGAGAAGAGGAGGGGGACGAGGAGAACGAAGAAGAAACACATGGTTGGCTAGATGGACACACTGCCCTCAAATTTCTGTTAGCAGGCGGTATAGCTGGTGCTAGTAAGTGCTGCTGTCTTTTTCCCGCAAATATGTGCGTTTGAGGCGTGCTTTTTCTTCAGTGTCGCGGACATGTACAGCTCCATTTGATCGTCTCAAGGTTTTCCTCATCACGCGGCCTCCTAGCCTTGGCGGACCAACTCTTTCACCTCATCCGGGCTTGGGGGGTCTCAAGACAATGGGGAGTGCCATAGCTCGCATCTATGCGGAAGGTGGGATTCTGGCATTTTGGACTGGAAATGGTCTCTCCGTTGCAAAGATCTTTCCCGAGTCGGCCATCAAGTTCTTCGCCTATGAATCCTCAGTTCGTCCAACTTGTCGCATTTCACCCTTCTTGGTTTCATCCATGGACAGAAACGAGCGTTTGCCAAATATTGGGACGGTGTTGAGGATGTACGAGATATTAGTGGTGTCAGTCGCTTCCTTTCCGGAGGTATTGGCGGGATCTCCAGTCAGCTTAGTGAGTCTTCAGTGCGTCCATCTCTCTGCATCGAGCTCACGTGTCACTTGTCAGGCATCTATCCCATAGAGACGTTAAAGGCGTGTTATTTTGGTCTCGTCACGTTCTAATCCCTTAATCGGAGATATCTCAGACACAAATGATGAGTGCCACGAATTCACAGAAGCGTTCACTATTGCATGCTGTACGATATGTGTGGGGTCTCGGCGGTATACGGGCATACTACCGTGGCCTGACGGTGTGTCTCCTTCGAGTCGACCGCTCCGCTACCTATTAATGCGTCTTCCTGACAGATTGGTCTTATTGGCGTATTTCCGTATGTCTAATTTTTGGGCTTTATGTTCATTAGACTGACGATGACGGGCGAGATGGTAGGTATTCGGCCATCGACATGAGCACGTTCGAAGCGCTCAAACTCGCTTATCTCAAATCGACGGGCAAGGACGAGCCAGGCGTGATGGCGATGCTTGCTTTCGGCAGCGTGTCTGGAAGCGTAGGTGCAACGAGCGTCTACCCACTGAACCTTGTCCGTACGCGGCTGCAAGCATCCGGCTCGTCGGGCCATCCGCAGCGCTATACGGGCATCCTGGACGTCGTACACAGAACCTGGGAGCGTGACGGTTGGCGTGGCTTTTACCGCGGCTTGTTCCCTACACTCGCCAAGGTGAGGTGTACGAATTTCTTTTGCCGCCGGCCAGATACCGAAGGTTGGATTTGCCTTTCACAGGTTGTTCCTTCCGTCTCGATTTCATATGTCGTTTATGAGCATAGCAAGCGTAGGTATGTTCTTTCCGTCAAGGTGTTTTCATTGGAGGCATCGCAAACTTATCGATACGGCGTAGACTTGGCGTATAATCTTGCGTTGCTATTTAACCCACGCCATCTTATCCTAGTATCTTACATACATTTTCCCTGGCCAAATGTCCAAGGAATCAAGACAAGGAAACAAATATATCTATATCTACACAGTCAATCATCCGATGGTACGACAGATGGCAAAACATGAGTGGTAGTCAAGAAAACCAAACGATTCAAGATTGTCTTCACACCACAAACGTCATCAAATGGTGGTCTCATTAGAAGTCATGTAAGGGGGAGAGGTAAGGGAATACAAGCGGCTAAGGATGCTGTGCCACGGACCAGAGGACAGGCACACATTAAAGCAGCGATAACATGAAGATGAAATCGTAAATCTGTGGATAGATGAAGGGGTTGGGGGAGAGTATCGAAAACAGGGCACATTGATTGCGTTGGTGAAAAGGAGACGGGCGAAACGAAGCAGATGAATGGATGGAACATGGCCTGTGTCGTAAACCGTGACAGCGTGCTAAGGTAAGAATAAATAGAGATGCAAAGATGTTTGGGAAGGAGAAGGAATTCCGGGGAATTGCGCCAATTAGGAGATAAGTGAGGTTGTGCCTTTTTTTTTCTTTTCTTCTGCCTCTAAGGTACTACCGAGCCACTAAGAAGAGAGACCTTCCAGGCCGCGCTTTTCTTGGACAAGGACATTGAGCTCCTTGAGGTTTTGTTCCCGTTCCTGAGCTCCAAAACGAGTAGTGATTTGAATTTTCCTTCGCCATTCCTGGATCCATTTCCAACGGGAGAGGCGATCCTCTGAGGTGGAGCGTTGCGAGACCGGTCTTCTGATAGAAGGGGAGATGAGAGCGCGGAGATGATCCCTTCCAAGGATAGGAGCCAAGGATAGAAAGGAAAGGAAGACCAATTTGAATATGATCTCGGGCGATGTCAGAAGTGACGAAATGGACTGAGGAGTGGGGGACGGAGTGGAGGCGACTGTCTGGAGTATGTCGCCGATCTAAGGAAGGGGAGCGGTGAGCATGGGGATGAAATTGAAATGGAGGACTGTACTAACCTGGCAAGTGACGGCAGTCCACGGTAGGGTGCCGATGAAGGCGCCCAGCATGCAGTCTGAGATGGGAACGCCGCAAACACCGCAAGCGATGTTGATGCCGGACCAGGGGACGACGCCAACGAGGCGAAGGACGGAGAGACGGACCCAAGCAGGGGATCGGGATTTGAGACTGTGGGGCGAGTCAGGATCGAGATCTGACTCGCCCTCAAGAGCGCTGCGCGTCATTTCGAGAGCACGTGGGAAAAACTGAGTCAGCAACGGTGCCAGCGGCATGGCCAAGAGAGTCGCGCATGCCGAGCCGAACATTGTCAACGCTGTTAGCAGGACGGTTGCTAATATTGGGGAGAACAAAGCTCCAGCGAGGATGTTCTATGCAGTTTGTTAAAAGATAAAACATCGAGGGGCACAAAAAAAAACGGAAATGGCTTACCCAGATGACACTGCCTGGAATAGACCAGGCGTGTTTCCACACGGCCGTTACAGCCATGACGCCCACCACGTGAGCGACTGGACCGGGACCACTCTGAGCATACCCGTGAAGCTCGCGACCGAGCTGGGCAACGTCAGCGATGGTACCGGGCCAGGAAAGGGATACAGGGAGTGTAGCCAGGCAGAACAACACGACGACGGTGGAGACTGGAAATAGCATAATCACGAACAGTATCGGTGCATGCGCCTAGAATGTTATAGTAGTGAGCAAGGCAGGGAAAGCAAGAGGAAAGGCGGGAAGTAGGCACGCACCGCCACGAATCCGTGGCGCCAACCTGTCGCGACAGAGGAGCGTGACGGCGAGTCCTGGATGCCGTCCGGAAAGCTGGTCTTGTGAGCAGATGCAGAAAGAGGAAGGACAGAGTCGTCTGAGCTAGATCGCGGGGAGGAGGGCGTTGACCAGACGAAGGAATGTTTCGGCTGCATGTGCAACCAGTCCAGGAAGCGGGAAGCCATCGCGACGAGCATGGGCGACGGGCGCTTGGGGGCGGGCGCGGGCTCAGCGGGGAGGGGATGGGGTTCGAGGACAGAGGAGGGCCGGAGATCGGGGTTGGATTCTGGCGGGTCGTCTGCGGGCACGCGTAGGAAGGATGAGGAACGGCGACGACCGAGGGAGGGAAAGGTGAGGGCAGAAGCGAGGTTGATGGAGGATGCACGGGGGCGGGTTGTAGGGGGAGGGGAGAGGCGTTGGCATGCAGGCATGATAAAGGTTTAGAGCGAGGGGGAGGAGAAGGTTGTGTAGTTGGTCCCGAAACTCGGAACAACTCCCCTCTTGGTCAGCCTCCCAAAGTCATCACCAACTAAATCTTTTTTTTCCTTTCTTTTTCCTTTTTCTTTCCCTTTTTTTTCGCTTCATCTATTGTCGTTACTGCACATTAAATGACCCTACGACGTCTACAACCGCGCTGTTGAATGAATCTTTTGGAGTTTTCCAACATGTTTTCATGACACATCGTGCTTGCGTCAGCAGCCCTTGTTCCATTCCCGGGCCTCACCGGTTTCAGCAAAGCGCCCTGCTGATGAAACTCACATCATTTGAGCAACGTAATA
Source organism: Macrocybe gigantea (assembly GCA_011319805.1). Classification (NCBI taxonomy): domain Eukaryota; kingdom Fungi; phylum Basidiomycota; class Agaricomycetes; order Agaricales; family Callistosporiaceae; genus Macrocybe; species Macrocybe gigantea. The sequence goes on from SJRY01000263.1 coordinate 566,367, forward strand.
AGTCGCGCCTGCGCCGCAATGTACACGAAAGCTTTGAGGCGGCATACAACAAAGCGTACGTAGTTGTCTGGCATAGCAAAAAAAAATTGAATTACGCGGCTGTGCATATATTCCCAAGCTTAATGTGCCGCCCTTCTGCTTTCTTGGATGATGGTAGAGAGCTCCTCCAACTTTCGCTTGGAACGCAAAAGAGTTCCCAACTGTTTAAAAAAAAAATCAGTCAAGTCAGCGGCTGTTCGCATTTCAGCATTTGATATTAAAAAAAAACAATATACCCTCTTCTTCGTCAACTTTCTTGCCTTCTTATCCTGTAGAGCCTATACAGAGTCTGTGCGCGCACTAGATCAAATCACGTACCTTGGAGTTCCTCAGCAGCTCCATCACCCGTCGCTCGTACGCAGAGAACCCAGCAACCTCCCGGATGACCGATCGCACGAATTTTGTTTTTTGGGATTGTACACCCTTACGTTGGCTGGGTCGCACGGCCTTTGGAATTGCAGTGGTCGGGTGGCCGTGGTTAAGGCCATAGCGTATATCTGGATGAATACGTATTAATGTCTTCAGATGTCAGCGCCCACAGCGTGAGGCACGCACTTGTTCGAACCATTTTGAGTCTTGAAGAGGTGGTCTCTTGATGGCAATCGTCGTCGCTTGCCCAATAGTCTTCTTCGTCAAAAGTTCAGTCACGTGCATTCAACCAGTTTGTGGCGCTCAGTCCTATATAGTTTACGCAACATTTTCCCACAACTACAGATTGAGAAAGATCTAATCCCGACCGTTCCGGCTAGATATTTATTAGACAATTTCAAACATGGACCTACAGTGCGAAGATTATCGGGAAAAAGGAATTCAATCTACCGTCGAATGCTGCCTCACCACCATCACTTTCCCGCTCAAGGTTGAAGCCGCATCATGTAGCGTGCGCCCACTGTTTGTTGGCGACGTGCGCGCCGAACGGATGGGCGTCGGCGGACGCAATTGCGGGTCTGCCCCGCGTTCGCGCATAGCGTGCCTAGCATCGTCTTCTTCCTCTTCCTCTTCTTCTTCACCATCGTCGTCGTCACCGTCCTGCCAGTATCTAGATCGTCAGCCTTCGTCTTACACCACATATAGAACAACGAATAACCTCAACGCACCGGACCAAAGTCCTCCATCGGTCGGTCCTCATCCTCCTCTTCCTCTTCATCATCATCATATTCATCGTCGTCGATCCACTTCCCTCTCCAGTCCACTAAATCAAGCTCGCTCGGACTTTCGGGGCGCTGGCGCAGCCACTGCATTCTCGGTCCGCTCTTTGCCCGCTCGCTCACTTTGAATCCGTAGATCCTCGGCACGTAGACGTAGCCCGCAGCCTGCTTTTGGCCGCCGTGAGGGTTGGGGTTCACGAACGGCGTTCCCCTGTTGCCTCCAGAAGAGCCGCTTCTGGGCGAGAGAGGAGGTCCACCCGCAGGAGGTGGCTTCCAAAATGGAGCCGGCGCCAATTCACGGTAGCTCTGGAAGAAAAGGTGTGGAAATGTGGTCCCAAAGAATGCACCTGTATGAGATGTGAGATCGAATGACGATGGCGTGTAAATACACAACTCGCCGTCTACGCCCTGGAATCGGCTGCTTGGGGGCACATACACATCGTTGCAGTTTGGACAAAACAGTTTCACGGTATCAAAGCCAGGCATATCGGAGCGACCGCACGGTACTACATTGCATCCTGCGCAAAACACGCGTGGACAAGAACCGAATATACCGTTTTCGTATTTTTCCACCTGAGACGCAGCATTACTCGAGATGCAGAATGATATGGGCCGTATTGCGCACCATAGCTTGCAGCCCAGCGCGTGTCAGAATAAATCGCTGGTGTACGAGGCCGTAAAGCATCTCTGCAGACGACTCTACGATGGAGACGTCTGGTATCTTGGACGTGTCCTCATCTGACGTGCCAGTGGAACGTGAGCTGCAACCACGCCGATGCAATCAATTGAAGGACATGCCTGCTTCGACATCCAAAACCATCTCCATGGCTTCCTTCCAAAACGGAACCATTGTGTTCAAGCCGGTCAAGTTAAAATCGTCTTCGATAAAGTCTTCAGTGACCTCGCAAAAATACTCGTGTCCAGGGAGGGAACAAAACCAGTTGATCCACGTAAGAGTCGATGTCGGCGTCGACGAGGCTGCGGCGAGTGTCGAGTGTCATAGAACGTTGGACACGAGAAAGGGACGAGGAAAGCGTAAGACGCACTATAACCATCTTCCTGTTCCTCCTGCTCGTCCATGATCTCGTCACCTTCTCCCGCTGCCGCGGCCTCTTCCTCCCCCTCCAGTTCGGGATGCGATGTCTCTGCAGGTGGCGGTGGCCTGACAGACATCTGAACCGGTTCTAAAGCGACAGAAGCGCAGAAAGTTGAGACTCGACCACCGCCAGTGTCGATGGATGGCCGATAGTGGTTTCCAACTCCGACAACCACAGCAAAGCTCGTGGCATCAAAAACCAAATGCCACATTTATTTCCCAGCCACTACTTACAGCTATCCTACAGAGTATACTTTCCCGGGAGTACCTCGATCCAGTAGCTGCTCGGATGTGTAAATCCACAATTTTGTCTGGCCCTTTTCGAAACCGACAAAAGAAAAAGTTCACTTACCCGTCAGGATCTAAAATGAACGCAATGTCCTTCATCTTGCCATCCGTCAAGCGCTTCTTGAACGGGACGCCCAGGTCCTCGAACCGCTTGCACGTCTTCTCGACATCGTCGACCGTGATGGCGATATGTCCGAAACCGCGGCCTGGATCCGAGTTGCCGCTGGCATACCCCTTGAAAGTGGGATCCGACTCCGTCCCGTGGTTGTGCGTCAGCTCGAGCACGCCTTTGGATGATACCGCCGCTCAGGGTCTTAATCTTCGTGATATTTTCATAGTCGAGGGGAACTCGCCTTCGCGCGAGAAGCGCTGCGTCTCCTTTTCCTCCTGGGTCATCTGCTTGTCGTCGTGGTTGTAAGCTAAGAAGTAGAGAGTGAAGTCGTCGAATTTCTTTTCTGAGCATTGCCAGACAAAATTATCAGTCTCCGCTTTGAATCCGACGTCATTAAGGTCTACCAGAGTAAAGCTCCATTCCCAGAATCTAGTAGATAGATAGCATTAGAGGCGAAATTCGGTGTGGTACGACTTGCCCCATACGTTCTGATAGAATGGCAGTGACACCTTTGGATCCTTGATGCGGATCATGGTGTGGTTGAACTTTGTTCAACATGTTCGTTCTGAGCAAGGACCTGTTATATAGTTCATTCAGCAACAGCGCACCTTGAAGCTGGCGGTATCTGCTGTGCGAGGCATGTGGGCGAGATGGGAAATGGACAGAAAGCGTCGGGTGAACCATAAAGCCATGCTTCACGTGTGTGAGAAAACCCGAAGACACATTCCATTAATCTAGTGGCGAGGTTACACCAAATGCTGTACATCAGCTTCCCTGTGCACACGACAATTGAAACACGATCACGGAAATCCACACGTCATCTGGTTTTTCGCACGTCCTGACCACACGGGGGTTCCAAAGATGAGAACCAACGTCAATTGACCGGCAACCCAACTAAAGACCACATAACGAAACGCTTTCCATCTTTTCATGCCGTGGACCTCGACAGCGAATGTACTGACGGTCGTTAGACACCCACAGTAGCCATCTGACAGACCTTGGAGGATAGAGCATGCGCTGGGCGATACGGGAGATGGGGATTTATTCTGCAGGACGTGAAAGGCACCCATGAGCGCGGTACCGATGATGTTGGCGGCAAAAGTCCCGATTGGGAGGTATTTTGACAAGGTGTTGAGTTTGACGGACAAAACGTACCGCGTCAAAGCACCGGGGTATGCGAATAAGAGAGCGGCAGTAGCTTGGTAACGGAAATCGGAAGATAGCACGAAGTACAGGACGATGACGGCACCATAGGACAGGATGGAAGTTATGCTGACCAGGTACCGAGTTGTTCTAGTTGGATGCCCGACTGGTGGGCAATAGTCATGGATAATTGATGCGATTGTCCCTCCAAAGGAGAGTGAGGCGAGGGAAAAAGATAATGTGAAGGCGGTCTTGCCGACTCCGTCGATGAACTAGAAAGGGAGTTGAATAGGAGTACTGATGACGTGGAAAGGAAAAAACACAAACGTCTCGCAGGCCGCCGCGGTGAAATCCCTGGGCATTAATCCAAGAACTGAAGACATCCATTTGCCATCCGGAGAACGTCGTTATGGAGCCGCAAAGGCCTGTTCTTTATGATGGATTTTTTTTCGTATGTGAGGATATTGGCTATGGCACAATACCTGTTGTCAAGGCCGTGTACAGAGGCGGATAGCTGTTCGCAAATCAGCGCGTTTGCTAAACAAGGCACGACGACTGAGGACGTACAAATGACTCAGCCGATCCGTCATGCCAATGACAAGACCCATGATGAGACAGCCAACGCTCTGCACGTACGATAACGGAAACAGCGCCTGGCCATCATAAGTTGCGAGTGACTGGAGGCCGAGCCTTGCAAGAAGACCGAGTGACGAAGCTGGGATGAGAAGGGCGAGGACATGCAGCGAGAGGGCCGGGTATGTCTTTGACAAGCGTGTTTCTGGGCGGGTAAGATCTTCGCGGCTGCTTGGCGGGCGCTCTATGGTCTCTAGTCGAGTGAGCTCTGCGAGCTCAAGAACATCCTCTTGGATGGATGATCCCGAATGGGAGCCGCTTGTCATGATGGACTGAAACGCCAAGGAGTAAGGATGGGCGTCGGATGATGCATTGGATTAGATTGGACGTGTTTGCGTATGCGAGTCAAACTGCCTGATTTATGCGACGACGGTACCGTATACAGTGAATATATAAGCATACAAACGGTGATCTTCCTAAGACCTTGGCAGTTGCTCGCGCGTCTGCAGATGACATGTGAATGGTACCTGCGATGACGGAGGGTCTGTGCGAAAGAAGCGAAGCTCAAGCGCCTGGAGATGACGGACAAATGAAGCATTATATCTTTCGGGCGGGTTGATCTAGGTCTTCGCCATTAGGCAAGACAATGGCGGGACAGCTGATTGCCAGCCTTGGTTCAAGATAGACCGAACATGTAAGATTGCGGAAAAGAGATGAACCGCGTGCCACCGCCGTTGGCATGAGGGTCACTTGAGGGCCGGCCATTGCGTAAGCCAGCTCAACCTGACGCATATGTGCTGACTCATGCGGAGGTCCACTTTTTTTTTTTTTTACTTCCTCGACGATCCATTTGGAGCTGAAACAACAGAACGATGAAGTCCCCTTTCAGATAGTCCTCCTCGACGATCCTTTAGTCGGTGGGACCTCGCGCTTTGCCCTGTTATATGTCCATTCTCGCTCGTTCCATCCCCATTTCGTCCGTTCCTGGCCTCTTTTGCGATTCATTAAACTTCTCTCTGATATTATAGCACCACATCCCCCCATTTCTCCTTTGCTTATCGCATCTACATGCCACCGACTTCCGCCATCCCCGATTTTTACTACTTCTGCTTCGCGGCGTACGAGCCCTTTCTCACCGTCACTGGTTTCCTCGGTGCCTGGGCGTACGTACTTATCTGCTTCACCAGTTAATCTGGCTCAGTTGCCTTCCCCACGCCGGCCCAGTGACCCACAATCTGTACAGGCATCCTCCTCATGTCTCCAGCTTCTGACCTGATTTCTCCCATTCCTAGACGCACAACGCTCAAGCGCCATGGGCGCCCGATAGCCCGCCGCCCGCCACGCTGCCAAAGGCTACCCTTGTGACGATCATTCAGCTGGCCCATGTCTGCGCCCTTGTCGGCGTCATCAATCTCTTCGTCTTGTCTGCCGCTCGCCGCCATCTGAGTGATCGTCCCGCTTTGCAGGAAAAGATCATTTTTTCCCTGCTTTTCCCCTTCTCATCGGAGACTTTTTTCATCTCTACGTCACGCTATGGGCTCTGGGCGATCAGAGATGGAATTTCTGGAACTGGAGTCCCATGTTGTGGACCACCATCATGCTTGGTCTGACGCTGATGATTCCCGCATTGCGTGGCATCTTGGCATTGGGCGTTATGTTGACCGTCGAGATGGACAGCACATCAAAAGCTGACATAGAAATACATATAAATCAAAGAAGGACCCTTGTTAAATACAATCGTTAAAAACATTACTGGACATCGTTGTAGTGCATATATCTGCCGATGAGAAAAGCCGAGACAAAAGGAAAAGCAAAAGAGCATGGGAAAAATCTGCGACTCAGTATGGTGTGTTGACAATGTCGGATCTGCTGAAAGCTTGTGGGCAAGAGATTGACGTGTCGGTCTCTTCAAGCTCTTCTTGTTCACTGCCAGAACATTGTTTTGCAGCGCAACGATCTAAAAAAGCGCTATCGGTCTCATGTGAGCGGGATAAAGGCTGGACATACAATTTCCTGATCATCTCCGAATCTGAAGCTGTCTTGCACAACGTAGTCTTCGTACTTTTTAATTTCGTATTTATCCAGTTGCCCTTTCTTCACTTTCTTAAAGTCCCACGCAACGACGAATGGACCGGTCGATGTAACGATCGCATTTTCTTCCTGACCCTCTCCGACGTTGAACCTGCAAGATCAGTCAGTGTCAGCCCAAGACTGGCATGAATTTGGTCCCATACCTCGCAGGAGTGAAGGACACATTGTGTTCCATATAGGCGACGTGCTCGTTTCGGAGTTGAAGACGGCGAGGTATGGGTTTCGCATTGGCCGGGAAACTGCGATCGAATCCCAAGGCGCCTTGATAGCGACCTTCGCCGATGAGGGTGTCGATCAACAAGAGATAAGTCTTGGTCGTAGCCACCACCCAGCGACCGTCCGCCGTCACGTCAATCCCGATGATTGGATCGCCAAGAGGAGGAAGGCGGTCTTTGCATTTTTGCCTATGGTGTCGAACAGCCTAATGTCGCCTTTTTCGCTCGCCACGGCGAGCTTTCCAGAAGAGGTGGTGGCGACGCCGGAGAATTTGTTTTTGGTGACATATTGCTTGTACTGGCTGTCGACCATCTTGGTTCCGGATATGCGAGGATCGACGCGGAAGAGGGCATTGTGCGACACGCCAACAAGAGTTTGCTCTCGAGTCGTCGGGGCAAATTTGCTATCAGGAGCTACATGGTCGACAGTGATGTCGTCATGGACTTTCCACTCTTCGACGACCTTTCCGAGTTCAATATCCAAGCTGAATAAAGAGTGTGGATCGGTCGGATTCATCAGAACCATCTTAGTGTCCTGGTCGTGGAGCATGACCTTGGAAAAAGAGATATAGTGCACGAAAACTTGAGGCCGGAAAGTGACTGCATGCTCACCTCTTTGGGTTGGAATTCTTTGCCCTTGGGCGTTGCGATTTTGCTGATCGTGGCGTAATATTTAACACCACCCTCGACCGAATGGTTGAAGACGCCGATGTTGCTGCCTCGGACAACGTACGAGCGATCCCCCTTGTACCCGACCGTCAACTGTGAATTGCGCTGGCCCGCTGGAAGTGCTGATGATTGCCCATCCTCCTCCTCGTCTTCATCCTCATCGCTCGCTTTTGAGAATAATGGTTAGGCAGAAATCGTGACAAGGATCATTTCTTCCGGGTACCTTCATCCAGATCCAATTCTGACGCGACCTCTTCTTCATCGTCCTCCTCGTCCTCAACATCCTGCATTTCTACGTCTTCATTGGAACTAAGAACGTAATTTTGCTCGTCGAGCTGACGGAAAAATGGACGTGTAAACAAGCTGGCGACGAATCCCCGCAGCTAATTACCTTTGCTTTCTCCCAAGGGGTCTGGTGGAGCGTCTCCCACAAGACCTGGGTGAACTTGGCCAGGAAAGGCTCAAAGGCATCTTTATTGAACCGGAAGAGCCAGCCTGTAGTTTTCCATCGTTGCCTGTATGAGACCATGTCAAGGAGGTCATTCTATGCGAAAAGCGCTGATTCATATCGGGAGAGATCTGATGGGCAAGCAACAGCTGCGACTCGCTGGATGCAGTAAGCCAGTATCGGAATGGCGCGTTCGTCTGCCTCACGATTCCTGCTGTGACAATTCCTTGGTGATTAAATTCGCCAGCCGCCAGGTCCCAGAGGTACAATTCGGCTTCGTGGGACATCAGGATCTCGGATGAGGGTAATGAAACAGGTTTCTCGATAGGAGGGTTATGTTCATCGGGTCTCGCTGACTCAGCTAGGGGCTGGAGAGATGCAGAGGTTGGCTGGGACGCGCTGGCGACCTTGCGACCCTGTTTCGACTTGGCCTGACGAGCATGCGGGCTGTTAGGGCACGTAAGCCGGGAGGGGTCGAGAATGGATGGACGATATAGACCCTCACCGCCAGATGAATTCGTCAAAGGCAGCATCAGGGATACCTTCGACGCTTTTTTTGTATTTTCGTTCGTACATGGCGCGGTACATGCAGGTTTCGAAGAATGCACGCGTCGGTTCATTTGTGCCTTCTGCGACGAATTCGTAGAATTCGTCTACATCGCCCTCAAGATCGCGCCAGACGAAATTCGGCTCGCCGTCAGTCTCGCCGCATCGGAACTCGAGTTCCTCCCCGATAAGAAAGGTACGTTCTTCATCGGCTGACATAGAGTGAGAACGGAGGTTTGAAAAGGGATGAAGCTTAAAAAAACACAGTGACTTACTTTCTTCCTCGTCTTCTAAAGGTCCTGGTCCCCTTCCTCATATACACGGGTGATTACCAACTGGAAATTGTGCTCTATGTTGGGCACACGGCGAATTGTCGCCATCGCATCATTGTATCTGAGAAAATGGAAGCTGAGAAGGTGTGTCTGGACTTTAGACGGCAGGCCACATTACATGCATTCCCTTGACGAACGGATGTTTCCCGGACGTGAGAGGAATAGTTGTCCTATACAGTTGAGTAAGTGGGTGTAAGCATGGGGTGGTCGAGCAGATCACCATTGGAGATCTTCACGACCTCAGCAGCGTTCGGATCGTCTATGCTGGAGTCAGTGCCATGTTGTACTGATAAAGAGCACGCGTTGATCACGAACGCCAGACTTTGCCGAGCACTTGAAGGATGGAAGGTCAGAAAAGAGATATGCACTGCAGAGATGTGATTGATACACTCACGGTTTCTGAAGATATTCATGACTGCAGGAAAGTGAGAGCGGTGGCGTATGGAACGAACTGCGTGCCTGCTTTAATGGCGTATGTGACGCGGTTACGATCTTTGTGTGTCACGGCTGCTTTGAGCCTTGTTCCTAATGAACCATAGCCGTTCAGGCAATGCTTTTTTTCCCTATGCAGAGCTAACTCGACTGACAATATTTGTGAAGGAGGACAGCCCGCCACGCCCACGAATGTACGAAACCGAGCGCAGAACCGCGGAGCAGACGTGAGTTTGTATAGCTAACGCATCACATTGCGAGCCCATTGAATTTCACGTCCAGGTCGCAGCAGACGCGTCTCCGACTTCGACCTATTCAGAATCCATGCCCGTAGTCCCTAATGCTTCCTTCCATTCTGCAGCGAATTCTGGCCTGACCACAAAAAGGAAGGTCATTGTGCGATCGGATCCAGCTATGCTGACATGTTTTGATCCTGCGGACAAGGAGCTGTACGATCTATGGGCGCCAAAACATTAGAGGCGAGCCTGCGATGGAACATGCTCAAGGAGGGGAGGGGAACAGCATCAGTGATAGCTTAAACTGACGACCGTTATGATAAAGTGTCTCGTATAATACATTCGTCAATGAGTACACATTATAGTTCTCTTAGGAACGCGGCTAGACCGCTTAGAGGCTGCTCCGCGTTGGAAGGCAGGGGTTTTTGCTTTTCAACCATTGCGCGATTGCGTGCCAACATGTCTTGTAGTCCTGATTTTCTTTTCGGACGTGGCTTGGCATGAGAGGCGGTCGGAAGCGACTTGGGCTTCGGAAGCGGTGATGGAGGACGTGACGCCGATGGTGATATGAGAGCAGGCATTGTCTGGGTAGTGGGGATCAGGTTTAGATGAGAACAAGAGCGGCAGGTGTAGTGCAAGACCCTGGTTGTTTTCGTGCGGCGGATGCGGATATCGGCGGCACCATCGAGGAGGTATGTACCGCACTTGATGCACCAGTCGCGGTCGCTGTCGCTGTCTGTCGGTTTTTGTCTGATGCATGGTACGCAGCGATGCCAGGGGCGCACTGGAGAAGGACATAAGGAAGACAATGGCCAAAATCCATGATTATTTGGACATGTTTTGATTGTATTATAAAAGTTATTGTTCTCGGATGGTCAGCAAACCTTTCACTCTTTTTCACCAGCATCATGCTGGCCAGCCCGTCGTCCGCTCCTTCTTCCTTCCGTCGTCCCTCCGTCTCCAGTACCATGCACTGGCTGTCGCGTCACTCCACCCAGTCTTCCTCTCCCTACAAACCTTCAAACCCTACCCGCCTAGGCAAGCACAAGGTGGCCCGGTCTATCGAAATCGTCTCCCATAACCGGAGCGGGACTCTCGGTTCTGGCGCAACCGTCGTTCGTACCCCAGATGAGGCCCTTCGCGAATCTACCGTCAGGCTCGGTTCGCTTCAATCAAGCAGCCCCCCGGCGTCTTCTCCGGACTTGATCACACATCGCTCGTCGAGCCCTCGCAAGTCCACGGAGCATGTAGCTCCCTCCGCGCCCGGCAGCCCACCGTTGCCACCCCTTCCTATTCAGGAGGAAGAAGAGGTCCAGTTTTTCCAATACGCAGAGGATCCTGACCCAGATGCCGAGCGTGCACAGACTCCTCCCAAGCCTATCCGGACCCCCCCTCTACCGCCTTCCTGTCCCTCGCTTCGATCCTCTCTCAGGTCGTCCAAGTCCTCCGCTCAGAGCACCATCGACCACCCTGAGGTCCCTCCACTGCCAGCCAATATATTGCCCACACTTCCGTCACCGCCGTTCCGACCGATACTCATGTCAGAGATCCCTGCAGGCGCTGTGGATCCACACAAGATCATCGTCACTCTCGAGACTTGCACAAAGACATACAAGACCACTTTAGAGACCTTGATGTCTCGTCCTTCTCATCTCTCTACGTATTTCTCGTCCTTGTTCCCATCATCCCGCAATGATTCCAGGTCTTCTGTCTATTCAAACATGACAGACGATGTTTCCACGTATCGGTATCACCTTACTTCCCAAGGTTTCCTTCCCCAGGCTGCTTTTTCTGTGCACATATTTCTCGACAGGCCCAGCGCTCCGTGAGTTCCTTCCCGCTTGAATACGACAGGCTACATATCTCTGACTTTTATTCTCAGCTACAATCACGTATTGGAATACCTTCGGTCGCCTGTTGGCACACCTGAACTGCCTCAGACCCTGCCACGCGGAGTGCAGCTGCATGCCGGCTCTCATTCAAGACTCGAGGCTCTGTCGCAGCTCCGCGACGAGGCCGCCTATCTCGATCTCGATGGCCTGCACAAGCTCTGCGTGGACCAACTCCGTATGCGGCAGGGTCCCCGCCTTCATGCACGTGGATACAGTTCGAGCACCATACACAGTCTGCGTGCCTCCGTGTACAGCCTTCACACCCTCCTAGAACGCGTCGAGCTCGATTTGAAATCAAAGCAGGTCGATGGCTGCCTGGAGGACTTCAAGAACACAAAGGACGCCTCGAACGAGCCGCAACATGCCTTGCCACCGTCAAAATCCCCGCCTACACCTCAGTCCTTGGATAGATCTCCGGCCAACGATGCACCGTCTCGCCCGGTTCTTTCACATACTCCTCCAGCTGGCTGGATATAACCATGAACAAACTGTTCTCCCTTGCTGACTTGTTTTCCGTCTAACATCGTTCCCTCTCGTTTCTGTTCAATATGTATTGTATCCTACCGTGTTACCTCATTATATTAGCCATGATCGTTATGTCGACTACAAACTCGCAATGCTAGCCTCATTTGTCAAAAGCTGACGCGAACAATTCGTTGTGGCATAGAATTCTTTCGTACAGAAAAACCGTATACATGACTGAAGAAGATACTACTACAGGCAATGCATCATTAGGCGAGAGCTCGTCAAATGAAGGCAAGGCATATTATCGAATTATGGGGAGAAAAGCGCATAGAGGATCTTGAAGTGGGCATAAAAGTACATTAAACCAGTGTTTCTCAACCTGCTTTTAAAAGAAGGACCTCATAGTGACGGGATGTAATGCAGATCTGGGGTTCATTCATTCGGCGTAAGGATTGACGCTGTACACCTTGATGACGGGCGGGCTCTTGGTCAAATCCGCCGTAATGATCACCTTCAGGAATGAGCAACGGGTCAGGATTCGCTAGTCTCAAGCGATGGAGAAAACAACTCACAGGCACTGTCATGAGTTCTTTGATATCCTGGATCTTGTGACCAGAGGTCGTAGTCCTCAAACCCTCAAACTCGGGCTTAACTCTGGCCTGGGAGACCAGTCTTTGCTTCGACGTTTCCTGAGCCGGAAGCGTCTCGCTGCGACCCAGGACAATCTCGTCGTCTTCTGCATCATCTTCATCGAACAGGGCTTTTTCATCGTGGAATGAGCGTGATGCGACTTCCATCTTCATCGCGTGCTGTTCGGCGTTTTTCTTCATCTTGTTCAAGTGTTCGTCGTCGCTGTTCTCTGCCAACCAGTTGATGACATCACGCGTGGACCAGTAGATCTGTAGCGTGTGCGTGTGCTCTTCATAAACGTGATTCTAATGCTCAAGTCAGAACGTCCACACCGCCTGGAAATGTCCAAGTACATACCTCAATAGGCATCTGATCCACGTGCACACGCTTCTCTATTCCAAATTCAGGAACGAGAACATCAAATGCGGCGTCCAGCACATTGATAACCTTGGCTTGTCGGATAACCGGGCCATAGCGTTGGGTAAGGTCAGATATGAGAACACAGAGAAACAGATGGGCCGATTGTTCCTGGGCAAGAGCGGCGGAGTCACTCTTGCTACAAAAGAAAACCAATCAGAATATGAAGCACCCGACGAACGCCGACGGACTCACATATTACACTGCTGAGCCACTTTTGCAACCGCATCTCTGTCCATGCTGAACTTTGTTTCCGCTAAAGAAAGGACGTTGTAAGTGAAAGCTGTATTCAAATGTCAAAACTAACATACCACCGCCTTGTAAGACCGCTTCTACTTGACGATGAACAAGGATATCGGCGTAGCGCCTGATCGGCGAAGTGAAATGCGTATACAGTGGCACGTTCAGGGCGTAGTGGTTGTACTTGGCGATATCCAACATTCCAGCACAGAAGTATTTCGCTCGCTGGGTGGCCTTGAATGAAAGAAGCTCAAGGAGTCGACGAGCCGTCGCATCATGGACAGCTCCAAAAGACCGCATGAGAGCACCAGATGAAGAGGCGTCCACAGTATACCCAAGTCGCGCAGCACGTTCTTTGAAGGTGTTCTATTCGATAAAGTCAGCCAGCACGAGACGGCAAAGGCACATAGACTCTCACAAGGCGCCGCTCAAGTGGAGTATCGTGACGACGAAGTAGCGCCTGCTCGGGTAGATGAACAGCAATGTATTGGGCCACGGAGATGTTAGTCAGAAGCATGAACTAAGACGTGGTGTTGAGCATGCAAGAACTGAAAATATCAAATGGATACTAACCTCTTCAACCAAGAAGTTAGAATCATGCTTCTCTTTTTCACCACAGTCGACAGGTAGACCGGTTTCATCAAGCTTGAAACTGAGTTCCATGCTCGTCAGACTCAAAGCTCCGCTCTCAAAACGCTGCGCCTTCAATTTCGAGGCCAGCTCCATAAGAACTCTGATATCGTGTTCGATGTCGGTTGAATTATGCCCAGGGCGTACAGGAACGCCACCCAGGACTTTTCCATCAATGACATCCTGGACCTCTTGGTATGATAGCTTTGCCGCAGACCTAAGATAACTAGTAAGTGGATATCCAAGATTGTACCATGCATGTCACATACCTGATAATCGTCTTGCCATACCATTTCTTCACTATTATGGCTTCCTCAGTCATGGTAAATATCACAGAAAACGCTAAGCGGTCCTCCCCAGGAACTAAACTACATAACTGTTCGCTCAGAGCTGGAGGTAGCATCGGGACGGCGCGTTGAATTAAGTATACACTCGTTGCACGTTTTCGAGCGTCGCGGTCCAACGCCGTATTCGGCTTCACGAAGAAAGAAACGTCGGCAACATGGACTCCGACATCATATGTCCCATCTTGGTTGAGCTTGATGGATATAGCATCATCCAAGTCCTTCGCAGTCTCTGGGTCGATGGTGAATACGCGCTCGCCCCTTAAATCTTTGCGGACTTCAAATTCACGATCAGGTATACTAGGAAAAAGCATCGATGCGCAACTCTCTATGAAGTGGCAAATATGACTCACGTCCACGGCAAGGGCGGCAAACACTTCATGACGTTTTCGGTAAATTCCTCGGTAGGGAAATTGCAGTCTTTGAGAAGTGCGCTAGTTTCTACTTCGATATCACCAATGGGACCCAATTCTTCGACAAGGGTGCCGAAAGGATGCAGAGAACTGATGGGCTGAACGTCGGACATGTCAACAAAGAAAGTGACCTTCGAGAAGGAGGAACATACATGGCGTTTGATACATGCTACGAACAACCTGTTGACATAGGCTTCTGAGTTTTGGACAAAATCTGGAGGAGCTTGCTCAGTCGGAATGGCAATGAGAGGAACACGTTTATCTGTAGGCTTGAACCAAACAATCTTGGGACGCTCTATCGGTCCGCGTTGTTGAGGTTCCTGAGCGCGATCACCTTCGCGTTCACGACGTTCCGCCTCTTGCTTTTCCTTCGTCGCCGCCGACGAGGGTCGCAGAAGGCCAAGAGTACCTGAGAACAGCTGACCAGGCATCCGTTCCACAACGGCGACGACGTGACCAGCGAACTGAGGCTTAACTTCGTCTGTAACCCTGGATGAAACCGTTAGGATGGCCAGCGAATCGACTTGGGAAGGAGCGCCGTACTCTTCATCTTCAAATAGAAGAAGGCCCTGTCCTTCGACCTCGACGTCATCTTTCTTCTTATCATCCTTGCGTCCCGCCGCTTTCGCATCGTAGGCGGAATTTTCTTCCTTCTTTCGTTTCTTGTCCTCTTTCTCCTTCTTCGCACCCCAAACCTCATCAACGTCAAGCAATTCAACAGCGACGATATCACCTTCCAAAGCTCGATTACGGTCTTTGGATCCACTAATGTAAATGTCGGCATCCAAAACTTCAGTGGAGACATATGCATCCGATCTGTTACGCTTGTTAACGCGCAGGATGCCGACGACCAGTTTCCCCGCAGCCAAAAGGGGTGGAAGGGACGCTTGAGGGAGGTAAGGAGCGAATAACGATTTGCGCTGCGGTTGATTAGATTGCTGCTGGAGCTGGGATTGGAATTGCTGTTGCTGTTGTTGAAGGATACTGATGCCTCCCAAACCCAAACCCATCATATTAGCAGCCATCATATTAGGTAGCATATTGGGAAAACTGAATGATGGCAATTTGTGATGGTGGCCTCCAGAGGCCGCTCTAAATTGTTGAAGACTTTGCAACTGGGCTTGAGCTTGAGCAAGGTCGGCAGCAAAGGCGCCGTTGCCTTGAATGCCGCCAACACCACCATCTAAGGAGGTAAGGTAAGATGCAGATTGAAACAAGGTTAAGCAAGCGACATACTAATGCGCCAGCTGGAATCAACCTTGGATGGTTGCCTAGAATGACCACCGTAGGACGACGGGTTGAAACCTTCGTCAAAGCCTTCTTGTCCTCCGTAGATTCCACCATAATTAATCGAACCGAGACCTGCTTGACCGCCAGACTTGTTCACAACGTTAACGCTGTGGCGCCTGCCATGTCCACGCGGGATGCCTTGCGTTTGTCCATCCAACCCAAGACTGAGGCCACTTAAATTGCCCATCTGCCCCATAGGATTCTGCAAGCTCGCGAACGTAGCGCCGGCGGCAGGGCTCATTGGTACAGTGCTCTGGACGCGCCTGTGAGCACCTCGGCTTGGAGCGAGTCCCGGCGTTTGGAACGACAGAACTTGGTTAGAAGCAAGCTGCTGCTGATACAAGACCTGCTGCTGTTGCTGGAGGGCTTCAATTTGGTTCTGAATCGCAATCTAGAAAAGCAGGGCATGAGATCGCGCTAAGATGAGCATAACAGCGACATACTTGTTCAGCCATGATGCCAGTGATTTCTCCCGTCTCACTCTTCCTAGCAGCTTGCTCATGCGCGACCTCAGCATACTGCTGTTGTTGTTGCGGGAACTGGAAACCAACGTCTTCTTCGCTGATAGGTGGACCAACGGGTGTGCCACGCTGTTTGCGAGCACCGAACATGAAACCAGGCGCGAGCTGCGGGCGTCCAGTTGGTCCTACAGTGTCCGCATGTGATTCTTGTTGTGAGGCAAGAGCAGCGAAGCGAGGCGCCATAAAAGTCTGTGACTGGGAACGAGGCTGATGGCCAGGTTGAGACACATAAGGCTCTTGAATTTCACCCTCCTCGAAGGAGGTACCTGCACCGCCCTCATCATCCTCCATCATCGCACCCAGATGAGGTGAGAACGAATTGAAATTTCCAGAGAGGCCGCCACCCATTGATACGGCCTTACGATGCTTGGGATCAATGGGGTTGGATCCCGGGAAAGCCGCCGCATTTCCACTGACAGCCATGCTGGGTGGGCCTTGTGATATAGGGAAGGACGAAGAGTTGGCCGGATTTGGAGGTGGTTGAACGGGCGAGGTCGTCTTAAGATCAGCTATGACCCTTTGAAGCGATGACAAAGCATCACTGGCTTCCTTACTCTTCTGAGGTGCGGGGGACGACGATTGCTTCAAAGATGGCTCCTTCGCGCTATTGTTGCGATTTACTTGGGAGGCAGATGATTGCGCTTTGCGGTGCGTAGCGGAGCGACCATTGCCGTTTCCAGACTGGCCCTTGTTGCGTGGCTGCTCGGGCCTCTTCGCGGCTTCCTGCGTCTTCTTTGCGTCACCAGCACCTTCTGCTGGAGCCGAATTGACGGACGCCTTCTTGTTACTCGAGCGGGAAGAAGGTCTAGGGCCCTGGAATGAACTTGAATTGGCTGTCCTCGGGTTGGAGATGCTTTTCCTGTTCGAACCACGGGCGGCTGCATTGGAAGCAGGTTTCTTCTCGCTCTGAGGAGGCGCCTGCGTCTGGGACGTTGTTTCGTCGGTCATGTCGTTCGTAAAATATACTATACGGAAAGTGTCAGATTTTTGGGGTAATGCGTTCGAGTAGTGTCAAGTATATCCTGCTGGACGACCAAGTCAGCAGGAATGAATATGAGCCGAGCACAGCGACGAACTGCAGAGTTGGCTTTGCCCTGTAGGGCGAGTGGGAGGAAAGAGTGAGCGAGGGAGATATCGGTGTGGTAGCGAAATGAGGGACACTTGATGGTTGTTGCCGCTGCAGGTCCATTCCGGTGTAGTCGCACCCAACTTTCCCACGGGACCAAATATTGATGTGTATCAAATTACTTGCCTGGCTAGCGTACACAATGCAGCTCTACATTAAACGCATTCTTGCACATGTATACATATGTAGGATCGTCTCAAGGTCCTCTACCTCGCTGTGTGTGGCACGCAGCTTTTATAGCGTTCCAAGCTTCTCTATGATCGCCGCGGTGTACTCTTTCGTGGATGCCTTGCCTCCCAAGTCGCCAGTTATCGTTTTACCCTCCGCGATGGTCTGTCAGATAGCGCATGCATCAGCACACATTCAAAGCCAGGCAAAAAGGCATCATACGGTCAAAGCAGCTTTTTCTATTTTGTCGGCATATTCGTTCAGGTTCATGTGCCTGCAGGTCGTCAGTCCACGTGTATAGCACTCAGAAATCTTCATCGACGTGCCTCAGCATCATGAGAGAAGATAACAGAAGAGCAGTAGGGTTTGCTAATCCTTTGCCTAAAGTAGGCTGTTCAGCCAATCTTTCCTACTATATCATAACCGCAACGCAATTACCGGCAATATCTGGTGCAGATCCGTGGACAGCCTCAAAGATCGACGCGTCCTGAGGCAAAAGAGAATTAAATTGTCGTTTTATGGAAAAAAAGAGTACTTGGAACATACACGGCCGATGTTGCCGGAAGGTGTCAATCCCAGACCACCAATCAGACCAGCACACATATCCGAAAGGATGTCACCATATAGGTTGGGCATCACCATGACACGATCTGCGTAGGGCTTGGGATTCGTCACTATCTGCATAGCAAAGGTGTCAATCCAATGTGTCAACTGTCTCAGATGGCTACTTACACTCAAACAGACACGGTCGAGAAGATCCTCGTCATAGGCAACATCTGGAAAAGCTTTCGCTACTTCTCGGCAGGCGGACAAGAACATGCCGTCCGACATTTTCCTGGGTGACACATGAGCCTGCGTATCCATATTCCACAAACGTGACTCACATAATGTTCGCTTTGTGCACGGCGGTAACACGCTTCCGGCCACTGGATTGCGCGTAATGGAACGCATACCTGGCAACGCGCTCAGAGGCTTCCCATGTAATGAGCTTGATCGATTGCACGACGCCATCGACGATCTATAGACGGTTAAGATAACGCATTCACCGTTGAAAATTACTCTAACCTCGTGCTCGATACCAGAGTATTCGCCTTCAGTATTCTCTCGAATGAGGACGGTATTCACGTTGGCATACGGTGTTTTGAATCCTTCGACGGAGACACAGGGACGGACGTTGGCAAAGAGATTGAATGTACGACGCAGAGTCAAATTCAACGAGACATGGCCCTTTCCGACTACAATAATGAGTTTATGCACAATGCGGAGGATAAATGGCAGCACGGACTTGGAGTTGCCAGGGGACCTAAGGAAAGTCAACACTGGAGACCATATCCTAAAGCCGTGAAAACGCACCTTTCAACGCCACTGTGTTCCTCTTGACAGACTGGATCGCAGCTTCGGGTATGACAGTCTTGCCGCCCTTTAACACAGGTGTCACGCTGACTTCTTCCCATTGAATGGGTACCTGCAGAAATGCTTAGTGCCGGAATGACGTGAGGATAAATGCTACGTCAACATACATTAGCGGCAGCGTATATGTTCTTAACAGAGTCGCTAATCTCGGGGCCAATGCCTGCCCTCCCCCCAAAAAAAATTCAGACCAACATTCAGCGTGAGAAAAGAGCACTGACCATCTCCTGGAACGAGTGTAACGGTATATTTACCCTTCCGAATGGTGAGACCATATCCTGACTGTTTGGTGAGATGGACTTACGTCGCTACCTTTCTTCCCAGAAAATGCAGCAGTTGGAGCGGCGGATGCATAACGTCTCGGCACCTTGTCACGCGTCAGAAATGGGGATTGCACAAGCAGACGTTAATGCACTTACGGCTGTCTGCCTGAGCGCACCACGAGCGGTGTTAACAAGGGTGCGAGACGTGAACATAGTGGTCAAAGTAAATGGAATTTAACTTTGGATGGAAAGCGTTTCCTCCCGACCCGACAGACAACGTCACATGACGTCGGATTAGATTACTGATTCCGGGTTGCCATGTCTGGCATGGTTAAGGTATCAGGTATCCTAGTACAGTCCTCATTATATTATACAAAAATCATGTACTTAGCAGACCATTCAGCTGCTCTCGGTACCTCTCCATATTCCGCTCTGTCTCTTCCTCGTCGAGCTGAGTCTGCGAAGTCTGATGCGATGACGTTAGTAACATCAAAAACAATGGGCAATTCAGGCTCACAGGGAGCTCGGTGAGCACTGCGCCAGCTTCGCCCAGTTTTCCATCTGTCAGCTCATACAAAACCTTTTCGACCTCTGCATCTGCTTCTTCCTCCAGTTCCTCGTCCTCATCCATCTGCAATGTGTCCTCGAGCATTTCTTCCATTATTCCAGCCTGCGTAAATCACATTCATATGTATCTCACATTCTGTAGTCAAACGGCACACCTTTGTCATCTCCATGCTCATCTCTCGCATTGTCTGACTCATCTGAGGCAATTTCATCAAAGCGTTCGATAACTTCATTATCTCAGTCGATTTCTGCAATGAGCCCGTAACTTTCATCATCGCTGACCGGAAGCGCATCAGAGAGATACCGGACGCAGGAAAATGAGTCGCCGTACCAAGCTGCTGATTCAACTGCATCCCTATCGAGCCCAACCGCGCCTTGCTCACTGACAGACGATCCTTCTGCTTTCTGCTTCTGACAACTTCCTTCGCCAGAATCCGAGCGGACTTCACATCTCCCTTCGAAGCTAGCTGTTTCACGGTCTGTCTTGCCTTGTTGGTGACAATGTCAAGCTACAACGGCGAAATTAAACGTCGCATTGAGCGCTGAAACCAAAACAGCCAACCTGCCTCATTTCCCGGTCCAGACTGCGACTTTCTGCGCGCAGTTTAGCTTGCCATGCCCTCACTCGTTCCTCTGGTGTGGGGCCATAGAGGAACCGATTGATAGCTTGCATAGTTAGAGGCAGAGGCGCAGTAGAAAGCACCCTAAGGAGATGTTTGGCCGCATATTGCACTTGAATAGCTTTGACAAATAACTGTCACTGCGTGACGACTAAGAATATCAAAGTACATGTATCTACGCTATATACAAAATAATTCTCAGACGAAAGCTCGTATAAAAATACACGCCAGTTTCAAGGTCCCCTCTGAATCTGGTTTACCAACGCCTC
This sequence comes from Macrocybe gigantea, assembly GCA_011319805.1. Taxonomy (NCBI): domain Eukaryota; kingdom Fungi; phylum Basidiomycota; class Agaricomycetes; order Agaricales; family Callistosporiaceae; genus Macrocybe; species Macrocybe gigantea. The sequence goes on from SJRY01000263.1 coordinate 587,000, forward strand.
CCAATAACTCCAGTCCGAATCTAAACCATTAGGTAGTCGAGGGTTGCCTCCACCTACTGGAGGTTGTGCAGTTCCCGCCCAACCAGAGAATTCGGAACTACCAGGTCCCCCCCAAACAATGCCGCCGGTAGTGTTGTCTACAGGCGCATTGCTGACCGCATTGCACCATTGATCGAGCAAATTTTGCGCATACGTCGAGTCGTCCTCTGTGTTTGGACTTCCAGTTCCTGTTGGTGATGTCGCGTATTCACCTTGCGAACTTTGCTGTAACCGCTGGAACGTGGGTGACTGTGCCATAGTGCCCTGATTGAAAGGAAATGTCACGTTCTGTGGCACTGATTCGTTGCTTGACATGTTCAAGATCGAGGGGAAAGATTTGGGAGGTGATGTCGAAATGACTGGCTGCTGTAGGCCAAGAAGGAGCTGAGCCTGTTCAGTACCGTTCGTAGTTGCTGTTTGTTGACTAGATACCGCTACTGACGCGTCTTGGTTGTCACGGGTTTGACTTTCTACTTCGGACGCCTTCGTTTTGATGAATTCAATCGTCTTCAGTTCCCTCCGTGTCGTCTCATCCATGTCTCGCATTCCTTCGTGATCTTCCATGAACCCGTCAAGGATGGCGTGCATATCCTCCGCATATTTGCCTCTCGGTTCCAAGATAAAGTAGATGCCACTGATCATGGCCGTTTGGAATTCGCGATAGGCATTACTGAGAGACTCGGTCATCCCTCTCGGCATCATTTCGCGAAACGCTTGACGAATCTCGAAGTCCTTGATAGCGGATTCGAAGCAAGCAGCGCGTGAGCGGGCATATCGATCGGATCTCAATCGGCGAAGTAAATATGGTCGATGTAAACTGATCCTAACGAAAAGGATCTCCGTCAAGAGTAAGAAACGGTGGACTGGTACATATTTCGAGGTCTCGTCGAGAGATTTATCCGGATCCAATGCAAAATGCGGTGGAAGACGAGAGATGAAACCCAAAAGCTCGTCGTCGAGGACGGCAACTTCGGAATAGTGAGATTTCTCATTGACTTTGTGGAAATGATGAACAATGCGCCCCATAATGCCGGCCAGCTGATGCCTTAGAATAACGAAGGTCATTCGAGTAGGTGAGGACAAGGGTGGTGAAATTTCGGGTGCAGTCAAGCCCTCACTGTTCGAGGGAGGCTTTGTGGAAGTGTAGTCATCCTGGATGGAGTTCGGTCGACCAAGGACAACAGCATATGATCGATCGGCATGATAGAGATAAGACCTATAAGGTATTGGTTAGCAGCAGACGGATGTATTAAAGACCCCTCTACCATATTCGCCTGCGATACTCAACCTCAGAAGGGTCCAATCCCTGGCAATAATGAGTAAAGGAATAGACTCGTTGACTCGTCACTTACCATCGTTGAGCCATCGCGATGAAGTCCAAGCGCCTGGGCGGTTCGCACTGCAGCACCAAGCTGACTCCAACATTCCGTTATGCGACGGTCGAACGTCAGAAATCGAGCGCTCTGAGACGTGTTGGCAATGTGCAGGTGATCATCATTCGCACGAACTTACGAGGAGGCGAGTGAGGACAATGTCCAGCGAGTCTGGTTGAATAGCTGCGGCAATGAGCAACGACCGACGAGCTAAAGCCACAATTAGTACTGTCGCCATAGGGCGCCAAACTATTCTTACAAGACCAATAATAACGCAAAGAAGACAGCCTCCTACTTCTAGCATCCCCTCCAATTTGCTCGGGTGCGAGGCGTGCAGCGATGGCAAGTACGACAAACAACAAGGGGAGGAAACGGACGTCGTTCGGAGTAGCGCCAACTCCGTCCCTGCCATGAGCAGATACAGCTACATATGAGGCTCGAAAGTCCCGCTCCGAAATGGGGTAACGGGTCCAATTACTGTAACGATAATTCATTGTTGCTGGACATGACATGACGGCGCGATGTTGAAGCACTCACATGGATTCAAAGTAATAGTCAACAAGGACATCTGAGGTCCTGGACGGAGGCAGCTCCTGAAGTAATTCCGAAATCTTGTGAGGAGAGACACCACATTCTTGCACTAGCAGTTTGAGATTGTCTGCGGCAGACGGTTCCAGGTCCTCTTCCACCAACGGTTTGTCCGCTGTGGTGGAGTTTGCCAAGGCGGGAGAGTTAAGCTTGCCGCCATTGTGAGTCGCAAGCGCATTCTGTTCGCTACCTTTTGATGGCATGACGTTTTGCACCTTTTGTGGAGTTCAGGCAGGAGGATCGATGAAGGTAGGGGTAGAGATATACCTGTTCTATGACAGAGGCCGGAGCGACACTGCCCGATGCACTATTCCCGTACCATTTTCCGCTTTGCAGAATACCTCCGCTGGGGTCCTGATCCTCGGCCTGCGAGCGGACATCATCATCGACGGACGGGGAGCGCGGGCGTTCCCGAAGAATACTTGGATCAAACGAAGAAGTTGAACTGCTGGAGGTGCAGAACTGAGGTAGGGCCATTTCAATGATCTGCTCGAGCCTTGATATGCGGATGCTGAGATCTTGGTCGGTCTTGCCTGGGGTGTAGGCCTTGCATAGTTCGGGGACCTTGCGGGAAATGCACTGATTGTTACGTTATTAGAAATTGGGAGAGAGACATGAACTGGGGGGTACATGTGAACATGGTATCTGCCTATCGCACTGGACGTGGGGGCATGAGTCATGCTAGGCGGATAACTGAGCAAGGAGAGTTACTTTCTGTTTCCGACGGTGACACTCTCCGCAGGAGAAGCTAAGACAGAGATGGTAGGTGTAGGCCTGATATAAGATACAGTCTACGGACCTAACTCTTGTACGCTGCTTCTTGGAAGATGTAGCTATACTAGTTTCGTCATCTTCGGGCTTCCGTCGTTTGGATGACGGTGGTGGTAGGGATGTGGAGGAATTAAAAGAGGACGGGTGGCTGGTGGGCCTGACCATGCAGACGCGGGGGACAGAACGGCAGATGGGAGAAGTAAGACGCAGACGACAAGTGATAAGTTGTGAGGAGGCCTAACGTCCCGAGTTCCGTGATTGGCCAGCGTGATCTCGATCATCCATGGACAACGACGACGCGTGGAGGCAGCTCAGGCTCTCCCTCGAGCGGCCTTATAAGGACGACAATAGCGAGCCTATCCCAGTACTCTTAGACATCACCCAGAACGGAGAGCCCCTCTATGAACCGTGCGTTGTGTCACTTCTTGCTGTTGCGCGCTACTGAACCCACTCCAATCCCAGGAAAGAGAGTCCTACCAAAAAGCTATCCGAGAACCTGCGACGCATATTTCTCGAACGAGGCCCTGATTTCTTTGACAAGCGAGGCGAATCCACATCGAAAACTGCCTTTTCTCCTTCCGAGGACGGCGACGAACCAAAGGATGCAGCCGCTGCCCTGCAGGACGAAGATTCCATCATGAAAGCCATGACAGCTCAAGACCTCTTCAAAATGCGCTCAGAGATCCTGCCGCAATTATTGTATGTGTATCTCATCACGTATCTAACCCTTCTCAAGTCTGCCAGCATCGCGCTCGGAGAAATATCCCTCGCTAGGGACCTTCTCAATAACTTACTCTGTTCTACACCAGCGAACTTCTCAACGGCTCCGAGAAGCACGTCTGACCTTTCTGCAACGATTGTCTCCAAGCCTCCTCCCATTACCTCCGTTGCTGCCTTCAATGCCCAGCTCACCATTGGAAGCAAAGATGAGACACTGCGAAAAGCTGCAGATATATTCAAGTCCGCCGCGGAAAGCACTGAACGGAGTAGATGTAAGCGAGAAAAGTATTGGGTAAATGCACTCAAAATCAGACGGGGCAATTGGGGCCTGATACCTGCTCCTCTGCCTTACGGTTCTGCCACCGGAAAGGGTGCAGATAAGACCGCCAAAGACATTTTGGTATCATATGGCCTGGAGGACTGTCCGTCAATTTCACCTTTTTTCTTGTGTAACCTAACTCACTGAAACCAGCGTCCGGACATTTTCGACAGCGTGCCATCGGTCATCTCTCGCGTGGTGATGCTTCCACTAGTGAAGACCTGATATTTCTGAACCGCAATATTGGTCGCCTGCGCATTTCTATGAGCGCCAACGTGGCCGGACGGAGCCTGAAAGGACATTCTACTCTGACGTTCAGCACGAACGAAGGCAACGGTGTTGAAACAGTTTTGCGGCAAGCTCAGCAAGAAATAGTGGAGCAAGAGATATTTTCACTTCTTGTTCATGAAGCAGGTAATCTGCCAACTGCCTCGGCACGCGTCTCCGAAAGGCTCGTCGCCATTGAAGCCGTGCAAGGGATGGAGCTGAAGTTTGAATTGGTGGGCAGCGATCAGTTGTGCTCGTCCCGAAAACTAAACCACGCTCAGGTTGATCCGGACTCACCCTTTGAGGGATCGGAGGACGCCTTCTTCGAAAACTGCTGCCATCTCATATACTGGAGTCTTCAGGCCCTCCTATCCCGCAGGCACGCCTTTCTGAAACAGAAAAGACTCGGTACCACGGTTGGCTCTTCGTCAATGCTTTCTGAACCCTCGGCAGCCCCTTCTGTTCTTCAGCCAATAACCGATTTGCTGCAATATCAATTTTTCTGTGAACGAATTGAATTTGAAATGCGCTGCGTCGTCGACGCAATCTCTGTTTCTGGTATTCATTGCACACTTTGGCTCGATCGAATAGGCGATGCAGGCGACAAGCTGCTCGATGTTTTTGATAGTAGCAACGAAATCGTGATAAATGGGGAAGCAGTCTTAAGGATTGATAGCCGGTCAGTCGTTCTCTTCCCTCGAATTTTGCAATGACAATGTTCAATGCATAAATGGATACATACAGGCATTCCGTGCGGCTGACATTTTCGTCGCCTTCAACACTTATCGCGCACCTACCCCAAGCCACATTGCCCATAACTTCGATACCACAGCTATCCCAACTGTTGTCGGACGAAGTTGAACGATGCCTCTTGACCAGAATATGCGAGCTTGGCAATCAGCTTTGTGAACAGATCGGCGGGACATGGTTCATTGATCTGAATCGCTGCATCGGAAGATGGGAAGGCTGTATCTTGTGCGTACTATTACTCTGCGCCGTACCATTAGCTATCTAAGCAAATTATCTTCTTGTTAGAAACGTTCGCATTCTTCACAGCAAAGAGGCTCCACTTGACTGCCACATATTCAAGCTTGATCGCAAAATGAATGGCCATGGGACTATAATTAGATATTCAGAGAGGCGGAGAAAGGCACTCCCACTGTTGTCCTGGGTAGAAGACATAATCAAAACAGCTTCGTCGTAAGGAATACGAAACATGACGTTACATGGGGTGAACATTGCCAGTGGGAATTTGCAAACTGCCATCGGCAGCCCTATTTAATTTAACAAATGCATCAACCTAATCCAATAATTGTTCACAGCACTAACCGTAATTACAGACAAGACAACCCCACGGCGACACCTTACCTTTCTCTCTCATCAACAGCGAAAAGTGGTTGATAACACAATATACAATGTCATAATCTATCTCAATTCTTCATATATGGGGAGAGAGGCCTACAACAAGGCCTCGGGCGACTCACGCTACAGCAACCGTGGATGTCAGCGTTTAATAAGGTTTATGCCTATTCTTCTTCAGTTCCTGTTCCAACTGCTTGGCTTTGCGATGGCCGATCTCCACGGGGCGTATAGCTGTGTTATCTGCTTTCTTTAGCTTAACGGGTCTATTACCCACGTATTTACCTGAATATATCAACTTCAGCAAAGGAACGCATTGAGGGTCTAAAATGACTCACCATCCATTTCCTTCCAAGCCTTTAGGAAGTCTTCAGGATCAGAGAAGGCTACAAAGCCATATTTGGCCTGTAAATCAGGATGATTAAGCATATCTAAGTGTGTCATAGGCGATATTACCTTCTGGCTCAGGCGGTCACGAATCACACGTGCCTTTTGGAAGGATGGGTATTTATTGAAAGCATTCGCTAACACATCATCCGACACATCGTTACTCAGATCACCTACAAAGAGGCGAAACCAAGCTGCGAGAAAGATTAGTATACAGGACAAACACAACATTGAAGGCGGCCACACTTACAAGGGTTCCATTCTAGAAGTGTCTGATCCTCCCATACTTTTCCGCCGCCCTTTCGCAAGACTGTCAAACGCTTTCCTCCCTTTGCGAGTTTGCCACCGGAACCTCCGCGCTTATCAATCATAGCACCAGGAACATACACGCTTTGCTGGGCAACGATGCCGACATCATATTCATATGCATTGGCCGGCACTGGTGCACTATGCGACGAGGAGGTGGCAATGGGGAAAGAAGGGCCTTGATAAGGCTTGTAGTAGGGATTAATGTCGTATCCAGATTGTTGTTGGGCATGCTGGTAATACGCCGGATCCATTACGAGCGCCGTGCAAGGAGAACAAGCTATTGGCCTGTAAGGATAATGAAAGCGTGGTTCAGAGAAAGGCGATGTGTGGCAATGCCCCTAGTCGCAAAGTGATTACATAATCGAACCCCGACACAACTCTCCGAAATTTCGAAGGGCATCTTGCGTATTGCAAGGCCGCCCCCTCATTGCCATCAAGGTTTGTCCCATCTCTCTGTTGAAATGCGTCTACACCCGTAGATGCGCGTATATGAACGCTTTACCATTGCAAAACGGGCGCACGACAGAATGGATGGACGCCAACAAAATCGGATGACGATGCTGATCTCTCTATTCGCTCACAGATGCCATTCGTCAAGAAAGTCAAGTCAGACGCCTACTTTTCCCGTTTCCAGGTCAAGTACCGCAGACGTCGGGAAGGCAAAACCGACTGTGTGTCCGTTTCTCTAAATCGTTGTATACCTAACCTAATCACCGTTCTGAAGACTATGCCCGCAAACGATTGATCACACAAGCAAAGAACAAATAGTGTGTCCTGTCGGTCTATGGACCACTTTTGAGTTATCCTAACACCGCGGTCCAGCAACGCTCCAAAATACCGATTGGTTGTCCGCTTTACCAACAAGGACATCATTGTGCAAATCGTTTACGCTCGTCTTCAAGGGGATTTCGTCCTGACGGCTGCCCACTCGCGGGAGCTCCCAAGATATGGAATTAGCCACGGTCTGACAAATTGGGCAGCGGGTTGTTTTTTTTTTTTTTACCGTGTTAACGTCATATTAACATCGAACGAACAGCATACGCTACTGGTCTTCTTTGCGCGCGCAGAGCGCTCACAAAGCTTGGTCTTGCAGACAAGTACGAGGGTGTCGCAGATCCTGATGGCACACACACTGTCACCGAGGCGCTCGACGACGAGGATGCCCCCCGTCCATTCAAATGCTACCTTGACGTTGGTTTGAAGAGGACATCGACAGGTTCACGTGTCTTTGGTGCCATGAAGGGCGCTAGTGACGGCGGAATCTTCATCCCGCATTCAAACAAGCGGTTCCCCGGCTATGACCAAGAGTCAAAGGAGCTAGATCCAGAAATTCTCAAAAAATACATTTTCGGAGGCCATGTTGCGGAGTACATGGAAAGCTTAGAGGAGGAAGACGACGAAAGGTACCAATTTCCTGTTCACCCATCCCTCTGCGTTATGCTAACATGACTTTACAGATTTAAAAAGCAATTTTCTACCTACCTCACCGACGGCATCGGTTCGGATGATATCGAGGATATCTATCGCAACGCGCATGCAGCCATCCGGGAGGATCCCACATTTAAACCGACAGAAAAGACGAAGAACTGGAAGGAGGAGACTCTGAAGTACAAGAAACCCAGACTTACACTCGAGGAACGCAAGGCCAGAATCGCGGAGAAGATCGCGAAATTCCAGGCCACCGGTGGTGTCGAGGAGAGTGGCGACGAAGGCGAGGAGTGAGGGGCCTTCAATGTTGTCCTTCGCATTGTCCGTGCTATGCTGCATATTGTAACTCGATTTTGTTTGCCAATACTGCGCCATTAAGTCGAGTGAAAATAGAGAATACAGTAACAGGATGAGGGTGTGTCAGTTATATGAAGAATCACGTGACAAGCTTGAAGATAGACTGGCATCTGAAATGAGCGCCAATATTCAGACCGTCACAAAGCTCTGAAGACAGCATTGTCGCGTGAAATGGACATTGATAGTCTATTTAAGGTACATATTCTCTGAGCTAAATGATGTACCTTAACGCGCCTCTTTTGCAGGCTCCCAAACCCTCTGTCAGCGGCAGCAAGCGCAAGCTGCCTGACAATCCGACGCCAGAGATGTTGAAGAAGATGAGGTTTGACACCAAAGTCAGCCATGCCTCTGAACAGGGGGCAACACCTGCGAGAGTCGAGCCGTCTGTCGCAAAACACCGCATAACTGTCGAGGATGAAGAAGAAAGGGATGACCACCGCAACTTCGCCCCAGGAGGGGATGCTGACTATTTTATGGAGGAAGACGAGGAGGGACGGTTTTTTGGAGGCGGTTTGACCTCAGAGCAGAAAGAAATCTTGAACATCTTTGACAAAGCCGGTGAGGAGGGTGTTCAAGATGATGTACGTGTTCTGCGGAATCTTACTATGTGTTTGCTCAAGCAACTTTTGTCAGTCAGACGAGTTAACAATCACCTCCGTGCGAAGGATTCTGTTACGGTTTGAGCGTGCCGCAAGCAAAAATCAGGAATATCGATCAAAATATCCCGATGACCCCACAAAGTACGGAATTGTTTTTTACGGGGATCCACAAGAGTTGTGATTGACAGTCACATAGATTTATCGACTCTGAAGCAGACTTGGATGTAGCTTTAAAGTCTCTTCTACCCCTCGCACAGAATCCGCCCCTAGCGTATCCAGAGATCGTTCGTTCTGGCACAATTACTCTGCTTATTGGACTTCTGGCGCACGAGAATGTCGATATTGTTATTGATGTTGTCGAAGTTATCCATGAGCTTACGGATGAAGACGTTGGCAGTGATCTTGAGGAGGACGAAGCCGAAGAATCTGCCGAGGCTTTGAAGGTCCTCATTCAAAGTCTAGTGAGTCATCCTATCTATCTTTCTTTTTTGTTCCCGTTTACAACCAGCCCTAGTTAGAAAACTCCATTCTCGAACTTTTGGTCGACAATCTACCTCGCTTAAACGAAGAGGAGGAATCAGATAGACAAGGAGTATTTCATATCCTAGGTAATGTCTCCTTTTGCGTTTAAACGGTATCCTTATGTTTGTTGCAAGGCACTTTTGAGAATATTCTAGGATTTGATCCAAAAATTTCGGAACAGCTCGTTGAAAGAACAAAATTCCTTCCCTGGCTTATGAACCGTATCCAGTCAAAGCAACACGATGAAAACCGTGGTTATGCAGCAGAGCTCTTGTCTATTCTCCTGCAGGATGATAAAAAGAATCGGTTAGAGCTAGGCAAGAAAGATGGCGTTGAGACAATCCTCAAAGTGCTCTCTGTGTGTTGCATCCGTGACAACCACCGTCACATCTATTAATGTCTCCTTGCAGAACTTCCGAAGACGAGAACCTGTTGATGCTGATGAAACAGAATTTATGGAGAATCTCTTTGATTCACTGTGTTCCGCACTCAACGAACCTACCATCAAACAACTCTTCCTAGAAGCGGAGGGACCAGACTTGATGATTTTAATGATGAGGTACCGAGTAATATTCTGTTCAAGGAAGTAGATTAGTCGACTGACATAGGAAAAGGGAAAAGAATCAATCAAGTTCGCGAGCTATCAAAACCCTGGACTACGCCATGTCTGGTAGAACAGGTGCCAGTATATGCGAAGCATTCGTCGATGCCCTCGGTCTGAAGACGCTTTTCTCTGCGCTCATGGGCAAGGTACGAATACACTTTTCCGAAAGCGGCTGTCTAGCACTTAATACCCGCAGGTTACCAAGAAGCAAAAACCAACCGCTCCTGCTTCGGAGGATGTCACTCACATACTTGGCATCATCTCTTCTTTGTTGTCCAGTCTTCCGTCGGATTCGCCTAGTCGTATACGCTTGCTGGCGAAGTTTGTCGAATCCAACTATGAAAAGGTGGAGAAATTGTTGGAGATTCGAGATTCAGCGGTTGCTCGCCTGAAGGTGGTAGAAGCCAAGTTAAATGCAGAGAAAAAGGTGCACTTGTCGTTCTTTTTGATTAATTTCACTTTCAGCTGATTCTTCTTCAGGACCTCGGTGATGAAGATGAACTTGCTAGCTTGGAAGATAGCTGGTATGTTAGACGGCTCGACGGCGGATTATTCACCCTTCAAATTGTCGATTACATCTTGGCCTGGATTATCATGGAGGACGACGGCGTACGTGGTATTCCCGAATCGACGTGATAAATTCATCTCATGCGTCTTATAGATTCGTGCGCATGCTCTGCAAATGTTGAGCCGAAAAAACCAGACTCTAAAGAATATCGTCGAAACTTTGCAAGAGGCACATTCAAACTTGGACGTAGAAGTTGCCGACGACTCGACAGAACAGATGCCGACGAGAAAGGAAATTTTGGAGGGACTAATGAGTTCACTGGACATTTCCAGCACAAGAGACAACAGCTCATAGCTTTGATTGTCTTGTATCTGTATGATATATATCCTCATAATGGTACAACACACGAAGGTGTGGACGATAAGAGCATATTCAGGGTTGCCTTCGTTTTTATTAGCTCCTTCTGAAAACGAATTTCTTGGGTGACCTTTTTCCTCAATCGCAAGAAGAGTCCGTCTATCAGAGGGGACTGTCCGATAATGCGACTATACATATCTATGAAAGAGACATCGGAAGTGATTTGACAAGGACAATAAATCAACCCACCAAGCACAATCAACGCGATTTGACAGACCATATCGCCAAATCGTGGGTCATTTACATGTTTCAAGAGCAATCGAAGTATAGGCTCCAAGAGAACGTCATCGCGACCCGAAAGTGCGGTTCTCAAGCCATTCCGATGGATCAGTTCCTGTAGCAGAGAGAACGTCGTCGTGGGAGGCACCTGCTGCAATTCAATCAGGCGATGATTTCATAAGGATTGCGGTGTTACACGTCTTACCTTACGGACCACCGCATCCAGCGCCGCAGAATATTTGAAGTTTTTGAGGTATCTGTCATAATCCCGCAATCGTTTCTTTCGACGGCTTTCAATTGTCAGTTCGCTGGCGTCTCTAGATCGCAAGATAGATCTCGGACGAGAGTCCATGAGGCCAGAGTCGAGGTTGTCCTTCCCTTCCTCAGCCTTCGGTTGGCGTCGGCGAACCGACAATGTCCCATCAGACATTCCAACGGCAATATGGGTCTCGTCTGGCTGGTTGATCGGAGGAATCAGGTTCGACATGGTGCATTAGTTTTACAGTAGAGAAGCTCACAGATATGCCAAGACAGAGGATGGGCGCAGGGTACCGCATTGTGTGAACAACCTTGTAAGTGCTGACGTCGTACACCTTCAGCAGATGGTCTAAGCTGCCGGCGAGAAGTCGATTTGACCGAGGATTGAAAGAAAGACAGGTGACCGTTTTTTGGTGATTGGATAAGGCGCGGATGCAACGGCCACCAGCAACAAGATCCCAAACTCGAATGATAGGACCCGCAGAAGAGAGAGCCACGCTACCGGATGAATGAAGTAGCACTTGCTCCACTGGGGCACTAAGCTCGACAGAACGATTTCCGCCTCCCATGACCATCTCACATTGTCCAGACCGAGCATCGAATAGTCTTATGGTAGTGTCATAAGAACCAGTGACGATAACATTCGGATTAGACGTCGATACCTGACCGGATCTCACGTAGTCCGTATGAGCATCGAAAGTCGAAATTATGGACTGGGAGGGTATATCCCATAGTCGGGCTGTAGTGTCATCCGAGCAGGAGAGGATTTGAGTGGGCGATAGATGGGAGAATTTCGTAACGTGTACAGGTTGCTTATGGGAGTCGAGGGACCGGAGAATAGCACGAGAGTTTATATCAAATATCTAACAGATGCAAACTGAGGATGACATGGAATGCGTGAAATCCAGGACTACCGCACCTGTATAAGACCAGTGTCATCACTGGCCACAACCAATTTACCGTCATCACGTATACAGCCACTTCGGGCAACGTCTCTGAACCTGGAAATGGTTTTGGTGACCCTCTGCGTTCTGGGAGCGTAAATTTGAACTCTCGTTGCGGCTGTCACCGCATATTTATATGGACGCGATGGTGAAAAATGGATGGAAGTAATAGGAGCATATTCCTTAATAAACACAGGGTGCTTGAACTGGCGCCAATACCGCGATTCGGCATTATGTTTGGAGACTAGAGGCCTCGGATGCGTCTGGAGGATTACTGGCTGGTAATCCATGACCGCCTGCAGGTGATGCCGAAACAGAAAAGTTTTCAAGGCACGTGATTTACGGTAAATGGTGATAAGATCTCATCGATGCAGATTTTTCCAACCAACTACATCGTTGCCAACCGAGGCTTATAATACTGACAACCCTCTGTGTCTTTTCTCCACAGCTATCTTATCAAAATGTTGCTGTATGAGGATGTCCTCACCGGAGACGAGATGTTCTCCGATGCTTTTCCTTTGTAAGGCATCCTGCACTGTCGCCAAAGACGCTAATCGTACTGGTCGTGCAGGAAGGAGATCGACGACATTGTATACGAAGTTGATTGCCAACTTATCACCGTCAAAGCAGGCGCTGACGTCGATATTGGTTGGTTCCGGGCATCTTTTACCAAAGCGGAATCTCATCTAGCCTATGGATATAGGTGCCAATCCCTCCACTGAAGATCAGGAGGAGGCTCTTGAAGATGGCGCTGTCCAAGTCAACAACGTCGTTCACTCCTTCCGCCTCCAGTCGACGTCTTTCGACAAGAAGTCATATTTGACGTATCTGAAAGTTCGCCAGTCGACGCTGACGCCATTGCCCCCTCCTGATATGATACTTTAGTCTTACATGAAAGCGGTGAAAGCGAAACTTCAGGAATTAAATCCGTCACGCGTCGAAGCCTTTGAGAAGGGTGCCGCCGCATATGCAAAAAAGGTCGTCGCCAACTTTAAAGACTTTGAATTTGTACGATGAAGTCATCTCCAACATCTGGTGGTGACCCATGCAATTTTTTCTTACAGTACACCGGAGAGTCCATGAACCCTGATGGCATGGTGGCGTTGCTGAACTACAGGGTAAGTGATGTGCCAATTGCGCTGCACCGATTTTGCCTGCTGACGAGAAGCCTGCAGGAGGATGGTATCACACGTATGTTTGATTCGGAAACCTGTCCTCAGATTCATCCGCTAATTTCGGAAACCATAGCATATTTCACTTTCTGGAAGGATGGTGTCAAGGAGGTTAAGCTCTGAAGAAGTTTTAAGGCTACAACGCTGTGCTTTTCTTCCGAATGTAACCTGATATGAAGTCGATTGAGGCGTGACTGTTATATTTCCCGACTGCTGATACTTAGTGCCGTGTACTTAGTTACTGCGAGGGAAAGGCACGTGATGCTGCAACGACCGCGGTTGCAAGTCTGCCTTGCTTACTTCGTCTCGATGTCCATCTCATACCCAATGCTTGAGTCTTTGATATCCACTCTAGTGCCGGAAACGCGTGTAGACTCGCGTCTTCAGAGGGAACTTCTTGCGCATTGTCAGGACATATTGTCCAGGTGAGTCGAAGCTCCTTTGTATGCTATATGGTGCCCAAATTCGCCTTGCATGGCAGCCACATCGGACATGGCCAGGATATCCGCGATGCCGATATCAATAGCCTTGTCGATAAAATCAAGAGGCATCGTGAGCGTGCATCGCCTAGCGCACTACTCTATGTTCATTACGTCCACAGTGTCTCCGTCCAGTCCTGCATCTTTAAAGTTCATCAATCTCCTTTCACGCCTTCTGGATCAGGTGCAGTTCTGGCTCAAGTCTCTTTGTGTTTTTGCTAATCGCATGTCCGAAGCATGTATTATCGAGGAAATATGCTTCCATCCTTTTTCTTTATCGCTTAACTTCAAGTAGTGGCCATATCAGCCAAGGATCAACTATTGCCTCCATAGGGCAAGCGATTCCGCCCCCTTCCTCGCATCGCTCGAAGTTATCTAATCCTACTGAGTCCTTGGTCTCACCACGTCCCGAAGCTAAGTCGAAAGCGATGGTTTTACAAGAATACCGGGCCAAATCGGGTATTCGCCATCGGGAGTCGTCTTTTTCAGGGCTAATGATAAAATAGGATATATCCTGCTGCCAGAAGCCGACGTCGTTCGCGATGCTTTGTACATCTTGCAGGGCATATCTGGCAAATACATTGGCATCAACGTCAATGCAGATGGGAATTTGGATAACGCCCTCGTCTTTGTGAATGACAATGTACGTAACCAAGAGAGATAACTTGGCTGACCCAAATTGACGTTCTTTGCCTCAGAGACATTCTCTAACGAATCCAACCAAAGCGTTGCTTTACCGTCTCTCCGAGGTTGGGTATCTCTACATAAGAATCCGATCTTTCATTCAGGATCGCGAATCTGACGTTGGAGTGGGCATGATAGAACAGAGCTTATGTCATTACCTCCAATCTCAACTCACCCAATATTATCGTCTCATAGCCATCATGGAGTCTCATATGGCAACGAACCTTGAACAAACCCCTGGAGGGAATTCTACAATCTTGCAAGGACATCCGGGACTTACATTACGAAGGCTTGATGCTTGGATTAATGACTGGCGACTGAGGCTCAGGATGATGAGTGTCTGTGTTGAAGGAGCACGAAGTGAGCATTCAATTCCTTTATCGCCGTTTCCTCTAACATTATCATACAGCAACGCATGGTGGTGCACTTGTGAATTTGATTCACGGTTACAGTGAGAACGGGGATCCTTTTATTCGATGCTTCACAGACCATTTATTGGAGGAGGTGTGTGCCTTCCTCTTGGCTTTATCTTCTGCCTTTATGGTCTTGTGAACAGGTATCTAAGCCGTTCTTTGCGACTTTACACAAATGGCTGTTTTCCGGCGAATTGCATGATCCGTTTTCCGAGTTCTTTGTCTCTATTGATACGGACATAGCAGGTGCCAAATATATGAATCCCTCTCTGATGGGGGATGGCGGCATTGGTGGGTTTAATGCTGATACGGAAGATTCGTCTCGAGCTGGGGGGCTGCAACTATGGCAGACAAAGTATCAATTTCGTGAAGGTATGCTTCCAATGTTTCTGGGAGAACAATTTGGACGGAAGGTCTGCTTTCATCATTCGGTTGTGTTGTACGAAGTCTTGACATAGCTCGATAGATTTTGTCGACTGGGAAAAGTCTCAATTTCATCAGATACAGTTGCCATGATAGCGACTGGGTCGATACGAGAGAAAAGATGAATAATACGGGGAAAAGTGTGTTGAAGTCTTTTTTTCCCGCAGAACGATATGGACACGAGACGGATAGCTTTGAAATATTCAGACATCAGGGGTCTTGAACGTT
This sequence comes from Macrocybe gigantea, assembly GCA_011319805.1. Taxonomy (NCBI): domain Eukaryota; kingdom Fungi; phylum Basidiomycota; class Agaricomycetes; order Agaricales; family Callistosporiaceae; genus Macrocybe; species Macrocybe gigantea. The sequence continues at coordinate 602,387 of SJRY01000263.1, forward strand.
CTATTGATGCTGCATATCAGATAGCCAGTCAACGCTTATTTGATGTCTTCATCGCAAAGTTCAAGCTGATCCATCACCTCCGTGCCTTGAAACAGTATCTAATGCTGGGTCACGGTGATTTTGCTGAACAACTCATGGAAACGCTCGGGTAAGTTGCCACCAAGAGCGACAGGCATCGTTCTGATCTGTCTGATACACAGCCCGAGCTTGGCAAGACCAGCGAATACCCTCTTTCGGCATAACCTCACAGCAACTTTGGAGACTGCGGTTAGGTCATCAAATGCCCAGGGCGACCCTCCTGATGTCCTACGTCGTCTCGATGCGCGTATGCTCGAGTACTCGCATGGCGAAATAGGATGGGATGTGTTTACACTGGAATACAAGGTCGACGCACCTCTTGATACTGTTTTGGATCCGGAATCCATGGAAAAGTATCTCAAGGTATTCCGCCACTTATGGCAGATGAAACGCCTTGAACGGACCCTCAACATGGGTTGGTTAAGGATTGTCAGTGGAGCGCGGACATTTTTGCGTATTCCCGGTCCGTGCCTTGGCTTTTCCTTGCATGGAGCTTAATTATGACGCATGTGTCAGAACTGGAGGTGGAATGGCATAAAATTCGAATATCAATGGCTGAAATGATCCACGTCATCCGCCAGATGCAAGCATATTCTCATCTTGAAGTCATTGAATGCTCATGGAAAGCCCTTATGGACTTCTTGGATCGGAGAGAAGGGGATTTGGATGCGTTGATCAATATGCATAGAACTTACCTTGACCGAATTGTCAAGAAAGTCCTTCTGTTGACCTCAAAAACTGGAAAGGAGGTGATGTAGATATTTTACAATGTTGGCTGTTCTGTGCTGACTATCAGTTGCAGGAGTCGGTTTATTTGCAGGTCAAGGATCTCTTTGTTGCCATGTTGCAGTTCAAAGAAGCGACAGCAAGTATCCACCGGTGTTTTCTTGTTGGTGAATAGCTGATGCGTTGTAGGATGACTTCTATAATTATTGTCTAACGGAATCAGCACGACGCGATCAGCTGTTAGATATTGGTCGTGTAAGTACATAGTCCATTTCATCACTCATTCTCCTTGTCAATTTCCTAACATTCAGGGTGTTTATACTGCGACCGAGGTCGACAAGACGGCCGCGCCTGATAAATTGCCGACAATGCTGAGCCGCCTCAACAACTATACCGCACTTATTTCGGAGAGAATTTCGACCATTGTCCAACTTCTTCAGACCCATTCGGACTTGGATTGTCGATTTTTGGGCGTCAGGCTCTCCTTTTCGGATTTTTACCGGTCAAGGCCAAATATCCATAGGGGTTGAGGCGACGCACAAAGATATACAGTATACAGCATGCTGCGCTGGCAAGTTTCGATGGGACATGTGACGATGGTTCTTGCTTACTGTCACAGAAGCAAGAGAAAATATATGGCATTATCTCTGAAGTATTCAATTACAATTCATCATGACCATGAGCCGTGTTGTTTCCACCCAAAGGTACTTGAGCATGACCATCCTTAGCCAGGCCAAGAGCATTCTTTGCATGTTCCTCGATGAAGGCGACCAAACTCTCCAATGATCTATCACCGTCGTAATCAATAAACTCGCGGGTGCCAGCGGGCTTGAATTTTAATGTTGGGAAGCCAGCGATACGGAAAGGAGCGCTGGGAGGGAGATCGTTTTCTTGCGCTTCCATCTTAGCACTGGAAGAACGTGAGCCAAAGAGACAAGCAAGAAGCCAAAGACAGCATACATGACGAGACGATCCTTGTCCGTGGCGTACTTTTCAGCTAGGCTCTCCCACGTAGGAGCCAGACGCTTGCAATGACCGCACCTTTGGAAAAGGTGAGTAAGAAAAAGCAGAGGCAGCAAGAAGACTATAAAGGAGTGAAACCAACCAAGAAGCATAGAATTCGACAAAGACATCCTTAGAGTCATCAAAGACGACGTCTTCAAATGTCTTGCCAACAAGGTTGTAGACTGCTTCGGATTGAACTTCTGGGATAGGTTGGCTCTTGAGCTTAGGTTGTAGCTTGCCATCGATGTACTGTTCAACCCAACCAGAAACGGCTTCTGGGATAACATCCTCTGTTTGATCCAGAGGGTATTTGAGCTGCTTCTCAACGTTCTGGATGACGAAAGCAGGCCATTTGGCCTCCTCCAAGTTGAGAGCCTTGGCGTGGTCTCCGAATTTGATGGCATCGATCCATACAAAGTTCATCTTGGGCTTGAACTTTTGTGCGATGGGTTTGATAGCAGCGATGTGAGCATCCTTATCCTCACGGGTGGGATCGAGGAAAAGATAGGCGAGTGGCTTCGGGCTCTGAGCGTAGATCATATAGTTGTCACCGCTGACTTCATCAATGACGGGAATGGCAAGCTCTTGCAACCATTCCTCGAGGTCCTTAACAGTGAGGGAAGAGATGGGATAGGGGTATTCCGAACGAGGCTCATCATAGGAACGGTAGACAACGATCGCGGGAGCAGAAACACCAGCAGCCTTGATAACATCCGCATCTGTAGTAAGGCCGAACAGATAGTCGTCCCTGTGTTTCTCAGCGGTCTCGCTAAATTGCGGCGCCGGCTCGCTGGTCTGGGAGGGAAGGTACGCGACGACGACAAGTTTGTCCGCTTTCTTGAACTCTTCGTGATTTTCGGCGGTGACGGGAGAAACAGCGGGAAGGGATTGTCTGAACATGTCTTTAATCTCCGAAACATGGTGCAGAAAGGAGCGGAGCATACTTGATCATGTAACTGATAATGCTGTCTGCCTTGCGTTGACCGCCGTACTCGGAGGGCTTGCCATTCTTGTATACCTTCAAGGTCCTGAAGAAGACACTTCATCTGGCGTCATGACATGTTGCAATAACAGGACATACGGATAGCCTTGGACTTCCTTTGCTTGGCACAGATCCGCTTGGTCGACGCAGTCAACGGAAGCGACAATGATGTTCTTCTCCTTCAGAGCAGTGGCGGCTTCGGCATAATGGGGAGCGAGCGCTTTGCAGTGACCACACCTGGTGGATGGCGATGTAAGGTGAAACCGGCGCACGGATGAAGAGGGAAACCTACCAAGGAGCGAAAAATTCGACAAGCATCAAAGGATTGCTGTTGACGGTCTCTTCAAAGTTGGCAGCAGTGAGCTTGAGGACATCTGGAGAGTCAAAGTTTGTTTCTTCAGCAAAAACGAGCGAGGCGAGGGCGAGAAGGCCCGCTGAGAGCTGGAGGGTCAATCGCATGGTTTGAGATTGAGACGCTGCAAAGGGGGCGAGGGGCTTAAATAAGTGGCCCAAGAATGGACTGACGTGTCACCAAGGGCCTCGCTTCTGACAAACACAAGTTCGGGGACTATCCGAGCCTCCGCTTCATCCCCGGAGCATTCAACGGAGTTATGTTGTCACAAATGTATTAGATCGTGCTAAAGCTAGTCTATATTGAAACACGTCGTCGCCGCTGATGCCATCTACAACGAGCCCAGGTCGAAGTTGCTTCCCAGCGTCCTGCCACTGCTGTACACCCTCTTCTGAGCAACAAAATCCCGAGGGGGAGGGAAGTCTGACACCGGGAATCGATGCGGCCCCGCCGTCGGCGGTGGAGAATGCACTAAAAAGAATAAAATATAGTTAGCAGACTCTTTACTTAATCCGTGTCATGGCGCACCCTTTCGAGTTGCTGTTTTGATCCCGTCAATGTTCGCCGGCGCTGATGGAACACTTTTCTTGGCAATGCTGGCGGCGATCCCATTCGCAACTGTCGAGGGCACCAGACTCGAACGCACAGCAGGCGGTGCAGGGGGCGTACTCCGCATAGGGGGGTCTATAGCCGAGACCGTGCGTGCTCGAGCTGGAATCGCAGGTGGCCCTGTAGCTTCCTTCCGCGCTGGAAGGGACGGCGTAGCTTTAATATCTGAATTTCCGGGTGACCCTGCGCTTGACGGTCTTGGAGGGGGAGGCGGTGGCGGTGGCCTCCCAGGTGTAGCCGAAACCGACCGATTCGTAACAATCGATGCGTGAATGCTCGATCGTGGAGGTATAGCTGGGGCAAGCCTTGAAGAAGCGGCGGACTGAGCGGGCGAAGCGCTGCGAGCGGGCAAAGGGAGAGAAGAACGTGAAGGGATCGCAGGAACGGCTCGCGACGGGATGGCTGGAGGAACGCGAGCTGGGGTAGACGCAGGGCTTGGTTCATGCGCCAGCGCAGGCCAACGGGGCCGTGTAGGTACACTTGGGACATTTCGTGCCGGAATAGGTGGTGCGGCCCTTGAAGGTAGAGACGGAGCGGCAGGTGCAGGTTTCGGGGGTGTTGGCGCAGGCCTCACAGGAGAATGGGGTGCACTAGCGGTCGTCGATGGTGATTCTCTCTTCGGAATCGAAGGTGGCTTTCCCAAAGTAGGTTTTGCTAGAAAGTCACAAGATGGGTAGGTCGACGGGTTTGTATTCAAAAGACTGGTATATAACTCACCGAGACTGTTATGGTTTGTAGGCTTAAGCTTAGGCATGCCACCTGCAAACAGTCCTGCAAGCTGTGCTGGCCCAGCACCACCAACACCTGCTGTAGATGGTACCAACGCTGACGGCTGCCGGATGCTGGAAGATGATGGTTTGGGAGTGTCAACCATAGGAGCGCTGCGGTCATTTGTTTCCGCCTTTTTGAGCTTCTTGCCAGCTTGTATTTCTTTGAGTAGCGCGCTACTTGCCATGGTGTCGGAATAGGCACAAGATCAGCCGCAGCGACTGCCTTGTAGCATTGCTCGAAGGTGTTTGCGACCAAAGCTACAACTAAATAATAACAAATACCATCTCTAAAACGGGTAGTCCGCGACATCTCGACAACTTTAAAGCACTCGTTCCTCCCCCAGGTGCCTTTATGGCTGCCAATTCGCCCATGGAGGGTACTCCTCATCTTGCCACTACCTCAGACTTGGAAATACGTGCCGCCCGCATAGCTGATCCTAACATTGGTACGCACCACACTCGTTGTACCGTTTATACGGTTTGATGTTCAGAACACCTGCCAATGGTTTTCGTAGACCTCAAGACGAAACATGCGGTCGCGGCAGAAATACGTGAAATGTTAGACACAGTCAGGGACATTGAGTCCGTCCGCGCCCTGCCTCTCCTCGTTCCCGCTCTCCTTGAACTCCTTCGATCTGGCGATCCTGCTTTCCTCAAAGACTCCGTCGAGTTCCAGTTTCGTCGACTCCTTCTCGAAATTATCAGCCGACTTCCAGTGAATGACGCCATACGCCCCCAAATTACCCCAATTTTCAACACTATGCTCCATATCCTCCGTCATGACAACGAAGACAACGGTATCGCAGCCTGCAAGACACTCCTTGACCTCATACGCAACTACAAATCTCTCACCGAGGATAGTCTATCTGAGTTCGTAGCTATATTTCAAGAAGCACACAGAAACATGAAACCGCTTGTCGAACAAGTCCTTTCTGAAAACTCGGCGCTCCTAGAAGCCAACGTAGCCTTGCCTAGCATTCGTAGTTTCAAAGTCCTAGGAGAGATGGCCATGGTTATGGTCATCATGTCCCAAGCTTACCGCCCCTCTAATTTTCCTATCGTGCAATCTACTATAGCTCCTTCTTTTGAAATGCTGGCGCTTGAGTCGCCTGCCCAAAGGAAGGCGAAAGACGACTATGAAGCAATGGGAGATGTCTGGGCAGGCATGGCGCCCACGATAGTAAATACAGGAGCATACAGCGATTTCATTCACTCGCAGATAAAGGTGAGTTTGCGTTGTCCCCAATGTTGCACTATTTCTCCAATCTGCATGCAGATATTGTCGTACCTGGCCTATGTGATGCGTTACTCGGGAGAATCAGAAGAGTCATATGGTGATACTCTCATAGTGAGCGCTTTGCGAATGTTGCAGGACTGCCCAGCGAACGGCATTCCTCTGCGGAAGGTCCGCTCTGAGACTATATCGTGTTGAATAGTCCTGACTTGATCCACACAGGAACTAATGGTAGTGTTCCGTCACCTCATGGGAACACCACATCGGAAGGCCCTTATTGGCCATCTCAACAAACTGTTTGACGAAAACGTTCTTCTTGGTTCGAGCGTCAGCAGCAAGGAAACTTTGAGGTGAGTGTTACAACGAAGTTGGGGTATATGTTGTAATATTCGTTCCCCATATGAAATAGAGCTGCAGTCTATACTGCTGTGGCTGACCTTGTTCACAACATTCGAACCGAACTCAGTGCAGAGCAGCTGTCCCGGATTGTACATGTCTACTCTCGAATCCTTCATAACCCTGCCCTTGGAAACAATCTTCACACGTTGTCTGCCAAGATGATATTTGGACTCGCGGATTGCATCATAGTCAAGGAAACCCCCGCGGGCGCTGCTCGACTTTTCATGTCTATGTTTGAAATGTGTCTTGAGCGGCTTGAAGCCCTGGCGATTGTTTACGGTGATCTGGCAGGTCCGACTAGTCGGGAGAAGGGGTTGAATACCAACATAGCGGAAACGTCTATCATCGAGAAAGCTCGTCCAGTTGGCGGAGCCATCTACGCTCAAGAAAAACCCGAGGACGTTATTCATGGTTAGATAGTTACTCCTTCCCTCTGTTCTGTTTGTCACTGAGGTCTTTAGCAGAATCCCGTATGGTGTACCGCACACTTCTGCACGGTTGCCGGGTATGTCTCGCGTCCCTAAAGAGATGCGATGCCTCCGCACCCGAAGGTGATCTTATCTTTCGTTTATTCGACGCAGCCGTTCGTTGCATGCCTTTGTTCGATCCGGAGCCAAAGCCTGGTGAACAGAACGATATAGTATACGAGTCGTTTAGCTCCGTGCTGATGGAGCTACATCCACACGTCCTTCAAGAAGTCTGGACGCACAAGATGGAATTTTTCTTCCAGTTCGCCTCAAAACGAATATCGCTTATGAACGTTTGCCAGGCCCTCTTTACTCGAGAATCCACCTCTTCGATCTTGTTGGCCATTGTTCTAGACTTCCTAGTCGAGCGCCTTCCTCTGCTTGGCGAGTACGACGATATGACAGCAGCCGCCACCATACGACTATTCAAGCTAGCGTTTGCGGCCGTTGCTGCCTATCCCCCTGCGAACGAGCCCATACTCGCCCATCATCTGGCGAAGCTCCTGATGGACTGTTTTCCTTTGGCCGCTAAGGCCACAAAGCCAACTAATTACTTCTTTCTCCTAAGAGCCCTCTTTCGAGCTATTGGAGGAGGCGGTGGCAAGTTCGAGCTCCTATATCAAGAGGTCTTACCTCTCCTTCCGGAGATGCTCGAAAGCCTTAATAGGCAACTTATGGCGTCCGAAGGACACACGAGGGATATGATTGTCGAGTTATGCCTCACCGTTCCACTTAGGTTGACTCACCTTCTTCCTCACCTGACATACTTGATGCAACCGTTAGCGCTAGCTCTGCGCGGCAGTCCAGAGTTAGTGTCGCAGGGTCTGCGCACGCTAGAACTCTGCATCGATAATTTGACCCCCGACTTCTTGGACCCGACCCTCAGCACCGTGCTCCGCGAACTTATGGAGGCTCTTCACAGTCATTTAAAGCCGTTGCCTGCAAATCATCACCCCGCGCATACAACTATCCGCATCCTAGGGAAATTAGGTGGCCGAAATCGCCGGTTACTCAACAAGGAACCTTTTCTGCAATACCGCCATCACTCAGAGCCCGCACAGCTAAGCATATCCTTTGGAGGCTCTTTAGAAAGGATAGAACTCGCACCGGTTTCAAGTCTTGCTGTTCGGACTTTGCTGAAAGGAATCCCGGCTGACAGAGTACATGCTTATGCCTTTCTGGAAAATTCGATGTCGGCTATGGTTCACGAGGTACGTGACATCGCCATATGGAGGACAAGTACTCATGCCCATCTTTAGGGTATCCAAGGCCGTAATAGAGAAGAGAATTTTAGCCTTCTTCTGGAAGGTCTCTTTGACGCCTTGTACATACCTTCCTTTGCTCCTCAAGCAGAGTCGTTCATCCGACAACTTGCTCAAGCAACTTTTGAATTCGAAATTCGACGTGGGCAGTCGCGAACGCCCGGCTCGAGACATTCACCGAGTCCCCTTCTTTCCTGCTGTCTCGAGACAATTCCTCACGCTTTAACTCGCGATCAATCTGATCACTCAACTAAAGGCCAAGAAGCTGTTTCTCATGTCATCAACGACCTCGTTGCCATGAATCAACAACCTAACATTACTATTCAAGATCTCATGCCGATTCTTCACCAGATCGCAAATCGATTCACTGCATTATGCTTAGGCGACTCGTGGGCGCACAAGAAGGCAGGTGCTTCAGGAATCAGAATAATGACAGGGACGCCTGTCTTGGGCATTCGTTGGATATCCGATCGCGAGGTGGATCTCGTTCGGACGCTGCTTCATATCTTGAAGGACCTTCCGAAGGACCTACCCCGTGATGTGGACGATATTATCGATGTCATCACCAGCGTCTTGAAAATGAGTAATTCAAACCTTGACTTGCAAGTCGAAGGTTCGACAACGGCGCGAAACAAAATTGTTCACCTTGCTGGCATATTTTTCCCCGAGCTTCAAAGTTCCAATTCTATAGTCAGACGGGCGGCCCAAACATCTCTAGACGTCCTAGTCAGCTTAAGCGGGAGGCCTGCGACAGAGTTACTGATGCCACATCGTGATCGTATGTTGGCCAGCATTTATACAAAACCACTCCGCGCTCTTCCATTTCCGAAACAAATTGGCATGATCGAAGCTATCAGATATTGCATCAGCCTCGACCCGCCTTTCGTCGAATTAAACGATGAGCTTCTCCGCCTTCTGCATGAGGCGCTGGCCCTCGCAGATGCAGACGACGCTGCTCTCCTCGGACGTGTCGTGGTTCGGCAGAATCTGTTGGAAGTCACCAAGCTCCGTGTCGCGTGCATCAAACTTTTGACTGCCTCCATGCCTTTAACGGATTTCTTCCAGAAACAGCACCAAACCCGCCAGAGGTATGTCAAGACTTCGAGAGGCATTCGGTTTAGTGTCCTAATCTTCCCACCCTAGGGTCACCAGCGTTTACTTCAAATCCCTGTATTCCTCCTCCGCCGAAGTAAAAGACGTTGCACATGAAGGTCTGCGCATGGTTTTGACCCATCAAAGCCGCCTTCCCAAAGAGCTTCTGCAAACCGGACTGCGGCCAATTCTCATGAACCTCGCGGACCCGAAGCGGCTCTCTGTTCCTGGTTTAGAAGGACTTGCGCGTTTGTTAGAACTGCTAACTAACTATTTCAAAGTTGAAATTGGCCACAAGCTCCTGGACCATTTCCGCATCGTCGCCGATCCGCAGCTGCTGTCCGATACCACCAAAAATCCGTTGTCAAGTGCCGAAAATATCACGAAGCTTGTTCGCCTAGCCAATATATTTCACCTCTTGCCGTCAGCAGCCAACATCTTTCTGGAAAACTTTGTCAATGCCATTGTTCAGACAGAGTCACAGCTCCACTTCTCTACTGAAAGCCCATTCTCAGAGCCACTGGCAAAATACCTTGACCGCTATCCTGTAGAAGGGATCGACTTTTTCATTCAAAACATGAGTTTTCCACGTCATCTACGCACCCTACGGAGCATTCTCCGTGCCAGGCTAGCCCCAAACCTCGAGCGTGAATTAACCTCCCGGACTCCATATATCGTCGCACAGTTCCTCCAGCACAAGGAGAACATCCAGATTGCCCCTACTTTATTGCTGTTCCGTGATATGGCGCAATCGCTACGCTACTGGCTAACAGAGAACAACTTTGTCCTGGACGCCCTAGTGGATATTTGGCGTTCTGAGCCCGCCCAGCCAGAACAAGCCGCGGCCGTGATGCCTGAAGTGATTGAAAGGCATAATCTCATCCTAGATATCTTCATGGAAGCTCTATCCCAGTCATCGCGCATTGACCTGCTCTTTGAAATGGTGTCTATCTTCACCCGAGGTTTAGCAATGGACATCATCCACGTTATCCGTTTCCTGTATCACCACGTCGCTTTCCGGACAGACACCATATTCCGGCGCAATGTGCTTATGCGGTTCCTTCCCTGGTTCGATGATTCTTCCGTTTCCTGGTCTCAAAAGGCCTCGTTCATTCGATATATCGTTACTCCTACCCTTTTGGTCCACGCTAGCCGCAAAACTACCGACGGCAAACTGATCGGCAGGGATTTCGTCAGTGCGATCAACACTTCGATCTGGAGCAAATTTTCCGAGTCCGGCCCCTTCTCTGGCACTGACGACATGTTCAAGATCGAAATCCTTCATCTCACGACGGTCATGGTGCACCACTACTCCGACCTGCTTGAAGACGCTAGGAAAGAGATCATCAAGGGAGCCTGGTTCCATATCACGAATTCAGACGATATGATTGTCAAGCAAACTGCGTATCTACTGGCAGCCCGTTTCTTCGCTGCGTACGCTACTCCACCAAAAATGGTCTTGAGGGCATGGACAGGCCTGCTTCGATCCCCTCATTCAGAAGGAAAGCCTCATGTGCGCCAAGAGGCCCTTGCAACTTTAGCTCCTTCTCTGCCTCGCTCGGACACCGGGGAAGTCGGTCATCCCCAATGGGCCAAGACGACGCGCCGGTTGCTCGCAGAGGAAGGCATCGCACAGATGATTGCCATTTATCACCTTATAATCAAACAGCCGAGTCTCTTTTACCCCGTTCGCTCACTCTTTATTCCGCATATGGCAAACTCCCTCAACAAACTAGGGATGTCCGCGTCTTCCAACTTTGAGACGAGATTGTTATCCATTGACATCCTTCAAGTCATCTTCAACTGGGAAGAGCAAGCGAATCAAGAGCTGCGTTCTTCCAATAGTACTTCCAACGATTCCGTCTGGTTGACCCCACTCGGCTTTCGCGAAAACATGGTCAGCTATCTAGTGAGATTGGCGACCATGCACCATGAACAACCTGCACGGGTAACTCTTCTTCCCCGAGCACTGTCCTTACTGCAGATGCTGGTCGGTCCGAGCGGATGGACAGATGTCACTGTCGGATTACGGTTCTTTTCGCGGGCCCTTGAGCAGGTGTGTTTGTGACATGTTTGGGCATAGTACGCCAGTCTCACGTTTATCTCCATCTAGAACGAATTGAACAGCGAAACTGCCATCGGCCAAGCACTTGCAGCTGCGAAAGTGCTGCATGTTATCACGAAAGAACAAAGTGACTCTTGGTACAGCAGCAATGCAGTCATCCTTCAAAAACTTGTGCAAAAAGGCCTGACTAGCGAAGACTACGGACTACAAGATGCTTTGCACCCCATTTTTGATCATCTCATTCGATTATATCCACTTCCGAAAGAAGATGAAGACTCAAAAGGCGAGCATTCAGAATTCCATACTTTTGTATACTCCGCAATCAATGAAGGGCTGCGGAATTCCACGTCTTTGCGAGGAATATTGTTGATGTTGAAGTCGGTGGTGCGCGCTGTTCCCGAGCGCATAGAGGCTTTTGTGGCTGGTCTCATGAAGCTCATGAGCAAACTAGCCAAAGACCATGTACAGGCCTCCGCAAACTCCTCTGCTGGGCACGAAAATAGCGTTCGACTGCTCGTTGCGACCCTGGACATCTTCCAATCCTCTATGTCTTTCCTCGGAGAACATCGCCGCTATTTATTGTCCACGCTTGTAGTCCTTGCGGAAAAATCGCGGAATGCCTATCTATGCCGTTACATGCTGGATCTGGCCAAGTCATGGTGTCAGCCACGGCAAGAAGTTTATCCGACCATGAAAGAGAAGGCCAACTTTTTGCAGAAGATGGTTTCTTATGAAGGCCGGCATGATGCTCTTTACCAATCTTACCTCGAGTTGATCTACGAAATCTACACGGACCCATCGTTGCGCCGTAGTGACTTGACGGTTCGCCTTGAACACTCTTTCCTTCTTGGTTGCCGAGCGAAAGACCCATCGCTTCGGGAACGATTCATGGATCTGTTAGACTCCAGCATTCCCCGTTCTCTTTTCAACCGTTTGACCTACATCTTGGGAGTGCAGAGTTGGGATGCACTTGCAGATCAAAATTGGATATGTCTGGCGTTGCATCTCGTTCTGGGCGCTGCAGATATCGATGTTGTGATGTCACATGATCGATGGCCTGGATCCCCAATTGTTCGTCCCAAAACCCAGTCCGTTGTTCGACCTATCCAACGATTGCTCTTCCTTGATCCTCAAATCGCACATAAGATGTGGATTTCCTTGTTCCCTGTTGCATGGAATTGTTTGAGTCGCAGAGAGCAGTCAGATATCACCCATCATATGATCAACTTGCTGGCAAAAGAATACCACATCAGACAGGCTCATATGCGACCGAATGTCATACAGACGCTCTTGGCTGGAATTCATGCATGTTCTCCCCCTATGATTCTGCCACCACATCTGATCAAGTACTTGGCAAAAACGTTTGGCGCATGGCATACTGCGCTTGAGATTCTCGGAATGTCGCTGGAGAATATGAAAGAGGACGAGCCACTGATCCGCGATTACGTTTACGATTCTCTGGCAGATGTCTACGCAGAACTAGCGGAGGAAGACATGTTTTATGGCCTGTGGAGAAGGAGGTCCCTCCATCTGGAGACCAATGTCGCACTCTCTCTCGAACAAAATGGCTTGTGGGAGCAAGCGTTGGCTGCTTACGAGGCTGCTCAAAACAAGTCGCGTGCAGGAACCATCGCTTTTTCGGAAGCAGAGTATTGTTTATGGGAAGATCATTGGATTCTCGCCGCAGAAAAACTCCAACACTGGGATCTTCTGTACGATCTAGCGAAAAGCGAAGGAAACTACGAGTTGATGCTCGAAAGCGCTTGGAGGACGAAGGAATGGGCCGAAAACAAAGAGGTTCTGGAAGAGCAAATCAGCCAATTACCTGAAGTGCCGACACCGCGAAGGAGAGTTTTTGAAGCGTTCATTGCTCTGTTAAAAACCCCAGCTGCGCTAGATAAGAACGTAGAATTCACGAAAATCTTGGAAGATGCCATGCAACTTTCGCTGCGTAAATGGGTTGGCCTTCCACCTCACCTCTCTGCTGCTCATGTTCCTTTACTCCAACACTTTCAACAATTCGTGGAGCTGCAGGAAGCCGTTCAAATCTTTGGATCTTTGTCACAGACGAATGCTCAGAACCTGGAGAAGAAATCTTCGGAGCTCAAGATGGTCTTGCAAGCATGGCGGGAAAGATTGCCCAACATCCACGATGATATCAGCATATGGAGCGATCTCGTCGCCTGGAGACAAAACGTCTTCCACTCGATAAACAAAGCTTATATTCCAATCATCAATGGAACTGGCCAAGGAGCAAATACTGCGGCGAACAACACCAATACATACGGATACAGAGGATACCACGAGACGGCTTGGATCATCAACCGCTTTGCCCACGTTGCACGCAAACACGACCTACTTGATGTGTGTTTCACCTATTTGACGAAAATCTACACTTTGCCCAACATCGAGATTTCGGAAGCATTCCTCAAACTTCGGGAGCAAGCTCGTTGCCATTACCAGAAGCCTAACGATCTTCAAGCAGGATTGGAGGTGATAAACAATACCAACCTCATGTTCTTTTCCAATTCGCAAAAGGCAGAGTTCTATACTCTAAAGGGCATGTTCCACGCTCGGTTTGGCCGAAATGAAGAAGCAAATATAGCCTTCGGTCAAGCCGTACAGTTGGACATGGCGCAAGCGAAAGCTTGGGCGGAATGGGGCCGTTTCAACGACCGTATGTTCAAGGAATCGCCACAAGACTTATCTCATGCCGCAAACGCCGTTAGTTGCTATCTGCAAGCCGCGGGGCAACACAAAAACAGCAAAAGTCGACCTCTGCTTGCTCGCATTCTTTGGCTGCTCAGCTTGGATGACAACCAGTTCGCCATATCTCGCGCTTTCGATACGTATAAAGGCGATGCCGCTTTTTGGTTCTGGATCCCTCTGATCCCGCAGCTTTGCTTCTCCATCTCGCACCGCGAGGTTAAGCAGGCCCGCTACGTGCTCTTAAACTTGGCTAGGCTATACCCCCAGGTCTGTTCTTCGCATTGTTTAGGTCACTTCTTTTATTTACCTGCCTTACGTAGGCCCTATTCTACCAGCTGCGTACTACTCGAGAAGAGTTGCAGATCTCGAAGAAAGCCGCCGAAAAAGCAGCAGCGGTTCGCCCGACTGGTGTCCAAGTTCCTACCCAGATTCCTCGACAGTCAACCGACCAGGCAATAGGGACTACTCAGAACAACACAACTCAAAATAATGCACCCAATGGCGACAGCACCAATGCGCCGACGTTCCAAGCGCAAGGCTCCCAGAACATAGAGAACACTCATGTTGACCGTTCCGTCAATCCTTCTCAACCAGGTGTAGCTCATTCCGCCGTCGGAGATGCCGCAGTACAACAGCGTCAGCCTTGGGAATATATCGACGAAGTTCTTCAAGTTCTAAAAACATCGTTTCCGCTTCTCATTCTTAGCCTGGAGACGCTCATTGATCAGATACAACATAAATTCAAGCTTTCTCCCGATGAAGACATATATCGAAATATATGCATGCTATTGCAAGAGGCGATCCAGGTCCGAGGATCTGTTTAAATGGACCTACTTCCACTCACTGGCTTTTAGAATTATGTCTTGCGTATGAACGCACCTGACGATGAAGGTCTGCTCAGTGAGCATACAATCACGACCCTTCAGCGAATGGGCCAAAATATGCCTATTCAAGCCAAAGTACGTGGTGTACAGAGTTTAAAACCAGTCCGTGCCAACTATTTCTCAGAAAGAGTACGAAGAAGACTTCTTGAAGAACAAGCCAACGCATCAAGAATACATCCAAAAACTGCAGCAGTGGCGTGATAAGTACGAAAACTTGTTGGATGCACGCCCGCGCCTGCAGCCCTTGGCGGTGTTGAGCCATTACTTGACCGAATTTCAGTACAGCAAGGTCGACGAAATCGAAGTCCCGGTCAGTACACTGAGGTATGCTAAACAAATTGGGAGGTCGTTGCTTGTTCTCATGAACTCAGGACAAGGACAGCAATCAGAATTTTGTGAAAATTCAAAAGTTCGCGCCGAAATTCGAGAATTGTAGATCTAACGGAACTTGTTGGAAACGATTCACTCTTCTTGGACACGACAATTCGAAGACTGCATTCGTTGTTCAACTGCCGTGTCATCGCCAATACAGACGTGAAGATAGGGTTATGCAAGTGCTTCGCGCGTTCAACGGGTGAGCTGTTACGTCACAACTGGAAGGACATCTATCTCACTCCTCCCTGTCAGGGCACTCAACCGTAAGAAGGAAAGTCGGAAGCGGAATTTGATGTTCCACGTTCCCCCGGCCGTTTCCTGCAGTCCCAACCTCAGACTCTTCCAAACGGATTCGTCATACATATCCCTGATCGACATATATGACTTGCATTGCGAGGAGAGCGGGTTTTCTAAAGAAGAGCCGATATTGTACGCCGGCGAAAAGGTCAAGAAGGTCCTTCAGGAGTTCCGCCAGTCATCAGTGAGACAGGTACGCAAACGCCGGTTGTCTTGGTTGTTGCTGGTATTGATCTGTCAACAGTTGACGAAGACAGAATATATCACTCTCAAGAAAGAGGTATTCGATGAGGTTGCTGCGAAGATGGTGCCGGAAACCATCTTAACACGGGTGCGTTTGGTTCTGTTCTCGTTGCCACCGAAATTCATCTGGCGTAGTATATGATTCGTACCATGGATGGACCTAGCGAACTGTGGCGAATGAGGAAGCAGTTTTCGCTACAGATTGCATCATCGTGCTTCATGACCTACGTTTTCTGTCTGTCGAGCAGAAACCCCAGTCGTTTCCATGTCTCTCGCGCAACGGGATTAATTGCTATGTCCGAATTGCTTCCTGGTTAGTCAATCAAATTGAGATGAGCTCCCCAGTATCAAATTCTTTGACAGGCTTTTCCAACCATGTTCCTATCTTTGCAACCAGCGAGATTGTTCCGTTCCGCCTCACACCGAATATGCAGAATTTTATGGGACCGATCTTCACGGAAGCCATACTGACGTCAGGCATAATGGCAATTGGCCGCTGCCTCACAGAGCCAGAGGTCTGTCGCTGAAAGCCTTTGGTGGCCGCATACTGATGTTGGACTAGTTTGACCTTGAACAGCAATTATGCCTTTTCAGTCGTGACGAAGTCACGACATGGATGAGAGGGCGTCCGTGGACGGCAGATCTTGCTTATCGCCAGAATGTGGCGGCAAACATTGACGGGATCGTCAAAAGAGCGGAAACAATGGCTTGCAAGACAGAAAGGGAACAGGTAAGTCCTGTAGCACTGAGCGACGGTATGCCGCTCACAACTTGCAGTCCTCCCAATCTAGCAATGTGGCGGTACCAGTAGTGCAAACCGTCACCAACCTGATATCCAGCGCGACAAACCCTGTTCAACTGGCAAAGATGGGAGAATTATATCAGCCATGGTTCTAATTGTAGAATATATACATATTAGTCGTGTATTATCACAAGGGTTGTACAATAGTATACTTTCGTATTGGCCAGATAAGTAAGTTTTGATGAAAAATCGTGTCACTCCAATCATATTCGAGAGTTGAACCCTTCCGTCTGCCGGAAGGTATTTATGTGTTCCTCGCTTTCCAACATCATCTAGTTTGTAAAATAGTAATCATGCATCCGAGGTTGCAAAGGAATGAAATAAACCTTACGTCTTCAGCCATGCTGTGGACATCCGAACCAGGGCGATTGTACATCATTGCATTTGCAAACATCAGAAAAATATCGCGCTGGAACTCTGACGAGGTAGTGATGGCGCCATCCTTGATTTTGAATTTAATTGTCTTTAAATCCATTGGCCGCTTCACGATGTCATGATAATCGGGAGCATCAGACTTTTTAATGGGATTGTGGAAGATGTTACCATTCCGGTGTTGCGATATGAGGGAGTGAACTATTCCTAGGACGTTCTGATTCCTCTTTGAATAGGTCTGATCTCCTGGGCGATCGACACGTCGACGTCCCCTCGTTGCACCAGACGGACCTAGAGAATTAGTGTTAAAGGTCTGTTTGTGACGATGCATGAAAAGCATACCACTGTCATCTTCTTCAACAGGCTCCGACTCAGCTCTAACACGTTTCCTCTCGCGAGGTGAATCAGCCACTTCAACGAAGGAGGCTTTGCGTTTCCCTGCCATGTCGTCTGGCTCTGCAAAGCTACAGACACAAATGCTGAGCTCACCATCAAGACGCCGTATGACTTCTAAAGACTCCTGATCCTCAAGTTTCATGACTCCAGACTGTGTTTCCTCTGTTTCTGTAGCTGATTTGACTGACAATTGGTCCTCAGCCTGGATACCCTGGCTTTCAGGGCATGGTTGGTATTGCATTGCAGGCTCAGAAGGCTCAGCTTCCGTGACATTGGTTTGTTCTGGAGCACCTTGTATGGATGTAAGATAACGTCAGACAAAGGACAGCAATTATTAGGTTACATACTAGCTGCAGTTTCATACACCTCAGTGACCTCCTGAGTGTTGATAATAGCTTGAGCTGACACCTCTTCTGCGATGCGAGGCTTAGGGGACGGTTCGCCAGATGGAAGCCCGTGAGCCATTTGTTCGTTGAATTCACCTGGTCCCTCCTCCTCCTCCTCCTCCTCTTCTTCTTCTTCTTCTTCTGGTGGCTTGCCCCGAATCTGGTGATCCTGCTCTTCATCTTCTTCAGTTCTACGCTGCGATATTTCAGATCGCTTCGCTTCTTCCATTTCATTCCCAGCTTCAAACAGTGCCAATGCGTTCTCGTCTGCTTCTGGTGCTTCCGCTGCTGTTGTTTTCTCACTCACATATGACGGTGGCTTTGGAGTGGGAGAGTTGTCTGAGGTGGAATTCAGCGTTCTGCATTCGACTGCATGAATTCGATGCATACCAACGCCGGCTACCACATCCGCTAGTTGACCTTCCTATTATGCAAGGTGCATGGTTTTGGCTATGATCAGAGGAAATAGACTACGCACTTCGAGTATTAAATGCTTGGGTGGAGTTGGGATTTCCTTCAGATCGGATCCGTTGAATCCTTCAGAGGGTGCCTATCGCCAATGTTGATATGGAGAAATGACTACCAGTGAAAGGACGAATTGCGCACCTGCAGAGGACCGCCAGGCGGCAGACTTGTTTCATTGGGCTGATATTCGGAATCACCTGAACGAATAGCGTTCATTTCTGCGACAATGGACCTGAAAATATTAGTGACGCATCCAAAATAGTTTTCAACAAATTTTACTTGAATTTATTCTCCTCATCGAGAATGAGTGTACGTAGCTCTTCTAGACGTGTCTTATAAAATTTCTCAGCGAGTTTTTGATTTAAGGGTGCTGGCAGAACGTCACATGCAACACTATTGCTCGACATAAGTATAAAAAGGTTGCGCACCATGAGCTACGTTGTTTTCTTCAACACTGCGGTCGCGTCAGATCGAGCACAACAACGAAAAGTACTGACCATACCACTCCAAACCAGCTTCCTTCATAAGATTGTTATACATTAAATGAGATGACTGGTGATATGCGTGCATTGAGCAACGCATAGGCGAAAACAGAACTGGAGCTAACCTGAGCCGTGAAGAACGACTTGGGTCGGGAAATGAGCGGGTGTTTCGCAAGTATCTTCGAAACAGCCTGCCACGCATTTGCGCCATGCTCCCATACTGCTTGAGCAAGGATAAGAGATTCCAAACTCGTCAGAGAGTCCTGGACAGCAACAACGTTGGCGGAGCGCCTAGTCGAGCGGGCGGTCATGGTGAATACGACAAAAGCCAGTTACGTAACGAGTTAGCAAATAATAAATCACGTGGTATATGTTCGGCATCGACCGAGGGTGACCTCCATCACGTTGCCTCTACGCTTGCGCAGTTCGTCCAGTTCAACCATGATCCCCATTTCCTGGTTACTCGCTGCCCTCCCCTTCGCCTCTGCTGCAGGCGTTCACAAGCTCAAACTTCACAAGCTTCCACCGCCCTCGAGCGATCCCGCCCTTGAGGCCGCCTACCTTTCTCAGAAGTATGGTGGTACTCAACCCCAGACACCCTTATTCGGGGCTGGTGGCGCTGGTAGGAGGATTGGCCGTCCCTCTCTGTTGAATGGCGAGCCGCTCTACTGGACTCAAGAAGAGCTAAAAGGCGGCCATGGCGTTCCCCTTAGCAGTACGCATTATAGTTGCCCAAGGAAATGTCTGGATTCGACGCTTTGTATCTAGACTTCATGAACGCCCAGTATTTTACGGAAATCAGTTTAGGCACTCCCCCACAATCTGTAAGTTTGCCTCAGTATAGCGGTTTATATTGCTTGTTCAGATGTTGACGTGTTCCTGCAGTTCAAAGTCATCCTGGACACTGGGTACGAGTGCCTCTTGTCATAATAAAGTATCGCCCCCGACTTATGCCGATCGCACAGGTCGAGCAACCTTTGGGTGCCTAGCTCGAAATGCACCTCTATTGCATGCTTCTTGCATCCCAAGTATGAGTCGAGCTCCTCTTCCACATACAAGGCCAATGGTTCCGAGTTCTCTATCCAATATGGCTCCGGTTCCATGGAAGGATTCGTTTCGAATGATATTCTCACGATTGGCGACCTTGCCATTCCTAGACAAGATTTTGCTGAGGCTGTCAAAGAACCTGGCCTTGCTTTTGCCTTTGGAAGGTGAAATCGTATGCTCCGCTGGACTGCCACCATCCTCACATCTCTGACATTTTCAGGTTCGATGGTATCCTAGGACTAGCGTATGACACTATTTCCGTGAATCACATCACTCCTCCATTTTATAACATGATCAATCTTGGGCTTCTCGATTCTCCGGTATTCTCCTTCCGGATAGGCACTTCGGAGGAAGATGGCGGTGAGGCCGTTTTGGAGGAATTGATGACAACGCATACAAGGGCAAAATCACCTACGTTCCCGTGCGTCGCAAAGCATACTGGGAAGTTGAACTAGAGAAGGTGACATTTGGCAACGACGAGCTTGAGTTAGAGAACACAGGCGCTGCCATTGACACTGGTTAGTTGGAGACACCAAGTCAAATTTTCTCCTTGCTGACATAGATACTAGGCACATCACTGATTGCTTTACCCACTGACATCGCCGAGATGCTCAATACCCAGATCGGAGCCAAGAAGTCCTGGACCGGACAGTATCAAGTTGACTGCGCCAAAGTGCCCAGCTTGCCTGATTTGTCTTTCTATTTCAACGGCAAGCCATATCCGTTGAAGGGTAGTGATTACATCCTTGAAGTCTCGGGAACTTGCATCTCTGCGTTCCAAGGATTGGACATCAATTTGCCTGGTGGATCGCTGTGGATCATCGGTACGGTATCACATGGCGTCGTTACATCAGTTTCTGACGATATGCAACGCAGGCGATGTCTTCCTTCGCAGGTACTTCACCGTTTACGACCTTGGTAGAAATGCGGTTGGATTTGCAGAGGCTGCTTAAGATGCGGTTGTATTAGTGAACGTTCTTGGCTCTACGCGTTTTCTGTAAGATAATATTTTCTACACCGTAATGTGAATGTGACCTGTGACTCGGTCTATGACGAAATGATGCCTTGCTCATGGATCAGCATTATCATGCTCACTACTGAACCACTCTAATCCAGCCAATGGCAGTTCACAAAAGATTAATATCTTCTGCTTATGTTCCTTCCTCGCTGGTTAATCCGGAACGTTCGCGAAGACAAAACCTCGCCTGCACCTTGGAATGCACTCTCGACCGTGTCAATGTTCTAGGTGACTCTACGTCGAGTCATACAGGGTATGCAATTGAAGGGTTTTTGCACAAGACCGCGCTCATCTGATTGCAAGGTGTGTGAACGCCTTAAGCTGGGCGAGAGACGGCGGACTCCTGGTAAGCGGAGGCGACGACACAACCGTGCGAATATGGGCGCTCGACCTGGCCGATGTAACGCAGGAGTATCCCTTCGTGTGTCAGTCGGTCATTCAGACCGGCCACCGGGCAAACATATTCAGTGCGCAGATGCTACCCTGTTCCTCCAGGATGTACGTATCGGGACGCAGCCATGTCGTCATTTTAGACATTGAGATTTTGGTCTTTTCCCCCAGAGCGACTGCCGCAGGTGACCAACAAGTTCGTGTGTTCGATATCGGCGAGACGCAAGTAAGTTACGCCCCAGATGGCCGCGACATTGTATACAGTACACGCCAGTCGTGTATTCGCATTCTGCGATGCCACAAAGATCGTGTCAAAAGAATTGTCACTGAGCATAGCCCGGACCTATTCCTCTCCGTCGCAGAGGCAAGACGATGTTGTTTCTATTCAGATGAATGGCTGCTCATCGTCATCAGGATGGAACGGTGCGACAACATGATCTACGGGCACCCCACGATTGTCGAGATAGTGCATGCGGTACTCCGCTTGTGAAGGTCGACCATGAATTGTCGACCCTCGCCCTATCACCTCTCACACCATATCAACTAGTTGTTGCAGGCGAATCCCCTTACGTATGTTTACTCTATTCTATGTCCGGTTAACGGTCTGACCGCCAGAGTAGGGCTATCTGTATGACCGACGTCACACAGGGCGTGTCTTGCAGGCAGAGTGGGGCGTGCCTCAAAATAGTAGCGAATTAACTACCTGTGTCCGTCGATTTGGACGGCCAAAAAATGCAAAACCGAATGGACCGGGCTTAAGCTCCGACCACATCACAGGCGCCCGCATGTCGACACAAAACGGAAACGAGGTAAATTGTGAAATTCTCCGATGATTCTTGCATGTCTTGAATTAGGAATGCAGGTCTTGTTGTGTACGAAATATTTCTTTTCATCGAGTGAAGCGCCTAACCTCTTCTTCAGCCTACAGTGGAGACGCAGTCTACCTCTTCTCTACTCTGGATGACCCAAGCGATGAACACTCCTCGTCATCTATACTCCCAACAAATAACGACGCGAAAAAGACACAGACAACAGATACGACAGTATCGACGCAGGATGCTGATCCGTATACTGATTCCATGGATGTAGATATTGATAATCTCGCCCTGTCTGCGGATAATTTAGGCGATAGCGATCATCCTACGGCTCATCCCGAGCGAGATGAGGGAAATGTGTCTTCCGATGACGGCGACGAGAACGAAGCTGTCTTCGAGTTTTCGACCTTGTCCGAATCTGCTGCGGAGAATTACCACCCTGATGTTCCTGTCGTTCTTCCTCGCCGGCGCTTTGCCGGTGCACGTAACGTGGCCACAGTAAAAGATGGTACGTCAATCATTAGCTGTATGATCCATTGCTCGTGGTACAATTTTCAATTCACCTAGTGAATTTCCTGGGACCAAATGACGAATACGTTACTTCTGGTTCGGACGACGGTAATTTCTTTATCTGGAGAAAATCGGATAGTCTCCTGCGTGGAATATATGAAGGCGATGGGAGTGTTGTCAACATGGTTGAAGGCCATCCAACACTGCCCTTGATCGCTGTAAGCGGGATTGACGCGACCGTGAAGGTCAGCTTTTGCAGAAGTTTTTCATCGTTATTGGCGTTGAATTCTTGGATTAGCTTTTCGCCCCAACGAAAACTGACAGCCAGTTCTCAAAAATGGGAGATGCTAAACGCATCATGGAGAAGAACGAACGTTACAGTCGTGTGCACCCTATTAGATATAGTTTCGCGACCCTTCTGGCTCAAGCACGTCTTGCGATGGGTGATAGTGAAACAGAGTGTAGGAATCAGTAATGTTGTACACCTAGTTGTGCCATAATGGCCCCCACCACGCGCATGGCTGAGTCAAAGGCTGGTATCCTTGAGCTCCACATTTCTGGTTCTCTTCGTTCGTTTTCTCGGAAAGTCGTGAGTTCAATTCGATTAGTTCGCCTTTGTGTTCAGTAATTCCTTTATAGAACCTTGCGTCTTGCATGGTTCGGGGTCTTATGCATCTTGTATTATCTTGGGTTTGGTCGAGTTGGTGCTATAGCTGCTACCGTCACATCACCGGTCCAACGATTCTGAGTTTCGTCTTTCAGATTCGGACGTACACTCCCAGGTATAATGTAGTGTTTCTTCATATCTTTCACATCGCTGAGGACGCCATTTTTGTTTTGTAAGTTGCGTCCAAGACACAGCACCAACACTTATCTACCCACTTTTTCGACTTTTTCATCGTCAACGACCGTCCTGTGCTCACCAGAATCTGCCGTTGCAGTGAACCGTGCAGCTGCGTGGTGACTAGAGCAGCATCCCATTACACCAGACCAGTGGCCTCATAACCGCAAACACGACGAACCCTTGCCGTTTGCGTTTGCGTCCAACAACCCATAACATCCTTTTCTCCTCACCATATCCTTCCTTGATCTCACTACATACACCATGCGCTCTCATGGAAGAAATAACAAACGAAATCGGGGCAACAAGAGTCAGCCCGAGGAACACTTTTTGGCCGCAGAAGCGGATGATTTTCGTCCTGCGACTGGTACCGTTTCTCACCATTCAGAGTTCTACGGGGAGTCGTCCAGGTCTGGTGGGAGAGGTTCATACGAGATGAACAGGGACCATTCTTCCTCTCGTAGACATCATCACACTGGTTCGTGGCACCGACGCAGTAGCTTAGACGATGACAAGCACAGCTATGCCTCGAGTGATGGGTATCGTCATCAAGGCGGGCCAAGCAGGGAGGACTTTGAACCACCCGAGACCGGGGATGCGGACGTGTGGTCCACTCGTCCAAAAGAACATCGTTATCCCCATGCTCAGGATGATTGGCACCCACGCTATGGTCGACCATACCCCTCGTCCTCCTACGCGGAATCGTCGTCGTGGCCCAAGTCTCACGAGCAAGCTGCGTCTTCCTACGACAATTGGCCCTTAGAAGAATACGGGCAAGAGGAATACCGCAATGGAGCACGGGACGGGAGACAATATCGAGAATCCCGCGACTCGTCACGCTGGCATCATGAACAACGGCGGGAAAAGGGCGCCCACAAATTTCAAAGCGATTCTGGTTGGAGCACGCGAAGGAAGACCAAAAGCTGGGGAGAACAACGTGAGCAACAATGGAGCAATACGGCCTACGAAAATGGGCGTGCCGTGGCTGAGGACTCCCGCTCTTGGGAACCTGCAGCTTCTTGGCGATCTTCTCACAGCAACGTGAATGAGAAAGACAACCGGAACAATCCAAGGGTGAACCACTCCAATAAAAACTACAAGGGAGGGAAACGAGGTCCGAATGCTCACAGACAGAAGAGGGATTGGCGAAACGACGACGGCCTGAATAAGTGTGTACCACTTCCTTATGGTTGAATTAATCTGCTGATAATGCTTTTATTACTCTTAGTTGGAGGAAGAGAGATAGCTCCAACTTGAACGATAGTTATAAAAGTTCGGACGGGCACAACAAAGCCCCTGTGAGGCGGAAACACCCGCTTTCTCGTTCCCCGTCACCTTCCCGTTCTCGTTCTCCTGCAGGATCTTATCGTTCTTTCCATTCGTCACGCGGATTCTCGAGGTCTCCATCTTTATCACCGCGTCCCAAGCGCCAACGCAGAGATTCGAATTCAATACGAACTCCCAGTCCTGCCGAACCAGAATGGATCCCGGAACCCCGACACGGAGCTAGATATTCGCCTCATTGGAGCCCCGATTATGAACGTGGCCGACCCATACATTCCCGTCAGAATGAATTTTCACCAAGAATGAGCTCGCAGAATCGGTCACAATATGTTCGCAAACAATACGGGAAAGCGTACGGAAAAGAGGGGATGACAAGACGCTCCCTACCCAGCCCCGAATACGTGATGGATCCTGAACGGGGAGAGGCCTTCCCTCCTAGACCAGGCTACTCCCCGTGTGATTCCCCGCGCAGTCTCCATCGCGGGAGGAGTGCTTCATCTGCTTCTAGCATGAGCACTAGCAGAAGTCAGAGTGCGAGCCCAATGACGAAACCTCGTACTGTTCATCGCCTTCCTACCCCTAGCCTTCCCATGTCTCCAACCGCCGGGGCTAATAGGATTCAACCAGTCAAGTCGCCCAGCTCACGGCATTTGCATGGTCAGACAAATGGTAAATATGGCAGGGTAAGTTTGTTGTGTCTTGTACAAGCGCTCCATCTGATGGGCACCAGAAGGGACAGAGGGACAAGAACGGTTCAGGCTCGGGTGTGAGGACCAATATCACCTCCATGCCTCCACCTTCTACAATACCAGTTGCCCACAAATTAAAGTCTGACAATGCCCCAATGGTAACCTCTCTATCTGAAAAAAAATTCGACATTCCCGCCGCTCCTCGACTCACGCCGGTCAAAAATGCGGGCTTCAAACCGATAGGAACCACCAGCTCAGCAGTCAAAAAATTCTTTCCCAGTGACGACGATGATGCCGAAACCCCTCCAGACCTTCCGACTAAGCAGCTTCCGTTTGGTCATCCTCCCCTGGCGCCGAGCTCTTCCAATCAACACGAGAGGCCTTCAATTCCATCCCCTGCTTCTCTCCTGAACCCCCCTTCTCCAACTCAACACACGGAAGTCACGTCCAGTTCCTATGTTCCCTCTGTAGAGGACACCAAACCTCTATCCAATGATGGCGACGCCGTTACACGACTTATTCCCGAAACTCACGAGGAACTGTATAACATCATTTCTCAAGTTGGTGAAGGTACATTTGGCAAGGTATATAAGGCCGAAAATACGGCCTCCAAGGTATTCGTCGCCCTTAAGCGTATACGGATGGAATCAGAGAGAGATGGTTTTCCCGTCACGGCTATGCGTGAAATCAAGTTATTACAGTCCCTTCGTCACCCTAATGTCGTACAACTGCACGAGATGCTAGTCTCCAACGGTGAGAATGGCTCTGAACTTTCCTTACTGGATTATTGAATTGTTGAACGACGCATTGCAGGCTCGGTTTACATGGTCTTTGAATATATGGACCACGATTTGACGGGAGTTCTGTCGCAGACGCAATTTGTGTTTACAGATGCTCACCTAAAGTCGTTGTGCTTCCAAATGCTGCGCGGCCTAGCTTACCTCCACCATAAAGGGGTGATTCATCGGGATATCAAGGGCTCGAATATTCTCGTCAATAATCGAGGTGAACTAAAGTTGGCTGATTTTGGCCTGGCAAGGTTCTATCAGAAGCGCAGGCGCTCGGACTATACCAATAGGGTTATCACCCTATGGTATAGACCTCCGGAGCTCCTTTTTGGTGCTACGGTCTACGGTCCAGAAGTTGATATGTGGAGCGCTGGGTACGTCGTTCGCAGCTCGCAATTAAACCGCCGGCGCGTTGCTGAAGACACAATTGTTGATCTGGGGTACAGGTGTATAATGCTAGAATTGTTCACAAAGAAGCCTGTATTTCAGGGAAATGACGAAATCCATCAACTAGACGTGATCTACAAAATCATCGGCACCCCAACATCGGACCGCTGGAGAGGCGTCATGGACCTGCCCTGGCACGAACTTATCAAGCCCAAGGACACGATACCCAATCATTTCAGGGAATTGTTTCAGAAGTAATAATTTGACGTCCTCCAAAAAGTTGAATACTAACATGACAAACTGCAAACAGATGGATGTCCCCAGCGGCGCTGGACCTTGCAGAACTATTGTTGGCATATGACCCTTCGCAGAGAATTACGGCGGTTCAGGCATTGGATGCGCCGTACTTTACACAGGAAGCGCCTGAAGGTGTACCTCCGGTCGGGTGAGTCCGATGTACTGTCGCGACAAATGCATTGGTGCTGATCGTTGTCTCCCAGGCTAGCAACGTTGGAAGGGGAATGGCATGAACTGGAAACAAAAAGAGAACGAGCAAAGAAACGGAGAAAACCTGAGACAATCATACAGTGATGCTATGTGTAATTTTCCCGGATGCAGTATTTTCGCTAGATCCTTCTATGGCTATGCAGCCGCCGGCGCTAATTCTACCAGTCCCTTCTGGTTCAAATGTTGAACGATTGACTCAACCTGCAACCATGTCAGTATTATGGCCATGGCTACGGAGAGAGGACGCGCACATTTGCGGCGGTCAGGCGTATCTGCGTATCCCATCGTCTCGTAAATGGTGCTCCAGTGTCCTCCGCGTCTTCGACATCCCCCAACCCTCCTGCTTTACCTTGAGCATCATCCTCTTCACGATTGCCTTCAAACCAGATCAACCTTTCGACCTGATCAATGGATCCTCGGAGGCGACTCTGCTCAATCATTTTTCTGGCCATGGTTTCTGCGGCACCGGGAGTTACGTCGAGAAGAGCTCCCAATCCTCGAAATGTGATATTGTTGTATATCTTTGAACTCGCAAGTAGATTGTGTTCCATCACAGCGCGGTCAAGAACCGTTGAAGGGCCGGTTCTTGTACTTGCCACTGGCTCATTCTCATTCATGGGCCCGTCGTCATCCTGCACTGCCGAGGCGAGGCGATCATTTGCAGATATGGCTATTTTTGCCAGTTGGTGGGGTTTGAGGGTCTTCTCAAATTCTTTCACTTCTGCTGAACGGAGGATGTGGTCGAGAAACATCTTTGATAGTATGTTATAAGTCGGAAGTTCGGTGGTACGTTCATCTCGATAGAGCGATGCAAGGACTCTCGACCTATTAGGCCCAGCAGGGGCTAAAACGGCACATGTCACTGCAGCTAGGCTATTGTCGTTCTCACCTGTCATTATTCCAGGAGATTGGTGTTACTGAACGGACTCACAGCATATGTCGACGTTCCTCTTCATCAATCTCTCCAACGTAACTCAGCTCATGATAGCGGCTAGCAGCTTCCAAAAACTTGCGTCCGTAGTCACTTATGCGAGCTTGGCAAAGTTTGAATTGTAGCACGGTTTCTCTGTCTGTCGCAGAGTGAATGAGCAGAGCGGCCCGATTGTAGTACGTTTCAGCTTGTACTGAATCCTCGTCTTCCAGGAGCAATCGAACGATGCGAACATATATACGGAGCTTATCACTATCACTGGTCGATCTGGGAGCCACCCGTCAGATGGGACCCACAAGCCAGGGAGAATAAAACATCTCACCGTTGCCCAGATTCTAAAGAAATGCCCATGAGGACACGAGCGGCGGCACTCCAATCTTCCTCCTCTTCGAGGAGATCTGCGAGTTGAAATCGCAGAGCATTGACCTAAGTTTCAACGATAGCCATCAGCCTAATATCACAGCGAAGAGCTCGCACTACCTGTTCCTCGTAGCTGACAATGCGAGGTTGTATGACATTGAGAGCATCCTCGACTAGACGTTTCCGTAGCTCCGTGTCTTTGATCACACCTTCACCCAATACTTTAACAAGCTCAGATAGCACTTGCCGGCCCACAACGAGGCCGACGCTTTCCTGATTGACCACGGTGTCGACGAGGGTATGTAGATCGGCACTGACAGCAAAAGGATCTGGTTTAGAAATGATTCCAGGGATGAGAGATATGTATGCAGGGCCTTTGTCCTTCTGGCCAAGGGAGGCAAATTGAGCCAGCTTTTGTTCCATGAAAGATGTCGGCTGTGAGGCAGGTTTATCAAAGTGACCGCCGAATGTCATTTCCGAGTCGTCACCGTAACCAGTTTGATCGTATTATCATCATCCTCTCCTTTCCTTCGTTCTTCGACCCCGCTGGCCGTGTCCTCTTTTCTCCCTTCTCTTTCCGATGTCTCATTCAATTGTCAAACCACCGGCCTTCCAGTTCCCTCGACCGTCACTCAGTCCGTCTGATACAAATGTTGACACTTCAGCATCCCTGAGGACGACTCACTCGCTGGGCGGGCTACATGATGTGCATACCAGTAACTCTGAGGCAAGAAATGGCGTTTCTGCAACGAACCCAGACGCGTCACGATTGCGAAGGGGTTCATCAATCACTTATAACAATTCCTCGATGCGCGAACGTTTGTCCCAGAGGAATACAAATGCTTTCATAGTTGTAATCCCCCCGGCTTCGATTACCCAGGAACATGGCCTGCTTGGGCATACTCTTTCAATTGGACCCCATCATAGGCTGGCACATGGCCTGATAATGCCTTTGTTCCCTACTGTGCGCAAATCGTTGCAACCTCATCTCTCGGTTTCTTCTGACTAATTATGGTTCAGATGTATGGCCAACTAACCGCTATTGCGCGAGAGTTCAATTTCCCAAGCACTACCGGATTGTGTCTCTACCTTCATGTTTCTGAGGGCGGTATCACTATGACCCCTCGTATTTCAGATGAATCGTGGCAGCTCGTCTGGGGCCATGTCTTTGATACCACCTCTCCGTCTGGCTCCCCACGCATACCTATAAGCGGAAAAGTTGAATTTGACATCGACTTCCGCCATGCTAGATGGTACACATCATGGATTTCCGCGGCGCACAGAGAATATGCAGATTTGCCATTATCTGTACATCCTTCTAGCGCCCCTTCCATGGACCATTATCGTGGAGAGAGCAAATCCATCTCGGCGGATGATGTGGTCGACGAGCAGCAGTCTATGTCCGGTATTTTTCCTCCTGCCATTCACTCGGCCCCCGTGGGCCGGCATGTTCCTCGCAAACTCTCGCTTGTCGATAGATACGACCTCTCCGGACATCCGACGCCTGGGTGGTCCGGACGTCATGCAATATCTCCGCCTGCGCGAACTCAGCCTCCACATGTTCTCTCTCCCATTGCTCAAGAGGATGAACCCAAAACTGCCAGGCAAGAATTAGATAACCGTGTTAATTCATGGAGAGCTAGCGCTCTCTTGAACTCTGGTCCTTTACCCCCGATCGACCAGCCTTCCTTGGACCCTGCCCCGTTGCCCAACAGACTCCAAACTGAAGAAACGTCGTCTTCAGCTCACGACGATGAGATTAACCTCGCTGACTACGCATGGTCCGTGTCGTCTCTTGGTCCAGAAGATTACGCGGTACCATCGGCTTTCTCCCCTTATGCGCCTTCAGTCCACTTGGCAAATCGTCTGGAGGGTTCCGTCTGTTTAACGCCTTCAACTTGCACATCATTTCCTTTTGCCAATGAAGCCACTTCTTCGCCTACCTCAGATGTGTATAGATTGCCATCACCCGACATTGCTTATCGCATGTTGGAGGACGTTCCCTTGACGCCATCGACAGCCACGAGCTGGGGACCGCCGTCCTCCTTCCCTCCTTCCCCGGTCTTGCCCTATCGGCCACCCTCCGTTGGTGTTGGTGAGAGGATGGTATTTACCCCGCCTGTTACACCATCGACAGCGACGTCCTGGGGACCACAGTCATGGCCGCCATCTCTCATAACCGTGTACCGCCCTCCTTCAGTCCATATTGAGGATCGCGGGATACACAGTCTGCCAGTGACACCTTCAAGCTCAGTGTCCTGGGAAGGATCCAGGACCTATCCTTCCCGGCCTCCAACCCGTGCCCATACTCCGGACGCTGCTCAGTCTTCTGAGCCCTGGCATTTCATCTGGCCATACATCGGCAACTCGGACAAGGACAGTCCTGGCGTTTCATTGCGCCCACAACCCGATACCTATCCTTGGAAACATGCTTGGCCATATACATCATACACTGCTGAGCCGTCAGTGCATGACTCTTTGGTAGAAAAAATCGGTAGGCTTGGTTTCTTCTGACTCGTCCGTCCGCAAAAGAATGATAAATTATTTAAAACCAGCCGAAGATTCGTACCCATGGTTCAATCTATATTCCAAAGTATCTTCATGTTCCAAAGCAGTATATCCTCAGTTTGGCCTGTATCCGCCCTCACGAGATCTTGTGAAGATGCCGGGAGAGCCCATCGAAGTCCGGCGTCCCCCCTATTATCCATCGTTCGACATCTGTAACTGTTTTTTCTTTCCATTCGTCCTTAGCCTATACCGGTACTGATCCCGTCTTTAGATCCTCAGGTGTATCCCTGGAATCTAAAAGAGATATACGATTGTGTCATTGACGATATGTCTCACAACCTGTCAACGAACCTACCCACATGCTATCCATACTTTAATTTATGTGCGTCTCGATTCACTCCTGGTGTATGTTTTCTGAACGCCTTTTATTCTCCAGATCCTGCTGTATATCCGCATGTCATTCCGTATCCTGCCTTGGAACCTGTGCTTAACGCCCTCTTTGAATCTAATTCGAAGTCTCATCATGATGGTACCAGATCTATATGGCGTGACAGTGGCTTAGCCATAGGTTTAACGTTTTTCGCAGAATTGCCTTCTTGGTCCCCAGCCAATCATGCATACCAACAAGCGGCTTATCCTACTTTCAATCTGTGTATGCCTCTTGCATCTAGACGTCCGTCTAGGCTTACACTGAACACAGATCCTGCGAAAGCGCATCTGGGGCTATCTCGAGTCGTCGAATCCTCCACCGCTGTCAATGCCCGTCACTTCTCTCTATGCGTGTTATATTCCAGTTGTAACTTTAATCCGACTTGGCTAATGATTGGCTTAGATCCCGGTAAAGGCCCTCTGATGGCGTCTCAGCTCCCTGAGCCCACGTTGCTCGACGTCTATCCTATCTTTAATTTATGTGCGGATTACTCGCCTATTAGCAACACTTTTCATCTGGAATACCTTGCAGATCCTGCCATTTATCCAAACACCATAACATACCCATCCGTGGAGAGGACATGCGATGACGGATTTGCCATTGAGAGGCGGATTGCTGTCCCCAAATCTGGTGCATATTGTCATGTTTTCTTCATTATTTTCGCTAAGAAATCACACAGCAGCAGCAGACAATCCCGACAGTCCGAAGGCCTTATCGGTGCGAGTCCCGAGTGTCTACCCAATATTAGATTTGTGTACGTAAACGTGTTTCATGTCCTTGAATTCCCCCCCTGGACAGACATTATGTCTAGATCCTGCCATTTATCCGTTCCTTGAAATTTACCCATCGTTCACGGCATCAGAAGGCAATGAAAAGATGGGTACAGAAGCTTGCGGAGGCACCATTATAGGGGTGGATATATCACCGAGCTATCCCTACCTCAATATTTGTGGGTTTCCTGGTTATTGCTGGGATTATGGGCTAAAAGACACACAGATCCGGGGGTATATCCATTCCTCAATATTTATCCATACGTTCCAGCAACTGATATGACACCAAATACTGTGATCTCACTGGCGTACCCTCACACCAGCTTCTCTGACCATGCGGATGTCCCAACACCCATCACGTGGCGGATAATACCACAATACCCTGTTTTCGACCTTTGTGAGAAGCAATCGGTGTTGTGACTCCTTTCTATGGACTGACCATGTCGGGAAACAGACCCGGCCATCTATCCTCATTTCGATCTCTGGCCATCAACGACTCTGACCGTAAACAGGCCACAGTCAAAACCTAGCAGTCGGCTGACACACTCCGAATTGCACGCTATGGTCATGATGGAGAACGCAAGCGCGCTCGGATCGTTTGAGCGAGCAGGATCCATGCCGTTCAGGGTCCACGACCACGACGAGACCTCAGAGTTGCCTCACTCTCGCACACCGTCAAGAATACGACCAACCAGCAGGTTGCCCCTTCCTAAATTCTCGAGTCCAAACAGGAAACTACCCTCACTACCTGATAGTTCAGCGTACTCCATTGGGGACTTAGCCTTGCCAAGGACACTAGATCTTGGATTGCGCAACTTGACGATGACATCCCAGAACCTCAGTCCTTCTCCCGCATCGCTGAACAGAACGGCATCGCTGTTGCCCAAAGGTTCCATACAAAAACGTAAGAACATGCTCGAACGGTCCCATTCCACATCTTCAACTACCACCACGCCGCCAAGAAGGCGCGACAGCCTGGTATTTCAGCGAATAAGAGCCCTCAATGCTTGTGAGTCACACTATTTCCTCGGTTGGCCTTATGATTTATATGCCGTATAGCCATAAATGAAAGTCAAAATTTTTCAAAAGAAGGTCCTCATTTCCAGCCCACAGCGCAGAAGGTCATTGAAACAGAGAGCCGCTCATAACATGACATGGCAGGATATAATGCATGCCCAGGTCTTTATTCGTAAGGAGGTGGTCCCTCGATGTCGTCGAGGTCACCCCCGAGGCGGTGACTTGCACTAGTCCTCGACTGGGAATCGCGAGTTACTGTCACTTCGGCCTGATTAGGACTTGATCTTCGGGCCTCTCTTCGCTCTCTTTCTATTTCATCGTTGCGCATTTTGGTTTTCCGGTCGTCCATAAAGGCTAATTTGACCTACTGATAGTGTTGAATTCAATTACATGACAATAAGCAGTGGCATCTGACCTGTCGAGTAATCGCTTCTTGCATGGCTTTCTGATCCACTTTGGAATGGGATGCCCTTTCTGCTTTGGCTGCTTCGAGATCGAGATATTCTCGCAGCATAGCAGCACCGATCCGCAAGTCTTCCATATGTTTTCGATTGAACGTGTAATACGGTTGGAAATTCTTTACCTTAATCGAGTTTCGGTGAGAGATTCACTGTGTGGACTCGACCGATTAGAGGCACCTCTGGAGAAAACCCGAGCTACGTGGCTCGGAATCAATATTATCAGCACATTTAAGACAGCTGAGAGCACCCACCGCCACAGCATATTCCAACGTGCCTTTCGGATCGACGAGGTCCCTCTTTATGATGTCGTTGGTTGGCTTGAACTGTTGGTACTTAGGGTTGTCAGGTTCACGCAACAGGTTCTGTGCCAAAGTTAACAAGGTCTGGATGTGGGATATCGTGGTCATGAATGATTCCATAGGCATGGAGTATATGGATTGGTACTTTGAGGGAAGCTATTGCTTGTCCCTTTGGGTTTGGACGGACGATGGCTGGATCTATCATGCGTCGAAATGCCTGCCGTTTCTCGTGCTCTGCAAGTTCTTCGGCGGGCGACGTCTGGGAAGGCACTTCTGCAAGGCGGCGCTGTGCGGCCGCGGCTGCGGCGGCAGATACATCACCAGACATGATAATGGGCGAAGGTGAAGGTAAAGACTAGGCAAGAGACGCTCTGAGGTAGGCGAGTTGGGAGTCGCCCACAAGCCTGAGACACACATGTTCAACAATGCCTGTTTTCTGACTCGGTGCTCAACTAACTAAATTACATTACGGATCATAGAGGACAGTCATTACATATCAAATTAAATCAGGATGCAGTCAAGTATTCCCAGTTGCATTACACTGGGTCAGGGCAGTTCATTCTCATCCAGTGTAGGCCCGCAGCGTCGAGATAATCTATGAGCCGGGGATATTTGATCTTCTGACGAGCTATCACTGCTCCATGTGTGATCTGCGTGCTCGTGATTTGTATCGCGGCTCATTTCCGTTAGGCTCGGTGCCAATGGCGATCTTAGACTCGGAAATGATCTTGCACGCAGCCGAGAGAAGAAGCTGCTATCCGAGGCACCGTGCTGGGTGGAGAGGAAAGAGGGAGGAGGTAACGGAGCCACGGGGGAAGGCTCATCAAGACTAGGCGTTAAAAGTTCGGATGCCCATTTTCTGCGTATTGTTGGCGAGCGTAACGGATCACTGGAAGGACCGGCGTTCTGTGGGGTGTCCGCGGCGGATAGTTCTGATGTCCTCGCATGACCACGTTTGAAGAACCAACGCGTCCCGCGCCCAAAAGCTGCTTCGGCATCGGTGTCAACTGAAAGAGGTTGATCGGAGCCTCTGTCTGGAGAACGGGCCTTCGGCGATGTGGAAGGCGAGGGCTTCTGAAGCAGCATAGTACGAGGCTCCGGCAGTATAGCTCTGGCGCGAACATATCTGCGAACATATTGCCGTCCTAGGAATATCTGTTTCTCTATCCGGGCGCGATGCTCTATCATATGTAGCTGATGCGCAGATTAATTTTTAAGCGTCTGGAGGAATTCCTAAGGACGCACCTTCGGCCAAGTTACAAGTTCGCCGACATGTATCATTCTCTCCAACTCAGGAGGATCTGGGTCGCTGAGTAAACGGAACCAATCCTGTGGGCTATATCAGAAACAGACGGTAGGGCAGGATGATAAAACTTACCCAGAGACGGGTCCTAGGCCATATACTGCCAAGTATAGCTTCGTGTCACGAATCGGTATAATCAAACAATGGCTTTCTTACGTGACAGCACCGTCAAAACGTTGGAGGAATACACTTGACCAATCCTGTCCCAGCAATTCTGGGAGAAGCTCGAGGTCACGGATGACTTTGAAATTCTTGGATAGTTCGTGCTTCAGCCATTGTTCGGCCGCTGACAGGAGGAAATTTCCCCTCCAACCTGAACAATCGTTCATGGATGAAATCCTACAGATGTCCTGTTGTAACTTGCCTTTGCCTTTCCTGTGGGCGACTGGCTTGCCTGCGGAGCCTCGAGGCGCAAAGAAGAAAAGGTGGACATGGGGATTCACTTGCGACACTATTGGGTGGGTGACTAAAGGACGGCATCAAAGCTATATAGCGCAGGAGGGATGACGAAGAAACCTACCATTAAAGTAGAGATTCAAAGCTTGAAGTGGTATATCAACCCTTTGAAAACCTGTCTACATGACCATGCTTATTTAGACGCTGTCGCGGACGTACCGTAGTGAACCATCCTTGAAACGGCTTCCCCAACTCCATGGTACAATGCTTCCATCCGGTAATTTTTGCATGAGGACAACAGGATTGAGAATGCCGGGAACTGCCGCCGAGGCCAGCAGGGCACTCCATATCACTGTGTCTGGGGCTGTGATATAATTCAATAATTTCGTCGGGCTATGTTGACATTAGCTTTGCACGCTAGAGGTGTATAATGATTGCTTACGAATGACGGTCGGCGGGTACAACGGATATGTTGAGAATTCGGCCAGTTCGAAGATAGGCTTCCTTGAAGGTCATTGAGCCTCGAGTGAAAAAAGAGCACTTAAAAGAGGATTGTTTGCGAGAGCCTAAGTATAGAAGAGCGCATATATGTACCTTCCGTGCCCATCTAAAATGCACGGTAAGTATCAAATAACAGAGCCTTTGAATGTGATGCAGAATCGCACATTACCCCGTCAAAGCGAGCGCCTGTTTTCCAAACACGCTTTATCCAAACCTCAAACGGTTCCTCGCAAGCAGTGATCCTGCCAGCTAATTCTGGAACCAGCAGTGGTTTGAGCTCATCGTCCGTACGGGTGCAGACAAGCGCTGCTATCAAGCCACCTGCACTTGTCCCTGTGATAACTCGAGGTAAGAGGCCTGCGTCAAGAAAAGCCTTGACGACGCCACAATGATCTGCACTCCGGCGTAAGACATCCGGACACAGTGGCAGAGGCTAGCGTACTTACAATAACCAAACGATGCTCCTCCGGATAAACACAGAGCAGATATGCCTAATAAGTCATAAGCCTCGATCGACACGCATATAGGAAATATTCTTTACCTAGATTTGTGTTCGCACTCTTGAAAAATCTCTTCTTCTCGTCCATCGAGAGTTCGGGTGACTCCCGAATAAATTCTAATGTCTGCTCTAGTTCCGAAAAATAGGCTATAGATATTAGTTGAGGGAGACTGACGGCGTTTTGCGAGGACAATCACATTCAATGAGATCCTTGGTTCCAAGAAAGGTCTGAGGAGTTATGAGTGAGGAAGACAGTGAAAGATGGAAAAAATATACCTCGCTGTACAGTCTACAAGGATCATCAGTCATGAATAGTGTTTGTCTAATTTCGCTTACCTCGCAGATTCAACACCTGCAAAGTTTGCACGAATGCAGGTTTCCAGCACACCAAGACAGCCCCTAACGTCCTTCTTGTCGCGGAGCATTCTCAGTGACCGACGAACCTGGTTCACGCATATTTGGCATTCTGCAAGTATGTAAGGTGGTGATGTCTAACCTTTCTTACTAACTTCCAGTCATAGAAGGGATCTTCATCGATTCTTTTCCACTCCTGAAAATTTAGATAATTATCAAGTGCTACCGCTGCTGATTTCCATCCCTAGATGATATGAGTACCGCGGTTGAGAAGAAACCGAAGACATACCTCATATGTTCTAGAAGCCCTCATTCGTTTTCGCAAGACCCCTTTGCGTCCTCGCCCTGAAAAATCGAAATAAATAGAGCTCTGGAACACACACGGTCTGAACTAACATGCAGAAATCCACTCCTTTGTGTTGACGAGCTGGCGTATGACTATGTAGAAGCCGAACTCGGCTGCTATAAAGAGGAATATAAAACACTTTTGATGTGGATCAGTGCACAGCAGTCAATATCTAAACATGATCATACCAGCAGTGGCCAACGCAAGAGCAAAAATAGCCAATCCATCTTCCTCTCGTGAGATCTGTCCTTCTTTCTGCGTCTAAAATTGGTAGATTAGAAGATCGCAACGCGCGAAGACGTAGAGAGTAAGCTTCTACCTCTTCACCTTCATATTTACTGGGGCGAAGTCTGACAATGCGGAAACTTTATGAATCCGATGTGACTGCGATATGGGCGTTCCTGGGATGTAGGGAGAGTCCCCTTGCTGGTCGAAGGGCGATTCTTCGGAATTAAGGGCATCTGCAAAGGCACGGATATGTCTAAAGGATGCAGTGAGACCCGGACAATAGAAAGAATGGGTGCGAGCACACTGACGACTCGTTTACGAATTCTTCAGCTAGAAGCCGCTCGGTTGTCAATGGGGTTTTGTCAATGTCGGCCATGACGCTGATGGGAGTGTGCGTCCGAGTGCAGCGTGACACCACTAGCTCTTATATTCCCACGGTCACTATTTATTTTTAATTTCGAGATGACCACCAGTAACAGTGGCAACGAAGAGCGCTTTATTTATATCTACAGAGTCTCAGTCTATTTTTAAAGCCATGGTATAAAAGACCTTCCGGTGTTCCCCTCCTCCTCATTATCATCTTGCCATCATGAGCTGGTTTAATCAAGACTCTGAACAAGCTCAAGCATTCGACCAGGTACCTGACAGATTATATATCTCTTGAACTTCGCTCCATCCTAGGTCAATGTCGCATTCCAGGTCCAGA
Source organism: Macrocybe gigantea (assembly GCA_011319805.1). Taxonomy (NCBI): domain Eukaryota; kingdom Fungi; phylum Basidiomycota; class Agaricomycetes; order Agaricales; family Callistosporiaceae; genus Macrocybe; species Macrocybe gigantea. The sequence goes on from SJRY01000263.1 coordinate 640,224, forward strand.
ACGCCCCGCACAAGGCTGAGTTATCTCATGAGCTCATTGCGGCTGCTGCTTCCTACGAGGTTGGCAACTAGCACGACTGTTTCTGATATTATTTCAGCTTCCTGCGTTTCCGACAGGCGGCCAAGGCATATGAACAACATGTCGCGAAGCATGGGAAGCCTCCCAGTCATGAAAAGGCGAAAGAAATCTTGTGAGCGTCATCATGCCGGTGGCCATTCTTACCTTGATTGATTGTGATTTTGTAGCGCTGGTTTTGTCGGGGCTTTCGCCGACCGATTGATTGAGACCAAAGGAGTCAGCATCTGTTCATAGAGTTCTGATTCTACGGTACTATAGCTAATCGATTCTCAGATGGATTACATCGATAAGCAGAAGATTAAACATCATGGTAGGTATCTCCTGCATTGGCGGCGATGATAGCTTGTTGATGGTGGTTTAACGCTAGCTGAGGAACACGTAAAGGAGAGCATTGCCCAGGACTATTGAGAGAGTGGAAGCGCTGCATAGATCGTACCCGTGGAACGCATTGTGTCTATTACTGTAAACAAATATCTCGTGACCCGCAAAATCACCAGCTTCGTTGCCCTCTATCCATGGCTTCCAAGTAGTGGGCATGGAAAGAAGGGCACTCCTGATTCCGCTTTTCGCGGTTCCTTCTGTTATCCTGGCGAGCCCATTCAACCCTTATCCTTCAGAGACCATGGCGAGCGGAAACTCGGCGTGTCTGGCAGTTCTTCTTGTCGTCCTCGTGCTTGTTCTCCTCCTGATGTTCCTCAAGCACATGTACATGCGAAACAGGCGTCTCCGTCAACCTAGTATCCTTACCCAGACAGGTCTCGACAGTAAGCAACTACAGGCCAATCGGTCTATTTTTGCATTTCCCACAATAGAAAACGGCGAAAACGGGTATCTTGTTGGCGTCTTTGGCTCGCCTTGCTGGGAAACTAAGAACATCAAAGTCCACCATCAGAATTCCACATCGCCATTGAAACTTATGAAAAAGACAGATCTGTCCTACCGTCATCATGTGTCCCCCCTCTCCTCTACTCCGCCCAGGGATCGTTCGCCAGATGATCGTGCCGTCAAAGATGGTGCCTTATTCCGCAGCACGAAAGATGGGATAGCGCCTCCGCGGTCCCCTGCCAGTCCTCCACAAGCGCATATACAGAGTTGCAGGAGGGCCAGCATATGGCGAAGGGCTTCGTTTCCGATGGCCGGAGCGAACAAAAATCTAATGAAGTGGAAGCGACATTTTACTCTCAAGCTCAAGAAAGACGCGACTTTCAGTCCTGTGGCATCTCCATCTTTGAGGCTTGTCGAACCGTTGCCCGTAACCTTGGACACCTCTTTGCCGTTTTGCCACAAACATCGGGATCTGATTTTGACCGACGTCTTTGAAGAACCACCCCACAATCTAGTGGAAGCCAAGCAAAGCTCTAAACTGCCATCTGATCCGAGGAACGCTGCTCCACCAGTACACGCTGATGAAATCATTATTACGGATACTTCTGGGAATTTCTTCAGCACTATAGCTGGCGGCGCCAGTAACAAGCTCTCTATGATCAAAGCAGATTTTGCCTCGATTATGCAGGTGTCCAGTGAAACTGCTGCTCGTGCCCGAGAAATTCCAGATTATCCGAATTTCCCGTCCAAACATGAATCGCCCAATTTTGCGGACCGCCAGAGATTGCTGTGCATGGTCAATGAAAACTCCATCCAGTCAAAGGATGCAAGAATGCCTGTCGTAAGATCGCGCCGAACTCCACCTATTGCTCCGTCTCCTTTGAAGAGTCTGACCTCTCCGGAGTCGCAGCACAACGCTACAAATTATAGGCCGGTCCAGACTGGGCTTCATAATCGCCCCAGAACAGGCTATGACTCAATCGGTTTGGGGCTGCCACCAAGGATGACTACGCAGGCTACAAACTCTGCACACGGCATTGTCCCTGGTATGGAACGACCAGTGAGTCCCAGGCGGAGTCAAAGCACGTTCACCGGTTCAGAGGGCGATCGGCAGTCTGAATCGCTTCTGGGCATTATCCGGGAGCTCGTCCAAGAAGCCAGTGAATGGGATCCCAGCTTCTTTATGGATCAGAAATTTAAGACGCTGATTCAAGAATCTGGTCTTGTACCATTGGATACCCGTGGAGGGACTGCATTACAGCGGAATTATGTCTCCAGGCTTGAGAGCATCCTGGAGGACAAATCAGCTGAGATGGATCTCGACATGCTCGGGATCGAGGTATTTGCCATCGACGACAGTTCTGTGTCTGGAAGCACCTCTGCCAGTGAGGCGCTCCTCCCTATCCAAAGCCAGTAAGCGAACTCACATGAACATCATTTGCCTGTGGGCTCATGAAATAGATCGAAGGTTGGGATCGCCTGCTAGGTGCTGAGAAAAGCAGAAATCATTTTCCTTTTTATCACTTGTCTTGGATTCAACAGTCCTGGCTACCCAATCATACGGTCTTATGATACATATTATCTCCAGTATACTCCATTACATCAAAATCCAGCTAAGTTCAGGACTTTGCAAGCCATTTCTTCAGGTTGACTTGTCCCGTCTTCTCGACGGCTTTTTTGATGACGTCTCGGTCAACTGTACAGCGGTACTTGTCGAAGTCCCGCGTCACGTGCGAGGACGACGGGCCTGTAGCAGCGAATATTCTCATCAGGACCAGATGTTCAAACGCCTGTCGGAGTGTCAGCAAGCGGCTGGCAAGAAAGGAAGATAGCTGACGTTGGAGAGAACTTGACGGCTGCAGCGCATCATGCCAATGCTTCCACCTTTGACTTGAACTGGGGCTGCTGTCGACGCACGTACTTGATCACAGAAATACTCGTATAACATTTCAAAGGTAAACACATCATGTCCCGCCATCATGGCCTGGACGCTTGCGATAACAAGGCAGATCGCCGGATAAGACAGTGCTGGAGATTGATATTGAGAATGAACTTGTGCTCAGAGGAAACATCTTACTATGCAAAAAAGGAAATTGAGGTCGCATCCGCTGGGAGGACAACGCCATCGAGAGAAGAGTAAATGTAGGAATTGGAGATTTGGGAGAAAGGAGCACAGTCATAGCGGCCTGCATAGCCCATGAACACCAACCCATGCTAAAATAAGGGCAACAGACTACTCACTAGTATTCTGTGCAACAATCTGATATCGCGACTTATACCAAAGGATTCACTGAGTGCATCCAAGACCATCTGATCTTCGAAGAAGGCGTTTACCTCATATCGCCAAGCATCTTGCCACTCTTTCGCTATCCCTGGCTCAACTACGCGATCGAGGTCGGCCGTTATTTGAGTGCAAAGGATGTTTTTCGAAGTTGCAACCCAATCTCGCAGTCTATCCCCTCCAGCCGTCGTAATAATTCTCCCCGAAAAACGACTCTTGACTCTCTTCTCCAGTAGCGTTACGCTTTCCACCCGGCTGGTGATGCCGATAACAGCAATACCCTTGTTATTCGCGTTGGCTCGGCAGCTTTGGACGGTGTCAAGTAAACAGTAAAGCAATGACTGACGAGGGTGAAAAGAATAAAGATCAAATCCATCGAGGACCACGATCGTAGGACGCGAGAGCATAGGGAGCGTGGAAATAAGCGCGGGAAGGTGGGGCGCGGAGGGCAAATGGACGCCCGCAGTGTTTGCCACACTGCAGTTTTCTAGAATCGGGTTTACAGGCGGTTCGTCGCTGCATGTCCCAGATTCCAGTTCTTCCGCATTAGTGAAAAATGACGTTCCAGTCCATTGGCCGAGTTGAAAGGCAATTTCGCGCATTGCGAGACGATCTGTGGGTTGGGTCCATGCAGAAAGGCGTAGAACGAAGGCTGATTCGGGAAACCCAGAAATGCACTCCTCGACAAGCTGAAGGTTGGCACATTGAAACAGTTTCGATTACGACGAAAGGGCGGCAAAAAGATTGGCGTACGCACACGGGTCTTTCCACTTCCTCTAGGACCAGCGATGAGGCAGCTGTTTCCTTCGCCGCGAATGATGGTGCCCGTCAAAAGGTCTTTCAATTGGTTCGATGCAACGTCGTTCGTGCTCAGTCCATCATCAGCTGTCATGATTTCGGGCGAGCTGTGGATAGCGCGTAATATAGCTCGTTTCTGATAATCCAGGCATGGATTAAGATATGATGGGAGATTGGAAGATAGGCAGGCAGACAATGTTCCCGTATCCATAATGGACTTTGAAGGCCGATCATCTTGGGTATATGCAGAAAGAACATGAGGTCACAGTTTCTTCATTGTCAAGACATAGCGATGGCATACCTCGCTTCCTTCTCTTGGTCGGCAATGCAAGAGTCAAGTCTTCATTGTCGATCTCAGCAGGTGAATCCCCGCTGTGGCCGTTTCGTAGTCGGAACGGCGTGTCGGACGCTATTCCAGCGTCATTGGCCGACTGGATAGAGTGTTCAGCAGGTTTACACGTTATAGGCCAAGGATTGGCTACCTCTGATGTACTACTTTGGCCCGTTTGACGGAACGTAGAGAACGGGTGGTCTTGGTCGACCGATGTGCGTTTGGTTGCCGAGCTCCGGCTTTGCGCTCCGCGTTGGGTTCGTGAGGGGGTAGAGGGAGTGTCTTCTGGAGAGGATGCACCTCTAAATAGAGTCTGTGATAAGGTAGCATTCTCTGTCGGGCAACTTTGTCACTGCCTGATGCGTTGTTTATGAGTGTGCGTTACCTTTTGGTGCACCTGCGTTCGTGACACTTTGCGGGGATTTTGCGAACATCCGTTTTGGCCTAGGTGACGCAAGAACATGACTCTTGGAGACTATTTCTTTCGTATGAAAAAGCCGCGCGGTTATTCTTTGCGCTGTGGGTGTCAGATTGAGTTCATCTGCGCTGTCGTCTTCGTAACTGTGTGCACGCGTTCTCCTCCGTGTCTGATGAACGCTTTTTGGTGATTTCGACGGGTTCGACGTGAACGTTTTCTCTTCTATAAGGTTCACTGTTCGTCTGCGTGGCATGGCGTGTAGCTGAGATACGACGAAAGATATGGTTCGTGTCCGAGAGACCTGACACTGGCTCGCGTATTGTCACGGCACGTGGTAGCATGGCACTTTACGTAAGCCATTGTTAGCCAGTGTGCTGCTTACATCTCCACCATGGGGTTCACCGGGTAGGATATTTGTCCATTTATTGGATGGCTGCCGTTTACCTTGAGCCGTGGACTGTTAAGATTAGCGCGATGGGTCAACGCACCTACGACAGGGCTACAACTAGTTCAAGACAATATCAGGCTCAATCACAATGTGAGTTAGTTTATCTTTTGTAGTCGCGTTATTTTTTTTTTACTTCATGTATCAGGGCCAATACAGAGGCAGATGGTTTCTCTCTGTCCGGTCTTATCGTTCGACGTTGAGCCAAGTTCCCGGGCTTACAATTCACTCGGAACGCACGATGTGTGCGTTGACAATGGACCACAATGTCTTCGTCCTGCTTGAAGACCCTGCCGCGCCTTCAAGGGCTGATGTGCTTGCTGCTGCACCTCCCGGTCAGGAGTTGGCTTATCTTCAGGGTCCAAGCCATTTTCGTACGACTTTCCTCACACTACGGCCTCCGGGCGCCTTGGAGCAACTCCTGGCTCAAATCAAAGCTCGATGGATAGCCGTACGTCAGACTACTTCGACTGCTGCTCAAAGAAGCCAAACAACAGGTCATCAATTGGTTGTTGACGGGCATGTGTATGCTATTGGCACAGATTGGTTGGTCAGAGTCGGAAACGTCATTCTTGCCGGAGGTGCTATCAAAGGAATGCTTCTTGAAGTACGTTTTAATGCATAGTCTGCGATTTATAGGACCTCATTCTATTATTAGGCAGAATATCTCCCCCTTCCCGTCTTACATTCGCCTATGGCTGATGGAACATCGGAGTTGTTGTCCAACCTGTTGACCTCTGTTCTACCAAATGTGAGAGATGCGAAGACGGTTGCCGTTACAATCAGCGATACTCAGTGGAAAGACGTATTGTGGGATCGAGAGGACGAGTTCGACGATAAAGAGAAAGGTTCAGAAGAGCCATTGTCCGATATTTATGCTGTTGGGGACCAAGGTTTACCCAAGAAGAAACGAGGAGATTGGGAAGGTGTGGATAGGGACCGCAGATCGGCGTATCTCATCATGGGCGCTTTGCGTTCTGAGGGGATCCTATGAATTTTATTTGCACACAATATAACAATTATTCCTGCTCTTTCGGACTTATGCAGTTTGAGTGATATCGGAGCTCAGACTCCGAGGAAAACCATTGCACGTGAAAGCTGGACTCTAATGCCAGAACGACTTGCCACCATCTCTTCCCTCTTGCTTCCGTCGCTGCCATACTGTTATCCCTGTCAGTCTGAATTACTGCTTCAAGGCATGCTACCACCCCAAGAATTGGCTTGATGCACGATGAATTTCACCAGACGTTCTCTTCCCCGCGTCTCGTTCTATAGCCCTCGAAATCAATCGACAGCTCCTCAATTTTATCAAAACAAGCAACTGGAACTCTACGCTGCCAAAGAAGCGAAACGCTTGACATTGAGACAACTGGTTCGTGCTTAATTACTGGACACTTCAGACTGAGGATCTATCTATATCATAGGTCTTCTATGGACGCTCAATGGATACCGATCGTCTCCTGAAGGTGCTCCATGAATGTATCGACGTTTGGCTATCTGACGAATGAAATAGAGCGCAAACTACGTTCGTACTGAGCTCCCTGTCCGAATTGCGCACCGTCTACGTGATCTCCAAGCCCTGCCTTACATTGTAGTGACTCAGGAAGGCGTGGCAAAAGTTTATGAGGTGTGATTTGTCTTTCTGATGTAAGACTCGTTTTTATTGAATGTCCGTCAGCTGTACTGGTCCGCATTTGAACAGTACGCTTTGCGAGTTGTGGTACTTTCAACCTGTCACCTGCTCGCTCTAGGTTTCGTCAGTATCCCACTGTGACATGTCTCACAGAGAACGAAGAATTTTGCCGCTTCCTCAGGCGCTTACTCAATGACCAGTAGGTGCCTTTGATTACATTCGAAATACCTTCGTCAACTCATACCCCCCAGTGCGAGCGTCATTCCCAATCTTTCCCTCGGTCTTTCGTTATCTTCTCCATACCTTCAGCCGGACCAGCTTGATTCTTTTATGCGACGTATGCTCGTCTCCCGAATATCTCGACGTGTCCTTGCAGAACATCATATCGCACTGTCCGAGATATATGCCGGGAAACACAAAGACAGTTCTGGGGAACCCCATGTCGGGATTATATTCACTGGTCTGAATGTGAAACGGAGCATTGAGAAATGCGCCAATCTATTGAGAAATCGTCCTCATGGTCTTGAAGACGACATCACATTCTCTGCAGATCAGTGGCCGGAGGTGGTGATTGACGGACATGTCAACACAAGGTTTGCTTATATCAAGGAGCATCTGGAGTAAGGTGCCCATTTTGTTGGTGTGAACGTGGCAATGACCGTCCTCCAGATATATTGTGTTTGAGTTACTGAAGAACGTGAGCTGCATCAGTTGGTCCATGCTGCAATGTTCACGTTTAGCTTTTAGTCAATGCGAGCGACGGCTCTCAGATACCCTTCCAAACAACTGCTCCCTCCGATCACAGCGACCATCTCGGGTGGTGAAAATGATGTCGGGATCAGAATATCAGATCAAGGCTAGTACATGTTGTCTATGGAGGAATCCAAGACCTGACATGACAAACCACTAGGCGGAGGCCTCTATTCTTTGGAAAACCCCATCAAGTCGCCCTCTGATCTATTTTCGTTTTCACATGTCCGCAATGCCGCTCGGATGGAAAATTCCAGGCTAGGAGCCTTGCGAACAGTCAGCTCCAGTCCTGGAGGCATGAAAGCAACCGTTAGTGAACAGGTTGGACGGTGGCGCGGCACGTCCTCCTCCAATAGTAAAAGAAAGGCGATAACCTCTTCTGAGCAATTCGAAACGGCCGCAGGAGTCGAGCCCCATCCGAGGCTGGGCATCGGACTGCCAATGAGTAACATCTTTGCTACGTACATCCTTTGTTTTTGAACGGCTGCCAGAATTTGCTAATGGCTCATTTTCGCAGATATTTTGGTGGCTCGCTAGAGTTGGTATCGCTGGACGGTTGGGGTGCGTTCACGACAGGTTCTGCAGCAACATCACGAACTTAACTTTCATCACAGGTACTGACGTCTATGTGAGGCTACCGAAATTGGTTGGTTTCACGACAGACTGCCGACTCCCATCTTTCTGACGCAGTTCTGCTGGCAGGGCACGAATTTGGAAGGCATTGAACTATGATCTTCTTGGCTGTTCATGCTTCAGAATCAGAATGACCTGTATGAATCTAGAGTGGCATGAGAAACTGGAATGGATTACATGTATTTATAGCTCACGATCTCACAACCATTTCGCCCAGACCCTGCAGCTGGGCCTCCCGCGATACAGAATCTAGAGCAAGATACTCTAAGGTCACATATAGCGACACCTGATCTGATTATTCGGATATGGCTTCAACGAAGCGGACGAAGCCAACCTCGAAGCCGCTGGTGACCAATTTTGGCAGTTGTTCAGGGACACCTTACGGCCTCATGACATTCCACCTGTCTGCCCTTGTCTCATGTGCCTGAAGAGTCCAATGCAGTGCTCCGTGGATATCGCGAGTCCAACCAAGGGCGGCATAAGCGCCCTCAACTTGCCCGACGATAACCATTATCAGCTCCCCAGTTCAGCGCAATGCCGATACCCAGGAGGGATCTGGATGTCGCCTTGTCACCGATCGATGACGAGCCTCCCCCACCGGCGTACTCGGAACAGGAATTTGACCAGAAGACCACCCAAGCCATTCAGGCGTCGCTGACTGAGCCCGACAGAGCAACGGGTCAGAACGGAAACGAGCAGGAACGAGAGCAATGGGACGAGAGCGCGTCTGAGGCTGCTGCTGTTCAAAGGTCTGCAGCTGCGAGCGGTTCGTCGGCGGCTAGTCCGTCATCAACGAGCTCGCCGTTCGCACCAGGCCATTACACATCCTCTCACCTTCTTGGGGACTCGAAAAGGCATCGATTGGCCCCTCCCACGATGCCATTGAACCTTTACGGATACACAAGAAGTCGTCGATTCAACACCATGAATCTGTCGTGATCAGCGCGGACCGGCCTGGAACCCACTGGCAGCACGCCATGCCTTCGCAAAGGGCCGAAGAAGACGAAAACCGACCGCGCCAGCATTACACCTTTGGAACCACACATCTTCCATCTCATCCCGCCCAGCTAGAGGATATCCCCCAGAACCCGGTGACCCGAACAATCGGCCTCCGCCATCCTTTACTCCAGTTGGTCCGTCACTGGATGGACCGCCTTATGATCGAGTGGTCGTTGGAACGTCCTTTAGACCGGAATACCCAATACGGGAGGCGCATGTCCCTGACCCGTTCGCTCATCGCCAATCGCTCCCAATCCCCCCACGTCCACAGCTACGTCCTCAAACAAGACGACCAGTGACATCGTACATGGCCTCCTCAAGAGTTCTCCAGACGACATCAGGCCCCACCTTGGAGTTTGATCCCTCCATGGCATACTCAAACTCGACAAATCACCACACACAGGCAACGAACAAAACTTCGCCAGTCACACCACAATCCCCTTCATTTACTGCCAACGCTTTCTATAAGTACGGGTCTGTAACAAGCTCGGCTTCTAAATATGTCTCAACCATCTTCGACAGTCCCTCGATCTCCGCCTACCTAACACCATCTGTCTCGCAGAAGAGGCCGCAATACGAGTAAGAAGCCGCCTTCGTGCGTCCAACTATACAAGTATGCTCTTACTGACCCTCTCTGCAGGACGACTGCGTCTCAGCAACAATCAAGTCCAGTCTCTGATTTTCCATTCACTCGAAATCCGAGCAATCAAGGCTCACAATCCGTAGCTCGCCAAGATCAAACCTTTGTGTCCGCCCGCCTGCGTACACATTCAGCTTCCTCGTCATTGTCGTCTCCCAACGCTTCACATTTTCCGCGATACGCCTCTCATTCTGACCCCCGTGCGAGTCTGGCCCTTCCTAGGTGGGCAACATCAGAAGAGCAATATGAGAATTACCAGTAAAACTTTGGAGTAGCACATATGAGTGTAATTATACGTAAATTGTACTGTAAATATGAATCGGGGTTCTGAATTGCCAATTATGGTAACAAGATACTTGGCACCATCCCACACCCGCAGAGGCGATTTATCATGGCCAACCCGAAGAGTCCTGCGTCTAACCAATTCCCCGCCAAACAACCAGCGCCTCGGTCGCAACCTCAAAACGTCGTCTCTTCGCCAAAGCCCGCAGACTGTGAGAAAACGTGGATTATAACTGACCGATATTGACACCTTTCCAGACGTATATTTCGATCGGAGTACCGCAGGGTTCTCAGAGGACGCGATCCCGAGAGCAAAAAGCGCACAATTGAAGCTAGAGCACTACTACAAAGTCGCCGTAGATTCAGCGATTGAACGGAACACAAGGTATTCCACTGCTCACCGCGGAGCTTGCTGATCGTCCCTTAACGATCATCCGCTGCAGACGCGTAGAACTCGAACGTCGGTTGCAAGCAGATACCACGACAAGCGATGACAGAAAGCACCGCCAATTGCTACAACTGGGAAAGAAGGAATCTACTTATCTGCGGCTTCGCAGGACGAAGCTCGGTCTGGACGACTTCAGAACGGTCAAGGTCATTGGGAAAGGTGCATTTGGAGAGGTTAGCTTCTGGACAATTTTACTCCACATCTTTACAGCCCACACCGCATTATCACAGGTTCGACTCGTTCAGAAAGTAGATACCGGCAAAATCTATGCTATGAAGACTCTCAGGAAGGAGGAGATGTTGAAGAAGGATCAGGTATGTCATACACCCTTTTCCTTGGGATTGTATATTCTGAAGACACGTCAGCTCGCTCATGTTCGCGCTGAGCGCGACGTATTGGCAGAGTCCGATTCCCCCTGGGTCGTTCAATTATACTACTCCTTTCAAGACCCCTCGTATTTATACCTCATCATGGAGTTCCTCCCTGGCGGTGATCTAATGACTATGTTGATCAAATATGATACATTCTCTGAGGATGTCACTCGGTTCTACATTGCTGAGTGCGTCCTTGCCATCGACGCTGTGCATAACCTGGGTTTTATTCACCGGTAGCTCTGTCTCATCCGCTCATGTCTACACGAGTCGCTCACTACTCTGATACTAGGGACATAAAACCAGACAACATCCTAATGTAACGAGAATACGTGCTTGGTTCTGGGAAATCCTGCTGATTTTCGGTTCAGCGACAAAGACGGCCATATCAAACTGAGCGACTTCGGCCTTTCGACAGGGTTTCAGAAGAATCACGATTCCAGCTACTATCAGAAACTCTTTGACTCGCAGGCGGCTGCCTCGTCGCAGGTGTCAGCTCGGAATAGTGTCATGGTCAACTCCATCAACTTGACCATGTCAAACAAAGATCAGATTGCCACATGGAAAGCCAACCGCAGGAAGCTGGTGATTTCATCTCTCGATGGGCTACGTCTATGCTCGTGTCTCAATCTAATTTGCAGGCCTATTCGACTGTCGGAACGCCTGATTACATCGCACCCGAAATCTTTTTGCAGCAAGGGTATGGGAAAGAGTGCGATTGGTGGTCCCTCGGGGCCATAATGTTTGAGTGTCTCGTCGGCTATCCCCCTTTCTGCTCAGACTCTACCCACGAGACGTACCATAAAATCATGCAGTGGCCTCGTTACCTTGCATTCCCTGATGATGTGCATCTCAGCCCCGAGTCGGAGGATCTTGTCCGACGGTACGTTTCTTTATGAAACCCGTGCGATTCAGATATAATCTATGCAATTCAGGTTACTTACCTCCGCTGATCGACGGCTGAGCGTAGAGCAGATAAAAAGCCACCCGTTCTTCTATGGCGTCGACTGGGCGACCATTCGGCGCATAGATCCGCCATTCGTGCCACATCTTCGGTCCATAACAGATACCTCATACTTTCCGACTGATGAGATCAACCAGGCGGAGGAGGAGCGGCCAACTGAGACTGGTTCTGCAAGCAGAGATCTGGCCTTCCTTGGGTGAGTTGCTTTTGTCACGTCCTTGTGATCTCTGGCATTTGACATTTCACCATTTTTGCTTCCACGGACAGTTACACATTCAAACGATTTACTGTTTCATAGCCATATAATACAATATGTAGCATCCTTCAGCTGGGCTGTACTATTCATCAGAATTCTCTTTGGATGTAGAACACGTGATCATGCATTTTACATTTCTTCGCCGCCAGAATTGATTGGTTTGTTCCTCGACCGCCATGTCCTCAACCGCTTTTGCTGGATCATGGACATCTCTGCCCACACCCCTGACACCTTGGATGTGAGTCCGTAACAAATCCTGGCTTGTGAATTCACTAAGTTTTACTCGAGATTGGACGTTATCAACTCGATGGGTTATTCACAGATGACTCCTGTTCAGGCCTCCACTATACCATTACTACTAAAGCACAAGGACGTCGTGGTGGAAGCAGTCACCGGTTCGGGGAAGACCTTGGCCTTTGTTATCCCCGTCCTGGAGCGCCTAGGAAGGCGAGAATCAAGATACAGGAGGAATGAAATCGCAGCTTTAATTATCAGTCCGACAAGGTGAGTCTCTTGGCCAACCTTGGCCCATGTGCTCAGCCCAATGTTCAGAGAATTGGCGACGCAAATTCATTCCGTTCTCTCTTTTTTCCTGTCCGCTCAACCACAGAGGGGCCGCGACTCTGAACTTACTTCATCAGACACAGAAGACTCGTCTTATCCAGAACCCCTCCTTCTTGTCTCCTCGGATACTTCGTCTCCCGCGGACGACTTGAAGCGCTTCGTTGTCACGGGTGCCGACATTGTCATCGGTACTCCTGGAAGGGTAGAGGAGTTTTTGCTGCGAAAAGGCAGAGGGGCGGTTAGTGTCCGCGAATTAGATATCCTGGTTTTGGACGAGGCGGATCGGTGAGTTGATTGCTCTGTATCTATCTATGCACTCTCATTTTATGTGACAGCTTGCTTGACCTTGGCTTTCATGCGTCTTTGACTAAAATCTTGTCCTATTTACCCAAGCAACGACGAACTGGGCTATTCAGTGCAACAATGACCGATTCACTCTCCGAGCTCGTCAGAGTGGGGCTTCGTAATCCTGCTCGGGTTTTAGTTAAAGTCCAAACAAAAAGGGCATTTCGCTCCGAAAGTGGGAACAAAGAGGTTCTCGAACTCGTCGAGGAGCAAAGAATTCCAGCAAGGTACGTTTTCGTCTTTCCGACTTTCGCATTGATTACAATAGGAGCCACCAGCCTGCAAAATTTCTTCATTCGATGCCGGTCGTCGGAGAAGCTCATACAACTTTCTCGAATAATAAGTCAAGAGATCTCACAAAATAAATCATCACAATTTATTGTATATTTTGCTACTTGCGCATGCGTGGATTACTTCTATAAGGCCCGTTCACCTTTCAGACACACGTTTCCCGCGCCATCCTGAACTCTTTGATGTAGATATTGCCAAGTGTATTTCCCTTTACATCCTCACTATTTTCGCTACATGGAAACCTGCCGCCCGCAGCCAGGACACGGACTCTTTCCACATTTTCCTCCGCACATTCAGATCCTTCAAGTCCATCAATAATGCTTGCGACTGACGTAGCTGCTCGCGGCCTTGATTTGCCCCATGTTGACGTTGTAATCCAATTCGATGCACCCTCTGACCCCAAAGCTTTTTCTCACCGATGCGGGCGTACGGCGCGAGCAGGTCGAAGCGGTAGAGCATGGATTCTGCTGGCTGGGCGGGAGACGGAATATGTCGGCAAGTCGAACAACGTCTGTCTGAATTCTTATTGACCGCGAAATTCTGGTTACATTAGACTTCATGTCGGTACGGAAAATACCTATAAAGGAACAACCTTATATCCACAGAGGCAGAGGTGCGGACGATAGCGTTGATGCAGAAGTCGACATGTTCCTTTCGAAAATTCGGGCCAAAGTGCTCACAGACCGTGCTCTGCACGATCAAGTGAGGTTTCCTGTGTTCATTCCTGTAAAGCGTCCTGTACTGATCTCCTACTTTTCCGCAGGCGGCAAAGGCTTTCGTGTCATTTGTCCGTGCATATTCCAAGCACGAGGCAACATATATCTTTCGACTTAAAGATTTGGATCTCATCGGCGTCGCTCGAAGCTTCGGCCTTCTACGTCTTCCCAAAATGCCCGAATTGAAAGATGCTGACCGTTCGTTATGGGAGAACGCGGAAGTCGACGTCTGTTGTTGCATTCAGTCTTTCGCCCATTCCGAACTTATTTTGGTGTGCCTTTTCGCAGTGGGACTCTTATGCCTATGCGGACAAAGTCCGAGAAGCGAAGCGGCTATCTGTCAAGGACACACTGCAGAAAGAACAGCCGGCAAAGAAATTATCACGTGCAGAACAGCGAAAAATCAACTCGCCCTGGAGTCGAAAGGCATCAAAGAAAGAGGAACGCGACAAACGTAAAGAAAAGAGAGACAGGAAGAAGAAATGGACAAAGGCCCAGGCCAGTTCCGAGCCTACTCAAAGTGAAAAGAACGTTAAGAGAAGCCATTCCGAGAGTGATGACGGCGATTGGGAACAAATGGTCAAAGAAGAAAGAATGGCGAAGAAGCTTAAACGAGGACAGATCAGTCAAGAAACGTTCGATGCCGCATTCGGGGAACTCTAAGACGTTGCGACGAGTATTGTGGAATCGACGATGGTTTACATGCAGATCATTAACATACACTACGATGAATAAATAATGGGATGTATAGATGATAACCTGTGCATGCCAAGCAAAGAATCAAGCGTGACAGGAGTCGGAATTACATGACTGACTTCATCTCAACGAGGTTGAGCGGAGGTGGTAGCAGCGTTCTCTGTTCCCACTCTGGTCCGAAGAAGAGGGCGCATCTGAGAGTGGACTTGTCTTAAGATACGAACAGTCTCTCTTGGGGAAAAACCAAACTCACCATTTCGACAAATAAAGGAAGTAATGTAGGTATATGCACGAGGTCTGGGGGTTGAAGCGCCTGAGATGTTTTCTTGGCTTTCTTTGTTCTCGGCACCGGATGATCGTGGCTGAGCCGAAGTGACCGAGTAGAGGAGACTGAAATCCGCTCGGTAAATGAGACGATGGACGGGCTCTGTGGAAGGGGTTTCTGAACAGAGGGCGACTCGGCGCTCTTGGTCGCGAAAGGTAGGGGAGGCAATGGAGGGAGGTCATGATTGCGTCTCGTCAGCGACATCTGACTCAGAGAAAAGTTCATGGAACGAGACAACTTCAATGATTGAGAGCGCTGGCGAGGAAGGGAAGGGACATGCGATGTAGATGAATTCGGCGAGCGGAGAGACTGAAGAAAGGAAGGATCTCGATGATGGCCTCCAGTAGTTGGCCGGACCGGGGACTGTTTCTTGGCCACCGAGGGATTGCACCCATTGACGGGGCTCAACTCCTCCGAGCTACTTTCAACCTCGTCTTCAGAACCGTCCTCGGAGTCACTCTCGTTGCTCGTGGACACGTAGTCGCTCGTCTCATCGGTCGATTCATCTGTCTCCTCCGCCGCCACGTCATCTGCATCACCCTGGATCAGATCGCCAAAATTCAATTCGCCAATGACGCCGTTGACAAGAGCCCGAGCCGCTTCGTCTTCGGCATCGGCCTCGTTTTGGGACCTATCGAAACGCCGACGAAGCTTGGCTTCGTACATGACTTTGAGTTTGTAATGATATTGAGCGACCTTGTCGACCTCGGCGAGGATCTGAGCGCGCTCCTTGCCGGTGTGTGGTAGGAGGAATTCGAGGCTGATGGGATCGCCCAACCCCTCCCGCGTGATAGTGATAAAAGATTCGATCCATCCCATGAGGCTGTCGAACAGACTTGCTCCTTTGGAGTGAACTTTATGCACAAAATTATAGAACGCCGCTTCGTGTCGCTGCATCAGGGCGATGAAAGCCTGGACGGTCCGCTGCGGGTCTTCTTGACTCACTGTTTACGGAATGCGTCAACAACGAGATTGATCGGCTGGGACAAGATGAAAGGAAAGAGCATACGTTCTTCAACTTGCTCCACAGTCTTGATCAAGTCATTGATGAAGTTCTGCAGATCCCCCAACGAATCGGCGATGCTAGCAGCACGGTAGACCTGTGCGAGCGGAGCATAAAATATAGTTATTATATCCTTCAATAGCTCCGAGGTCGAACCCTATACCCAAAGTCATCATTATAATGTCATGGAGAAGTTATACGAGCGCATGCACCTCAAACACCAAAGATATGAGCTGTTCCCTGCCCCGTAGCCTGGAATACAAGTGAGTTAGAACTTTGAGATCTTCCATAAGCCAGGCATCCTCGTTCTGCGGTCCATCATCATCGTCCGAGTCTGCCAAGGTTTGGCGGTATCTCCGGTAAACCAAATATGCGCGATGTGCCTTCGCAAGGCGATGCAATTGGCCTCGAGACAGCATTGGGTGTTCCGGTGCACGCAGCACGACGGCCAGCACATGTAGTTTCTCTGCGTCTGTGACATCCAGTCTCAGCATCCAGCTTTACGAATGGAAATAGTCAAACCAGCTGACCTGCGTCTGCCTTGTACAACTGTTGGACCTCACGCGGAGCGTAAACGAACAGGCGAACTTTCTCGCACATGACTGGATCGTCAATTTTGACTTTGACGGCGTCGATTTCTTCTTCAAGGGACTTGACCTCTTCAGTAAGAGAACTTGTGAACATCCTGACAGCCAGCAGTCAACATGCCCAGCCCAAGCCTCTCGAAATCGGTATATACCTTTGAAGGAGGCTTTTACCACCGAAAGGCTGAGCAAGGAAGAGGTCCAAAATGCCTACCGGTTTCCAGTGGAGAATGAGAAATGTGAAAAAGAGACAAAGAGAGGCACAGACTTCTTATCATGGCTATCGGGTTGCTTATCTTCAAGGCAGCTTTGAGCATGAAATATGGCATGAGAGAATGTATCCTCTTCAAACTCGCAAAAGTTTCCGAAGCATCGTCAGCGGCAACGAAATGATGGAACACCGTTGACGCAAGTCTGCGACATTATGAACTGTTCAGCGTTTGAAAAGAGCCGCACACTTACGAAGTACGGGCCCACTCGACTACTGCCTGATAATTGGGTGGCAGACCACCGATGTCCGGCGTCACCTTGATGGTCGAGAATACATGAGTCAAGCCGTCTGAAAAGCGTCGGTATGAACCAGAGCCGAAGGATGCAAATAGGAAAGAAAAAAAGAAGTTCGTTCAGTGCAAAGGTCGGAGAATCAAATATAAAAGCGGCTGAGAGAAGAGTAGGGGCTACGAAACATTGGGCCGACGACTCCCTGGTTCATAAAGAGGACAGAAGTTTTATATTCCTCACCTTTGCCCATAATGTCCCCTTTAACGCTTTTCACAGCGTCGCGCAAGCTGTCAACGCGGCTTGCAATTTCCTTGGCAAACCGTTTCCTACCATCTTCCCTCATTCTATCAGCTTCTTCACGCTTTCTCGCGTCTTCGAGCTCGTCCACACTGAGGACGATAGGACCTGACAACAAGAAAGACCTAAGAACGGGGGAAGAGGCTACGATAGAGGACGTCATGAGAGAATTGAGATATGAACGAAGAGTAAGGCGGTTCTTTTCCCTCGCGAGACGCGATGGCGCGGTGGCGGGCTGCTGAGACGTCGGTATATAAGATTGCTGCCACGATGCTTCGGATTCTGACAATGACATGGTGGATTGGAGGCCGGATGGTAGGGAAGAAGGCGAAGGACTCGGAGGAAGGTTGACATAGGTGCGATCTTTGGCAGGTGGGCGGCGTATCTGTTCCTCTGGATGAGCCTTTTGGAGCTGCGAGGCGCCAAGTCAGAGTCCCACAAGTGTCCGGGGATCCGCAGCATCTCACCTCATTGGCCAGAGCCTTGAAATCCCCGTAGCGCCTCGAGACAAAGACATCGGGATAACTCGAACGCCGCGTTCGGATGATGAATTCCTAGCACCAACATGAGTTTGTGACAGCCATGCAAGACATCAAGAGACGGAAGCGTACTTCATGAACTCTGCTGCGGACGCGGCCCTTGTCGATGACGGTCCTGACAGCAACAATATTGACCTCAAACACGTCCTTACGCCTCCGCATCCGTTTCCTGGCCAGAGCTTCGAGGCGATCCAGATCGGCCTGGCTGAGTCGGACGACGTCTTCACGCTCGACCAGTTTCGTTGCCGAGCCGATGAAGAGCGCCAAGTTTCTCTCCAGCTTGGCCAGCAGCTTCTGCCTTGTCGGCGGCCTTTCCGATGGGTCGCTGTCGGGTGCAAGCGGATCATCGACCTGATCCTCATCGAGGACAGAGGAGGTGGAGATATTCTTAGCTAACACAGACGAGACAAAGGGCTGAAATTTGTCCGAGTAAAAGTCCTTTGGCGCGGTGGCCATGAACGGGAAGGTGAGGACGAATTTACGGAAGATGTAGCGGAGAAAAGGGAGATCGAGGATAGGCCGGGCATCCCTTGGAGGGGGTGAGAAAGGGGGCCCAAGGAAGGAGAGAGTGGAGACGTTGGCGGATGAGTAGGTGGTGATGGCATCGAACTCGTTGCTGAACTGGAGTTGGATCAGAGCCTTCTTGAGATAGTGAGCCCTGAGAGGCGTGAGCGTGGGGTCTGAACCTTGATTGAGGACGACTTGGTCGTCGCCGTGGTGGGCAGTCGGGATGGGCGGGATGGCGCGGGATGGTCGCGGTGGACGACTGGGAGAATCTGACATGACGCTTGGATCTGAAGGGAGAAGTAGGCACTTTGCATCTGAGACGTCATATATCGCTTACATCATCAATTATATAATCAACCTGTACTACCTCTCTTTCGTGCACCGTCGAGTTACCCGTCAAAGGACTACACAGCCGCTCGAGAACCACCTGAACCAAAGATGTTGCCCCACGAGTGAAACAAAAAGAATCCAATCAGCAAAGTTATCCACGTCAGCAAATTCCCGCCCCAGTACCAGTTATTGTTCAGCTGCTCGATCCAGTGCACCACCAGCAGCAGCCTCAACCTTGTGCTTCGGATAGGCAGCAACTTGGCCTTTTCGTACTCGTCAATCGGAAGCACCAACGCGACCCAGTACGAAAATGACGACGCGTCGGTTGGCATCTGACCATATGCGGTGTTCAGCCTTTGCACCACCCAGGGCGCAGTGCCGCGTTGAAGGCGGTCCAGGAACGCGCGGCATCGGTCCATCAGCTCCGCGTTTGTAGGGTGCACGTCCGGCACGATCGTCGGACTCTGTGTCTGTTGCCCTTCTGTGTTAGCGTCCTCAATCGGATCCTCAGGGAAATCGTCGATCCTGAGTGGGATCAGCGCACTGCCCCAGCGGCCAAGACCGGAGAAAGCTACCTTTCGATCCTTCCAACCATGTAGCCATCCAAGGTAGCTCTCTCCAGCAGTCTGAATCGAAAAGAGCCCCAGGTTTCTACAATGCTCCTACCGTCCGATAACATCTGTACACTTCTGATCTCAAGCATCGTTCCATACTCCACCTGGGTAGACGCACCACCAGGTTTTGGTGGCATGATCATGCCAAAACGGGGCCGAGGTGACTGCAAACATCGCCTAAGCATGAGGCGATACCTATTTCGGCCATCGGCAATGAGAAGGAAGTCGGGGATAAGATGTTACATGTTCGCTACGTTACCTGGGTTCAAAAAAATGCAGGAGTGTTGGCATGCCAGGGAAACTGAGCTGACAGACAAAAATGGGGGTATCGAAGCGAGTATCGCGTTCCTCGGCCTCCAGCGCTTCACCGCGCTCAGCATATTGAGTGGGAAAGACTTTGAGGACTGTTGGTGACAAAATTAATGACGTAATTCCAACGACAGAATGTGGACGTCGTACGTATAGAGAGGATGATCTTATTCTCTGGATGGTCCTGGAAGTAGGAGAAGCCAGGCAGCTCTTTTCTGCAGATGGGACATGATGAACTGTGATCCAGCGACCGATGTAGGCATTTGTAACAAAATGTCTGTGGCGTGGATGACATCAGAATTCGTTCCAGAGGGAAGAAGGGTCAAAATCTGCTCACGTGCTGGCATGGCGTAGTAATGGGTTTGTAGAACAGCTGGTAGCATATTTCACAAGTAAGCTCGGACAGAAGATCCTTTTCAATAGGTCCAGGAGCAGATTGGTCAGGTTCCAGAGGTTGATCGGGGCGGGTTGCGCGCTGTCGTATGGATTGGGTGCGCAAGTGAGAGATAAGATCGTTGCTGTGCTCCGAAAGTGACGGAGTAATACGCCTGCGGCGTTTGCGGGGACGAGACTGTAGAGACGGGGACGTGGATCGGGCGCGTCGCTGCACGGCGGAGGAGGATGAGGATGAGGTGGACGGGGGATCGCTGGGCGGGGGTGGGGACTCGGTGTCGGTGTCTACGTCGCTGGTAGCCAGACCCGGGTCTGCATCCTCGGGCAGCGCGTACTGAGCGACGAGAGCAATTACCTTGGAGATGATGACATCGGGACGAAAGGCGGTAATTTCGGGAACAGGCGGGGTGTGCGTATGAGGTGCGGGATAGAAAGCGACGGCAGAGGAAGAGGGGATGTTGGTGTGCGGGGTGCGGGCCGGGGTGAAATCGCAGGTAGAGACTGGACAGCGGGCTAGGCGGTGGTGGTGGTGGCAAATGGAGTGGCCACAGCGAAGGGTGACCGGTTGTGTGAGGGGATGATTGCAGAGAGGACAGCGAAGAAGGTCGTTGAGGTTCATTGGTCTGAAAGAGAGCGTATAAACTGTTTTTTTAAAAAAAAAGAAAGAAAGCGAGAGACCCACCCACGGCGATGGCGGGCAGTCATCGGCCTTCTCTTAAAACCTCCATCTTACCCTCGATCGATCGAGGTCTAGACCCACTCCCACGTGTCAGGCACCCGATCCGCTCTTCCTCTCTCCATCATGTTGTCCGCTACGGCACCCAAGCGCCCTTCCCGCCGTCTCTCCGCCGCCCCGTCCGCCGCCCTCTCTGTACCCCCAATCCTCCGCCGTCGCGCCTCCTTCTCCCAACCGTCCGACCCCCTGTGCCCTCCCAAGACCCCGCCCAAGAATGGCTCGGCCTCTCTAATCTCCATTTCACCATCGATGTGCCCCACCTCCAGGTCCGGGGCTATCAGATGTACGCCGTTGAGCCCTGGTGCGTTTCTGGCTCTTCCCGCACCATTTACGTCGCTATATGCGCCCTTCCAGGATCCTCCAGCGAAGCCGGAAGGAAACCGTGCTGGTTGTCTACACCGGCGATCTGTCCCACACGGTACGTCTAT
The DNA here is from genome assembly GCA_011319805.1 of Macrocybe gigantea. Taxonomy (NCBI): domain Eukaryota; kingdom Fungi; phylum Basidiomycota; class Agaricomycetes; order Agaricales; family Callistosporiaceae; genus Macrocybe; species Macrocybe gigantea. Next base: position 661,554 of record SJRY01000263.1, read on the forward strand.
CAGTCTTTTGCAACCGCGCTTTCCATCGAGCCTCGCCTTCAGATCACCGTAACCGCGCTCCGACCCTCCCCATCGCTGTCGCCCTCGGACCTCAAAGCCGAATGGGATAAGGCACTTCAATACCTCCACCACGAAGGTGCCCGTCCAAAACAGGTATTCTCTCCTCCTCGCCCCTGTCCTTCTCTCACGACTCACGCCTTACGCCAGACTTCGGAAGGCGTCCTTATGGCAACTTCCCTCGCACACTTCCCTTCCGACAAGACCATCGTCCACATCCCCAGCGGCGATTTTCTTTCTGTGCGTGAGCAGCTGTACACAAACATCAATCTTCTTCGCATAGGTTGCTCCGGTCGCGCTGCGTTGTCGCTCGAGGAACCCAGGCATGTCTCCCCATCTTCGTTTACTTCTTTTGTTCTATTATTCACACCTGTTCAGCGACGCTACCAAGGACCGGTTCATATCCATCTTTGGTCTGCCCGAGTTCACTCACACCCCCATCGCTTCTTACGATCAACTTCCCCTTCCTCCGCCTCTCAACAAGTCTCGCTCCCACTCCTACTCAAGCTCTTACCATGGCTCGACTTCCCGTCTCAGTTTTAGCACTTCCCCTTCTAAACTTCTCAATTCGCCATCCGGCTCGCTGTCTAGGGTTAAATCCGGCGGTGCCGTTCCCAAGAGCCCACCCGGTATAGGCATCGGTTTCCCGACCGTCATTTCCCCCGATCCCAACTTCCACTCCAAGGACAACGATAAGCACCGCTTCCGAGGTAAAACGAAGGACAGAACCACGTTCAACGCCACCGTCCTAGAGCTTGTCAAGCTCATTCAATCTGGCCTTTTCCTCTTCGGCATGAACCCAGCGTACGTCGATGGCCTCTTGTGCGAACACACCGTGAAAGCCATCCGTAAATGGATCGTTGAAGTGGGTGATCCCTGTGTCGGACTAGAAGTGTGTATAATATCGTCTAGAACGTCGGCGCGGATTCGCTCACTCTGTTTGCCTAGCCAATGGAACGCATAGCCGACCCCATGTTCGTCGCGGCGTTATTCAGCCTCATTCTCTCTGTCCGTAACAAGTTGTCAGCGCTTTCAACTTCACAGGTATTCAAACGAGCCTTCTCTGCGATGTTTGTTTTTTTATTCACGTATTGTTCTCCAGATGATTCCAAGAGACCCCTTGCTGCAACCACAGGCATTCTTCAATGTCCTTGCATCCTACGTCCCAACGTCCTCCGCTTCCCCATCAACCTCCCTACAAATCCAGCACCATCTTGCCACTGCCTTCCCGTCTGCCCATTTCGCTGGTCATAGTTTTCCATCCTTGACACTTGCCCCTTCATCATCCCTTGCGACCTCAAATTCCAACACCTGTCCACTTACTCTGTCCCGCGAGCTCGTCATGGCCATTCAGGGATCCTACGTCGCCAAGGTCCGAGCCGCAGAAGGTAGAACTGGGATGCGCAGAGTGCTCAGGGGACGGATCGAAGAAACTGACGGTGATGGCGATGGCGCCCGCCGAGGCACGCTGAGCAGTCCTGAAGGCGGCCAGGAACTTACCGGTGCTCAGATTCTGAGCGGCTTTGGGAATCTGGCGAGTGGTTTCGGCCTCGGGGATCAAGTGCCCAGGGCGCGTTGGGCGTGCTAGAGCCCACTTGTGATCTGGATGCCTTCATCAAAGCCGTTATTGGGAAAGAGTACAAGACGAGAGGAAGAGGAAAAGGCAAAGGCAAGGAGAGGAGGGGAGACGGTGGAGACGGGATTGGTTACAGCCATGGCAGGGAGAAAGAAAAAGATGCTGGCGTGCTCATAAGTGTGAAGGAGCTCTGGACAGGCGGCGTTGCGAACCTCATTGCCCTGCGGGAGCGCGAGATGGAGCGGTTGAACGCCAGTGCGTCGAGTGATGGTAAGCGAGAGCGTGACCGGAGGAACCTTGGTGTTGTCAGCGATGGGGACGTCGAGGATGGCGCGGGCAAGCCTGAGAAGGTCGATGGCAGGTCGACGGAGGAGGAGAGCGATACCGTCGTCAACACCGGATTTGGGGGGATGTGGGGCGAAAGGGTGCAGAAGAAATTGGAGTCTTGGGCGGGGTACATCTCGATCTTCACAGCAATAATAATCACGCTGATGATTGCTACCCTAGACTGACTAGAAAGCGTGGACATGCCAGCCTGGACTTGACTGGTTCGCCCTATTTGAGGGATATTGCCGAGAAATCGCCCACACCAACGGAGAAGAGCACAACGAACGAAATCCTTCCGATATCTCATACGCCGACTCATCCCCAGCCTCCATCTGTATTACCCGCCATCTTTGTGGGGTTTGTCGTCCGCATAAAAGTCGCAAGCCCTCATGCTGACGCATGTTATTGATAGCAGTGCTGATGGAGAAATAGAGGACGATGATCTACTCAGCAGCGGACAAGTCTCTCCGGTTGGTGCGTATCACTTTGCAGAAAGCACTGTTTTTCTTCAAGTTTGCTGAATCTTGCTCACAGAGAATCTTCGCCCGTCGCCGTTCCATCTCCTGCAAGAAGGCCCCTCAGCGGAAAGTTCGTCATTGAACACCGGAGGCCTCAATACTGACTACGAGCGAAACCTGAACGAGTTCAATCGGAAACGACCACTGTCTAAGCGATTGTTCCAGAGCCGAATATCGAGCTGGTCGGATCCACTCAGTGCTCGCGACACCTTAGCCAGAGAAGAAGACAAAGAAGTTGGCTCTGATGCAGCCGACAAGAAAGCGAAGCGAACAGGAACGAAGAGTCGGCTTGTAAACATGATTACTGGAGCAGATGAGGAAGAGGAGCGGACGGTGGAATCGCCAGAGTCACTGGAAGAGCCATCTGACGTCGAAACAGATGGCTTGACGAAGACGGCGATGCTCTCTGGTCCACACAGGTAGGTTCGCCTGGGCAGTCAAAGTTGGGGTATAGCACTTAATATTCAAATCCAGGCGACGTAGTTTCCACGATGTCACGTCACTCCAGAATATGCATGTACAACCATTAGAACGGATGAAGCTAGATGTCGAGCTATGTGGGCAAATGCTTATTATGAATCGGCGAGAGCAACACCTGAAAAACGTCCTTGCCTGCCTCCGCGTAAGGATTGCATATTTATATCTTCCCTCAAGCTGCTGATCGGGTGCCATGCCTTCCTAGGTACTAATTGCCTTGATCTCGAAGAAGAACACACTGCTCAGGGAAGATTACAACACCCATGCACGGGCGCTGGAGGATATCGAGCTTTGTGCTAAAATCATCTCAGACATAGACATGCAAAACGCTAAAGCGGACAAGACCTCTCAGGCAACACATTCTCTGAGATACGAATCCGAGCAATTTCGCGTACAAGATCTTTGGCACACGGCGACGCCGCCTCGCCAGAAAGTGTTTTCGCTTCGCGAGAAAGTCTTCGGGGCGGGCGGTCGACGCATACCAGCTGGCAAGCACGGCGCTCATGGGAGATTCAACCGCCTACAGTGGACGCTCGACGGGGAAGAGCGGCTTGTGGACCACATGGGCAGGACGGAGAGCGAGGCAGAAGAAGAGAATAAGGTGGACCCGCATGCGCTGCTAGCTGCGTTCCAGCCGGAAGAAGAAGAGGATGTGGTAGAACATCCGTCGATCAAGCCAATGTGGCTCCTGCGGTTCTTTACCAGCTGGGGCGCGCGGTGGGGAGCGACATCCGGACCCAATGCCGCTGAAGATGGGACAAAGAAGGGCACAGAAACATCCAAGAGTGACGGGAAAGGGAACGTAGTTGATCTGAACGAAGCTGACAAAACGTCTGACTTGACGCCATCGAGATAGGTTAACAAAGCAAGTACAGCTTCACTGCTAATTGTAATATAAATTATTAGCTGCATCTTTCCAAGATTCTGATTGACATCGCAATGTAGATTCACGCTACTTCCGAACGATAGCTTTACCCTGTGATTTCCGTATCGTGCGTTTTCGTTCCTTTTCGAGAACCTTCATCAAGAGCGAGAGCTTGATATAGCCATCAATTGCGGAAGGCAGACGAGAAAGCGCTGACCTTTTGCTGCTCCGCGGCAGACAGCTTGGCTACTCTTTCTTCTTCAGCCCGGCGCTTGGCGGCCTTCTTGTCTTCGACGGCTTGAGTTAACTGGCAAGGTTGAAAATGATAGTGAGCAGTGAGCAAAGAAACTCTGAGCCACGGGGGGAGATCGCAGGGCACCTCTTCCTTCTTTTCCCTCTCAGCGTCCGCCCTGAGTTCCTTTTCTAGCTCTTCACGCGTTTTTTTGAGCTTGGTTTTAGTCTCGGGACGTAAATTGACTTGGGATAGGGTATCGATTAGAGAAAAGACTGCAGAGACTAGCTGAAGGGTATCTCCTGCGTGCGATGGGGACGGAGCGGACAAGCTGAGGATAACGTGTTTCTGGCGTTCTTCTGGCGACGGCGGGCCTGTTGGGCGGACTCTGGGTTGGTCCGTTACCTGGGGAGCAGGAGGAAGCGCTGGAGTTGCGAAAAATCATGCAAACATTGAAAACGACATACAGTGAGAGACCGAAAATACGGTAGGACCTTGGGATCACTGACTGCGTTGATTACAGCAGGCTTGAGCAGACTGTCTGTCACGTCAGCGTATTCTTGAGACAGGAGAGGATCAGAGAACAGGTTCAGAAGACGTTAACCAAATGAACACACCTGACATGACCACCAGAGTCTGCGGCAAAAGAGAGCTCTCCGATGTCTTGGTGAATGTCTTGTTGACGAAACGCACGTTGACAGGTAGAGTTAATCTTTAAAAAAAAATTGACGAGAAAAGACGCGCACCAGATCCCAACGCTCATCCCTGATAGAAAGAAGCTCATCCTTCGCGACGATGGCCCAGACAAAATCGTATGCCAATGCGCCAGACGAAAGAGTAAAGTCCAATTGTATGTCGTCCTTGGGGCGATAGTACAAATCGACGAGTCCGCGCCCCTGTTGGAACACCCGCTGGAAAAAATCGTGACGTGGCCGGAGGGTGAAGATGGTGTGAAGCGACGCGACATTGCGTCTCCCTGTAGAGAAGTTGTAGAAATCCGTGTATCCGTCCTTGGTCAGCCCTGTTCTGCCTAACGGTCTGGAGAATTGCTGCCTGAGGAGTGGAAGGTGCGCGCCAAGCCTGGTGTCCAGTAAGTAATATGTTCAAAGTCACAGATGTGGCAGAAAAAATCACCATGTTTGGGCTCTTTTCGAGTTCGCAGACATCCCGTAGAAAGCAAACGCGACATAGAACAGAATCGCCGCGAGAAAGTAGACTTCATTCTTGAACACTGAATATAGCAAGTTAGCGTAGATCAGTGGTGCCCAAAGAACGGTGACAAACGCACAAGCTGGTCTGAAGACGAACATTTTCCACTTGTATTCTAAACCATCGTATTCGACTGGATTGATGACCGGGGGAGGCGTGAGGCCAGCCAGTAGCTTTGTTAGTACGGTGGCCATAACGAGACTCGGTGTCCGAAGAAGCGCCTCAGTTTGCCCCGTCTCGGACATCGCCGAGCTGCCCCTCGTCTTTACCGCCACTGCCAGCGCTTACCCGGCACCGTTAAAAGCCATTCTGCATCATGTCAGAGCTGCATCTAATTATGAAATAGACCCTTTTCGTGAGTAACATAGCTGGCCTTTCCATTGCCAGTCCGGTAACGCTCTGCAGTCTGACATGCCAGCGGACCCAGATACGATCGTGAGTCGCTCAACGCAGCCTCGATTCAGAGCTTTTGATCTCCCTCAAAGATATCGACTGACTTTAGTGCATTTGTAATTCGCGTCATCGGAAAGGCGACTCGAGAAACCCAGCAGGTTGACCAGAACGTCCTTCGTCAATGCCTGGGGCTTGCCTCGTCCTTCCTGATCACCGACGCAACCATGAACCCGGAGGACGGGGTCAACACATGGTTCACCGGGTTCATCCGCTTAGTCGACGTTGTTGTTGCTCTTCACGCCGTCGACGAGCTCGAGCTCGAAACCGTAAATGCGGCCTCGAAAGCGTGTTCAGAATGCTGGACTGCTGGCGGTTCGTGGAGGGGCTTTGAGGATTGCAGAGACGGCGTTCGAAAAGCAGCTGCCAAGCTCAAGAGATTGCTCGATCCCGAAACAAGAACGTACAAAGGTACGCCAGCAAATCTGGTATGCTTTTTTCAAACACCAAGTGTTTGCCCTTCGTCCAGGGAATCCTGTCTATGCACCATAGAGGAAATCGTTAATCACGATACCAAACTGTATACCCAGATGATTCCAAAGGATCAACGGAGAAAGTCCCTTAGTTGCAGTTGCTCGAATGACGTTCTGAGTAAAAACACGTCGCCAACGCACAGCATGTCCGAAAACTTCAGGCTGGATGGACCTATATACAATGGAAAGACGCTACAAAAGGAAAAATAACAGAATCTGACAGGTTGGACGCAATGTTTATTTCTTTCCGGCTCTGTAATCATACACCTCAGATGGTCTTGAATTCTTACTGACTCTAAATGGTTAGAAAGGGCCCGCGATACATCGTGCCGATGCTCCTCCATGTTAGTTTTCATGGTTTGCATAGAGGTCTGAGAAAAAGAAGCAGAGTCGCAGATGATTATAGCGACGCCACGTTCGTGACTGGCCATGCACTTTGAAGTATTGAATGGTAGCTCGACCCATCGATAAATTGTGGGACTCACTAGAGGTCAGCAGCCCGCTTGTATCCGTACTTAGTGATGAAAGCATCGAGCTCTTTCGGACCACGGGAGCCATAAGGGTAGGGAGACGGACGAGGACGAGGGCCGTCTACTCCATCTATCCAGTGCAAGATAGGCGTGAAAATCTAACAAATCGAAGCGGAAACTGTCTAGCCGTCCGCTGGCTTAGTTGGAAGAAAAGAGGCAGACCTTCCAAGCAATGTCAAGCTCGTCGTGGCGAACAAAGTTCGAATGATCGCCCTTGAGGGCGTCCAGGATGAGTGCCTCATAAGCTTCGGGAATCTTGGTATCTGTGAAGCGTCTCTTGTAGGTGAGGTCCATTTCTGTCGGGATGGCACGAGTGTAGAGACCGGGCGTCTTCGCGTTCAGTTTCAGATAAACTGCTTCAGAGGGCTGAATCCGGATAACCAGCTCGTTTCTAGCGATGTCTTTGAAGATGCCCTGTGTGACATCCTTGAACTGGATACGGACTTCGACTTTTGCCTCATTCAAGGCTGAAACAGAATTTGCGGATGAGGAGATTTGAAATCGTTATGATGCTATGATTACCTTTTCCAGCTTTCAAGATGAATGGGACGCCCTCCCATCTCGGGTTGTGTATCCACAGTGTAGTCGCAGCGAACGTAGGGCAGAACGAGTTGGGAGGAACAGTGTTATCGTCCAAGTATCCGGGCTTACCATTGGCGGCCACATATTGACCAAGTAGCGTATCATTACGCTCGATCGGAGGGATGCAGCGCAGGACTTTGACCTATAGCAGTTCAAAAAAAGACTTTAATGTTACTTCGTCGCCGGAAGCGAAGTGAGGCCAAGCGACCTTTTCATCTCGAATGTCCTCCGCGGCAAATGAGACGGGACGCTCCATGGCAATAATACTCAAGACCTGCAACAGGTCTAGATTCTCCATGTCAGGAAAGAATGTACTGGGACAGCAACAATAGAGCAACGTACGGTTTTGCAAAACGTCACGGATAATGCCAAATTCATCAAAGTAGCCACCACGGCCCTCAGTTCCGAACGGCTCTTTGAAAGTAATTTGGACATTGCTGATCGAATTTTTGTCCCAGGCCGCCCCCATTGCGACATTGGCAAACCGGAGAACGAGAAGGTTCTTCACCATCTCTTTACCAAGATAGTGATCAATCCGGAAGGTTTCTTCTTCCTTCCAGTACTGCTTTAGAGAACTCAATAGATCGCGCGCAGAGTCCAAGTCCTTGCCGAATGGCTTCTCGACGATGATGCGGTTAACGCCACCCTTCGTTATATAACAGTGCTCTTTGAGGTTCTTCGCGACGGGAACAAAAACGCTGGGTGGAAGGGCGAAATAAAATATGCGGTTGCATTCTTTGGACTGGTAGTGAGACTCGATTTCTTCGAGGTGCTTGTTCAGCTCCTCAAACGCTGCAGGCTCCTCGTAGCTGCCGGCCAGATAAGTGGATAGGTCCTTGAATTCCTGGATTGCTGATATGACCGCGGATCGTCATCCGGATTTTTTATGTATGACGTCGCACGTTTGTGAAATTCCTCGAGGTCCATCTTGGTACGGGCGTAACCGACGATCTTGACGCCCCGAGGGAGAAAGCCTTGACGATAAAGACCAAATAGGGCAGGGAAGGTCTGGGGACGGGTGGCGTTGAGTCAAGATAACGCAATCGCAGGCTTGCATGTACCTTTTTCTTCGCTAGATCGCCGGAGGCTCCGAGAACTGCATGAGCTAAATGAGAATGGTGAAAAACGTTCGGAGCAGGGACGACCGACCAACGATGACGGTGTTGTCCTTCAGCTCCTCATGGGTGGTCTCCATGGAGGGGATGGTGCCGGAAAGCGAGCGCTGGCGGGTCATGACGATGGGGAGATGAGGGGGATGGAGGTATGAAGGCAAGTTGTGTTGTGTGATGCGCCGATTATCTCCTCCGGCCACTCCGGGCCGCCACCTGACCTGGAGTTTGGACGCGACAGCCATGGCGACCGACCCTCCCGCGCTCCCTCCGTCGCCGGACGCAGTCATCGACGGACTCCGCGACCTCGTCTCGCCCACATATCAGCAGCATGATATTGCCGCCATCCAGACTCGCGCCATGGCGCTCATGGCACGCCTCAAGCATCTCAACCGTTCTGCTAACTCCGCCACTCGCATCCACAAGGAGGCTACCACAGAGGCCAGGCAGCAAATGGACCAGTCGCATCTCGGCCTGCAGAACTTGCTTTACGAGAAACGCCACCTGGAGAGGGAGATAGAAAAGTGTCGCCAGTTTGCGTGCGTGCCTTGCTGTGAACGCTGAGAAACAACAGGCGGATTTGATGTTTGTGACTTTCACAGGTCCATTTATCAAGACGTTCCCCTCTATACTTTAGAGGAATTCCAGTCACTCGCTCCGGAGGAAGCCCGCACTCCGGATGTCCTTCGAGACCCCCACCAGCTCATGCTCAACCGCCTGAGCTTCGAACTGGCGGAACGCCAACGGTCAGCCTTGTCCCTTTATCACATGTTCCCAATTTCACACCTGTTCTTTCTCTCTACGCCTCTGAGTTAGCTTGGACCAGAGACGGAAAGAACTGACACAGCGGAAAGAGGAGCTGTTGAAGGAGAGCAAGGCCAATGCGGCCACAATAGACAATGTGAAAACACAGATTGACGTTCTAATGAAAGTGCGTCGTCCCAGGCTTTGGTCCTCACATGCTGTTCATCATTCGTATGATAGACCGCTTCCGAGGTTCAAAAGAAAGTGGACGAGTTGATCTTGCCGCTGTCGACAATGACGACTGGTCCGAAAGAGTAGACACCATCTCACTGGCACAATGTACAATATATGGCACAACGTCGTTATTCAAGGGTACATGATTCATATAATACTACACAATGTCTTCCCAAAATCAGGTGAACGCTGGGGAGATGCTAAGCCAGGGAAGGAAGATGCTGGATATATTAATGATGAGTGAGGATGAAGATATCGCGGATAGGAAAAGAGATGAACCAATGGAATGTGAAATGACCAAAGACCATGGGAAACGGAATGGGAAGTGATGAATCATTCTTCTTCACTCATACTGCTGATGTCGCTCATCGTCTCGTCTTCTTCTTCGTCCTTCTTGGATTCCGTTGCGGCATCTGCGCCTCCTTCGTAGCAAACCGCTGCACGTAGTCTGAGCATGGGCGTTAATTGACGCGCCAAGTCATTTCTATGGCGATGTACCTTTCACTTTAGCCTCGTATTCCTTTGGGTGGCGCATAAGCAGTGCCGCGGCCTCTCCGTTCAGCGGGTCATTCGGATTAGGGTAACGCAACAGCTGGGGTAGGAAGACTTCGAATATATTGATCATGTCTGGGGAGAACAGAGAGCGAGATTGAATTGCAAGACTACAAAGCGTAGGGTGATAGAGGAGTGCTCACCAAACATGGGTGACCATGTCTGATTGATGACATCCAGACACACGGAACCGCTCCTGCAATATCAGAACGTCAGAGCGCATCAAGCAGAACACTGTAACAAGCTGTAACAACAGGCGTACAGTTCATCGATGTTGGGGTGGAAGATCTTGTTCATGAAACCGATACTGGGTGATTTGAAAGGATACTGATCAGGGAGTTCTACATGAATTTTCCAAACGCCCCCAGCGAACGGAGCTGGAAGATGGTCCATTCATTATCAGTCCGATCCGAGGCTCCAGATAAACGCACTCTCTCCCGGACCATAGAAACGAACGTAGAATTCCTGCATGCTGTCGTTGACGAGAGACACTTCATAGTCGGACATTAACCTGATCAGAAGGTCAGCCTAGAGCCGCAGGCGCCGATACTGAATAGCGGAATAGCACACACATCTTCATAACATCCGTTTCGATGCGACGCTTGCTTGGGTTGGCGTAGAAACGATAAGAGAAATCAGCCAAGCAGAAGGGCGAGCACAAACGAAGAATGACTTATCATGTTCGGGCAATGGTACGATAACGAGGACAAGGAAAGAGAAAGGAGGGAGCAAGAGCGATCGCTGAGACGGGAACGGCCGACCGGAACCAAATATTATACAAATCTAATTTCCCTACATACTAAAAGTACTCATAATCTTCCACCGTGCACCATCCGTCGTTACTCGCACACGGGTATACCCACTTTGCTACTGACCTTCCATGTCGATGACCCGACGACGCCATCGGCAGGTCACGTTTCTGCCAGGGTCCGCCGCTCTGTACAACCCTCGCCATGCAAGGAGCGCGACTATTTCGTCGTGGGTCTATCATGCGTTCAAACGGTGGTAGTAATTCGACGTACCCATCCAAAGCAGTCCGATCCCACATATCAGGACCATCTCCTCCTGGGACTGCGACAGGAGATGTCCATCTCGCCTGTGATGCATTGTGACGCTGGTTAACGCCATGTGCGTGTCAGTCATGTTCTGGTCAAATCTTCAAACGAGAGCCCGAACTGACAGAAACATCAAAAATGAGATGGCGAAGATGGCGACGGACGTTTGTGTCAGATGGTACGCATCTACCGGATATTCAGCACTAATACCAAAATAGCAGACTTTTCCGTACTCACGGAGAGAAGACATGATTTTTGTGATGTAGTGTCCTGCCAGCAGGAATGTTGCAACTGCATGTCCCAAAAATAAGTGAAGACGTGAGCGAAGATTCCAGAGTATCCATTGAGAAAAAGTACGACCGACCTGCGGCAACAGAACGAATTGGGCGGTCGCGAAACAATGGCATTGCTATCTTGTGCTAGGCTGTACTATCTACGCTCGAGTTCATAAATATCTCCCCGCCCTACACACGAGGCCCCCATGCTTCCGGCATGAGGCCAACCACGTCAGAAAAATCGCATCATATTCGTCAGGAAGTAACTCGATCCGAGCATGTCAATACGTAAATCGGGAACAGGTGTAGTCCTGCCTGAAAGATCGTGTCTAAAAAGCAGACATTTCCCGCGTTGTCTCCGTCTTTGGTTTTATCCTTTGTTATGTTTAGATATTCTAAGCGGTGATTGGCATTTGCGTGACGGTAGCAGGCTGACCGTTTACTCCAGGTTGGATGACGATGGAGTGGCCGGGCGCTTGCATTATCGGCGCTCCTGACATCGGATAGCCGTAATATCCTTGAGGGTATGCTATCATCCCTCCTGGGTGCGTGTTATAATAACCTGGCATTTCTCCAAACCATGGAAGCTCTGTGGGGCAGATCATCAACCATGCATCGGGACATGCGAAGGTCGAAACCTACCTCGGATTGGCTCTCGCCAGATCAAGTATCGACCAAATCGCTGTGCCTGTGTCACGAGGCTGAACAGGATGAGCAGCGCTAGCGCCGTCAGGCAGAAAATTGCCCAAGAGAAGGCTTGAACAACTTTCATCTCATAGCAAAATCCTCGCGCCGACGCTTGGATTTCCCCATGAAGGGAGGATCATAAATTGAATCTGCGCGGGCAGAGATAGTCGAGTAGGACTCACTGTCTCCGGATTTTGTCGCAGTGCGCTGTCCTCCCAGCCCATCACATTGAACATGTCCGATGATATCACTAATACCGCCCAGAAGTTCCAATTACACATCGTCGCAGCGCTTCAAAGTTCAAAGACATACGTTGCCCAGGCGCCCATCGCTAGAGCAATGCGATGAGCTCGCATGTCATTGAGAAGTATTAGGGTGCATACTGAGCCAGAGTACACCGACAACGAAGAGAAGAACGGCTTCTGTAGATGGTAGGGCCCATTGTAGACTGACCAAAAAAAATTTTGGGCATGGTAATCCTTGAGTGGGCAACATCAGAGGACACGCACGACAGAAGGAATAACAGAATTGTCGCAGACGGCGCGACGAGCGCGAAGATCGTGAAGTCATCTGTTGCGGTTCAATGTGCGTTTAGCCATAGCAACAAATTAGATGGCCTACGATGTAGATTCGGAAGGAATATCGAAGCAAAGTGTGCCGCAATACCCAGAACAGCACCTAGCCGGAAAGTGAAATGTAACCATGTGAAATTTGTCTTTATCTGCGACCTGTCAACTTGCCGGATAGCAGCAATACAGCGACTGGCCGAAGCATGGGTTGGTTTCTTGTCTAACGGCTCCGACCCCAGGCAACAGACTCACCGTAAAATCCTAATCTCCAGTTCCCAAAACGGACCGTCATTGGCGAACAAGGTTTGATGTTTCGAGGAATTGATAGTGGACAACAGTGGACGCGGAGACGCGATTAACGGGAAGGAGCGCCAGTTCTTTTTAGGTTAAACGAACCACGTAAAGTCACGTGTATGATTGATTGATGAACTGTGATACCTGAGGTTCACCGTGACCTACTTACGCTGAGGGGCTCGCATTCATAAAGTAACAGAAGTTACAACAAGTACAGCGGGACTAATCCTACAATCGTTCCTCCGAGGCTTCATAAACATCACCCACAATTGCTACGCCGACCCATGTCTGGATCCCTTTCTATTTGGGTTTATCATACCACCTCGTTCAAATTCGTTAGTCGAGTGCGATCCGATGAGCGTGGAATTGCCAAACGGTTGGCGTCCTGGCTGTCGACTGGGCAACGTCTTTTCAGAATACCGAGGCCTGCCGTTAGCGTAAGGACCGCTGCCGCTCCTCTTGCTCCGCTCCCGGCCGACAGCGGTCGGAAGGATGCTGGACGCGCCGCTGTTGTTACGCTTGACGCTGTTGCCATAGTTGTTAAACCACGCGCAAGATGTCACGGGGCCATGCCACATGTGTTCATCGCCTTTGCGATGCCTGCGAACGGCCAGGAAGAGTAGTCCAAGACAGAAGAGAAGGACTGGAATAGGCATCAGCACTTCGAGAGCATCGGCGAGACATGGAGAACGACTGTACCGAGCACAGCATTGATCAAAGAAAACGTCATCAAGACCCGATACATTGCCTGGTATTGTTCAGTGTGGACTGGAAGTTACGTTCAAAAAAACAACACCACCATAAACAATGAATAGTTTCTCACAGCTCGCAGCCGAGTCATCCAAGGGCGCAGATGGCGCATCTGGATTGAAACATTCCACATCGGCCGATTGAGATTCGGACGTTGTGAGATAGGCACCAAGAACTGCGCAGAAAACGTCAATCGGGACGGATTCCGCACAGGGAAAGCACACGAACCAAGCCAGAAAATCCCAACGAGCCCGAGACATGCCAACTCGATTCTGGTGGATATTGGGTTCCTTTCTCTCAGGAAAAAGCTGGCCAATAATCTGGCATAGAAGGTAAGAAAAATGCAGATGCCCAAGCAAGCGGAACTTACAGGACTGAGATGATAAACATGCTTGCCGAACATACGAAGATTGCGAAGGGAACGAAACGAGCTATCGATGCCATGAATTAAAAATTGTTTGGGAGACGATGGCACGATGGTGGCATACTAAGGTCTGACGCTGCCAATACGCTCTGAAAATGTCCTGCCATCGCCAGACAGATTACGGTGAATAGTAGAACAGACACTGCAAACATTATGTTCGGCTCGCCTGCTCTGCTTTTAGAATGGAAGAATTACGCACGATATATACATGTGCGGATGAGGTTGAAGAGGGAAGGCATCCTAAATCTCCAGAGGGAGGATGGTTGGATTGAGGTAAGGGATGTTGTCGGACACGAGCGATAGGATTTGAAGGCATGATAAACCTCAAGCAAGGTAGGACACGAGGCAAACATGAACCTGGCGGATGTGCGATTGTGCGTCGTGGTCCGCCGAGTCCGCCGCCAGACTAAATGAGTGCGATTGGCCAAAGAAATTGCGCCTGGTTTCCTGTAATAAGAGCGCAGAACTTGCTTGCACTGTGTTGTAGAACGGAAGAGAGAAAGAGTCTACGAATCGTCGACATGGAAAAATTTCCGGACGTGATGGTGTGTGCATTGTTTCTGCCTCGAGGCTCTCTAAGCACAGCCACATCTTGCCGATCGATCATCCGCGGACTCTAATTTAGGGACCGAATCCCACCACGGCCCGTCGGCCGGTCGACATTTCTGTCTGTACTACACGTGTTGTACCCTACATGCCTCGCTCACACCGCCCTCAGTTCAATACCTCATTTCTCAGGCTCTGCCCGATCCCCGCGTATAGCTGCAGGCACTCCGGGTTCATTAAAGTCGCAGGATTGACCGTGCTGATGGGTGCGCCATTGATAATCTGCAGAAAACGTCCGTGAGCGCGCCTACTCATCCCTCTGCGCACAGGTCGAGCACCAACCTTCTTTACCAAAACTTCCACGCGCTTGCCATTAAGGGTGTAAGGAATGTCTGTCACCTGCAAGATCTAGATCACTCCTCAGCATCACGGGCAGGCGTAAACGGCGTGAAAGTCACATACGCGAGCGGGTACATGCCTGGGACTTCTCCGGGTCCTAATTTCGGCCTTGATTTTGCTTTCCATCTCACTGGTGAGTGTTCGTTCCTCTGGAAGCCTCACAAAGAGCACAACCCTCTCATCGAGTCCCCCGTCAATCTTCTGCCCCACCGCTAGGTAGTCAATGACCGTATGCTCTGGCGATGATCCAGAAAAGCACAAGTCAAGGACGTCATACAATTCAGACGATCCGAAACGAACGCCTCCTGGGTTTCTTAAAGTCAAGCTCAACGTCAGCATGCCGTATCTGCAACGGGAATAGACGGCACGCACAACACACCATCTGAACGCCCAAGCATGACCAAACCGCACCATTGCCGGCCTTTGAACGTGCAATCATGATGTGATCGCCATGATCTGGAAGTTTTTAGCACAGGATCCTGATAAGAGTGCGCTAGTGATGAAACTTACACCAAACGCCTTCGAACTCCGCGAAATGCCTGCCTAAACCTCTCCTTGGCAGCTGCGACACCGCTGTCCGCCCCGTAGCCTGGCAGGGGCCAGAACCCAAGAGGCATGCAGGGAAACGGTCTAAGGCAGACCAGCTCGCCCGTCTGATCGGATGGACTTCGTACACCAGATGGGGAGAAACATTCCACCCCATTCCGAGCATCCGACATTGAATCTCACCGCGATAGACCGGTAGTGCAGAGCACATACCAGCAAACAGAGAGCAGATGTCCGTGCCACCTTGAAGTGGGTCAGCAAAACAAGATCATATGGTAAGGCGGAATTTTTACCGGTTATCGAGCCCAATAAAACATTCGGATGAATATGTTGGTACACGAAATCGAATAAAGGAGGCGCAAGGGCGATCCTGTTGAATAAACATGCCGAAGGGTACGTAGGTTATGGTGTTCCCTTGGTCGATATGTTTTCTAGAAATTCCTTGAGCTGTATCGCCAGGGATTGAAAGGAATGAAAGACGTACTGAAAGTTGGTCTAAATATTTGGCGCTGGTACCGAAGATGGTGATCCCGAGCTCATCCGTCAACTTCCAAAGATGGCTTGGGTCTCTGAGCGGACTACCGTCGTAGAGAACCAAAGTAGCATCAACGCTCAAGCCGCTTATCAAGAAGTTCCACATCATCCATCCCCTGCGAGACCTAATGAGTCAAACCAACCAGTTACAGGCACGTAGAAAAAGAAGGGACTGACGTAGTGGTATAATAAAAGAAGACATCCTGGGGACCGAGATCGGCACAAATTGCAAATTCCTTTTTTGCCTGAAGGAGCATTCCACCAGCTCGGTGAACAATAGGTCTTTTGGTATTGTTAGATACTGTCACAGTGGAGCACGAGAATGGTGGCACATCACGTTGACGTACTTGGGCTTGCCTGTCGTCCCACTGCTGAACAGGATCCAAAGCGGTGCATCAAATGAGCCCCGATGCCAGTTTATTTCACCTGAGGACGTTCTGCCAAGCTGGCTTGTGCGACCTTCATTCAAAAAATCCTCCCATTTGACCCAACTGGGACCCCAGTCTCCTCGGTCTTCGGGCTGAGGAATACTGTGGACGAGAATCACCTTCTGTGGGGCTAGCTTTCTCTCCGCGAGGCCCGCGAGCAGGCGCTTAAGCTTCCCAACATGTGGATGAACCTTTCCATTGTACCTTTTTACCAAGGGCATTCTCGTTAGCAAGCAATGATCCCATAAACTACTAGCACTCACACCACAGCATCGACAGCAAAGACAAATTTAGGTTGCACTTGCTCAAACCTGAAAAGGTTACTGTTAAATCCTGAGCGAGAGCGAGAGCTGTGAAATCAAGGTACCTTTCGATAACGCCCTCAGGGCCAAAGTCTGCCGCGGCGCTCACCCATGTCCCACCTATTGCAGTAGTTGCGAGACAGGCCGCCACATTTTCCTGTCAGAATATGGGGCTAGCATTGAGCGCTGAAATCAGGGAACACAGCATGTGCGAACGGCCTCAGGTGCCATCGCGAAGATGTAGCCGGAATTACTGAGGACCATAGACGCTTACGATGCAGTTGGACGAGTATGCCCCGACTCGATCACCTGGCTTGCAGCCGTGATGGAGTAGAGCCGAGACGAGATCTCTCACGAGACTGTACAGCTCTGCATAACTGCAATGACGTAGAGGGGGATTCGGAGTTTCTGGGGTTGGTTCGGCTGTGGAAAGAAGTCAGAATGATTGATGTGACACAATACCATCGGACAGGCAGAAATTTACGGACTAGCTTGGATGACTGCTAACTTTGTGGCATCGCGGCTGCGCAACATGTTCTCTGCCCAGTTCAGTCTGGCGTCTGAGAACCTGATCGAGCATGAGCACCACATTATGATAAAAACAGAGTAGCAGGCACCAGGCAGGATTGTCTGGGGGCAACGCGTCGTTTTGCACAACGTGATCACCTTTGTGACCGATGATGCCAGTCTCATCCCATACTAGGCTCCAGAAGTCATCAATGTGACTGGTGGACCACATGTAGAGGTCATGATAGGTGACAAGACTGAGGCCGAACTTTGCATTTGCGCGCGAGAGGAAGCGGAATGTGGCCGAAGACGCAGGGTCCTGAGGCCGGTACAGTGGCTTGTCAGTGGATGACGGGTGGGGCGAAGAACCAGGCATGGCAGGAAGAGAAGATGCTGGATTGGTAACAGCGAGCAGCTTTAACTTGGAGAGGATGCGCCAAGCTTTGCCCACAGTTCCACAAGTGCGGGAACGACGGTGCAGAGAATAGCAGGAACTGGTTTGGGTAACGGGTGAGCCGGTGAGTGGGTTTGTTATCGTTATTATTACGTCAGCAGATCTAATCTGCTTGAGATAAGCGGGTATTGTGCGGGTTGTTGTGACGTGACAAATTGGCACATCGCACGTTTGAAATTACTGACTCGAGGGAAAAAAAATGCTTTGACCGCGTCAGCTCTTTTTTTTTTCTCTTTTACTTATCCTCAAGCACTGCTCTCACGTTCGTTGCTCTCTTCCTCCTCATTCGACACGTCAATTGCCGAACAGCTCTCTTGGCGTCAATCCCTTCACTCCCTATTTCATCCCCCTCAGCCTTGGTCCACCGCCCCAATCTTCTTTCCCGACCTACATACAAATGGACAAGTTTTTTGCGACCCACACACCCGAGGCCACGGCCCACCACTATCTCACGTATGCATCGCGTCTGTCATCAACTCCGTGCCACCCGCTGACCGCCTCTCATAGCGAAAATTGGGCCAATTGGGACCTAGAACACTCCTTTCTCAACGAAAATCTCGTCGCTGGCTGTGCGTCTTACCGCGCTTTCGACCGTTATTTGAGCGGTGCCGATCTGCTGCACCGTCCCATCACAAGAAAAGAGCTGGAGAATGTATTGTAAGCCTTATACGGGTGGCATCGTCTCTCTGTTTAGTGACTCGATGATTCTTTTAGAAAGAGATACTCGTACGACGCCATCCACAACGCCATCGCCAAGAGTCGGTCCCCTCTGTTACCCGGAGGTTATAGCCGAGTAGGTGTTTCAATCCGAGCACCGAGTGCCTCTGTTTAATTGACCACGACTGTCCTATCCAGGTGTGCCACCTGGCCGAAAAGTCGATCCGTGAAGTGTTGAACACCGCCGACAACACAGCGTACCTCTTGGCGCTGCACCGTCCTGCTTCTGAGCACGTTCATGGCACAGAAGAGCATAGCGTGAGCCCAAGATCTGTCACAGCTATTCGTTGAATCTTTTCTGTGTCACATCACTCGGATCCTTCTCACCTCGGGTTTCTCATGTTTCTTGTTTTCGTCTCATGTGTATCGCTCTGCCGGCCTGTTCTTCAGTGTAAGATACCGTTCTGTAATCGGTAATCGTCTGTACATATAGCGTTCGTGAAGGCCTCACGTATATTTATTAGAATATCAATAGACTCGGCTGTGGGGCCCCAGTATTGATTGGCATGTGTGTGAACATGATGTGGCTTCCTTGTGCCTCGTAGTCGTTCTCTTCGTCTGCGGTGTTCTGGCATCAACGACGGAGATGTTGCGAGCTATCCACCTGGCCATAGTCCTTTTCTACGTGGGACACGTTTGCTCATCACCTCAAGTCGTTCTTCAGTCGTCGTCTTCTGCCATCAGCAAGTTCCATAACCCACCACCATACATCGAACGACTCACTCACTTGTTAATAGAACCTCGTAAACTTCATGGCCGATTCCTACAAATCAGCGACATGCACCCTGATGCATATTATAGCTCCGACACGACTTTGAATTCAGCGTGCCACCGCCAGGCTAGAAAGAGGAAGAAGAAGAACCGAGCTGGATATTACGGTACTCCGTTCTCGTCAGTATTTCGCAGACCCTCTCGTGATAGCCAATCACAAGAACTTGCTGTTCTAGGAAAAAGTGCGATTCTCCTTTCGGTTGACCAACTTTACGCTCGACTATCTCGAAAAGAAATGGTCATCCGAGGTCGATTTTGTCATATGTATGCTTTCTCTTCTCCTCCTCTTTATCCAGGAAACGTGAAACATCGGTCAGGGACTGGTGACAATGCCAGGTGTGCCCTACAACTGCTCCCAAAAGACAACCAGCTTATGAATCGTCCATGTGCTGACCAGACACGACAAGGATCACAAGATTCCTCGCACACCCAATGAGATATACGAATTGAACCGAGCAATGGCAGCTAAGATCAAATCGATTTTTCTGGACAAGGGCATTCCCGTTGTTCCGAGTTTGGGTATGTCCGTTTGGTTGCCATGAGTCTGCGTCGAGCTCATCCGTCCGCTACAGGGAACAACGACGTGTGGCGTAAGGACTGCATCATTTGACCCGCTGTAATACTTGCTGACTTCTTTCGTGCAGCCCATGTTAGTCTGGCGATTTTTTCTTCACTTGTTAGTTGCGTCATTGATAATCCTGCTGCGCATATAAGAATATCATGGAACCCGGTACGACCCGTTGAGCGTGAATCACTTCGCCTCAAAGTTGAAAGACCCGTTAGGTCCAAACAGCATCACAAATGAATTCACTTCGTATGCACTTTGTCTGTGCATCAGCACCCTTTTTCAATTTATATTGAACATCCCTGACAGCATATGGGTGTCATTCATCCCCTTTCCGCAACGGCAAGTCTTTGAACGAGGGCCTATTTCTCGGTTGAGGTCATTCCCAACAGTCTGGCTGTCGTCAGCTTGAATACCATGTATTTTTACCGTTCAAACAAAGGTGCTCGTTGTCAAAATTTTTTCCCGAGCTGTTTGTATTCATCCAGCCCTTAGCCGTCCGCGGTTGTCTGTTCAAAGAACCCGAAGATCCAGGGAACTGCAACTCGATTGGCTCGAAGTCCAGTTGAAACAATATCGGTCTAGAAACATACAGGTTCGCTTATCGCATGTCTCTACAGACTTTTCGTTGATCGTCGTTGTCACCGCCCAGGTCTGGCTATCAGGTTGGTCTTGGCGCGTCATAACTCTCCTAGTTTTAATAATATCTGTCTAGGCCACGTTCCGCCCTCACCTGGAAATTACCATCCCGAATGTGTATGATATGATCTCATACTCATCTAGGCTCATTCTGACACGGGCTCGTGGTCAGTACGTGCGTTACGCCGAATTGTCCTTGCGTTTTCAGGATACAATTGTAGGCCATGCATATGGTGTAAGTCAATCTTGTGAATATGTTTCGTCGTTACTCAGATGTCCGTTAGCATATGAATGTGGATCATGTGCGTCAAATTCACGCGACATATATGGCACCGTCTGAATATTTCTAGTTTACCTTCGTGGAGGCAATCGACTCGAAATCATATCCGAGGAAAAGAAAGACGAGGATGAAGGCGAAGATGAAAACGAAGCAACGCTTTACGAGCAGCTCCTTCAAGAGTATTCCGTGTTATATGACAAAGGCGACAAGATCGATTTGATAACTATTCCATCATCAACACATCACCTTCTGTCGTGCCGAATCCTTACACGACCACATTCAGAATCTTCGTCTATAACACGACAGAGGAGAAAGATAAAAATACGAAGCAGATGGATCAGAAGAAGAAGAAAAAGGGAGGCAAGCATCGGCACGGCCATCGACGCGGGGACCACGGAGACAAAAGGGCGCTTTGCGGCACGGAACCGCACAAGCAGCTGGAAGTGCCATCTGGATGCGCCTTGGCATTCTGATTCCGATTCGCCTTCCAGGAAAAACAGACGATGGTCTCCATTGGGATTTGCGCAGGTGCGTAGAGCAGCATTCAGGTGCTATATTCCGGTGTAGCGAACGTTTATTAATAACGGTCCTCAGTATTGGGTGCCTCGACTTGACGCGGCCGACGAGAGACATGAACCGCGTTTCAAGCTGCATTACACGACGTTTCCGTTGGAGCTTCTGCGCCCATCTTGTACATCTTGTGATGGACAGCCTTTCTATTATCCGATCCCAGCGCACAACCTTCCTCGGTCATTGAAGGATCCCAATATCACGTTGTCAAAGTACACGCCGTATGGGCTGAAGGACCTGACGATACCGTCTTGGGTGACGCTGGCGCAGAGGATGGGGAACGTGGACAATAAGAGGCTGCGCAAGCGCTTTCGAAGGTATATGTACATGGGGGGAGTGGAGGAGTGAAACAAGGCACAGGTTTTGGTCATGATGGATCAGGGGATCAAGCGAGCTGGGCTTTTGATCAACCTCGTGAGACTAATCAGCGGAGAGTGTCAGGAGCTATAAAATAACAGTTGGCCGAATGTGGCTGATTCCTGTTGTCTTGACGATTGTCCTCTCAGTGTTGTGATCTGGTTGCCAACGCTTTTTCATTCCGAACATCGAGAGCCAAACGGTTGTCCCGCTCACTCATCCTCCTCGGCGGGTTTTCCGTCTATTTCGTTCTACATTCGCTACCTTGTTTTCTCCCATCTTTTTGCCCTTGCTTTTGCTGTTTTACTACCTTCTTTCTATCTTAACCACCTTCGCTGTTTTCTTCTCCTTTTATTTTTCTTTCTCCCTTCCTCGGCTGGTCCGCGTCAAGCCTTTCTATCAACCAAGCCTCACTGTCGTTTGTCCAAGTCTCTCCCTGCCAACTGGAAAGCATGACTGCTGTCAATATGCAGATGATGCCCAATATGCCCCTTGATTTTCTCCCGTCCACTCTCGCTCCAACTCAGTCTCGTCCTCGTCTACCCATTCCTCCAACTCCCGTCCACAATCTTCTCAGGGAAATCTACCCCGTCTTCAGTCTGGTTTGCCTGCGGATGATCTGTACAGGTCACCATACCATCTGCCCAACGGCGTCCTGCAAAACGACCATGTAAGGTCTTTTTCCCGCTCAGACGCCGATGACTTCCAATTCTGATGTGTGATCCTTCCTTCTAGCAGTCCCCTCCCAACCATAACATCACCAACCCTGCGTTGAAGGGTCCTCTTCGTCCTAGCCATATCAGAGCCCGGGTGGCCGCGTCTCCCTACCCTCGCGATACCGACAGCGTCCATTCTTCCTCTAGCGAAACTGAAGACATCTCTATGTTCTTAGGGAACACAGCACCCGAGTACCACACCATGTTTCCCGCCAGTCAGACCATTTCTCCGAATCAGGACACCTTGCATACCGCTGGCGCCTTCGGACGCATGTCGATCAACCCCGATCACGCTTTGGAGAAGCTGGCCGCAACGTACGCGCCGCGACGACTACCAGTGCCTCTGACAGGGCAAAACAAATCTTTGTTCAAGCATGGTGCGTTATTTCAAATTTATCTCACCCTTGGCACCTCATGGATTCTTTGGCGAACTAGGTTGACGGCTAACTATGCCCCCTATCCCGATGGCAACGTACCCCGTCAAGGTCTCTATTTCTCGTATCGAAGAGTCTGTGACCAGTACGGCATTCCACATATTAACACAGCCACCCTGGGAAAGGCGATACGTTTGTGCTTCCCAACTATCAAGACGCGGCGTCTTGGTGTCAGAGAAACAGCAAATATCATTGTAAGCAGATTATCCTGGATCACGAAGTTTTCCGTCTTGATGCCTCGGGACAGATTGTGGTATTCGACCCGCCACGTCGGCCGAAGCGGAATGGCTGCAGGACTAACATCCAAAGTCTAACAACAATGCCGCTCAGTCGTCTGTCAACGCTGCGCGTCTCGCCAGGAACAAGCTGAAGCTGCGAATAAGGGTGAAGACCGGTCGGATGAGGACGAGGATGAGGATTCCGAGGGTGGAAATTCTGGAGGGCCTTCAAGCGGAATTCTTTGACATTGACCAACGATCTGAAGGCTGAGTGTTTACGCAGGATTCCAGCGACAAGACACCCCCCCGCCACTCTGCTTGTCCCAGGTCCAGTCGTCACAACGCCCGACCAGTTCCTATCCTCCGCAAGCATCCATTCGTAGACACCCTCAACAGGAGCCGACTCTTGTCGTTCAATCACCGTCTTCGAATCCCGCCATGGCCTATATACCGCAGCAAACACTATCCGTTCGCCAGATGCCCATTTTCCATCCATTGAGGATGCTGTTGGTGCGAACTCTACATCCCCACACGGCATGGCAGCGCGAGAGGTCTGGGGTTGGTTCCAAGAGCACTTGGACGCCCTTCTCGAAAGCGTTTAGATCTTTCCGCTTTGACCAATTTGAGATGCATCTTCGTACGTTCTGGTCAAGCCTTGGCGGCCATCATCGCGAAGTGGTGCATGCACCCGCCATCGCAGGGCTGATGGCAAAGGCTGATGCGATTGTTTCGACGTGAGTTTATGGCAACTTGACATGGTGTGATTTGTCCAACTTTTTCTTCCAAGGAAATT